>JAWWNH010000013.1:4722500-5395000 GCA_034641385.1 Darevskia mixta | reverse complement strand
GTCGAGTTCAGCCGCGTTTCGTTGCATTTGTTGACTGAACTAAAAAGTTTCAATACATATTATGTTGACTTGTTGAGGTTAAATAATTGTTACGGTAGACGAAATTATTAAACTCGTTTTAAATAATATTATTTTTTAATATTTAATATTAATATTTAATATTAATATTTAATATTAACTATTAAATAATATTAAATATTAAAAGTGTCGTCAGCCCAAACTTTTTGTTTTATTTTAAAAACACATATTTTTGCCATTTTGTCACCCCCCCTCAGTGATGACCCCCGGGGTGACACGCACCCCCCCTTCCTACGCCACTTTTGAGTAATTTCGTTGTTCCCGCAAGGGGACAATGACAATAAAGATTATTTTATCTTATCTTATCTTATCTTATCTGCCAAGGAGGGTGGTGGAGTCTCCTTCTTTGGAGGTCTTAAGCAGAGGCTTGACAGCCACCTGTCAGGAATGCTTTGATGGTGTTTCCTGCTTGGCAGGGGGTTGGACTGGATGGCCCTTGTGGTCTCTTCCAACTCTATGATTCTATGATTCTATGATTATCACTGGATAAGCTGTAAGGCACGTTATTCCCGAGGCACTCCTGCTGCAAATAAGTATGAACTGGTCCAGGGTTTGCCAGCCTTTCTGAGCCAATGGGCACATATGGGGCTTTGAGACAAGGCTGTGAGCCCCAATCACAGAATGGCTCTTGTGTGGGTGTGGCATAACACAAAATGACCCCCACATCTAAAAGAGAAGAAGGGACAGGGCTACAAAATAGTGTGGGCACATCCCTCTACATCAGCTACTCACATCAATAGGTGGGGGAGACACCTACATCCGTCACTACCACACTCATAAAATCATAGAATTGTAGAGTTGGAGGGTCATCTAATCCAACCCCCTGCAATGCAGGAATCTCAACTAAAGCATCAATGGCAGATGGCCATCGATTGGCACACAAAGCGAAGTTCACTGTTGTTGAAGACCTGTCCATTCCTGCTGGCCCTGTCACATGTTCAGAAACAAATGTTTGAACCGGGCAACACTTTCTAGGAAATGTAACTTCATTACTGACTTGTTTAGTCTTTATTTATTTTTAACCTGTGATGACTAAGTTCATCAGTTCTTCCCATTTTAGACTGCACCCAACTTTCTTTCCCTTTACAATGTAATTGAACTATATTAGTCAATCTAATCATCTTGGATGTTCCGGAATGAAGCATTTAGTGGTATACTGTACATCTAATGAATTCTGATTAGTTATTGCTTCTCATCCTAGAAACATTTATGAAATCAATGAGATGTGACACACACAATAACACTGGTAGTTTTTCTACTCAGGTCAGCCAAATGGTCATCTTGGGAGCAACACACACACACACACACACACACACACACACACACACACACGAGTTAATAGTTCCCATTTAAAAGCCCAGCTGTGACTATGAGTGTGTGTTTTAGGAGGTTCTATTAGTATAGCCTGGCACAAACTTAAATCTGAAGCTAGGCAGTACATGCTGTAGACATTTCCACATTAAAGTGAAACGATTCCTGTTCTGTGAATTATTTGGAGCCTCATGACACGAACACAGGGAGCAGGGCGGAGGGATCTGAAAATACTGATGCTTTCAGTGAGGTTGAATTTTGCTGCAAACCCCCAATCCCACTTATACATCACAATGAGCTATTCCTCAGAATGGAATGTTGATCTGCAGTTTAATCTGCAGATCTAGACTTTTCTGAGGGCTGGTTTGACAGTTGCATTTATGAGGTGAACTGAGGGCTCTCTCTCTCTCTCTTTCTCTCTCTCTCTCTCTCTCTCTCTTTCTCTCTCTCTGCTTGGAGCATCTTTAAAGCGTAAGAGCCTTCACTGTGCCTAGCAAAATTGCTTTTGAAAATGGTTCAGAAAGTGACTGAACATTGTTTCCTGTGTAATCTTATCGACAAAGGGCCATTGTGCCTGCAAGAAGAAGGTCGTCCTTCTTCATCAGTACCATTATGGAAGCTGCCATCTTTTTGTTCATTGACAATTTGTTTCCAATGAGATGTGCTGTGAATTAACTGTCCACTCCTTGCCCCCTCCAAGTGTAGTCCAACCCCCCCCCAAACCCTGTTTAGGGTTTCGTCTGCCAACATGAGGCAGAACTGAGCATGGTAAAGAGCTGGTGAAGCTGCTTGAGGTTCAGGAATTTTCCAAGAGAGCTGGAAAGAGGACTCTTCAGTTCCCTAAATGTCTTAGGTTGAGGCCATCCACAGATTGTGTTCTAAACTCAACACAGGAGCTGCTTAAGACTACATCACTGTACATAAACACAGTTATATGCTTAGGACAAAACATTTTTGCTAGTTGAGATGGACGGGCCTTGGATCTGCCTCCTGGTGACCCCAAAAACCAGTGGGTACTGGCAAGTAGATCAGCCAATCAGCAGAAAGTTGTTGTGGGCTAGACAGGAACCTGGGAGTAGGGTTAGGGACTTTCTGTCTGGGTTAGGGTTGCCATATTTTGAAGAGCAAAAAGAGGACACATTTGCCGACTTCTGCTTTTAACTATGGATCTGTATGACGATTCTCATTTTACATACCCAATGAAAAAGAGGACATGTCCTGGAAAAAGAGGACACATGGCAACCTTGTGGGTGGGCAGGAGGGATCTCTGGTTATTTGAGAAGACTGTATCTGTTAAAGGGAACAGGATTGTGAGGTGGCTCTCAGTTAGTATTAGAGATTGTCTGAGCAGAGAAGGGTGAACCTACCTGAGGGAAAGGCTGGAAGTGTTCTAGGGAGAGCAAAAAACAATAACCATCCTAGAAAGAACTTCTCTCTCCAGTTATAGGTAGAAAAGGTTGAATTAAGACAGTTATTGAACATCTCTGTTAAGACTGTCTATTTGAAACAGAGGATTGTGCCTTGCAGAAGTAACCACTAAGCTGTAACTTCTTTGAGTGTAAACAAATAAAGTTCCTGTTTTGTTTTAAAAGTGCCTCATCCTTACTTATATCCTCTGGGTGAGGGTTGAGTGGTTCACCTAATTATAACATCTTGCTGCTGGTAAAATAAACACATTACCACAAGCAGTTAATACCAAAACATCTGCTGTGGGGATACAGGGAGGTATTTGAACCTATAACACCCTAAATAATGGCCACATTACCCGGCACCCATCCTAGGTGAGGGTGTCTATCACACTAGCCACTAGCTGTCTTTATAGAACTGGCTCATCCTCAGGTTGTCTTCTGACAGGATCACTATGTAAATGCTTGTATAATGATTTCCTAACCCACTCTATCAAAACCATCCTGATCTGGTGACGGAGCTGGTCCTGAAACAGGCAGCAGCTGCACAGAATTCTTCAAGTTGTCCTGACACTGTGTTCTCAGCCCTGTCGCTCTGAGAATTACCCTGGCTCAGAAGCCCAATTAATCTGACAACACTGTCAACAAAGATGTCATTTGTCACAGTGCTTCTGGAATGTAGGCACCTGTCTAAAAACACAAGGAACAAATTCATCCTGCTCATTTACATAGGCCAACATACGGTAAAAGGCTGAAACTGAGGGTGCTTTGCTCTCTTTGTCCAATTCTCTGTAGGAGGTGTAGATAACTTTCTCTGGAGTAAGCTCCAATTAGACACATACCAAAAACAAATGTCAAATTGCCACAAGAGGTAGATCACATTTTAAATTTAGACATATCTTAACGCCATTTGCCTGCATATGGGAAATCCTAGCCTGGGTTGGGGGCCAGTAGGTATATTGTAGTTTGCTGGTGTTGCTTGTGCACAGCTAAAAGCAAACTTCAGGGATTGAGATCTGGAAATATGCCGGTACAGCATTACAATATGGCAGCCATGGCCCAGATTCAACATTCTCTGACCGCCAGTGCAAGGGCTGTCGTGCTAGTGTGCAATAGTTGCACTAGCGGAAGCATGTTGCAACAGGTTGAACAGCTGGTTGCGCAACAGGAAGTGTCAGGGCTATAGCAATCTGTTTTGCAACCAGCCATCAGAACCATGCTGACTTTAACATAGTACTACATTGAATCCCCTCCCTTTTTTTAAATGTAAAAGCTTCTGTCTTTGCCTTCCATTTCATGCAGCTCATGAACTATGGAAGGAGATTAGATACATTCATGGAAGATTAGACAATTTCATTGCTACTGAATATGATGGCTATGCTCTGCCTCCACAGTTGGAGGCAGTAATGCTTCTGAATACCAATTGCTGGAAACCCCAGGTGGGCAGAGTGTTCTTGCACTCAAATTCTGCTTTCAGGTTTTCCATAGGAATCTGGTTGGCCACTGTGAGAGGATGCTGGGCTAGATGGGCAAGGCAGGCTCTACTTCTGTTCTTCTGTTCTTTTGATCTTAATGTGCATGGGTCTGAAGACTATGGGCCTCATCCAGTGTTCTCTGTCTGCTTGCTTGAGGGCTCTTTTCAGAATGGAACACGTGAGTTTAGTGGTTTCCCCATGGCTCTAGGGGCTTTTCTGACTGATATGATTGACATTCTTGTTGAAGCCCTGGCTGACCTCAATACCTCATGGACTGCCTCTTCCCATATGAGCCAACTTGGACCCTGCAATCATCATCTGAGGACCTTCTTCATGTGCCTTGTCTAGGAGAGGTCCAGAGAGTGGCAACACAAGTACAAATTTTTTGTGGTTATTCCCTGCTTGTAGAATGTTCTCCCCAGGGAGGCTCAACTGGTGCCTTCATCACATATCTTTAGGTGCCAAGCAAAACCTTTCTTCCTCTTCTAGGCCTTTGGCTAATTAAGTAATCAATGGCCTTTTAAACTTTGTGGGGGTGGTGAATTTTTTTCATTTTGTTGCTGTTGTTATTATGCTAAGTGTTTTTGTGTTTTAATATTGTGCAACAAAGTTACCAGCAACCTGCTTATGCATTGTCTTATGCAAAACTGTTATGGCTGATGCAAAACTTTTCACCAGTAGAGCAAATATACCACTAAGTGACTTTGACTTCGTACCTTCTTGGGTAGCAACCCTGCTACTTATTTGAATGGAGCTTTCTTTCCACCAATCAATTGTCACATTTCTATTCTGTGTTTCAACGGCATATTAACTTGTGTATCAGCTTGCTTGGCCACGTACATGATGCTTTTCAGTGGTCAGTCCACACAGCTGCAAGCCCTGCATGCGTGAACTGCCCCTAAACTACTTCAGCTGTGGAATGATGTAGGCACAGTTAACTTCATGAAGACAAAATATTTGTATGCAATTTCTTTTCGCAGCATAATGAAATAATGCTTCACCATTACACTGCCTTTTGAAACGTGTTTCTTCCATCAAGTTGTCCTAGCACAAACTGGCGCCATCCCTTCCCAATTTGGGCATTTTCTCAAGCCCTGGGGAATTGGTTATATAATCGTAATTATTTTCCGCTGGGTAAATGAGATAGATAACACCAGTTTCCCCCTTTCCCCATCACCTCTTTAGTAGTGTTAGAACAGAGATGGGAATATTCAGCTCCCTAAAGGCACCATCTGGTGCTACCATGTATGGAGATAACTACATAAATTATATACTGTAAAATACTTCCTACTTGTTACGGATTCTTCTGTCTCCCTTCATACTCAGCTAATCTTTTTTAATTCATACCATTACATAGTCTCTCAATATTCCCATAATCTCGTTATCGTCACGCCTTTATAGAACATCTAACAAGCCCAAGAACTCAACAACAACTGACATGGGAGAAGAAAAGTGGCACACTGAAGGGTTTATAATATGAAGAATGATAATGCAATGGCAGGGATGAATAAGACTGCATACGATTTACATTTAAAATGCATGTGGTGACTGACAGAAGCAATCCTGGAAGCCACCTTGAAGAGCATATTAGCATAACTTGGAGAGATGCCAGACTATGGGAAACACTTGCTTGCCCATAGTTAATGAGTTAACTTTCAATGTCAAAGAATGCATCTTTGATTAGCAAATAATACGCAAGCTTGGGGAAGCCAGGTGTCCTGGTTATGAGCAAATGGGGACCAAGGGGTGGATTGCTCAGTTCAAATCTATGCACCCCAAGGTCCATATTTCCGTGGCCATTACACTAGAAGAAGAATAGCAACTTTTAGTGAGGATAAAGGGCTGTAAGAACATAAGAAAAGCCCTGCTGGATCAGTCCAACTTCCAACATTTAGCTTCATTGGATGGTCCCAGGTTCTAGTATTATGAGAAACAGAGGGAAACCTCCTGTCTACTTTGCCCACATTATGCATAATTGTATACACCTGTTGGGATGCGGGTGGCGCTGTGGGTTAAACCACAGAGACTAGGGCTTGCCAATCAGAAGGTCGGCGGTTCGAATCCCCGCGACGGGGTGACCTCCCGCTGCTTGGTCCCTGCTCCTGCCAACCTAGCAGTTCGAAAGCACGTCAAAGTGCAAGTAGATAAATAGGTACCGCTCTGGCGGGAAGGTAAACGGCATTTCCGTGCGCTGCTCTGGTTCGCCAGAAGTGGCTTAGTCATGCTGGTCACATGACCCGGAAGCTGTACACCGGCTCCCTCAGCCAATAATGCGAGATGAGCGCCGCAACCCCAGAGTTGGTCCCGACTGGACCTAATGGTCAGGGGCCCCTTTACCTTTATACACCTGTTGGAATTAGGTAAATATACTGCAGCACTGTGCAGAAAGAAATAGTCTGGTAAGACAGCTGCTTGGAAGGATAAAGAAAACATACAGTTTATTACTCATGGCAAACAAAGACACTCTGGGTATGTAGGGTTGCCGTATTTCAAGAGGTAAAAATCACCCCATCGCCACTGTCAAGCCCAAATCGTCCATGCCAGAGCCAGAGCCGCCCATGCACACAATACTGCCCCCCTAAAAATGCAGGACATTTGCTTTAAAATGTAAAAATCCCCCCAGATGGGCATGTAGGACCTCCAAAAGACGACATGTCCAGGAATTCCCGGCCATATGGCAACCCTAGGTACAAGCTTTACATGTGGCCAAAATGGAGTCACTGCCACATGCTATTTCACACTGTAACTGGCTTGAACTAACCTGGAGATGTAGCAGGAAGGAAGTAAAGGTCTGAGAGGAAGTAATTTACTTTACCAACAAGTAGTTACTAAAAGAGAAGGAATAAGTGAGGAGTTTCAATTGCCCCCCCCCTCTGATTTGGGTAACTAATTGCAAACGTTGCAGCTTTACTCCCCATAGAATACAGCTAAATACAAAATGGGAGACTACAGAATGTGTTCACTACTAGTAATCAGGATCTGCCCCTTAATTTACAATCTCTGAAAGATCTTTTCAGATCCTAGAATACCTTAATTGTTCTGCTTTATACTGCTGTTATACATGTCAGTTTATTTTACATCTCAGGTTCCTGTGCATTGTATGGTTAGTGTGTGGGTTCTTGCTTGTATTCCTAGAGTGTCTCTGTTCCAGCCATACTTCCTGTTCATGTAGTGAACAGATTTTTGAACTGCCACAGGACTCTCACAATTAATCCGCTAGATTAATTGATTAATAACGTTTTGATCAGCTCAAATGTGCCCTCAATTAATTCAAGCAGCAGTCCTTTAACATTTCAAAATGATTTTTAATGCGAGCACTTATAAAAACTGCAGGTAGCATGTGCCCTCTTAGGAACTTCCACCTGAATATGCTCAGCTGACCCCTATTGCCAACCTCAGAAGCCCACATGTAGGGAACTTTCTCATTGTGGGGAGAGCCATGGATAGTAGTAATATAATAATAATAATAATAATAATAATAATAATAATAATAATAATAATAATAATAATAATAATAATAATTTGTTATTTGTACCCTGCCCATCTGGCTGGGTCCCCCCAGCCACTCTGGGCGGATCTCCTGCTCCTAATCGGATTCTGGGGACTGGTGGCTGAGAAATGATATTGATGGTTTAAGACTCCCTTTATTAACACTGGGTGAACATGTGTGAGACCATCACCTCAAGTCCACTTAGCAATGACATAGCCAATCAGGAACATAAGCAGATGTCTGCGACTTTTATTATTCATCCAGTTCAGAGATTTTTCCAGTAGCTGCTTCTACTATATAAGTTGGGTGTGGAAGAGCATGATTTGCAGCAGATAATTTTGGGCAGGAGGCATTCAGCTAACTGTTTCCCTGCTTGCTTGTTCCCCTTTCACAAATGTCCTACTACCGACTGCTATTTCCCTTGATAATACTAGCACAAGCTATGTCAACACCAGCAACATGCTAACTCATACTTGGACTAAGTAACTTGGAGAATAAGCAGAAAGGAAGTAAAGCTTGAGAACATTTAAAATCTTATTTAAAGATTGGGGCTGGCCCCTAAATCTGTTTGGGCCATGGATCAGCTTGGGAGTGTGTGTACAGTCCTGCAACATGCCACTGGGCCAAAATTAAGATGCTGCTGTTTGTAAACAAAACCTTAAGCATCTTGGGACCAGGCTACCTGAGGAACTGCTTTTCTCCATATACCCCTATCTGCCTACTGAGATTGCGTTGAGAGGCATTTCTCATTGTGCCTCATGATAGTCTGACAACTACTGGGAATGGAGTATTTAGTGTGATTGCAGAATATCTGTGGATTACTGCTTTGCTTATGCATATTATACATGTGCCGTGTCTATTTTTAGGCAACTTAAAATGCTCTTACTTACTCAAGTTTTCCTAGACATAATGATTCAGTCTTTATGTGACTTCTGATGTTTTTTAATGCCATGCTGATTTAATAATAGGCATTCCCTAGATAAGACTTTTTCTCTCTCGACTTGTGTTATATAGATTTATTAAATAAATACTATGGCTCATTTATACGATGCTTCTTTGGCCCACAGCCCCCAAACTGGCAGCAACACAACAAAAAGATACAAGAAAATACAAGAAATCATTCATCAAAATAATATGGGACAGCAGTGTCACAAAATACCTGATTTTAACCTATGTTCACACACTGATGGTGACAGACCAACATAGAGTCTTTTTAGCTATATTTCATCTAAATTTTCAGTCATGTAGTTGCAATCCCTACCCCACCTCCAAACCATTCTCCCACTGCTGGACCAGCACAAATAAGGTAGCCGCTCAGTCCTGTTCCAACTCAAAGGAGCCTCCACAAAGGTACTGGTTTTTCCAGAAGTTCCTGTCCTCAAATGGTGAGGCTTGGTGTTCTCAAGGCTACTGATCTGTCCCATCAATTCTGAGTCTCCTTTGAGTGGTCTGGCTCTACTAAGTTTGTGAGGAGGTGATCCAGGACTGACAATATAGATTCTCTGCTCTTCAGCTTTCTGGGCTTCCATGTCTCTGTACCAGATGTATTCACTAGATCAGGGTTTCCCAAACTTGGGTCTCCAGCTCTTTTTGGACTAGAACTCCCACCATCCCTAGCTAGCAGGACCAGTGGTCAGGGATGATTACAATTGTAACCCAAAAAAATAGCTGGAGACCCAAGTTTGGGAAACCCTTCACTAGTTGATTCACCCAGGTGTTTCATCTTTGTCCTCTAATGCCTCAGGCTTAGCGCCTCTGGCCAGAATACTTCCTCAAAAAGGGGTGGGAGAAGCAAAGCAAACTCAATCACTGGCTTCAGGTGATCTCACTCCTATCTTACCCGCTCCAGCCTTTGGTCAAGCAGCACCCCCAATAAGTGCCTAGAGAAGTGGGTGGGATTGAACAAAAATAAAAATGCATGCACCTTGTCAAGTTGGAGTGATGATTCACGATGTGCAAATTTTAAAGGAGAATTGTGTTTTGGTCTGTGTTTTCTTTCAGAAAGGGCCTCGGGACTGAGGGTGTTCAAAGCAAAAGTAGCCGCTATACTTTCATATGCGGCACCACTTTGGGCTGCTATGTCCAACCTCACACCCCTCGAGACGCCCCAAAATTATTTTTTGCGTCGTCTCTTGAAACTCCCCCCTTGCGTGAGTAATGCGGCGATACGTCTAGAATTGAAAATCTCATCAATAGAAACACTTATATGGAAAAGAACTCTAAACTTTTGGTTAACACTCTGGCATAGACTTCCGGACTACTACCTAGCCCAATGCCTATGGCGGGACGAATTTGTTAGTCCCTGGGCAAGTAAGATCCATGCCAAGCTTCTAAATATTGGAATTTCTCCTTCCGAAGTTCTGAATTTAGATCTAATTTCCGCCAAAAAACTTATCAATTTGAGACTAGACGATATCGAGCTGCAGCATAATCACATGTTGGGTGGGGGAGTATGCTCTCCCCGGCATTTGGGTATTACATCGGGCCAGCACCTTCCATCTTACTTCTCATCCCTTATTACTGCAAAGCACCGTTTTGCGTTTATTAGGGCAAGGTTTAATGCCTTTCCCTCGGGGGTCCTGTCACATAGATTCTCTAGGGGAAGTGTATCAGATTTATGTTCATGTGATGAGCTGTCAAGGGAATCCCTCCTGCACATTGTTTTTTGTTGCCCTTTATACAGTAATGCGAGGAGAAATTTGTTGACCCCATTGGTCCAAAAAATTTCTGGATTGCCAGTGGAGAGGCAGCTTACCTTTTTATTTCAGGATTCCAACCCTACGGTAACCTTGCAAGTGGCAAGGTATCTGACTTCGGTTCTGAACCACAAGAGGAGAAATGGTCTATTACACGAATCTCAATAATTTATTTTCACCCTTTCCAGGTCAATAGCTCCGATGACATCATAGGCTGATGTCATTTTTATTTCCATTGACTGATTGTATATATTTTATTTCATCAGTCCTATGTAAATCTAATTTATTTAATTTTTTTTTCTTTTTTTTTCTTTTTCTTTTTTAACAGATTGTAAGAGAGGCTTGATTTGTGTGCCTATTTATGTATATATGTTTGAGCTTATAGCTGCAATAAAGTTATCTAATCTAATCTTTCAGAAAGGGTGGATTAGGTGGGTTCACTTAGAAATGTTGTTCTCCATCCATAGCTGTCCTTTCTCATGCATGGTCTGCATCAGCCAAAAACATCCAAGTACAGTGGTACCTCGGGTTAAGTATGCTTCAGGTTAAGTACGCTTCAGGTTAAGAACTCCGCTAAGAACAGAAATCGTGCTCTGGCGGCGCAGCGGCAGCAGGAGGTCCCATTAGCTAAAGTGGTGCTTCAGGTTAAGTACGCTTCAGGTTAAGAATTGATCTCCGGAACGAATTAAGTACTTAACCCGAGGTACCACTGTATACTGTCATTTTGAGTTGGTCCATCTAACTTAGAATTGTCCATATTGTCCGGATTTCAGGCAGGACTCTTTCCCCATCCTACCCGGAGATACTGGGAATTGAACCTGGGTCCATCTCTAGATGCTCTACTACTGAGCTACAGACCTTCTGCAAACATGCTCAGTTATTTTAACCAGGACTTTTATCCTCTCTTGCTTCCTGCTGTGTGCTCTGATTGTTAATACTCTGTGTTTCTGTGCCCCCCTCCCTTTAGTCTGAATTGTCACTCTCCTCCCTCTGCAGCCCACAGTCATCCACTTCTTTGTTTTTTTAGAAGTCAGGTCCCCACCCCCACCCCACTCTGCCTTCAAAAGAGTACATTTTGTGCCAGTCAAACTGAGTAAGCTGCCATGTTCTCTCCTACAAATGTCACTGCTTCACTGGTAAAACTTCTGCTTTTACGGTGAATGTAGCAATGGCACAGAACAAAAATAAGAACAACCCCCATACAAATAGTTGGCACACTGCTGTGCTACCTCTCCTTTGGCCCCTTGTAACGTTGCTTTGATGCTAATGAGTGCAGTTATAATTTTACAATGGAGACACATGATTTACTTATTGTTAAAATGTATAGCCCGCTGTTCGATCACATCATAAGGTCAGCTTACAATGAAATAATTAATACACAGAGAAAAAACTCTTTAAAAACAGCTTTTAAAAAATGGGAAGCTTTTCCCAGGGTGTTCAGATGAGCATGGAGGATTTTTAGTTTCATTTGCGTAGAGAATGCACTGCATTCCAAGCGCTTGCTCTCCACCCCCACCCCCCACCCCCCACAGCATACTTATAATTAATAACATTAAAATGGGAGATTAATGCATTATGTGGAACATTAATCCAATCTATACTGATAATGGCCAAACAAACAAAAATGTCTGAAGCCTGGAGCTGAAAAGTTAACAAAATCAGGGCCTGATGCAGCTCAACAGGGTGCCACTGCAGAGAAAGTTCTCTCCCATGTTGCCGTAGAACACACCTCACCTAATGGTAGCATTAGTGCTGTGCCAAATTCTGTCATCCAATTTCTAGACAATATCGTCTCCTGCAGAAGAGCCTTCCATTTTCCTGCCTCTTTCTCAGAGTAGTTTAGAATGCCTTTATAACTTGATTCGGCTTGGGGTTGCGCATACTTTACCACCTGGATGTTGTTATGGGTGGTTCTGGGTATTTTCTCTTTCCATTAAACATTTCTCCAGCACTCTGCAGCCTCCCTGGCTGCCTCTGCTGTCATGATGTGGAAAGGCTTCATGGAAGATGTTACCTAAAGGGATAAGTTACCTGGACTTTACCTGGAGCATTAGAAGCCAGGTAGGCTGACTACTGACACCCTGAGTTTGGTGCACCGGTTTCCTTAAAATAAAAATACCGCACTTAAAAGAAACAATGAACAGCTGTTGGGCACATAGAAGGCAGCCTCCACAGCTTCCTGTGTTTGCATCCTCCAACAAGGTTTTCGAAACACCTAAAAATACCTCAGATCTGCAAAGATATGACTGGTAGAATTAAACAGAGATAGTCACAAACCCCCCTTGGCCACCTTGGAAGGAAGGTAATCACACACAGGGGGGGGGACACTCACACCTCACTAATTAGAATTTCACTAGCATTTTCTCTTTGATTTGATTTTTTTATTGTGATTTCATTTCTCATTGATTGATGGAGAATGGTTAGAAACATGTGGGGGTATATTTCTAGGACAGCATGCTGTGCATACTATGGCATACATTGAAATGCCTCCTGGAGGTCTTAAGACATGTTCAGGAGAGTTGATCCTTCAGGTACTTGGCTCTCAAGCCATTTACCTGATGCAACGATTTTAACACATCACAAATAATATAGATAGTGTACCGCATGGTTGGTTTGAGATATTTTTCATTGACTCCAGAGACATCTGCACAGGGTGGGTGTTGAGATTAATTTGTTTGCAAGACCAGAATCACTGTGTCTCCATTATTAAAGTTCACTTTGATAACTGAAAATTACTTAGCGCTCAGCTTTTCCTATTATTTCCACCCCATTTTTGTTCAATTTACATTTTGTATTAAGAAATGACATCACTACAAAATGAGAATGGCCTCGAGTTACTTTGAAGAAGAAGCATAAAATGGTTTCCAACTGTTGCCCTTTTGGGCAAACATTTTGCAGTGCGGAGGAGAGAGAAAAAAACACTGCATAAATTACTTTCTGTCACTCTTTGGCAAATGTTTTATGCTAGCTGCTCCCCTTCATGAAAAACATATGCCATTAGGAAGCTGGAATAAATGGAGCAGAGCAACCCATCATTTTTTTGCCTTGGGTTTCTGCTAAGCGGCAGTAAAAGGGGGTGGGAAGCACACAATAAAAGTAAGCAGAAAATATCCTGTTAATTTCAGCATAAATAAATCTGGGATGGTGAAACATTTACCAGGGAAGTGCTGTATTTGTATGCCTTCTCCCTGTCACATAAAGAATATAATGCAATAAGTACATATTGTAGGCCTATGAATAAATAACATTCAGGGACGTTGGATGGCGTACAGGAAAAGTAGAAAGTTGGCTGAGAAAGGAGTGAAAGAACTCAGCAATCCTGTTGCTTTCCTGCAGTTCATCTGAGTCCACTGCACAAAAACAACCAGCCATTAAAACATTAGAAAGCAACTGGTGCTTAGCTTAGAGGGATATTAGGAGCCATTGTAAAATCCTTGGCTAAACACATCAGAATTCCCTACAGCACAAACCATTTTAAAAAAAATGAAATTAAACAACTAATTTCCTTTAGTGGAATCATTCCTATATGCACAGACATTTGGATGTAGCTTCCTGCCCCTTTAAAATGGGTAGATAGCCATGTTGGTCTGTCATAGTCAAAACAAAATAAAAAAATTCCTTCCAGTAGCACCTTAGAGACCAACTAAGTTTGTTCTTGGTATGAGCTTTCGTGTGCATGCACACTTCTTCAGATACACTCAGAAGGGTGGTGGGAATGGGTGATAGGCTGATAGCTGTGGTAAACCTGTTGACGACTGTTAATGACTGCAATTAGTCTTACAGGAAAAAGCAAGGGGTGAGAAGGTTAAAAATAGCTTTGTCATGTTTAATGAGATAAGAATCCAGTGTCTTTGTTCAGACCAGGTCTCTCCAAGTTTTAAGCTTGGTAATGAGTTGCAATTCAGCAACTTCTCTTTCCAGTCTATTTCTGAAATTCCTTTGCAATAAGACAGCTACTTTGAGATCTTGTATAGAGTGTCCTGGGAGATTGAAGTGCTCTCCTACTGGTTTCTCTGTCTTGTGATCAGGAATGTCTGTGCATATAGGAATGATTCCAGTAAAGGAAATTAGTTGTTTAATTTCATTTTTTTTTAAATGGTTTGGGCTGTAGGGAATTCTGATGTGTTTAATCACTTGCTTTTTCCTGTAAGACTAATTGCAGTCGTTAACAGTCATCAACAGGTTTATCACAGCTATCAGCTAATCACCCATTCCCATCACCCTTCTGAGTAATACCCCTCCCCACCCTCTCACTATATATAAGGGTCTGGTGACTTCTGTTTCAGTGTATCTGAAGAAGTGTGCATGCACACGAAAGCTCATGCCAAGAACAAACTTAGTTGGTCTCTAAGGTGCTACTGGAAGGAATTTTTTTATTTTGTTTTGCCTTTAAAATGGGATTCAAGTAATATTTTCAATCCTGACTACTTTAACTCCCCTTTTAAAACAGGCAAGATACATAGCTCTGCCTTTGGGCTCCTCTTAAAAAATGTTTGTCTCCATTTAACTATGGGCAGACCAATCGTATATTCAGATTATACAAAGCAACCATATATACACCCCTCCTACACCAGTAGAATGGCTGCTGTGTTCAGTCCTGGGCAGAGACTGGGGAGACGTTACCAAAAAAATTAAAAATGACAGTCATGCCCACAGATGTACAAATGACAGATCTTTTCCACAGCATCCTTGGAAACACCGCATAAGAACGGGAAAGAGCCCTGTTAGATCAGGGCAAAGGCTCCCTCCATGCTAGCATCCTTTTCTCAAAATGGCCAACCATATATACTCTGGGAAGTCATAAGCAGGAGAGGAGCACATCAGTGTAGGCATACTCAGACAATGGAGGTATCATGGCTAGTGGCCTTGACTCTCAGTGAATTTGCCTTTTAAAGACATCCAAGTTGGTGGGCATTCCTACCGGTACCTCTTATGGGAGCGACCACTGATGGCAACCAGAATTGTCCCAGTGCACTCCCATTTTTAAAGCTTGAAATTTGCATCTGGCACCTGAGATGTAAGGTGGGGAAAACCTGCTCCGTACTGCAACTTCTAGCTGCTGAGCCAAAGGCAAGGGCATTGATTAATAAACCTGCGCTCAGGCACCGACATCAAGCTGTGCCCTGGCTCCTGCCGTGTCGAGCCCTTTCATTTTACATAATGCGTTGACTGTTTAAGATTATGGATTAGCACAATGCTAAACACACACTTGGATGGCTATAATGAAATACTGTATGCATGAAAAGGCAAAGGTAATTCATCACCCAAGAGCCAATAATACCTGTTCATTTCATCAACTCATTAATCTGTGCTACCAGTCTGGTTCTGCTCCACAACTCGTTTGGGATAGAACACGTTATAAATGACTCAACTTCTAATTATATTCACATGATTCTTATCAATATGTTGCATATTTGAAGCATTTTATGTGGTATTTGCAACAGTTAATTGTTTCTTTTCCTTTAGAAACTATGCTTACAGCATTAAGGGGGAAATCCCTACATGGGTAAATTGGGAGAAAAATAATTGGTATAAATTGATGTTTTGAGCATGAGTTATTCTATATTTGGTTTTATTTATTTATTTATTTATTTGTTCATTCATTCATTCATTCATTCGATTTATATCTCACCCTCCCCTCCACAGGAGCTGAAAGTGGCAGGGTGGCCCAGGATGGTTCTCTGTTAAGCTAAATGAGAAAATGTGTTCAAGCTGTTTCCAATTTGCATTTAGTTCTCATTTGATTGATTATTCGCTGAATACCATGATGATGTTTTTGGTATCATGGTCCTGTATTTGATGGGCTACAGATTGCTCTGCAATGTTTAATAATGTTAGCATGGCAGCAGATGGGTAAATAGATAAAGATATCATGTGGCCGGTTTGATGAACACTATAGTAAATCCCAATAATAACAATGACTTTTGCAAATTTTATTATATATATATATATATAGAGAGAGAGAGAGAGAGAGAGAGAGAAATGTGTTCCCTTCATTGGCGATTCACCATCCTACCATACAGTTTTGTGGCTTTTGGCTTCTTTCAAAACTGTATGAGCATATCATTCCAAAGCAAAACCTCTAAAATTTGCCTTGAATTTTTTATATGGGCAGACATTCACTGGAAACTATAGCTGAAGCTTTCTCACCACAACCCATAAGGGCTAAACACTTGCTTAGAAAAAAATAATAATAAGAAAACCAACTACAGTGGTACCTCTACTTACGAATTTAATGCGTTCCGAATGCAAATTCGTAAGTAGAAAAAATTCATAAGTAGAATCCCCATAGGAATGCATTGGGGGGAAAAAAATTGTAAGTCGAAGAAATCCTATTCAAAAATTCGTAAGTAGAAAAAATCCCATTAAAAGCGGCCGCGACGTCTTTTCATAGTAGAAAAAATTCGGATGCGGCGGCCATTTTGTTTTACCGGAAGTCACTCGTAACTCGAAAAAAATGTAAGTAGAGTTACTCGTAAGTAGAGGTACCACTGTATACTATTACATGGGAATACCTTTAGGCATCAGGCAAAAACATTCCTCTTCTCCCAAGTCTTTAGCTAAAAAAAACACCAATATACAGTATGGCCTTTTAAACTGAGGGTAGTGGTGGTATTGTTTTGCTTGTTACCATGTTACACATTTTGTGTTTTTATACTGTAATCAATCCTGGGATCCTCAGGTGAAGGGTGGGGTGTGACAAAAAAGCTCTGTCATTAACATGTCAGGATAAAAAGAGAGGAGTTAACCAGTTTTGAAAACATGTGCAGAAATCAGAAAACATATATAAATCTCAGGGTAGGTAGTACAGCCAATGAGATACTGGAGGGTAGTGTCATGATTTGCGTAGGTTAAGAGGGCTGGCATTAAGAGCTTTGTCTTCAAATTCAGAGCTAGCTGTTCTGAAAATTGCATTTTCACCCATTCAGGGCTGTCTTGGATGTTTTGCTATTTTGCTGATTCATTACAGTGGTACCTCAGGTTAAGAACTTAATTCGTTCTGGAGGTCCGTTCTTAACCTGAAACTGTTCTTAACCTGAGGTACCACTTTAGCTAATGGGGCCTCCCACTGCCGCTGCACGATTTCTGTTCTCATCCTGAAGCAAAGTTCTTAACCCGAGGTACTATTTCTGGGTTAGCAGAATCTGTAACCTGAAACGTCTGTAACCTGAAGCATCTGTAACCTGAGGTACCACTGAAGTTGTGAATATTGGCTTTCTCTGCTAACCTTTAAGCATTCTATTTCTCTGTCTCTATCATAATAAATTTATTTTATAACTCATTCTTGGTGTCTGATGGTTACATTTGCCTAAGTGAAAATTTCGCTGCTCTACCACTTTGACCCCATCTCTGCACAATAGTTAAAGGGAGCTTTCTGCAGGTTAAAATCATAAAATGGATAGAATTCCTCACCTTTGGTCCTTACATTCAATTAGACCTTGTTTTAAAATCCCACATGTGGAAATTAGGAAATTGAACTTAAATTTGACAAGAACTAAAATTGACTGATTCTTCTATCCCTGAGCTGAACCTGAGTTTTTATATTTGCTACACTATTCTTTTTTCTTTCTTATAAGCACTATATGTAAATTAATTCCATTTCAATGTAATATAGCGATGATGATGGCTCTGTTTTTCTGATTTCCAAATTTTGGCTATCAAAAAGTATGATGTGCATGGTTATTGCGCTAGTGCAAAGTAGCCAACATCCTGCTCTCCAGATTTTGCTGAATTCCAGTTTCCATGAGTCCCAGCCTCTATGGCCAGTGGTCAAGGATAGGAGCTCTAGTCCAACATCATTGTTACAATAAAATATTGACAACAAAATAGCTCTTTGGAAGTGATCTTAATGATGCTGAACTCCAGGCAGATCACCAAATTCCATACTCCTTTGGGTACTTTGTCAACTGGCTCATCCCTCTAGCGTTTAGCCAGTGTTTTCTGGTCACTGGGTGGCTAGTGCAGCTTTGCCAAAGCAGCAGTAATGAAACAGAGCAGAAGAATCCATAAGGTCTGTGTGGACTATGAATTACGGACTTTGACAAGCTGTTATAGCCCCAGGGACACTTAAGATGCGATGTTACTTGCAGACTTTGCAAATATTTGTCACCATTGATGCTTTAAGAATAGATTTTGCCATGAAACAGATGTTGTTAACCCAAGGAGGCATTTGTTAGGTGACTGATAGGAGCAGGCAGAGGAAGAGGATACATTTTTCTCGGTAAGGGAATGGCTGTAATGGCCTTCTGTCCCAGAGACAGATGATCAGGTGCTCACCTGCTTAAGTGCTGCTGCAGCAGGTACCCTTAGCCCATTGGTTATAGTGGAATAAAATGTGAAGAGTTGAAATGGAGCAGTAATGAAATAGGCCTTAAATGTATGGTACATTAAAACCACGACGGGGGAAGCGGGGTCTAAACCACCGAGCCTCTTGGGCTTGCCGATTGGAAGGTTGGCAGTTCGAAGCCACCCGAAGGGGTGAGCTCCCGTTGCTTTTGTCCCAGCTCCTGCCAACCTAGAAGTTCAAAAGCACACCAGTGCAAGTAGAAAAATAGGTACCGCTGCAGCAGGAAGGTAAACAGTGTTTCCGTGCACTCTGGCTTCCGTCACTGTGTCCCATTGCACCAGAAGCAGTTTAGTTATGCTGGCCACACGACCCGGAAAGCTGTCTGTGGGAAAACACCAGCTCCCATGGCCTGAAAGCGAGATGAGCGCCACACCCCATAGTCGCCTTTGACTGGACATAACCGTCCAGGGGTCCTTTGCCTTTACCTACATTGAAAGGACAAGTCCTGAAGTCTGTCATTCAAGGAGCCACCCCACAGACATGTGTGCACACAGTAGACTGGTTGAGACATAACAACTGGCAGTTGTGCTCAGGCCCCTCCCTCTTCCTCCTCACAGTCTCTCCTCCCTTTGCTGTGTGCCAGGCTAGAAGACTGTGCAGACCTTTGAAACATGGTTCACTGTAACATACAAACCTGGGAACTGTGGTAAAATCTATGAAGAAGAAGAAGAAGAAGAAGAAGAAGAAGAAGAAGAAGAAGAAGAAGAAGAAGGAGAAGAAGAGTTTGGATTTGATATTCCGCTTTATCACTACCCGAAGGAGTCTCAAAGTGGCTAACATTCTCCTTTCCCTTCCTCCCCCACAACAAACACTCTGTGAGGTGAGTGGGGCTGAGAGACTTCAGAGAAGTGTGACTAGCCCAAGGTCACCCAGCAGCTGCATGTGGAGGAGCTGGGATGCGAACCCGGTTCACCAGATTATGAGTCCACCGCTCTTAACCACTACACCACACTGGCTCTCTGATCATAAACAACACCTGGCTCATCATGACCATAAACAACAACAAAAACAACAACAAAAGAAGCTAAAATCAGATCTGGTTTCATTTTCTGGACTCAAGATTGATACAGTAAAACATACCATTTATTAGAATGCTATAGTTACATCTAAATCTGTAGAAAAAGAGAAAGGCAGCACTGTTTGCAGAAGCTGTTATATTTTTTGGCTGCAGGGAAAAACAGGACTTTGTCTGATTAATAGTCTGCAGTCTTTTAAATATGTCTGTAGGAAGGGGCCTATTGTTTTGCTGTTTTGTTTTACTTATTTACTTGTTTTTAATCTTGTATTTTATTCTGTGAACCACCCTGTGGTTATGATGAAGGGCGGTATAGAAATCTAATCTATAAATAAATAAAAACAATACAGAGACAGGCCATTGGTCCATTTAGCTCAGTATTGACTACATCAACTTATCAGCATTGGCTTTCCAGGGGGTTTCCCCCAGACCTACCTGGAGGTGTTAGAGACTGAACCAGGGACTTTCTACAAAATTATTCCTTACCAAACATTTTCAACCTATTTTTTCTGAATAATAATATTCATAGAATTGTAGAAATGTAATGCACCTCAAGGGTCATCAAGTCCAACCGCCTACTATGCTGGTTCCAACTCCACGTAAAGTTAGCCCTGCAGCTGGTGAGTCACCAATGGTGAGAAATATGGCAGCAAGCCAACTTGAAAGCATACGCAGCCCAAATTTTTTCTATGGTACATAGGCAAGTGGCACAGCCCCCAGTATTCTAGTTGCCAGGCTAGAAATGCAAAAAGAAATTAAGGTAAAACAGAAACTTTTTTTAGATAACCTTTTTCATTTGTGCTTTCCCACGCTGGAATATAAACCAAGAGAAGTCTCACGCAGCCGAAACATAGAGTTTCATGGCTGTTGCCACAGGAACAGCAAAGCCTGAGAATGCTGTTTTTTTGACTCCTTGGAAAGTACATAAACTAATTAACTGATCGGCATTCTGGGCCTGCTTTTGTAAAATAGGCAGCCAACTCACGATGGGGCCAAAATTCAAACAGAAACTCAATTCATATGAAAAGTGGAGCCAGCCTTAGTAGTGTCAGGACTTGGAAAGACACAGAATGGCTGTTGTAAACTTCGGCAGCCAAGAGGCTGAGACTCTGCAATAAGAAGCAAACATCCTCTTCTTTTTTTGCCAACCGCATATCTGTTAAGTAACATGAAGGGAAATTACATTCAAAACCTGTTTTACAACACCTGGAAGGAGGCATTCAAAGCAGTGCTGTGCCAAAAGCTGTCCTCCAATTTCTACAACGTTTTATTCCTCTGGAAAAGAAACTTCTATTTTTCTGCCTCATTCTCAAGGCACTTAAATTTTGGTGGATATGGGATTTTGACCTTCATCACTGGACATGGTTGAAGGACAGTGTTGGAGGGGTGGTCCATTAAACATTTATTCAGCACTCTGCAGTCTCCCCCATCTGCCCACTCCTCCTAGTATGAGAAAATGTCATATGGGGAGAATTGCTGCATGGTGTATTCCCTTGAACTTTGAACAAAGAGCAGGCACCTGGGAAGGCTGCAGAGTGCCTTCCCATTGCCAGTGAGAAGGTTTGTGAAGAAAGGACACAAACATGACCCAGCCACATCAAATGTCAAGAAAGTGCATCAAAAAACCCGTATCCTCCCATGAGAATTTCACTGAAATTTTCATTTCCCTCTTACTATTGTTGAATGCAGTATATTTTCTCATTAATGGAATGAAAATGGTAAAAAAAAAAAAGCAGGGTAACTTTCAACACAAAATGACTTCTAATAAAATTCAGCTCCACTCCTTCCTCTCTGAGTCGTGTGGTGCCCTTATGGGGGCAAAATAAAGAAGAAGGTAAATTGTTCTCTCTGCTGGTTGCTAGCAGGTAGATATTATGAACATTTTATGAAAAGGTCAGACCAAATATTACAATGGAGCTCTGTGTTTGAAATTTTATTTTTGTAAACAGCAACAAAGGAAAGCAGTGGCTACCCAAGGGGGGTGTCGTTTGTTTCAGAGCCATAGCGAGGGGGGGGGTGAATCTAATCCTTTGCCCATGCCATGGGCCCTATCCTGTTTGTGCACCTCACCATGGCCTAGATTGCCAACAGTGGCTTACTTTTTTATTTATTTATTCATTGCATTTACATACTGCCTTTCTGCCCAGACACCCAAGATGGCTTAAAATAAAAAAATAATAATAAGGCAAATGATATAACATGTAAAATGGTGGGGGCGGGTGAGTTGTCAATCTGACTGGCAGGGCCTGATGTTACCTGTGCCACCTTCACACTCTTCTTCCACCTCACAAGGCAAATGGTTCCATTGGTCCTGTTGGGGCAGGGAGGGAACACACTGGCTGAAGCAGGCCCTGATGTTGTCTGTGCCTGCCTGCCTCCCTTCCTCACACTATTCTTCCTCCTTGCATGGCAAACGTGGAGGACAGAATGCATAAGAGTCCACGCCACCAACTACAGAAGCACGGCCTCTGGGTCTTAACAAAATTAAAAAAAAATCCTTCCAGTAGCACCTTAGAGACCAACTAAATTTGTTCTTGGTATGAGTTCATACCAAGAACAAACTTAGCTGGTCTCTAAGGTGCTACTGTAAGGAATTTTTTTATTTTGTTTCGACTACGTCAGACCAACACGGCTACCTACCTGTAACTGGATCTCTGGGTCTTGACGCTGAACCTGAGTTCAGAAGCCTGAATTTGGCACCTAAGAACCTGATACACTGAAGCCAGGTTTCCCAGGGAATGCAACCCGTGAGCGGCACCCAAGGGAATAACCAGCTCCTGGCTCTCAAGCACCAAATGCACTTAGCACTACAGGTAGGGTGCTTATTAAGAAATGACAAAATGGGTATTTAATGCCAGATGCTAGCAAGGAGAAGGAGTCTGAGAAAGGTAGGCTCTGGAATTCCATAGCCTTCAGTGAGCTCTCTTCCCTGAGATCTGTCCAAGGTCCTGAAGGTCTGTCCTAACCCCTCTTGCTTTCTGCTTCTTGAATATGGAGTGGAAATACATACGCTGCTTATCAGTCGCCTGCTTCAGACTCTTGTTTCGTCTACTGCTTCACAATCTCACCATGTTTTTTTTTTTTAATCCTCACCAGGGTTGGACAACCCCCTGGAGCTGCTACTAGTCATGGAAGTGAACACATGCAAGTTTAAACTAGCAAATTTAAGCTAACAATAATATTGAGGGGGCAGGCTTCCTGCCTTGCAGCTTTAATTGGAATGTTTCTATAACTAACACTAGAATTGTCACTGCCTTGGTTTTCAGTTTCTTTCTCTCCACACCCCGGCCCCGATTTATCAGGTTACCAATGTGCAGAAGCGCATATGTGTATTGATTAACACATTTATGTGATCGATGTGTGTATGCTCTTGTTCACACAGAGGGAGGGGGAGGGAGAGAAGAAATGCATGAAAAGTCACAGTAAACTGCATGTGCAATAATCTGAACAAACTCTGGAAATCAATAATGAAAGAAATGTGTCAAGTGTTTAATGCATTAATGCAAGGCTCAACAATCTCATAAACATAAACATTAAAAGAGCCTGCTGGATCAGGCCAATGACCCATCTGTTCCAGCATCCTGTTCTCCCAGTGGCTGACCTATGGGAACATCAACAAGCAAGATTTGAGCACAAGAGCCCCCCCCCCCATGGTTTCCAACAACTGGTATTCAGAAACATTGTTGCCTCCAACTATGGAGGCAGAGCATTGCCATCATGGACAGCAGTGCTCAATAGCCCCCTGCTAATGCCATGGAGAGAGAACACTACCACCAGAATGCCTATATTACACAAATCCAATTTTAAAAAAACATATAGTAACAATTGCAAAGTTATTTACTAGAAACTACTTCTCAAAAATTAGATACAGCTTCTCATAATGTTGAAATCAACTTCATGACATAAAAAGTAGCTTTTCAGTTGATCACCAAGTCCAGTATATACAAAATATAAATCCTATTTTGTCAGTGCCGTAGTACATTCTTTTCTAATTTCTTCATCTTCTCTTGTATTTTTCTGTCTGACGTATTCCTTAGACGAGTGACATGAAATAATCTTCTAAATGTCTAATGAAAATGATAGGGTTGGCAGATGATAGGGTTCTTTTTGTATATACTAGACTTGGTGATCAACTGAAAAGCTACTTTTTAATATATTATGCCACGAAGTTGATTTCAACATTACGAGAAGCTATATCTAATTTTTGATCAGCCAGGTAGTGGTGAGTGAGACATCATTCCTAGGCTTCCTCCCAACACTGGAACTGTGGGCTGGGGAGCAGATGAGCTCCTGCCACCTCTCCTTACCACCAAAGTGGAAGCATGAGATTGGATGTAGCGCTGCGCTTTCTGGACGGAAGAGGAGAGCCAAGACAGATCTCTGCTTCCTTAAAGAAAGGGGATGGCATGGTACTGGTCACTTGAATTGTCTCTGTGCTGATGAACAACTGGAGCGTCAATCACCTGATAGTGGCAGAGAAAGTCTGCACGCATCTGTCATGTTCACCAGCTCAGGGGGATAGTAGAGGCACAGGTGTTCATTTCTGCACCTACCACAAAGGCTAGAGATCCAGCTGCCCAGCAAAGTCAGAAAAAGCCCACATGCCTCTGTCATTCCTTGCATGCTCTGAGCTGGGCGGGAATGGCAAATGTCTTCTGTTTCTCCTTGACACTGTACCCTATTTCAGAGACTGGACTCTGCCTCTTTGGGACAGGGGCATGTACTTGCCATGAACATTTTTGGTTTGCCCACCAAGGCCCCCCAAACCTTGTTGACTCATGCTGCATTTTTATTATACTGATGATGATGATCAGTATTTCAGAACCTTAGTATATGGATATAAATTTGGAATGGCAGAACTTCGTCATTCCCTGAGAAGCAGTGTCTCGATTAATACCACCAAGGCTGAGGTGGAACTTGAGTTGGGGCTCTACAGTTTCACAACTGAAACTCACAGACCCCCCCCCCACACACTATAGAGTCATACCTCGTGTTGCGTACGCTCTGTGTTGCGTACATTCGAGTTACACACCTCCGCGACCCAGAGGTCCTCCATGGAATGCATGCAATGCGCGGGTATACATGAGTGCACAGAAGCATTCTGTGCACTTTGCGCATGCGCAGAAGCGCAAAAAACCATGAACTTCCGGGTCTTTTCTTTTTTCTTTGGTTCGTTTGCATTACGTACGCCTGGGTTACGTGGCACGACCTGGCATGGACGCGGGGTACCACTGTACATGAACACAACCTCCTGTTCTTGAGTCAGAACTGGAAACGGAAAGGCCACAGACACCCAGTCTTTTGTGGCCTTGTTCCATTGGACACACATGTTTTTTATTCCTCTGGCGGAGGGTACATCTTTCATGTGGGAAATCCTTTCACATCTGCAGAGTTCTAAAAAAAAAGCTAGGTACTTCCGAAACAGGTGTTTCCTTTATCTTCATTACTTTGATCTGCCCAGGTTTTTGTTATCTGCAATTGCTTATTTTACACACACACACACACACACACACACACACACACACACACACACACAGTAGTTTCCTTTGATATTTAATACAAAGAGGAGAAACATTCTGAAAGTTTTACAAGACCTTTATAAACAGGAGGCCAGCTCTTAATATGCCATTGTTTGGTTCACTTTCATCTTTCTCTTTTGTTGGAGAGATTGACTACATCGCACAGCCCGATCATAACCACGTTTAATCAGAGGTTAAGTCTGGCTGATTTCTACAGTACTTACTTTGTAGTAACTATGTTAAATATTGCAACATAGACCAATGGCTCCCAAACTCTCTTGCCCAGCAGACCACTTGAACATGGCTGAGGGTCTTGGCAAGCAACTTAATGATTTTTCTGCCCGCCGTAGCAATTGTAATGTGCCGTGCTAAATGCCGCATGATGTTTAATTGTGTTTTTAGTGCTTCCTTCATTTCCTATATAATGCATTTTATTGCATTACAATTTAAATTCCATTCAATTCAGATTGTAATGCAATATATGAGAAATAAAAGAAGCAGTAAAATACAATTAAAAATCAATATGAATATTCAACGTGATGGATGTGTCATCTCCCATCTTCAATCACAAATCCGCAGACTACTGTGGACCACCTGAAGGAAGCTTGTGGACCACTGGTGATCTGCGGGCCACAGTTGGGGAACCTCTGACCTCAACTTTTAAAAGGAAGATGGGTCAGCACAGAATACAAAGATGCAGTAAAACATCATCATGAATAATTAAGACCCAGTGTGGCATAACAGTTAGAGCCCTCGGCCCTCCAGATGTTTTTGGCCTACAACCCCCATGATCCCTAGCAAGCAGGACCAGTGGTCAGGGATGATGGGAATTGTAGTCTCAGAACATCGGGAGGGCTGAGTTCGAGGAAGCCTGAGTTAGAGTGTCAGACTAGGATCTGGGAGACCAGGGTTCAAATACCCACTTGGACATAAATCTCCATTGGGTGGCCTTGGGCCAGTCACCACCTCAGCCTAATCTACCTCACAGGGTTGTTGTGAGGATTAAATGGGGAAGGGCAGAACTACGTTCCCTAGTACCTTGATCACCTGGAATCAGACATCCTTGGTGATCTACTGCAAATCTCCCAGAGATCTACCAGTAGATCCAGCTCTGCCTCTCACCACCCCTGCTTGCTTGCTTTATTTAGTGTGTGATTACAAGGAGCTGGCTTCAGGCACCAGGCCTGTTAGCAGACCAACTCTGAATTACAAAGATCTCTGAAACCATGACATGAAAGCTGGCAACATTAACTCCACCATGTGGGAATCTCTTGCCTGTAACTGCAGTGCCAGTATCCACAGCAGTGACCAGAGGAGAAATGACTGCTGGGAGGAGCATAGACAGAAGAGACGCCATGGTGCATCTGCAGCAGCACAACCAGGTGCCTGCATCTGCCCCAGCTGCAACAAAACATGTCTCTCCTGTATCAGTCTCTACAGCAACAGCTATAACTCTCCAGTGGCTTGGCTTGGCTTCAAAGAGCACACTCTTCCATTGTCTCCCAAGATAGATGGATGCCAACAATTATAATTAAGCTAAACTAAGCAGTGTACAAGAAACTAAATACAATTCAGATTAAAACTGGTGAAGAGCAAATAGGAGTTTCGGAGCATTTAGGACGATGTAGGGGTGAGGAACCTCAAGCCTGGAGGCCAAATGCAGCCAGACCCCTCTCACTGGTCCTTGGGACTCTTTCAGGGCCACACCCCTTCCCACACCACACCCCTCACTGCCCCTTGAATGTAGCCTCCTCCACAAAGGCAAGAGTCACGCCCTTTGCTCCTCCCACTTTTTGCCTCTGGCTATGCCCACCCTGGAAGGCTGCAGCTCCTGAAAAGTAGACCTTGGTGTGAAAAAGGTTCCCCTCTCCCTGGTTTAGATTGCATCTTTATCCTACCAAAGCTGTTTAACAAACCACCAGACATCAGAGATTTTTTTTCTCACACCAAGGAAAATTGCTGTTATTTGGATTCCTTTTAACAGTAAATATAACGGTACTATTTTTGTGATAAGGGGGAAAAAAATCAGAATTAGGAACTGCCTGCATTGTTTATAAGGAAGGAAAGCACAAAAGCATTGCATAAATGCTGAGTGCCCTCTAGTGGAGTATTGGTGACATAACATTTCCATAGTTTTTGTCCACAGCAAGAACTAGTTAGATAGCCTTCCTTGATGCAATATTATTCTCATTGCTCATGCTTAGTAGAGGCGCCTCCCACCTGTTCCTTCTGGGATGGCCCATGTCACACTGTTACACCCTTGTCATCTTCACTGTTCCAAAAAGCAAATGTTGACTGAGCCAAATGTTATTTTCTACGATGTAACCGTTTTTCTTAACGGCATCAAGGTGTCAAGCCAACCTGCATCATAGTCAGGACCCAGTTCCATTTCTCCATTGGTCTATTTCGGTAAGTGTTTCACGTCCCCGTCCCCCCATATTGTTTCTTTCTTTGTTTCCTACAGAGTGTTGAGTTTTTAAAAAACCGAGAAGCTGCTGACCCCTCTAAGTCACTCTGCTGCACTATCTAACGAGACTGCAATATGTACCACACCTTGATCTCAAATCGGGATGGAAGGCATTTTGTGCAAAGGGGTTATCACATGGGTGAAGGCCCAGCTCACATAGCAGCTCCTTCATTTAAGCAGCTTCTGGGCCCCTGATAATTCAAGTTTGCTGGCTGGCTGGCTTGCTTAATGGGTGACAGGTCAAGCCCAGTTTTGGTTGAAATAATTGCGTACTGCACGTGCCTTCAGGCATTGCAAACATTCAACAGAAAGGCCTGAGCTGTAACTTAACACCCTGTCTGCTCAAGCAGGGCAATCTTAACACAGTATCAGAAGAACCCCAAACACTGTCTGTACTATTCCTTCAAAGTATAAGAGCTTTTGGATCAGGATGAAAGCGCATCTATTTCAGCATTCTGTTCCTGTAGTGGACAGACAGATGCCTGTGGGAAGCCCAAAAGCAGACCAGGAGCGCAACTACAGTCTCTCCAGCGCTGAGGGCCTTTTGGAGATTCCCTCATTGCGAGAAGTGAGGTTACAGGGAACCAGACAGAGGGCCTTCTCGGTAGTGGCGCCCGCCCTGTGGAATACCCTTCCAGCAGAGGTCAAGGAAATAAGCAGCTATCCTATTTTTAAAAGACATCTGAAGGCAGCCCTGTTTAGGGAGGTTTTTAATATTTAATGCTGTATTGTTTTTAACACTCGATTGGGAGCCGCCCAGAGTGGCTAAGGAAACTCAGCCAGATGGGCGGGATACAAATAATAAATTATTATTATTATTATTATTATTATTATTATTATTATTATTATTAGTGTGATCCAGGAACTGGAATTCAGAGACACACTGCCTCTGAGACTGGAACTAATATAGCCCTCATTACTAGTCATCATTGATAAGAATAATAATTACTGTATTTTTCCGTGTATAACACGCCCCATGTATAAGACGACCCTTATTTTGGGGGACTCCAAATTAAGAAAATGGGGGGAGATTGCCTAGAGTTGTTGAGCTTTTTTGGGGGGGGTTGCCAAAAATTGCTCACCCGCCAGACCAACGCTGCCAATCACAATCAGCAACAATGTCACAAATCGTCACCCACACAATTGTCGCCGCGGCAGCCAATCAACAGCAATCCTTGCCACAGCCACCAATCACCTTCCCAATCACCGCTAACAAACTCCTGCTCGCGGCTGCCTGTCCCCCGCTATGAACTATCCATGTGTAACATGACATTGTCCCAGTGTCTTATGTTAACACCCTAGTCCCTTAGTTTTGTTGGAGAATTGAGGGAAAGTGCTCCATTTTATTCTGTGTGTATTAATCTATGGAGATGATATTCCCAGTGGGATGCCCACCTAGTAGTGGGAATAGGAAGGCCTTAATCCCTTCCCTCACAAGGGAGCCAGGGTAAACATAGCACAACAGCAAGAAGAAGGCTGATAGGCAAGAAGGAGGAGGAGGAGGAGGAGGAGGAGGAGGAGGAGGAGGAAAGCTACTAAGCATAGAACAAGCTGTTCAAATGAGTCAGCTTTTTCTGCTTCACGCACCACATCTAGCTATCAACTAACCTTTGACTACAGAGACAAAGGAATAGAAGTCTGAGCTTTCATCACAGACTAGAAAATCAAGTCCATTGGGCAATGCTATCTTCTTCCCAGAAAGGAAAGCATCAAGGGAGCTTAGCTTGGCCCCAGATGGAAGTCAGTGCCTTAACCCAGTCACCTCTTTGTTGCAGCACCCAGCATCTTCCCTTCTTCACTTGCCATCTTTTAGTGTGAAAGCTTGCAGCCAAGGGAATCCCCTCCCATTCTGAATGTCAGTCTTACTCAGTCTGACGCCCTCCTTCTTGAACTCTAATACCCAACAGCTGCAGACAGCATGCCCAATGATCAGGGATGATGGGAGTTGCCGTCCAAAACATCTGGAAGACAACAACTCGAGGAAGGCTGCTGTATTGTATTTTAATTGCTACTTGTATTGATTTTTTAATTGTTGTAGGCCCCTTCAGAGGTCCATTTTTACTGAAAAAACAGGGGGGGGGAATTAATAAGAGTGACAGAATTCTGACTGTGTACATCTATGAAACATTCAGCCTATTATGTGATGTGATAATAGTTTCTGTTTTGGAGATGATTGTAATAACCTTCATTATAGAAACTTATTTTCTATTTGCTGTGGCACAGGAGAAAAAAATGCTTCACGGGATCCATATTTCTTACCATGACATATATACAAATGTTTTCAGCTTTTGAACAGCAAGCAACACCCACTTCCTCGTCCCCCCCCCCACCTTATGAGAGCAGCGGTTTGTACAGCAATTTCTTCACTTATTATAAATCAAGGAAATGTGTCTGGCTTCACTTTCTTTGAGCAGTAGAACTGCATTTATCTGCCTATCTATATCTATCAAGGCTTTAACAGCTCCTCAAGGTGTGATTTTCATTATCGTAACTATTTACTTTCATTATATTATTTGTCTGCAAAGTGCATTCTTTCAACTTTTTCATGCATCTGTTTACTGGTTCTTAACACAAGCATGCTATAAAAGTAATGCTTAGATTGCTTCCCCCCCAAACCTATGCCTTATAATAGGCATAGGTTCAGGGAAAAAACCCCTATAGCTGCAGTGCTATTTTTCAAGAAAAAGAGGTGCCAGAACTCACCATGAACACTTCCCTTGTTGCCACCTGAGAGGGGCCAGAACTGAGTTCTGGTGAGTTCCAGCCAGAAAAGAAAAGCCCTTCCTATAGGCAATACACTGAATATTGTGAATATGATTAGCATTATAGCCTTAATCAGGGGGGAAAGACCCATTTTGTCCATTCTGGAGGGGGTGGAGGGAAGAGGCAGAAGGTCACAGATCCTAGGTCCCTTTTCCTTATTGGTCTCTCTGTGTGTTTTGGATGTGAGAGACATTGGAGGTGGGAATCTGTAAAATTTGTCGTCCCCCCCCCCCGCCAATCTAAAAACAGAAGTTTGCTCTTCCCAACCAGGCAGGTTTTTCCACACAACCAAGATCTCTACCTCTTCTCTAGCCCCCAGCCAGGCCCTTGACTCTTGTGCACCGGAGATAATGAGGAGTTGTCCCCCAACTCACTAGCAGCCACATTGCCAGGTCTCTGCCGCTCTGAGGATTTAGGGATGGCTCTCGTCTAGCCCTCCTTTCCCTCCTTCCTGGCTCTGGTGGGCTAAGGGCAGCACTAGATTTAGGGAAGTGTGACCTGTTTCTCCACACTGAGCACTGAGCTGAGTGGGCATCTTCTCAAAGCCTGGTAAGCACCTGCCCAGCTTCAAGAAGGAGACATGAGGGCTCTGACAGGGTACTAGAGCCCTCCCACTCCCTTCCCAACCTGGGAAAGTGCCATATAGGCTTTGGGAGGGAGATTTGATCCCTCACACCTCCTTCCTGCCCCAGGAGCTGCTTCCTGTTCCCTGCCCTCCCTGGGGCCACCAAAAAAGGCCTCACAGGCCACATGATGGACCATGTTGCATTAAATCATATTAGCTATATACAAGAGAGGCAAGGAACCTGTGGTTGGATTTTCTATCAGCCCCAGCAAGCATGGTCAGTGGTCAAGGATTATGGGAGATATACTCCAGCAACCTTTAGGTTTGCACAGTTAAAGTGGATTAAAGCACTCTACTTCCCTATCTGCCTACCGTAGCACAACAAATCTGCTTTTCTATATAATTTTTTTAAAAAACGGATTTCTTTTAGGAAAGTGACAGGGAACTGCATTGAAAAGTATGGATGAATGATTAAGTGGAAGACATATAAACGTCATGAAGGAAGTGAGAATAAATGCTTATTGCCCTACAACCTCCCCACAAACAAATCAGAACAAATAAAGGCCAGATATAATCTAACCTCCATGGAAGCTTTGTACAAGCAGATGAGGATGAATGCTCAATAAATAGGTTGTCTGGAGGAGCCTTGAGACTTAACTTCCCTTCCATCATCTACTGTAATTCTTCAAAAGGAATGGATTGGTGATGAAAACACATGCATTTGTTTTCGTTGTTATAACTCCCCCAAAATTCCAGTTCTGAGCAATAGATACTGAAGGAAACTTGGGCTCTTTTAAAAAACTTAACTTGATACAATTAATGGAACCACGTGGAGCTCCACAGCCCAGTGTCCCCCCCCCCTCAAAACAAACCTGCACCCAGGGCCATGGCCCTTATGGCACAACCCACATGATACTGCTGGTGTTCTGTAGTTAAAGAGGAACCCCTCCTGCAACAGAGCAAACTGCTTTTCAAACAGGACAGGGGTCTTTATAGCAGTTTGTGGGATGGCATGGATATTTGCTGCCTTAGCGAGGAGGTAGATTCAAAAGTGATATTGTGTGTGGCTTCCGGCTGAAGCTTGTAAACTGGTGGGGAATACTGCAAACATATCGATTCATAATTCTGCTCCGCTATTGACCCTCCCTCCACAAGGAAAGCTGGCCTAAGGACACAGATTCTCCTTTATGGGCCTTTGGTGAGCTTTTCATCAGAAATGGCCGGAACTGATAGTCAGGGGGAGCTCAAGCATTTCCAAGACACATTTGTCATGTGCAATTGTTCGGATAATAAACATGGTATTATTATCTGGAAAACATTCCTCCCAGTGACCCTGCAATTAAGTGTAGGGTCTTGTAGCCTCTTCTTTATTGGTCCCCAGCCTGCAGGAACCTTAAAATAAGCGTTGCATTCTAAATGATATAGGAAACCAGACATTGTCTTCCAGGTAGCCCAGGTGCGAGTCATAAAGAAGCTCAGTGCTGACAGCTTTACGGCAAGGAATACCTACATTAAGTAGTCATGAGCCCAAGTGCTGCCCAACTTGTGAGAGAGAACTCATCAAAACTGTAGGTATAAAACATACAGCCGACACTGGTCTCAGTGCATTGCAGGGTTTTTTATCTGCTGTCCATAAATAATGGATGCATCAGCACATTTATCTGGTCACAATAACAAATATCATCCTCTTGGTAATTGTAAACACACTGATGCTTGTTACTGACCTCGTATACAAATGCATACACACAAAAAAGGAGAGGAAAACAAGAACACACTCTTCGTGCTGATGTGCAGCCGTGACTGAGAGCAGTGCTGGATTCAACCCTGTGGAGGCCCTTAGGCATTAAAAATTTCAGGAGTGGGGGCTCATGCTCTAGTGGGATAACATTGAACTCGGAAAGCTTGGTCGTAATTTTCTTTCAATATCAAATCAATGTTATTTTTAAAGCATCGTCATGCGACCCCCTAAAAGGTGTGGGGCCCATAGGCCAGTGCCTACTCTGCTTACTCTGGAAGGACCATGGTTTAAAGCAAAGATTAGGAAGCCGCTCCAGGCCCTTGGGATTTTCCCAGGCCACCCGCCCTCATGAGCCCTATGCCCTCACCAGGCTTTCTTCATAATTTCATCCCTGGCTGGAATGTATCCTTGAACTCTAATAACTGCTTGCCCGGATGGATAGAGAAGTATATGTAAGTGTGAAGAAACTGTTGTTGGCATTTTCCTGCCTTGAGTGCACCTCTGGGGGTGAAGTCACACTGCAGCACTGAAGTGACCTCCCTAGGGTACAAGCCCGGGCAGTGCGTATGGAGGCGCTGGGCTGCCCAGACGACAAGACCCCCCTCTCAGCCTCCCTGAGGAAAGCAGAGAAATATGCTTGGCACCAGCTGGGCTGCAGGAGTTGCCGGAAAGAGGCACAGAAGGCGCCATCCCACTGTTTTAGGGACTGCAATCTGAATTTGTGTAGGGTTTACGCCTTAGCCTTTGCAACATTGGACTTTCCTCTCGCTTCCAGGCATATCCGCAACTGAGCGACCTTTCGGCTTTGGCCCAGCCGCTTCATCAGCTCTGAATCTACTTGTACTTGTCCTGCGCTGTTCCTCAGTAGCATGTTGGACGCCTTCCGACCTGAGGGGCTCATCTTCCAGCGTCATAACTTTTATATGCCTGTTGTCTTTGTCCATGGGGTTTTCTTGGCAGGGATACTGGAGTGGCTTGCCAGTTCCTGCTCCAGGTGGATCACGTTTAGTCAAAACTCTCCACTATGACCTGTCCATCTTGGGTGGCCCTGCACGAAATAGCTCATAGCTTCTCTGAGTTATTCAAGCCCCTTCGCCACGACAAGGCAGTGATCCATGAAGGAGATTTAGAGGTATATTGAAGCCTTATTCATCATGTATCCTGTACCAGTGTTGGTCTGTCATAGTTGAAACAAATTCCTTCCAGTAGCACCTTAGAGACCAACTACGTTTGTTATTGGTATGAGCTTTCGTGTGCATGCACACTTCTTCACGAAAGCTCATATCCTGTACCAGTTATGAACTTCTTTTCACAAGGACTGTGGAAGATTATCATAACATAGGCAAATTATTAATAGCAGCATTTGACTCTGGAGTAGGGAGTGGAAAGATGGGGATGACAAAATGAATTTTGGTACAGGAAGGCTGTGTATTTCTTTGATGTTGACTGCCATCTGGTGGCTAAAAGGAAGAACTAATTATTTGTTGGTATAATAGGATAGCCTCTATACCTATGGTATCTTTAAGGTTGCAGTCAGGTACAGAGCTTTGCAAACAAAGCAGCATAGGAAGAGTATAGGGTTTGGGGGGAAAAATGTATGTGAAGTTATTTTAAACACACACACACACACACCAGTTTGTTGAACTTATTTGTATTGATAAATGGAAGTAACTAAATATTTCAGGACCCCATGTACCAGACCTGTGGCAAGCAAAAGTATGAGACCAAGCATTACTCAAAACGGAATCTCTGGCTCTCTGATTTGGATTAACATTGGGAAGGGGCGGAAGTTACCTGGCTACTGTTGCCTCAGTTGAAAAACGACAGAATTCCCCTGTTAAATGTTTGTTTATACACTACTTGATAGTAAAAATAACTTCAAAGCGGTTTGATAATGTCAGGACCCTAGTTACCCAATTACCTGTGTCTTGCCTCTTTTTTCCAGGTGTGGATACAATTTTGGAAGCAAAAGCTTTTGAGTTACACACACACACACACACACACACACACACACACACACACACTGTTTAGATTGATATTAGCTTTCTTCAGGATTTGGTCTTTAGGAGTTTATCTCCACTGATTCATTACCTCTGCTTGGAACATTGCTGAAATGAAGAGATTAAATTACAGTTTCATGTAGGTGATAAACCGCAGGAATAGATGAACAATTAGGATTTCATTGGGATGCAGCAGCAGCTCCCCCCCCCCCCTTATACACACACTAGCTGACAAGGATACATGACAATAGGAGCAGGCAAATATCTATTTAAAGAAGCCTTCTAAACAGAATGTTTTCTTCAGTAGACATTGGTTTCCTGCTTAAATAACTTGCATTTCAATGCATCCATAAAGCTGTTTTCATTAAATGTTCACTGAATGATTATACAATAACATATGAGTTAATTCCTTTGCCCTCGCAGAATAATAAAACTTTTTTAAAAAAGAAGAGGGGGTGTGAACTGTGTGAGCTTTTAAAGAGCTTCATGAAAATATAGTTATGTCTTTCGTTTTAATCAGTTCAATGAGCTTCCTTTGGATTTTGTTCCATCTGATGCAGGGATTTTAAATAAGCACTTTGCCCAAATGCCTCTTGTTCTGAACGGCAAGCCTCTGCAGGCATGGAGATGTAATTTAGCAAGAATGTTCGTGTTATTATGGAAAGGTGACAAATTGCACAGCCCTGTGAAAGTGTTCTGGGAGCATGAGTAAACAATTAAGCTAATTCTGTTTTATACATGATATCTGAAGCAGAACAATGAGAACTGCAATTCCAAAACTTGGTGATGGAGGGGGCCCACAACTTGTCCACATGAAAATCTCCTATATGCCATGAGAAATAAATTTATTAAATTATTAAATGACCCAAAGCACTGGTCCCACTTTGATCTTGAGTTTAATGGAATGTTTAAAGGTAAAGGGAAAGGGACCCCTGACCATTAGGTTGTGGCGCTCATCTTGCTCTATAGGCTGAGGGAGCCGGCGTACAGCTTCCAGGTCATGTGGCCAGCATGACTAAGCTGCTTCTGGTGAACCAGAGCAGCACACGGAAACGCCGTTTACCTTCCCGCTGGAGCGGTACCTATTTATCTACTTGCACATGCTTTCAAACTGCTAGGTAGGCAGGAGCAATAAAAACAATAAAAATTATTGGGAGGAAATAGTTTCAGTACAGATGGAAACTGGGAAGGCTTGTTGAAAGAGGAAGGGCTTTAGTAGGCCCTGAAAAGACAGTGCCTGTCTAATATTCAAAGGTGTGCGTGTGTGTTGTGAAATTCCAAAGGGTCGGTGCCACCACACTAAAGGCCCAATTCCTATTTTGTATGGAAGGAACCTCTTCATCAGATGGTGTCTCCAGCATTCCCTCTCCCAGACAGCACAGCAGTCAGTTGGGTATACAAGAGAGTGAGGTTATCTTTTAGGTCCCAAGATGCAGAAGGCTTTGTACACCCCTACCAGGACCCTGAACTCAGCTCTGTAGCGAATTGGCAGACTTGCATGTAGCTGCAAGTGTTCCAGGGCAATAAGAAACTATGTGGGACATTCGACAGTCAGATTGCTTTTGCATAGCAAATGCCATGTTCCGAAACTACATTTCTCACCATGAACCATTTGCATGGGAACAATGCAGGCACTCCTATTAAATTGCATTTCATTATTCCATTACGTTTCACTGATGATACCTGCCATAGTTCATTGCTATTCCATTACCTTGACATGTTTTTTGAGGCTTTCGAGTTACCACAGTAGAACTGAGTTAGATTTGGACTGAAAAGCATTAACAGGCAGTTCTGTCTGAACTGGAACATTTTGCAAACTTCAGCTCACTTTTTTTCTCTCCAAAGAACACCTAACATCTTAGAGACGATGAGCACGGCTAGTCAACTATAATATTTTCATGGTTGCAACAAATTGGGAAAAGGCTTCCTTTCCAGGCTCAATAGAGGAAAGTAATCTGTCCAAGATTACATTTTTAACAGCTTCATTTGCTAGACAGATTGCATATTTGACATAGTTTTTGCCTTTCAAAATATGAAAGAGTCTGAGCAAGCTTTGCAATATTTTTTAACAAGCAAACTCTTTCCATTATTTTTTTTTAAATCCAATCCAATTCTTTGATGTCTTGTTTACACCATTCTAATAAACTGCTTGGCAAGAAGCTGCTTTATGAACAAAAAACACAAACACCTGCATCACAGATTCTGGACCACCAATGCTGATGGCTCAACTTTAAGAATCCTTACAACACATCACTTTAGTAGGACTGGATTACCCTGTTTCCCCTTTTTTAATACGTAGTCATAAAGTAAGCCATGGCAGGTTTTTTTTACCTTTGTGAGAAGTAAGATGTACCCCAAAAGTAAGCCATGGTGCCGCCATTGTTCCTGTCGCCTCCTCAGCCCCTCCTGCATGCGCAGGGAGCCAACGAACCAGTGAGAGGCACGGGGGGGGGGGACACGCGTCTTGTGGAGTTCTGCCCCGCCTGCTTAGTGCACAGGGAGAGGTGCGGGGGGGGGGGAGACGCCTCTTCCTGCCCCGCCTGTTCCCTGTGCACAGGGAGCCAGCGAACCAGCGAGAGGCGCTGGGGGAAAACGCGCCTCTTGCGGAGTTCTGCCCCACCTGCTCAGCGCGCAGGGGGAGGCTGTACCATACCATACTGATGTAATAAAAATAAGACATCCCCCCCGAAAATAAGCCACGCTGTGGTTTTTTGAGGAAAAAAAATTATAAGACGGTGTCTTAAAAAGGGGGAAAGACGGTAGAACTAAATTTATTCTAGCTATTTGCTGCACCAGAAGTAGGACTGGCAACTCAAAACCTAAATTCAGATTTTTAAATCCCCTCCCCCATTACAGTGGTCACAGTGGTGATTTTTTTCACCCATTCTGTCCCTGGAATTTTAGTCTAACTCCCTAACCTGCTGTGGCTACCAGGAGTCCAAAACAGCTGATGAAGGTGCCAGGAAGATCACATTCCTGGGGAGAGAATGGTTAGGAAGACCAATCAATAGTTCATCTCCTACTTAGATGGGGGACGTAAGGGCATTCAAATGAGCTTTCTGCATCTTCATCAAACATGCAAGGAGAGGCTGGGATCAGGGCCAGCAACCATATCAATGATATACAACTCACCCCGACTTTCTTAGGCTGATGGGTTGAGTCATATCACCTTAACTTTGTAAAACTGTGATCGTCACTATTTGGTGAACAGTGGTAATGAAATCTGTTAATAAGCAAATAATAATAATAATAGTCATGAACCCCTTGAAAGATGCAGAGCGCTTGATCCTCGTTAATCACAGGATAAGTAATCATGTGAGTAACAGCAAAATGGTGAGCAGGCTGACAGTCCTATACACACAATTCTGTGAGCTGCAAATTACGCAGGATAAAAGGACAAGGCAGTATTCCTGAAGGACTGTCAGATTGTTGTTGTTCTGTTCTCGGAGTAACAATGCTGAGCTAAAAAATTACACAACCAAGATTTAGTGGCTAATAGAATTGCCAGCTTTAATTAGTTTAACTAGTAAATTAATCACCCAAAGCTTTAGTTGATTAATCAATAAGGTTGCAATTTATAACCCAAAGCTTTAGTTGATTAATCAGTGAGGGTGAAATTTATTGAAGTGAAAGTTATACTTCACATTGCCCTCACTATCGCTGAAGCAATTGGGCTTTATGCTACTTTAAAATATATAAATGTTAAATTACTTTATAAACAAAAATTCAGAGGAAAAAGCAACTGAAGTGGAGGAATCCAGATGTCTACATTTTTCTTTTTCTTATCTCTGCCACTCTAACATCCTGCCTATTCTCAAATTTTAGGTATCCGTTTAGTTTATTATACACCACTATTGCCCTCTGCTGGGTGTTGCTAACATTTCATGCAAATAAATGAAAGTGTCTTTTAGTACAGAAATGTTCTGATGGATATCATCTAGGAGACATATAATGCACGTGTTTTGAATCTCAGGATTTCAGGTGTCTGATGGCGGTTTATAAGCATAGCTAAATTGCTGTTATTCTCTTGCAATTGAAGGTAATCATTAGGAATGACACACTTTAGTTAAAGTATTGTGAATCAGTTCCGCCAGAAATGGGGTTTTATTATCCACTGCAGAGCCCTCTTTCTTTTACCAATGCTGTTTCGAGTGAAATACTTGATTTAAATGATATTATTGGTCCATCTGTTTGCTCAGGTGTTGTTTGTTTATTAAAGAAGTTTAATGGTTGTAAACAGCTGGGCTTTCCGGTGCATTATTTGTTGGAGGGGGAGGAAAACAAATTTAAAGTGGAATAATCAAATGATTTAATGTAATACCCTCAGTTCAGCTTTATTTCTTACAGGATTCATTTCTGTGTACTGAAAACTGCAGCCAAAAGGTAATGTTGAACAAATGTTCCTGTTTAAACCCCAAAAAACGAGATTGCGCAGCAACCAAACTCGGAAAAAGCTTTTATTCTGCTGATGGGATGCATCTGCCCTTTCCCCCTTCTTTTGCACTTTATAGCCATGATATTTAAACTAGAGTTGGACTGGTGAGAAGTACACAGCTACAGTATGCATAAGTCCAAATATACAAGGACTATCCCTAGGAACCTGTCCATGCTGTGGTCCTTGGGAATCCACAAGCATCTCATTCTTTGATCACAAAGGTGTGCTCACAAAGCTCCAAGGTTGTCACAAACTGCACATCACCTTCCTTGCTGCTGCCTCCCCTTCCCAGCTCCAAGAGCTTACCTTTGGAACCAGGGAATGGCAAGGTTTTGGTAGGCACTTTCAGGACCACAGCAGAGCATCTTCTTCTCTTGTGGCAGTTCTAGGACGACCAGTCCCTTCATCTTCAGCAGAGAGAATTATTGGCTGCTCACTCGCCACCTTAGAGCAAATTTATACCACCTGGTGCCACAGAAAGGCACTGGACATAGTAGGAGATCCATCACACCCTGGTCACTGTTTCTTCGAGCTCCTGCCATCAGGACGGAGATACAGGACACTGAAAGTGAGAACAAGCCGTCTCAGGAACAGTTTCTTCTCCAGAGCAATTTCGGCCTTGAATGGAAAGTCTGGACTTTGAAGTCATTTTATTTTACTTGTTATATTGTATTGCATTGTACTGTTTTAATTAGTGTTTTGTAGTTATTTTGAATTTATGTGGAGTGCCTTACCTGAGTGGATAGAGCAACCAAGTAATTTCGTTGTTCCCGCAAGGGGACAATGACAATAAATATTATCTTATCTTATCTTCAGCAGAAAAACAACAACATGAATCTTTGCCTTCCCTCCTGTATAAATGATATGGATAATCTCAGTCTCCCACTAGGAATTCTGGTAGTCCTGGACCCATCCCTTTAAAAGATAGGTGTCTCCCCTGGGTTCTAGGAGGGCCCACAGCCAAACCTGGTGCCTTTCTCTTTTTTTTGTATCCCAACCTAAGTTGATGGGCCATGGGACAAGAAGTCATGTGGCGCTGGCGTGCTTGAGGCAGCTTCATATGATGTGCAAGTGGTAAGCAGGGATATAATGCATGCTACTTTTCAAGACGAGAGTGCCACAGACAGATGTTTTGGGCCTGTAACAGCAGCACAGCAGGCAGACATTTCAGCAGGCAAAATAATAATAATAATAATAATAATAATAATAATAATAATAATAATAATAATAATTTATTATTTATACCCTGCCCATCTGGCCGGGTCTCCCCAGCCACTCTAGGTGGCTTCCAGCAACATTAAAATACATACACATGTCACAGATTAAAAACTTCCGGCATTTTCTAAATGTCAGATAGTTGTTAGTACCTTTGACTTCTGATGGGAGGGCGTTCCACAGGGCGGGTGCCACTACCGAGAAGGCCCTCTGCCTGGTTCCCTGTAGCTTTGCTCTCGCAATGAGGGAACCGCCAGAAGGCCCTCGGCGCTGGATCTCAGTGTCCGGGCTGAACGGTGGGGGTGGAGACGCTCCTTCAGGTATATTGGACCAAGGCCGTTTAGGGCTTTAAAGGTCAGCACCAACACTTTGAATTGTGCTCGGAAACATACAATTTTCTTATTCTGTCATTGTATCTGCGTTCCAGGAAAGGTTTCGCCTGTAGATTTCCTGTTATATGATGTGTACAGCAAAAATTGAAAAGTATGCATTCATCATAGTGCCTATAAACATGATGGTGCACACCACTGGCACAGTATTTGTGTGAAGCAGCCCAGGATAAAATAAGATTTTTATTTTTTTTAAGAACTACTTCATACATTAAATAATATACTGATGCTACAGTTTGCATCTTTGGCAACCTGTCCAGTCATGGAATTCTTTTCATTGTCAAAATCTAAGAGCCTTTAAGTATGAATAAAGTACTATAAACTTATCGTACCAGTAAGCAAAATTTGCTGACTTTGCACAGAATGCTCTCCTGCCGAGTGAATTTTCTTTTGTTGGGAACTTTTCTATGAAGAGCTCCCTAGAGCACTTATGGCTTCCCTATTTCAGCTGACAGGTTCTGTTCACAAAGTATCTTTTGAACGTGCAACTTTGCTCACCTTGAATTTTGATTTAGATTAAAGCAAATAAGACCCAAGAAGTAACTATGATTTTTTAAAAATTGTCATGCAATTTCATTTCACATCAGATAGTACAATCCTATTTTTCCTACTCCCACAAGCATCCATGAGAAAGTCAAAGGTTTGTTTTTGGCATAAATCTTGTATCATAATTTGTATCAAGACTTCCTTGGGTTCCATGATGGAAGCAAGGTAGTATATAAATACATCTTTTTAAAAATAATAATAATAATAATGGAGAATGTATTGGCATTTTAGGTCTAATCCTGGTTCTGGAAGATTTGCACACTTCTGGTTTTCTTCAGTGAATACTTAATCCTGTATAATGCTCCCCATCTCTTGAGTCAAGAATATGTGAAATGCAACGTAATTCCTTTTTTCAATCAGCACCAGCTAATACAGTTCCATTTATATCAGTTTGGTTAGCAAGTTAGGCGAAATCTCCCTAGATAAGTAAAAATGTTTCCAGTTCTACATTTACTGTCTGGTCTCTTCCTTTTGATGAATATGCAGCTTCCCACAGCTTTTAATTTTTTTAAATCTCTTCAGTAACTATGCAGTTTGGTACCAAAGTAGGAAGATTTCCTAAGCAAACTTCAGACCAAGTTCAATGAAACTTAGAAATCTTATTGTCAATTATGTTCCCGTAATTTTGGAACATATAACTGCGCAGTGAATTGTGAAGTTCTTTTGCTTGTCACCTTTCTTCGCAGTTGAAATATCAGAGGGGTACCCCATGGGCAGTTTCTTACAGGAGGAGAGCCAGTGTGGTGGAGTGGTTAAGAGCGGTAGTCTCGTAATCTGGTGAACCGGGTTCACATCTCCGCTCCTCCACATGCAGCTGCTGGGTGACCTTGGGCTAGTCACACTTCTTTGAATTCTCTCAGCCCCACTCACCTCACAGGGTGTTTGTTGTGGGGGAGGAAGGGAAAGGAGACGCTTTGAGACTCCTTCGGGTAGTGATAAAGCGGGATATCAAATCCAAACTCTTCTTCTTCATAAACAGTGGTCAGGGATTATGGGAGTTGTAGGAGATATACTGGTTAGTCAGCCCGCTCCTAGGGAATGTGAAAGAACAATTCTGTTCTTCTTCATGGGAATTCCGGGAATTGTAGTTCTGAGAGGGAAATGGAGGTCTCCTAACAACTTTCTGAGTTTCCTGGGAAGAGGGATTGCTTGTCAAACTACTCTGTAAATTGTAGCTCTGGGAGGCGGATAGGAGTCTCCAAAGAACTCTCAGCGCCCTTAATAACTCCCAGAATTCTTTGGGGGAAGCTGTGACTGTGGCATTATAGTGCTTTAAATGAATTGTGTGGCCAAGGAGGTACCACAACAAAATGTTTCAGTACAGAATGATGATGCTGAGATTCACACTGCTCCATTTCACCCCACCCCAGTTTCCATTCCTTGCTGTCAATAACCATGCTCACTCCTCATTGAGCTATTGAGGAATTTATGTGTCTCCCCTTGCAGGTATTTCCTAAGTAGTTCTGTTTCAAAGTTCTCTAAGCCTTCTGATACTTCCCCGTAATGAGTGGGTGGTGCCATTTTAGTTACATAAGCAACACTCCTCTCCCCATGAATCCTGGAATTTCTATACATGAAGGTAAAAAACAGCTTCAGGGGAAACTGATATTCCTGAATGTCAACATTGAGGCATATCAGCCAACTCCACCTGAATCTCTTTTTTTGCCCATCATATATAGTTGACAACATATGTTACGAAATAATGGTTTCAAATCAAAGCATGTCTTCTCTTCATTTAACAATCCCCTTTCTTTTCTTTTTCTTAAAGCAGTGTAAATTAATAATACAATCCTTGCATCACGGCAGAAGAAAAATAATCAAATGTCAACCGATGCTGCTATAAAAATGACAGCATCAAATGTGGATTAACATTATCATTATATTCATTTGAGAAGGCAAACACAACCACTTTTTCTAATAAATCTGCCATGTTGCTGCTGCTCCTGTTTTGCAAACATAAGCATATCTGTTCAGAAGAAAGTGTCACTGCGTTCCACAGGGTTTAAAGTTAAAGGTAAAGGGACCCCTGACCATTAGGTCCAGTCGCGGACGACTCTGGGCTTGGGGCACTCATCTTGCTTTATTAGCCGAGGGAGCCGGTGAACAGCTTCCGGGTCATGTGGCCAGCATGACTAAGCCGCTTCTGGCGAACCAGAGCAGCACACAAAAATGCCGTTTACCTTCCCGCCAGAGTGGTACCTATTTATCTACTTGCACTTTGATGTGCTTTCAGACTGCTAGGTTGGCAGGAGCAGGGACCAAGCAACGGGAGCTCACCCCGTCAGGGGATTTAAACCACCAACCTTCTGATCGGCAAGCCCTAGGCTCTGTGGACTGCTGCACAAAGTTTTATATAATGTGTACATTTGAGCCTAAGTCTAGATTCTGGAGTGCCAGTTAAGTAAATTAGTGCCATGTTCAAGTGACATGCTATAAGTAGCATGTCTATATGCAACAGGCTTCTGCTCATGTACCCCAAGCCAGATGAGGAACACCAGTGCAACTGTGACTACTAGACCTGTGCATGTGGAGAGGGGAGACTAAAATCCCATCAATCAGCTGTTGGGGACATCCTGCAGTCCCTCTCTTTCCCTGACAAACAGCAAAATCATCAGGATTTTATCTAATTTGAAATGGTCCTCCAAACACACAATCCTTTCTGTGGGTTCCAATTACAGTGGTACCTCCTGTTGCGAACAGGATCCATTCCGGAGGTCCAGCCGCATCCCAAGGAATTCGCATCGGAGGTGCCGCTTCTGCGCATGCACGTGGCACGTAGAGCACTTCTGCGCATGCACGGGCGGCGAAACCCGGAAAAATACTTCCGCGTTTGCCGTGTTCGCATCCTGAAAGATACGCAACCAGAGGTGTGCTTATCTAGAGGTACCACTGTACAAGAAAATAAATTCTGCCTAAACATTAGGTTAAACTTTCTGGCAGTAAGAACTGTTCAACAATGGAATGGACTACCTTGGAAGGTGGTGGAGGTTTTTAAAGAGAGGCTAGGTGTCCATCTGCCCCATTGCTACTTTTCAGAATCAATGATGATGATGATGATCATCATCATTTTATCATTTATAGCCTGCCCATCTTACAGCATATCTAAAAGCATAATAAAAACATCAATCCTTAAAAAATTTCCCTATACAGGGCTGCCTTCAGATGAAGCTTGGGTTAGTTTTCTTTTCACATATAAATTTAAATCACATTTTGTCAATTTTTTTTTAAAAAGAACCAAGCATTGGATAATGGCTTGGACTAACCATAAATGAAAAGCTCAAGAGCAATCTTACAATTCTGGAAGACAGAAGCCTAAAATGAAGCATCTGCTTTGTCTAGAAACCTGTCTGTTTGTTCCAGCCAGGGGACTTCTTATTTATTTATTTATTTATTTATTTATTTATTTATTTATTTATTTATTTATTTTCACTATGCCAGATCCAGGCTGGCATAGCTGATGGGCTTTAGAATTGGGCCCCTTGGAAGAATCAACAGATTCAAAAGCGCTCTACCCTAAAATATCCCATAATGGTGCTTCCTACTTCCTACCACTGGCTGGAGACTTGCCAGTGACAGCTCTCTGCCCATCTGGGCGAAGCTGCAGCCTGGCTGAAGTCTTTCAAGTGGCGATGCTCCTTTCTGTCAATGTTGGCCAGCACAGAGGAGCCTATGCATAATCCTATATCCCTGCACCAACATCGTTATTGGAGGGGTTACTATTGTACTCCAAGTATGAAAATTCATTTTGACCAAACCTACCTATCACGTTGTGTTTTTTTTTTTGTGTGTGTGTGTGTGTGTGTGTGTGTCTTCTTTTTGTGCATAGAATAGAGATGGGTCTTGCTAATAACTGGTTAGACAGATTATACATGTATTTATTCATGATAGCTCTTAGTTTCCACTTACAGGATTTAAAAGTAGGAAGAAGTCATCAAATGGAAACAATAACAACAAAACAAACCTTCAACTTCCTAGACAGAACAAATTAAGCCCTTCATGTAATGAGCTTCGAAAGTAATATCACAAACTTTACCAAAGCCAGTGCCAAATTACTTTTTCTCACTCTGCTTCTACTTTAAACGAGGCACTCTAAAAGGCAAGTTTTCAGTTATATGAGCCATTTTAAAATGTTTTAAAACCAAAATTTAAAGTAACACTGGATGCAACTGTTGTTGTTTGATTAAAAGTCCAAGGAGGTTCTGCTATCCAAACACTCTTTATATGAAAATTCACTTATCGAAACACAGGGAATTAATACCCAAAGTTTGCTATGCACACCGCAGAGTTAAATATCCAAACACCTGAATCTGTGTGCATTACTGTTAACAAATAAGCAGCTTTAAACAAGCCTTACTTTTTGTGTTTTGCTGGTTCATTTCACCATGATGGGAGGGAGAAAGAGCATTTTTTTTCCTTCCTTGTTTACCTTTTGAAAGGTTTCAGAGGGTTTTCCTGGTTTTTTTCATCACTTTGGGGTCAAAATTCTGTGGTTGGGAACACAATAGAAACTTCCCCATAGGAATCCATGAAAATCCTGAACTGCTTATGGGAACACTCGCCTAACAAACAATTCCCCCAGTACACATAGTGTCTGGAGAGACCTGTGTGTAGTCTTATAATGGAGACTCTTTACAAACGACACCAGCTAGCAGAAGAACAATTTCCAACTGGACAACGTCTCTTTTTAAATTCTATTTTCTCTTCCAGCCACCCTGCCTTTGCTGCTGTTCCATCTTGGTAGCAATAAGGAACCATTTGTTTGGGAGCTACGATCTTCCACACCATAAAAGGAATAGACTGTAATTAGACTTCGATTTACTAATGCTCAAACCTAACTAGCTGAATCAAATTTGTGAGCTCAGAGATCTTATAAGACTCTTCAAACTTGTTGTCTTATTGAATTATGAAGTATGTGGAGTAGGCTTGGGCAAATGGAGCACCAGGCAAGGAACAGCTGCATGTCCATCCTTTTATTCAACTTTTCAGTATCTTATTATAAAAAAAAAGATGTATGCATGTGTATCCCATTCTACAACATTGATCTATGGTTGGGATGTATACTTTGCCCCTGCCATGTGACAATGAATTTGCATGCGTCAATCTAAGATCAGCCCTGTAGTTCTGTATCTTGTTCTCACAATGGCCAAGCAGATGTCTATGGAAAGCCAGCAAACAGGACCTGACTGCAACAGGACTCTCCCCATTTTTTATTTCCAGCAGTTGATTTTCAGAGGCATACCACCTCTGACACTGGAGGTAAATATAGCCATTTTGGCCAGTAGCATTACAGGGCCTTATCAACAATCTTACAAAATCATAATCCACTCACACATGCAACTTGTTGAATGGGTGCTGATTGCTAAACCCTTTCCCCATAAGTCAGGCTCCCTGGCCAATGGGTCTTAGAGCCCAACCAAGTCTGCCACACACAAAACGTAGACGAAAAGGCTATTCTGAGCCCATGTCACCATGCCAGGCCTTGTGGGTCTCAGATTTTCCTCATTTAAACTATACTTCCCAGTAGAGTTTAGCAGTATAGCAGTGGGAACATAGGAAAGTGTGAAGATGCTGGAGAGTGCCGGGCAATGCACAAAGCCTAGAATGAAGACCAGAGTGAAAGAAGGGGTTACAGGAAGTGGATGGCAGGATGCAGCAGGAAGCCTTTCCTAAGCTTGCTGAACCTCCAAATCCCTATGTGCCCAAAGCAAGTCTAGATCCACTTTGTCAAAGGTGGTGCTTGATCGAACCAGCATTGTTTTTGCTGATTGGATAAAAAGTGCCTTTTTGCTTATGGAACAATGGTCAGAAATGATGGGAATTGTAGTTGAGAGACACCTGGAGGACCACATGTCCCTCTGTCACATATAATATGCCTCTTGCCATTTGCATTAGCCTCTGGAAACTGGCTTCCTTCTTCCACCAACCAGTAATCAGCAGTAGTAGCTTTCCAGAGGTCATGTCCTCTTCTTCTTCTTGCCCTACACTCTGGACTGAACTGTTCCTGCCCCTCCACTGTGAGCTAAGGTTAAATGATGGTGATTCACTGAATCCATGATTGTGAACTGAGACCCCAGTCCCACACATCCACAGAGACCTGTGTTTACAAAATCCCATTTGCAGTTATTACAAGCTCTAAGATGTCCCTAGATCATACCCTGAAAGAAAATGACAAGGAACAGAGGACTCTCAAATGAAGATTTATCTGTGTTGGGCAACTGCTGGATGCAGAGTGATGGGCTGAATGGGCCATGTTCTGATTGAGTATCGTGCCTCCGATGCAGCTATTCGAAAGCCGATGAGAGCCCGTGAAAAGATGTTTTATCAGTTTCAATGGACTTTGTGTAAATAGCTAATTTTACACTAGTACACCTGCTCATCCTGATAATGCAAGCTCGTTTTTTTCTCCAGCTTCTATGGAACACGGCACAATGGCCATTCATGTGGAAAATCAATAACACAAAAATCACTTTGTAACCTGTTTAAGGCAATACACTTTGGGTCCTTAGTGAATGTCAGGTGCTTGAGGCTGAATTTTAAAAGAGGCCTTTTTACTGCTTCATGGCTTCCAAGGATATTTTGACACAGAGTTTATTTCTCCCGGGCTCTGATGTGTTCATTCAGCACAAGTCTAGGACAATCCATGTACAGGTTCTTCACATTGCCTGCCAATCCATACAGTCGCCAGGGCCGGCGCGTCCATTTAGGCGAACTAGGCAATTGCCTAGGGCGCCAAAATGGAGGGGGCGCTGGCCAGCCTGCCCCCCGCCCCCCGCCGCCCCCCGCCGCCGCCCCAACCAGCAGCAGAGCAAGCAGGTTGGGGCGAAAACCGCGGCGGCAAGGGCGCCAAAATGGAGGGGGCGCTGGCCAGCCTGCCCCCCGCCGCCACCCGCCGCCGCCCCAACCAGCGGCGGAGCAAGCAAACTGCGGCGGCGAGGGGCGCCCGGCAGGGCAGGGGGCGGGGCACCGCTCCGCAACGTGCGCCATACATAATGACGTCACGTGGCCCGCCCCCTCGCCTAGGGCGCCAAAATTGCCAGCACCGGTCCTGACAGTCGCTACAGTCCACCAGGGGTCAGCAAACCTTTTCAGGAGGGGGCTGGTCCACTGTCCCTCAGACCTTGTGGGGGACTGGACTATATTTTGGAAAGAAAGAAAAAAAGAACGAATTCCTATGCCCCACAAATAACCCAGAGATGCATTTTAAATAAGAGCACACATTCTACTCATGTAAAAACACCAGGCAGGCCCCACAAATAACCCAGAGATACCTTTTAAATAATACGGCAAATTCTACTCATGAAAAAACACACTGATTCCTGGACCGTCCGTGGGCAGGATTTAGAAGGCGATTGGGCTGCATCCGGCCCCCGGGCCTTAGTTTGCCTACCCATGGTCCACACACAAGAAAATGGAAACTTGGTGTGACTGTCCCACTGTTGTCCACACCACCAGACCACCCCATTTCCCCTGGGTGTGATTAACACCTTTTCCTTTGTATGCTGAAGCACACCTAACTAGTCACCAGCTGAACATAACTAGAACTCTCCTTTTTTTAAAATAGATTGAGTTATAGTCTGAAATATGACTAGATACACATTATCTCTAGATGATTTACATCTAACCCTGTATTAGGTATACACTAGAGGAGGAATGTAGCTTCCAAGCTGTCTGGTGTCTGCATTGCTGCTTTAGCATTTAAAATGGAGGCCTTGCAGTGAGGTCACCTGTGTGGCCTTCCTGAAATTGCTATTGCAGCCAGGTACATTTTGGAGGAAGGGAAGGGGTGATAGGCACAGCTTGGGTTCTTGCAGAGAATAGGCAGGGGTGGGGACTTATTTGGAAATTTAAATACCTTGAATTGCCAGGCCTGTCCCAAATTGCACTGGGGAAGTATGCCGGATGCTAGTCTTACGCATTATAAGGCCACTGCCTTCATTGTCAAAAGCAGTTTACAAGAAATTGAAGTGACACATATAGTCAATATTTAGTGGCCACACATCAGATTTGACAGGCCGTTGCATTTATTGTACCACAAAATCAATATTAAGGAAGTTATATTTTTGGAAGTTTAAATCTCATTGAGCCAGTTCTGACGGGGAAATAAAAGGAGCTCTGACCTCCTCACCATGGAAATTTGAAGGGTGAAAATTGTGTTTTCATATAATCTAATATTGCCCCATGTCAATTAGAGATAATGTATTTGGGGATTAGAGGGAGAGATGTAGGTGCATCTTTAGTTCTATATATGTATATATTCTTGTTTTGGGTGAGGTTTTTGTTTTTTGTTTTTTACTTTTCCCTGGAAAGACAAGATGCAGTACGAGACCTGGAATAAAGTTTTCAACTTGATGCATCGCTGTTCTGCACTCAGGAATTCCAGCTGACATTGGACAGTGCTCAACATTAAATATTAAATAACACCAAACTGACAGGCTGGCAATTCACAATGCACAGCTCTGGGTTTTATTTTCGTGCTGCAGTAAGCAATTGCTTATTTCATGCTACATTGTTTCAAAAGGTGATATTTCATGATTAATAATAAGATATTTGACAATGTCAAAATGTAAACTCAAAGCTTTGGGATGATTTATTGGAATGCTCCGATGACAGCGAGACATGAAACCATCGCCTCAAAAACAAAGTGGGAGTTTGCAAAAAAAATCTGCTTTTCATATTAAGTGCTCTTGGCCCCTTTTGTTTTGCTGTTGTAGGTTGCATGCTCCAAATCACACTTTCAAATTATCTGTATGAATAATTCCACAATAGCTACAATCACCAAGATGAATTAGACTGTTGCTTTATCTGTCCTGGTTGTGAATCCTTAAAGGATGGTTAAAATTGGTTAATACATCTGTGTGAACTGACGACATTGAAAAGCAATGGATATGATGTGAGGATATACGGCAGCTCTCTCTATGATCTATGGCAACCCATACACACAGAGAAATCATCACATTAGGCAGCTGTCTTCAAGTCATGGAGGTGCATTTTTGAACCAAACCTGAGTTAGCTGAGGTACAGAAGCACTGCCTTGGGCCAAAGATTGGGAGAAACAGTGGTGTGGCACATGCCTGTGACGTCACATGAGCGTTGTCGGGAGGGGGCCTTGCCCAGTGCCATGCAGCTTCAATGTCCGTGGCTCACAGCATTTACACACCAACAGATCTTGCATCCCTATTAGGCCTCCAGAGAAACCCCTACTCATAGCTTTGGGTCTGGCACTAACATGCCTCTGTCTCTCCAGCTTCCAGCATTAGCCAAACTTATACACACATCTCTCACATACATATCCCTCCTTGGCCTATTGTTCTCCATCCTAGGATGGCGTGAAATCTAGCCAGTTGCGGTGGGAAAGGGCCCATCCATTCATCTTTTTGGCAGCAGAGCAACTTCTTTGGATATGGTGAATGGTGGTACTTAACTGGCCAACCTTAATAAAGGAACTGCTCTAGCTGATTCAGCAGTCTCTTCTATTAGATACTAAACAGGATTGGAAGATACCCAGAGTATCATCCAGACCAACCCCCTCAAACCTATAACAATATTTTAAGGCACTCTCCTTTCATGGTGTTTACTGGCAAGGCATGCTGGGCCTTGTTGTTGGCCCATGTGAACAGAGGGTCTGATTGAGAACACATCCAAAACTCTCCTACAGCTGTGTGTTGAAGGGGAAGTTTTGTTCTGGAGGACAGCTTATCTTGAAGGCTGCCATTCTTGCTCTTCTCAACGCAAAGCTTCTGATAAGAAAATCCAGAGTTCTGAGAACTCAGTTCCAAAAGTATTGCCACTGACTAATAGCAAATAAGAGGAATGCAAAGAGGGAAATGTCAGCACAAAATGATGGTACTAATTTGATCCAGTTTGTTTGAGTTCATCAAAACAAGAGGGAAATGGATTGTATATGAGCACCACTAAACAGAAAATCGTTCCACTGTTACAATCAAAATATAGCCTTGTATCTAGTGATTACATTGTGATTTAGCAAAGAAATATTTCAGTCTCTGTTTTCTTAGCGAGAAGATAATCAACATATTAAGGTTTTTACAGAAGGCTGGTTTGGGGTTGTTGTTATTTTTTTGTTTTTGTTTTTTTGGAATTAGGCTCAATGAGATTCAAATTAAAGGAAATGCAAATGAAGATATAGCCAGGCTAAAAAGAGAACTGGATTCAATAATGCTTACATAAAACCCAATATTATCTGCCACTGCTGAATTAATATGCCCCCATCAGTAGAACACTTTTGCAATGAACAGAATAACTGTGGTAAATACCGGAGGCATTATTTTGAGATGCTCACATCCGAGTCCTGTGAACTGAATGGCTCTGTAATAAAACATTACAAAGATGTGAGATGCTGGTATCGAATTCAGGCACAATTAGCTCTTCGCCCTTTTACAACCACTCCCAGCTCGAGGCTCCCTATCTCTTTTCTTCCTCCTGTTTCCAACAGAAACCCTGCTGCAGGCCTTCACTAAGATCCACACTGAAGTTCCGTATAAAAGCAAATAATCAAGTTACAGACATTTGTATGGAGCCTGGATTGTACTGCCATTTTTATGGATCGTGAATTCCACAGAGTTCTTCGGACAACACGCTGCAGTAGTTTTAGTAGCAGGCATTCACTGGAAAGGTTGCAATTGTGGGTGGGGGGATCTTGCCATCTTGTTTAGGTAAAGTAAGTGTCGCGACCCGACTAGACAGGGTCGCGCCATGCGGGCGCCAGGAAGGGGAACCTTGCAGCGGGCCAGGAAAGGGGGCGACAGCGGAGCCAGACGCGCAGGGGTTAAACCGAGCGCAGCAAGACCCGACCTCGCCCAGGCATGCCTCGAGGGGTAAACAACCCCAGGATGGGTGCGTACCTGATGGCCCAACCCCAGGTGCGGAAGGGAACCGCAAATCATCAGCGGCGGGCGGGAACCGTCAGCATCGCAATAACAATGTAAAGAGCACCCATGAATAGTGCAGGTAGACCAGAGCAGTTAACTCTTTTGTCCAAGCCACCCCGGGTGGGGAAGAGGATTAACCCCGGACCTTTAGGGCAGAAGGGAGGGGGGAATTGGGAGTCACCCAGCAAGGTGTACATAAGGGGGATTCTGAGATGGCCTCCTCAGAATCCTCACGGACTTTCCACGTTTCTCTGTGTGCTGTACAATAAACTTCAAGACATCTTCCGCTGACTTCTCGGAGTGGCGTGCGTTCTTGACGGCTAGCTACAGTTACCATTGGGGACACGACATAGTGAGGATTCTCCAAAAACTTCAACGTCCGTATCGTGTTGGGATCGCTTACCGGCAGCTACCGAGATGGCGACCCCATGGCGCGGAGCGGCACGTTTTCAGACCCCCGTTACCTCGAGCACCCTACTCGAGCGGCCGGCGGATCTGTTCACCTCAAATCAACGGAGTCTTTCCTCGGCCGGACCAGACAGCGGGAGCCTGGGCGAGCTACGGCGACTCCAGGAGCAGCTGAACCGCCTCATCTGGGAGCGGCTGCGGGTTGGCGAGGAGTCAGGCCGGTTGTTGGACCAGGCCTGTGGGGGCGCGGTGCCCCGGACAAGTCATAGCGGCGGCGGGAGCCAAGGCCACGCGGGATCGGGGGTCTGCAGTCGGCAGACCCCAGGGGAGGGCTCAGGTCAGGAGCCCGGAGTGACTCAGCGGCTGACGTGGTTGGACGGGACGGCCCCGAGGGGGCAGGTGCTTCCCCCGCCAAGACATCGCAGCAGCCGGCTGGAGGACGACGTAGTGGCGGGGAGTTCCACGGGCGACAGCAGCGAGGACGAGCGCGCGGCAGCGACCCCGGAGGCCCGCGGGAGGCACGTCCGCCGGGGGGCGACGGCGCGGCGCAGGCCGCCCCCGGAGCTGAAGGCCGTTTACGAGGGGGACCCGGCGGAACTCTCCACCTTCATCTTCCACGCAAGGAACCACGCCAGAAGGTATGGGGGAGACGACTGCGACCCAGAGGACTTGGTAGCGGCGGTCATCTCCTCCCTGCAGGGGAAGGCCGGCCAGTGGGCCATGCTCCTGGTCGACCGCAGGGACCCGGCTCTGGCCACCCTGGAGGATTTCTTGGCGGCCCTTCGAGAGCGCTTCCAAGACCCGCAGGCGGAGGAGAAGGCGAAGCGACGGGTCCAGAAGGCCAGGCAAGGGGGTCTCCCGGTACAGGACTATGTAGACATGTTCAGGGGGGAGGCCGCCCGAATCTCCTCCTGGAACGAGGAGGTCCTCGTCCACTATTTCAAGGAGGGCCTCCATCCTGAGCTCCGCAAGTGGGCCGTAGTGAAAGGGACCCCCCGGGAACTGTCAACGCTGGACGGCTGGTGCCGCACGGTGGCTCAGTTGGAAGCAGACCTGGGGATGCTGGAGCTAGAACCCAGGGCGGGCAAGGACCGAAGGCCCGCGGAGAACTCAGGGACCCTCCGCCCCGCCAATGGCGCAGAGGTCCCCCGGCCCAAGCGCACCCCCGACCCGGAACGGGAGAGGAGACGCTGGGAGGGACTCTGCATGAGGTGCGGGGGGGCAGGACACTATGCGGTGGCGTGCCCCAAGCGACCCCCAGGAGAGGTCCGGACCCCGGCAGGGTCCCAAGCGACGTCGGGAACCAGTAGGACACCCAAGACCGGGAGCCGGGCAGCTGTCGCGACGGAGCCAAGGGGAAAGCGCCAGTCCGACTCCGAAGGCTCGGGGTCGGGAAACGACCTGGACCTGCAGTAAAGGACGCCCGGCTGCAGGTCCCGCCAGGGTCAACGGACCCCAAGAAACGGGCGGGAAGACCACCCAACCTGGTCCGGGTGAGGCTGGAAAACCCGGACGGCGGCAAGCAATGGACGGGCGATGCGCTGCTGGACTCGGGCTGCGACCACAGTATGCTGCACCCCGAAGTGGCCAAGGAACTGGACTTGCCCACCCAGGTTCGGAGCACCCCCTTAGTTTTCATCCAGATGGACGGCAGTCCCATAAAGGGGGGTCCGTTTGGGGTTGAAGTGGGGCCGGTCTCCTTGTGGGTGGGGGACCACCGGGAGTCCAGGATGCTAGTCAGGGTCCCCACGGATGGGTACCAGGTAGTGCTGGGGTTGGATTGGCTGATGGAACATAACCCCATAGTAGACTGGCGCTCAGGGCGCCTGACGTTCGACCTGGATAGGTGTGGGCAGCACAGGGTCGAATCGGACCCCCAGTGCCCTGGAAAGGGGGAGGCCGAAGGGGTCCACGGGGGCGAGGGCAAGCTGGATGTGGTGGCGCCGGAGATACCCCCGGAGTACCGGGATCTGGCGGCGGTGTTCGGGGAAACCGAGGCAGACGAGCTGCCCCCCCACCGCCGCACAGATTGCGCCATCGACATCCCAGAAGATGCGGTCCTCCCCAAGGGACGCATCTACAAGATGTCCGGGGAGGAACTCCAGGACCTCAGGGAGTTCCTGGACAAGAATCTGGCCAGAGGGTTCATCCGCCCCGCCAAGAGCCCCATGGGGGCTCCGGTCATCTTCGTGGGCAAGAAGGATGGCACCCGGAGGTTGTGCCAGGACTATAGAGGGTTGAACGCCATAGCGGCAGGGAACGCATACCCGCTCCCCCTCATCCCGGATCTGCTGGACCAGTTGGGTACCGGCACGATCTTCACGAAGCTAGACTTAAGGGAGGCATACTACCGGGTGTGGGTCCGGGAGGGGGACGAATGGAAGACGGCTTTTAACTGCCAGTTTGGACAGTTCGAGTTCCTGGTAATGCCGTTCGGTTTGAGCGGGGCCCCGGGGGTGTTCATGAGCCTCATCAACGAGGTACTCCACGACCTCCTGTACAAAGGGGTGGTGGTCTACCTGGACGATGTGCTGGTGTACAGTCGGGACCCCCGGGAACACGTCCGGTTGGTCCGGGAGGTCTTGCAGAGACTCCTGGACAACCACCTATACGTCAAATTGCCCAAGTGCGAGTTCCACCGCCCCTCCTTAGATTACCTGGGGTATAGGATCTCGGCGGCGGGGGTGGCCATGGATCCCCAGAAGGTGGAGGCAGTCCTGGGGTGGGAGCAGCCGCGGACACGGCGCCAACTCCAGAGCCTGCTAGGGTTCGCAAATTTCTGCAGGGGCTTTTTGCCCAACTATTCGGCCTTGGTGACCCCCCTCACCGATCTCCTAGGTACCAAGGGGAAAGGAAAGGGGGCCAAGCGTCCCGGGGCGGCTCTGGATTGGGGGTCCCGGGCGGAGGAGGCTTTCCAGGGGCTCAAAGGGGCGTTCGCCGCCGAGCCTACGCTGATCCATGTGGATCCAGCCCGGCCCATGGTGGTACAGGTAGACGCTAGTGATGTGGCCATGGGGGCGGTACTCCTGCAGAGGGACGGGGAGGGCCGTCTGAGGCCCGGAGCGTACCTGTCCCGGAAGTTTGGGAAGGCGGAAAGGAACTGGTGTACCTGGGAGAAGGAGGCAGCGGCCATCCGCATGGCGCTTGAGGAGTGGAGACACTGGCTGGAGGGGGCAAGGGAACCGTTTGAGGTCTGGACAGACCACCGCAACCTCGAGGCCCTCCGACAGCCACGGAAGCTGACCGCCAAGCACATGCGGTGGGCAGAGTTCTTCTCCCGGTACGATTTCCAGCTAAGCCACATCCCCGGGAAGGACAACTTCCTCGCGGACGCCCTGTCTCGCCTGCCCCAGTACGAGGCGGACGTCCGCACAGAGATGCTTCCGCTATTTGAGGACAAACACCTAGCCCGAGCCGTCACCACCCGTAACCAGGCTAGGAGGAAAGAGGGACAGACAGGGGGTCAAGATGGGACACCCCCCCGGGAGCGCAGCCAGCCTTCTGCAGTGCTCCGCGACAGACTAGTGGCAGCGTATCCGACAGACACGGAACTACAGAACCTGCGGGACTCCTTGACACTGGAAGGGGACATCTGGCGAAGAGGGAGTGCCGCGTACGTCCCGGAACCCCTCCGGAGGGCCGCCCTGGAAGCATGCCACGACGCCAAAGCGGCTGGGCACTTCGGCTTCGTCAAGACGTGGAAGCTGGTTCGGCGGAGCTTCTGGTGGCCCACGCTCCGTAAAGATGTCAAGGACTACGTTGCAGGCTGCCCCATCTGCCTCACCTGCAAGCCGGCAGTGGGCAAGCCGCAGGGCCTCCTACAGCCCCTGGAGGTCCCACCTCGACCTTGGTCGGTGATCTCCATGGACTTTATTACGGATCTGCCACCCAGCCGAGGCAAGACAGCAATATGGGTCGTGGTGGACCTGTTCTCCAAGCAAGCCCATTTCGTGCCCTGCGCCTCACTGCCTACCGCCACCCAGGTGGCAAAGCTGTTCATGGAGCACATCTTCCGGCTCCATGGGGTTCCAGACAAGGTCATTTCCGATCGTGGCTCCCAGTTTGTGTCCCGATTTTGGAAGGCGTTCCTGGGACTGCTGGGGATCGAACAGGGACTCAGCTCGGCCTACCACCCCCAGACTGACGGACAGACGGAACGTGTCAACCAGGTGCTGGAGCAGTACCTGCGGTGTTTTGGTTGCTACCAGCAGGATGACTGGTCACAGCTGCTTCCGTTGGCGGAGTTCGCTTACAATAACTCCGTACATAGCAGCACGGAGATGTCCCCCTTCGCCGTGGTCTACGGGATCGACCTGAGGCACCTGCCGGACTTGGGAGAGCCCACCGCCCGGGAGCCGGAGGAGCTCGGAAAGTGGAGAGAGAGGACGGCCAGGTGCTGGGAGTCCCTTCGGGAACAACTGCTGGAGGTCAAGGCGGCGCAGAAGAGGACGGCGGACCAGCGAAGAAGACCGGCGGGGGACATCAAAGCGGGGTGCCGGGTCTACCTGTCCACGCGGCACTTGAAGCTGGGCCTCCCCAGCAAGAAACTCGGGCCTCGGTACTTGGGCCCGTTTAAAGTGTTAGAGGTAATCAACGGAGTTTCTGCGAAGCTGGAACTCCCAAAGAACTTGCAACAGATACACCCGGTGTTCCACTTCAGCTTGCTGAAGAAGTCCCCGGAGGACGACGGTTGGCACCCCGTGGCGGCGCCACCCACCCCGTTGATCCTGGCGGGAGGGGAGCACCATGAGGTTAAGGACATTTTGGACTCCAGACTCTACAGAGGGCGTTTGCAGTACCTGGTGGAGTGGAAGGACTTTGCTACGGGGGACCGAGAGTGGGTGTGGGCGTCGGACGTTTTGGCCCCACAGCTGGTCAAGAGATTCCACCAACAGTGGCCAAACCGGCCGGGGGGCCCCGGGACTCAGAACGCTCCCCAGGGGAGGGGGAAGTCAGTTTCGGGGGGGCAGGATGTCGCGACCCGACTAGACAGGGTCGCGCCATGCGGGCGCCAGGAAGGGGAACCTTGCAGCGGGCCAGGAAAGGGGGCGACAGCGGAGCCAGACGCGCAGGGGTTAAACCGAGCGCAGCAAGACCCGACCTCGCCCAGGCATGCCTCGAGGGGTAAACAACCCCAGGATGGGTGCGTACCTGATGGCCCAACCCCAGGTGCGGAAGGGAACCGCAAATCATCAGCGGCGGGCGGGAACCGTCAGCATCGCAATAACAATGTAAAGAGCACCCATGAATAGTGCAGGTAGACCAGAGCAGTTAACTCTTTTGTCCGGGTGGGGAAGAGGATTAACCCCGGACCTTTAGGGCAGAAGGGAGGGGGGAATTGGGAGTCACCCAGCAAGGTGTACATAAGGGGGATTCTGAGATGGCCTCCTCAGAATCCTCACGGACTTTCCACGTTTCTCTGTGTGCTGTACAATAAACTTCAAGACATCTTCCGCTGACTTCTCGGAGTGGCGTGCGTTCTTGACGGCTAGCTACAGTTACCATTGGGGACACGACAGTAAGCCATGTTCCCCACCCCGATATGGGTTGCCATACATCTGGATTTCCCCAGACATTAAAGGGATTCCCGCCCAGACAGTTCCCAACAGCCAGATCCCGGGCATGTCCAGGAAATTCCAGATATATATCTCCCCCCTCCAAAGTGGGCAGAATTTCCTTTCTTCCTTTTGTGGAAGACGAATGACCCCCCTCCCCCCCAAAAAGGGGGGGAGGGAGTGAATTTAGGTTCGGTGTTAGTTAAAATGAATTGTGCCAACTGCACATCATGGTGTTTTTTGTTTGTTTTTTAAAGCATTCAGCTCCTTCAAACTAGTTTCTAAAGGGTTTTAAGACAGAACACCGGGTGACACTTCATTTTCATGCCTCATTCCAGCTTCTTGCAACATGGTAAGCTAAGCATACCATTTAATTGGGAAAGGGACAACAATTCCACTTTTTATTTTAGCAGACTGTAAATTACTTTTACAACCAATTTTTCTTCAACAACAAAATCAGCCTTGCATAATGTGCTTAACATCTATTATCCCCAATCAAAATGTTACTCATTTGCATTATGGGAGATTATGCAAATTTGTAAATAATCAATCAAAATCATACTTTTGTCATGTCCTTCACGCAGTGTATCCCAAGGCACTAAAGGGAATAATAAAATTAGCAGCTGAGTAAATAGGAAGAAGATAGGTCAACGAAAGAAGCCTTCCGTCGTCGGTTTAAACAATGAAAACATGGCTGACAGAGAATCGCCAGGGATAGGCAATTTCTAGTGAAGATGTCCCTCATTCTAGAATAATTTTATGAACAGAATAAAAGCAAATCCCAGAGAAAAAATAAGAAATTGCAATAACAGCAATGACCCAAACACAATAAATTACAAAACAATGGAAGTTAAACAAGTCTACAAGGTGTTCATTGAAGATCGAGTTTATAATGTTTGCCTCATATCTCAATCTGGCATTATAAGAAAGTCTCTCAGTATTTGCTGTTTCTTTTAGATCTTCATTTTTTATAGTACAATAATCTTAGCGTTGGGGACATTTTCAGGTATGTCGTAGAAAGTGCCCTTTATTGCTTTCTCTTATAGAGCTGTAGCAAATTGGCTCAAGGATAGTTTAGACAGGCAGCTGTGGTCTCTCCTCGGTGACACACATAACAGCAACTGCAAAGAGGAATATTAACAAGAAAACTATGTGCAACTGGAGCTATACCAAAAGAACATAAGATTGGGCCAAAGTCCCATCTAGTTCTGCATCCTGTACTCACAATGGCCAACCAGATGTTAAGTATAATGGTTTAATTGACACAGAAATGAAAAATTGCTAAATGTATATTGCAGGAGTTTTAACATGGGGTTTCCATGGGGCTATATTCAAGCCAAGGAGAGCACTTTGAGCTCTGATTGTGGTTTCTCTGGTAGCTAACATGTGAGTGTTGTAACCCAAGATCATGTGAAAGGTATTGGGTTGCAAAATCTCTATTTTTAAGAGAGTTGCCTTTGAGTCTCAGTTGGTAGAGCATGAGACTCTCAAGGTCATGGGTTCAAGGTCCACATTGGGCAAAAGATTCCTACATTCCATGGGGGTTGGACTTTATGACTCTTGTGGTCATCTCCATCTCTACAATTCTATGATTCTATGAACTCAGTGCCCACAATGTAAGGTATCCACTATAAATCAGAATCCAATTGATTAAGTCAAGTTATACTGTCTGGCATCGCACAACTTATAATGTGGATATGGTCATTACTTTGCATGATTCACTGTTCATTCCCAAGCTAGTCCAGCTACAGTTCTCAGTTAAAGCTCAAGCTGCCTTGGAAAATGATGAGTTAAATGAATTGTGCTTTCATTTTATTACTGCCCAGAATTGGACCACATGCCAGCTGAGACACCAGAGTGATTACAGCTAATAGGATCAAGCATCTGTGATGTTCTGCTTCCACAGTCATTGTTCAAATCATAATAGAAGCAATTGAAGTTTGCAGCACTGTTAAACAAAACTTCACCAAATGTCTTCAGAAAAGTTTAGATTTCAGGGCACTTCAAAAATACAGTCTTTATATATATTTAAAAAGAATAGTTATTTGATTTCATCTGATAGCAATGTATTGAGCTGTTCTGTTTTGTGTTTCAATTTTGTAGCATATTTTGCAGAGCAACACAAAGGGTGCCCGATTTGCATTCCTTGGGAACCCCCTGAGAAACACACCAAACCATGCCTGCTGTAGCCTGGAAATAGGGGTGTGGGCAGTATAGCTGATTTGTGCACTGAATGGGACACAGCCATGAGCAGCCTGAGAAAGTTACATTATACTGAAACAGACCAGTGGTCCCTCTAGCTCAGTATTGTCTACACTGACTAGCAGAAGCTCTCCAGGGGGCCTGGCAGGAAAGAAGGTTGTTGGAATGAGGCTTAGAGGAACATGGGTGGGTGGAAAATTCTTCTCAGGTTTTCAATAATTTGTGCCCAAGAAGAATTATGGAGCTGTAATACAGATTTGATGCAAGCATTACAAACTAGGAGATACAGCTTTTATAAAGAGATGGGTCTTGTAAGTTAAGAGTAGTGTTCCTCAGAGTAGAACCACTAAAATTAACGCCTAGAACTAAAGATTATCAGTTTAAACAGGGCTATTATGAGTAAAAAATTAGTTGAATACCACCTTAATTAATTCTGCACAGTTTGTTACCCATAAAACTAAATGCATCAGCTATGTACGTAGGTTCACTGGGAACTTGGTAAACTTATTCCTTTGTCTGCTTGCTGAAAAAGGGAGCGGTGATTTACCTGAGTACTTGTTGCCAGGTAGGCAACAATTTGCAATACTGAAAGAGAGTGAACACAACAATTTGGAGGCCCACATGTGTTTGCACAAAAGGGATAACTTCGGGATTGGAGGATTCTAAAAGCTGGAGGCTTACATATAACATTCTTCCTGGTGTTTATAGTTTATTACTTGTTATAGGCAAGTCATGCACCTGCCCACCACTCCTGTGGTGTGCGAATCTTCAGCCGTGACTCGTTAATGCTGTGTGGACTCAAGAAAGATATTTTTGGGCACACCCTCAGATTGGCTAACAGGATAAACCTTTATCACCTTCCCCGGGGCTTTAAGTTAGGGTTGTATATGTCTAATGTTTCTTCTAGTCACAACTCTATCAGGTGGTCTGGTAGTGAAGGTGAAACCAGGTTAAAGTAGGCATGCCATGCGTCAGTAAAATTCCTGTCATGTCCTAGTTGTGTGTTCAGACCCAGAGACCTCCCCCCTAAATAAATTCACACTTGACTCAAATTTTAGTTTGGTTTTTAGAAGAATTTAGGCCACAACTTTATTGATTACAGAAAGTGAGTGGTTGCATAGGCTCTGGTTTGACCAGCTCCCTGCACCCTTGCAGGTAGCGCTGACCCAGAGCTCTATCATAGGTCAGCCAAGGGTAAACACCTGAGGTAGGTAGAAAGCCCGGGAACAGACTATGTCCACTCCCCAGATGCTCCCCTGGACTCAGGCACGGGAACAATCCCCTCTCGGGGGTTGACCAAATCAAGTTGAGTCCCTGGATTCCTTTAACGGAATACCCTTCACATAGGGATGGCGAGACCGTTCTCCCTTCCCTATCACCTGAACCAGTGCCTATCCACAACTTTACAAGTTGTGACGATTTGCTACGCAGCAGGTGAAACCCAAATGGCAACAGCCAATCAGCCAAGTGGGGAACATTTCTACCGTGGCCCTGTCCCAACGACAGACGACACACGACGGCATAGCAAGGTCAACCGCAAAAACCTTAAAAGTAAGGAGAGGTGGACGGGTGTTCCAAAAGCACACACCAAAAGAGGAAGCTCTGGGACACGTGCATAGGTTTATATAGGTCCCTCGATACATTTAGACTGCGCCCCATTGGCCAGATTGCACCCAGCAACGAGGGACCTACCAATCGGGTGTTGTGGCTGACCAATCTTACCCACTCACAACACAGGGGATCGGTCTCCAGGTCTCACTGCAACACGTGCCCTCTTTGAGGGAGGGCCCAATTTTTCTGGTGTAAAAATGGCATCGGGGGAATTTTTGCCGAGGGGGAATTTTTGTCAGAGAAAACCCGGATGTATGGCACAAAACAGCTCCAAAAGCGTAAAATCACTATTTGTGGGGGAGGTTTCCCCAAAAAAGCTCAATAATTAATAATTAGGGTTTGTTTCCGCCCCGCCCCCCTCAGAAAAAGCTAAACAATTTTGGGGTCTTCCAACTTTGCGGGTGTCAGGAATTTTACTTTTTGAAATATGATAACCATTAAAGCTCAAATAGGATGGCTGATACCATCTGGTAGGGGAGTTAAGATGGATGCCTGAGGAGCTGTGGGTAAATGTGTGCAAAGGGCCATGTGACCTGATCGCTTGGTCTGGGTTGCAGCTATCAGGCTGGCACTCCATGGGATGGCAGCTTGCCATAATGACCACTGGCAGCCCCATTTTAGGATGGCGTCTGCTTACCATTTTGCAGGACACACATATGAGGTCCTAGGGGATTAGGAATATTAAGGTGCTCTCCTCCTTCACCAGCCTTTAATGCTGCACTTCTTTACTGGTAATGTTTTGTGGAATTTTAATTGTTATTTTACAATGAAGTTGTGGCCTATGTTTCTATCCCTTCTTTCTCCTAGCGAAACACCTGATAGATCACAGTACATAGTTGGTATGCTGTGTTCAACTTGATAGGTCACAAATCCGGCCTTGTCTAAAGTGCAAATCTTTCAGGATGGAAAACCTCTGTTTCATTACAAAAGCATTCTTCAAAATGGAGATAGCTGCATCAGAGCCACTCTTATCAAAGGATGGCTGTGGTTTGCTAAATCTTGTGCAAATATACTTGAAGAATGAAATTGAACTGGAACAGTTTCTGCGTTGTGTCCTTGGTATATTATTAAGCATACATTTGTTAAGGGGAATAAACAACACAAAAAATAACCTCCAATTAGGACACAAAACAACATTTTTCTTGAAACCATCTTCAAAATTTATGGACCTTTAGACTGATATTTTTCAAAGAAGTGGATGTACTTTAAAGGGAGTTGTTGTTTTTTTTTACCACTGCCCTTAACAGCTTTGGAAATTAGCTTTCCAGATGCAGATTATGAGAATTCTTGTTCTATTAAAACAGGCAGTTATTGATGACAAAGCTATTAAGTTGAAGTTGTGTGTAGCAAACAACTGAGAGGGATTTAGTGGGCATCATAAAAACCAATATTCCAGGCCCATGACAAGGCCAATAATGTCAAAAAAAGATGAGTGGCAATAAAGCCAGGCTTTAATTTATGGTGTGGAAAGCATCTGTTTCGATGAGGTGCATAAACCACAGGACACAAGCATGCAGAGGTGTATATTTGGCAGAAAGCTCCAACAGAAATAAAATATAGTGTTTCTCCAATTTTCTGTGCAAAATTTCAAAGACAACCACATACACAGTGCAAATACACCTCACCAAGCACTGCTCACTAATGTGGATGGAAAACACAGATAGATTGAAACTGGAAGCTCTCGTGTATGGACAGAGGTGCACAAAAGCACACATAGAAAATGGGGGGGGTGACCCATGTGCACGTTAACACCCTGGTGCATTTACAGCTTGTGTAATGAAACAATGTAAAAAAACGCTGCAAGAAAAATGTATTTGAACAAGTTACCTGTCTGGCTCTTGAGGCAATGAAATGCACCTCTGGGGGTTAAGTAAAACCATTGCATTCGAAGCACCTCTCCAGGGCACAAGGCTGGGCAGTGTGTATAGAAGTCATGAGCTGCCCCCCAAAATAAGACACCCCCCCTTTTGACTTTCCAAAGGAAAGTAGAGCAATATGTTTGGCAGCAGCTTGGCTTCAGGAGTAGCCAGTAGGAGGCATACAAGACACCATCCAACCATCTTAGGGAATCCACTCCAGATTTGTGTAGCGTTTCCTCCTTAGCCATTTCTTCTCCCGAAGATATCGCACAAGGAAGCCGAAGTTTAGGATCAGAGTTTTCCTTCTCCAAGATGGGCTACCTCCCCAGGTTGACGAGCCCCGTCTGCCCCTCACTTCACTATATAACATATGCAGAAAATGCCTTCTTGGCCATTGGACCCACTATTGGTCTCGTCCGATAAATCTGCCAGAGCCTGTCTTCACATGCTAACTCACCAAGGCTTTGAGACCCATCAGCTACCTTCACCTGGTTTAGCCGGCCAGTCAAAGACATTTCCCAGGGAGTGGCAGCTTCTAGGAGCCACACACATGACTTGTAGCAATACTATGGGGAATGGTAGTGGTGGAAGGTGCCCATTTGAACTGGTAGGATGGAAAACAGAGTGGCCAACAGCAGGTAGTAGGTGAAGACAAAGCCAATGAAAGGTGTTAACCAACTCGTTTTAGTTTTGCTCCCCTAGTCACCAACTTAGATGAATGTATGGGGTGTTAGGGGAGGGGTAGTAACCTCTGGTGGGGGATACATTTTGCTCCTTCTAGGGTTGTTTGTCCACCTTTGGCTCCCACCCTGCGCTCTGCTCTCATCTGTGGTTCCTAGAAGCTGTCAGTGTGTGACAGTGGCCACATCCGGGAACGGCTTTGACTGGTCGGCTTAACTAGGTGAAGGTAGACGATGCTGGGCCGTGAAAAAAGTAGATGCCCAAAAACATATATATTGTAACTGAGACTCAAATCTGCATTTGTTGCTATGTAATGTGTGAAATGGTCCTGAATGTGGTGTCTCTTCTGCCCCCCCCTGCTGCCCAGATACAAGGGCTGTGCTTGTTGCATGATGCATATTGTACATGCTGTAGGGCTTCTGAGGGATCTCCCTTTTCAAAAAGTAATCTAATGTTTGCTTGCAGATCCACTCTTAGAAAATTCCTGGTGCAACATATACCCTAATGAGAAATCACAGTGGTTATGCTTAAGCAGTTGCACACACTCCAAAGGCTTGATAGATTCTCCTAGGAGGAAATGCGATTGTCATAATTGTATGGGGCACTGGTTCTCGGGGTTTTTTGTTTTGTTTTGTTTTGTTTTTTTGCAGAATAGGGCACTGAAAAAACAATTAGAGGTAAGCCTTTTGCATTTTAATATTAACAACAATGTTTATTTAAGGGAAAAAATCCTCTTTATTTAACCCTTTTTATTTTCATTTCATTTCAGCATAGCATTCTCTGAAGCATTAAACCTGAAGAAGAAGAAGAAGAAGAAGAAGAAGAAGAAGAAGAAGAAGAGGAGGAGTTTGGATTTGATATCTCACTTTATCACTCCCCTTCAGGTGTCTCAAAGCGACTAACATTCTCCTTTTCCTTCCTCCCCCACAACAAACACTCTGTGAGGTGAGTGGGGCTGAAAGATTTCAGAGAAGTGTGACTAGCCCAAGGTCACCCAGCAGCTGCATGTGGAGGAGCAGAGACGCGAACCCGGTTCACCAGATTACGAGTCTACCGCTCTTAACAACCACACCACACTGGCTCTCTCAATGTTCAATATTGGATGGTAAAGCAAGATTTAAGCGCTTGAAAATTTTGCTGGATTTGGAGGAAAGAATTCACCGTCGATCTGTAAAAACTGGCATTTGTCATCTTGATCCCGGTGATGATGCCTGACATCTGCCATTCATTCTTTTTGGACATAGCCAGAAAACAAAGCTGCATCGGTGCAGGAAATGCGTGTGTGTAAGTTATGGAAAACACTTTCAAAGCTTCCTTCCCAAACTATGTCAGAACAATATGTGAAAGCAAATCAAAGAATAGTATTACAAGGTCACGAGAGAATATGGTGCTGTTTGCTAGCTGAACACACAAAAAAGGGAAGTTTTTACATAAAAGAACATCTCCAAGTATAGCTTCAATACAGTACTTCAATTGGTATGTAAATAAGGAAAGGGTGGAAGGTACTGATAAGGGCCGTATTTACTGTTCTTCTATAGAATCGCAAGAGACATGTAAATACTGGGAAATGGAAGGTAATGATACCAGAATAAGGAATGCTAAGTGACTGCTGTCTATCTTTAATCCTTTATTTCCCCATGCGCAATCTTTTAAAGGGTTAATCAAAAGAGCCTTTATTCTCCGCTTGTTACTTTTTCAAGCAACAAGAGGACTTGCTTTTCCACAAGTGCTGATTTATTTATTTTTAAGGCCTATCTGCACCCTGATGGGATGGTGCTGTTTGCTTGTCTTCCAGTGGAACATAGAGTTGGACGGTGTGTTTCTTAGCCCAGTTCATAGGAATACAGGAAGTTGCCTTATACCGAGTCAGACCATTGGCCCTTCTCAGCACTGTCAACACCAGCTGGCAGTGGCTCTCCAGGGTCTCAGGAAAGGGTTTCTCCTAGTCCTACCAAAGATTAGACCTGGGATGTCCTCTATCTCTCGGAAGGAAACCACCTTTATTGTAAGGATGGAGAACCTGTGGTCCTCCAGATGTGGGTGGACAATAACCCACATCAGCCCCAGTGAGAATGGTCTATAGCTAGGCATGATGGGAGTTCTAGTTGCTCATCCCTGTTTTATTGTGTACATTGCTGCAGTGCATAATCCTCCTTGCTTCCCCGAATACCCGTATTGTCCTCTCCCACCATGCCAAGCTGGTATCTTGACAGCTCTGCTCTCCACACACACACACACTACATCTTTGACAAAGCATCCAGTTCAAAGGAAGCACATCCGGGCATCGTGCTCAAACAATGAATGGCTTGAGGTCCTTGCACTACATACTCCATAAAAGTGTAGCCTGAATACTAGGGCCAATGAGGATGATGTTACAGGCGTGCAGAAGGCCTGCGATCTAGCTCTGATTCAAATGTAATGCTAACTATTCGGACTGTGCTCCATGATTTTGGGACAAAGCAGGAAGCAATCCCCTCAGCTGTGGCTAAAACAGTAAAACCTTGATGCCTTAGCGAGTCTTTTTATTTTGAGGCTCTCAAATGACGTATGAATCAAGAACAATTTAGTCAGGATCTGGGGAAAGAACGATGAACTAGACTGAACTTAATAATCTGCTCACATTGTGAAAAGAACACAGAGGATGGGCTTAGAATTCACCAGAAGATACCACACAGAGAACACAGCTACTGAATTTCATAGAAAGGAGAGAGGGCAACTCTATTTTCCCCCCCATGTGCCACTGTCAGTGACAGGCAAAGAACTGTAAGAAGGGAGAAGGGAAATTTATCTGAAGATTTATTTTTCTAGGCAGTCAAGTAAGAAGGGTTGAAATAGAAATTTAATAAATAATAGTAGCTGTGTGTTGAGCTATTAATTTTGTTTGTTATTGCGGTATTTATTTTTGTGTTGTTCTATTGTAAACCATAATGTGATCTTCGGATGAAGAGCAGTGTAGAAATTACTATTATTATTATTATTATTATTATTATTATTATTAAAGATCCACCCAGGGGCAAAACCAATGAAGCAGCTATTGACAAATGCCTAGAGATGTCAGAAAAAAAGACTATGAAGACTTAGGTTCAAATCTCAGATCTGCTATGTGACTTAGCTTGAATTTATCTCTTTCTTTAAAATGTTTACTACTACCTACTCTTTATTGCGGACCCAGGTGGTGCTGTGGGTTAAACCACAGAGCCTAGGGCTTGCTGATCAGAAGGTCGGCAGTTCGAATCCCTGAGACGGGGTGAGCTCCCGTTGCTCGGTCCCAGCTCCTGCCAACCTAGCAGTTCGAAAGCATGTCAAAGTGCAAGTAGATAAATAGGAACCGCTCTGGCGTTTCCGTGCGCTGCTCTGGTTCGCCAGAAGCAGCTTTGTCATGCTGGCCACATGACCTGGAAGCTGTACGCCGGCTGTACCTGAAACCCCAGAGTCGGACACGACTGGACCAAATGGTCAGGGGTCCCTTTACCTTTACTCTTTATTGCAAATGCAAAGAAATCTCCACCATTGCTGCATTTGCACAGTGTGGAGTTATTTTGGGTGGTAACTGGCTTCCTTCCTTCCTTCCTTCCTTCCTTCCTTCCTTCCTTCCTTCCTTTCTTTCTTGAGCCCGGGAGATCAGATGGAAAGGCCCTCAAAGACCTGCTGTTATATTTGCACTTTGCAGATAACAAGACTTGCATCTACTTCTGTGCATATCAGTGATGACATGTAAACAGGGCTAAAATGTATTTGGATCCTGAGAGAAGAGTCACAGTGTGCACTGGAACAAATTTCAGTCACAAAGGGAGGCATTAACAGCGAGTTCGGAACAATACACAGGCATTACTCTGCGGCAGGTGCCCTAGTAATTGTCTGCCAATGTCATGGGGTGGCACCATGAAATGGTTCCCTTTCACACAGTTAATTGTGCTATTTATTCAGCTGTACTGAATATATTCTCAATAGCCATTTCCTCTTAATGGCTTAATATTACACCCCTGTCACGGTATTATTTTGGCTCACTGTGTAGATAAAAATCACTAAGCGGTAAGTAACAAGAAAGAAACACACAATGGAAAAAAATTCTGATTTTACTGGACAAGGTTTCAAGTATTTAGTACAAGTTACAAGGTCTTTGGAGATGGCAGAAATATGGCGGAATACAAGTGAGGGAGGTCATAAGGTCTTTTCCCTTGGATGTCTTCAGTGATGGATTTTCAAAGGTTTTGCTTTTGAATAAAGCAAACAGTGACTCGACACAAGTCAAAGATAAGCATTCCTACTCTTCAAATAGAATTTGTAGTCACATAACTAAAATATACATGAACAAAAAAAAAGCAGCAAAAACAATTTACTTCTAGACTGAGATGAAAAACACATTACAGCATAGCTTATTTATTGACAAGGTTAGAAATCCATGAAAAAAATGTTTGGTTTTAAAGCTTTCTTTTCTCTTCCTCTCTATTAAGGTTATTCCACACAACCTTCTAACACTTTTTAAACCTTGCCTTTAACATTTTGTTGTTTAATATGTAGTGACCCCCATTCAAAAGGGGTAAGCAGACTTGAATGTGGCCTATAAATAATGACAGAAATAAAGAATAACTAAAGACCCATGTGGAATACAGAAAAGCACTGATAGATTTGTCTGTGTAAGCTGCTCTTAACCTGCATGAAAAATGCCATTGTTTGGGAATGATGTTAAGGGCTATTTTCAGCCTCCTGAAAATACCTTGATATGTAGCCTGATTCTCACAGAATAGCCAAGCATAAAATGGACACTGGTTAAGTCCTTCTGGGCTGGGAGACTATATAGTCAAAGCACAATGTCCATTGTTAAGTTGTAGATCATCTAGTTGGAGCAACGTAAACCAATCCCTGAGAGAAAAGGCACCATTCCAAGATAGTTGAGTGCAGTAAATGACAAGGGTTGATAAGCATCTGGTGGCCACTAACAGCAGGAAATCAAAATTTAGGATGTGGCAATAATTTTTTGGCAGACGAAAGTCTCCCCATGCTGACTTTCTCCATAAATCACCCTGTGGTAAAGCTTGTGAGGACTACTACCACAGGTAATCATATCTGTATTTTACCACAGTTTAGCACTCCTTAGATTTTGAAAGCAATTCCCTCCTACCGGTAATATAACACATTTTTGCACTAACATATGCATTTATATGCACACCTGTCCCTGTAATATGGTGTGTGTGTTTTTGCAGACACATAGCTTGGCTGGAGAACTGCATTGCAAAATTTGGAGAAGTGCGGGTAGGTGGATGTAGTTTGGTTTTGAAAAGTGAGAATTGGGTAGATTTGCCTTTAAATGCGAACTGAATGAAATTTAACCCGCATCCCTAAAGGCCACTCCTGAGTGGAATCTACACACATATAAAAAGCACTGTGAAAATGCTTTAAAAAAAAAAAAGTTTTGAAAAATACATTGAATTTGGCATAGCTCACTGTCGCCATCTGGTGTCACATTTGTATGTTGCACTTTACAACACATTTAAAATGTTTTATTTGCAGCTGTATAGCTGAGTCCCTGGCAACAATACTGTTGAGCCCACATAGCACCTGATTCAGCACTTAGTACTGTCATAACCCCTTGGAGTGAAACACAGTCCTAAAATAGGCATGGTTATCCCTGACCCCTTAACAAGGATTTGCTGAAAGACCCAACTTCTATTGCCATATCAGCTCACAAAATTTCTATGGACGAGGGCTCAAGGAGCTATACACTTCTTACCTCTGATATTAAAATTTATTATAAATTTTGAAAGGGATTTGATTCATGAAACAAGCTGTAAGCCTCATTTGTCATCGGTCTGGTGTTTCTAGATAGTTAAAAAAATGACTGAGTTAGAGACATTCAATATAGATATTACAAATTTAAATGGATTTTGCCAGAATACATTATGGCCATTAAAATAAATCACACTATTAAACAAGGAGAGGCAAAAAAGTTGAGCTTGGAAAGGAATGTAATTCCATATAACTTCATGACAGAATCAATTATCATCTAACTATGATTTGAAGCGCTTGCTATAAAGCCCATGAAGAGAAAGGGAGACAAAGTTCCAAGCAATATTTTGTCATTACCCAAAGTATGGAAAATAAATTTTGCACAAAAGATCATTCGTTCAAGAATTGTCCACATAAAGTATCAACTTAGACGTAGAAAATTGGGGCGGGGGAAGGTTAGATTCCTCTTCATTTCAATTGTCACCTTCAACTAATTATAGAGGAGAGATTATCCCCAGGGGTTAATCCATCATGACAAAGCCTGTGTTAAGTTCCACAAGACCTAATTTCATTTTTCTGATGATACTTTTTCTGCTATACAGTACTCTTCAAGCTGGACGTCACAGTAAATGTGGTGCGGCTACCGAAAACAGAAGCTGCCTGTCTTGTTCACAACCGCCATTGGTGTTCCTCACCACTATGAGAGAAATGCATCATGGGTATGACACATTGAGCATTTGCCTGGTCTGCTGGTTGCCAATATGGTGACACATTGGCAGAGCAATGCAGAATGTGGCTATTTCTTAACCAGGGAATACAAAAAGACGAGAGGAGGCAACACAACCAAGAGCAGTTTCTAAGTTGCATCATCAGATACTCAGGCTAGAAAGAAGCACAGGAAGCTGCCTTATCATAGCTGTCAACCTTTCCCTTTTCTTGCGAGGAATCCTATTCGAAATAAGGGAATTTCCCGCAAAAAAAAGGGGGACTGTTGACAGCTATGTGCCTTATACCAAGTCATACCATAGGTCCATCTAGCTCAGTATTGTCAGCACCGATTGGCAGTGGCTTTCAGGGGTTTCAGACACAGAGTTCTTCTCACCCCGTATCTGAACGATGGACCTGGGGCTCTTTGCATTCATGTAGGTGCTCTGCTGCTGAGCTATGGCCCTTTCCAATGTCATAATTAAATGTGGGGCTTGGTTTGTTTGCTTGGGTTGTTTGCTGTTATGGTTCCTTGCTGTGTGTACGTACAACAGATCAGTAGATGCTGGATTTCCCTGTTGTGTGATGTGTCAAGTGGCCCTTACAGCACTGTCATGGCTGTGATTGTTGCACTCACGAGTACTTCCACAGCTGCAAGCAAACTCACCAACGCCTCCCATAATGAGTTTTTGTTTTTTATACCACCCACAGTCATCTCTCTAGAACAGCTGTGGGAGCTAAGAATGTAATTAATTTTAAAGCTGTGTTAAATTTATGAGGGCATTGTATAATCCGCTTTACTCTGAAGCCTCCACAGTGTCCCTTAGAAATCAGGCATTCCGGAAGGATCTTCCTCCTCCTCCTCACAGTCCCTTTTCCACACATCCAGTCTATTCCTGGAGCACCGACAAGGGTCCCAGGAGCTGATGGAGTGGTATCTAGGAGGGCTAAGCTGAAAGGGGGTGGAGTTCTGGTAAACCTTTGCCAGAGGTGAAAGAGGCTGCAAGCCTGATTGCTAGAGAAATTCCTAGCTGATTAGGATCTCCCTCATTCTAAATAATGCCTTTCATGATGTCAGAATGTGGCTAAATGTGATTTATATTTGCAAGAGAGGACAGAGCTTCTGCATCTTTTATAGTTGTGCAGAAGAGGGCATTTCAACTGGTGTGGTTGGCCACACAAGACACACCCACTAAAATTCCCTCCTCTATGCAACTGTTGAAAAATACAGTAGCCTCATCCTCTTTGGCATCTGACAAACCTATATGTAGAAGAGTGACCTCATATTTTCTAGTGTATGATCTCTGGCTGAGAGATGAGAAAGCTGTGGCAGTGAGGGACCAACAGAAGAGGGTATGTACAGTCAGTCAACAACAACAACAACAACTTATTTATTGTACCCCGCTCATCTAAGTGGGTTGCTCCAGCCACACTGGGCACCAGGAAATTGCACATTAAAAGCATCCCGAAACAGGGACTCGTTCAGGTGTCTATGGAAGGTCATATAATTATTTAACTCTGACATCTGATGGGAGGGTGTTCCACAGGGTGGGCATGACTACCAAGAAGGCCTTCTGCCTTGTTCCCTGTAACTTCACTTCTTGCAATAATGAGGGAACTGCCAGAAGGTCCTCGGCGCTGGACCTCAGGGTGGAAGCTGAACAATGGGGGCAGAGACACCCCTTCAGGTACATAAGGCTAAACCCATTAAGGACTTCAAAGGCCAATACCAACACTTTGAATGGTGCCCGGAAACATAATGGGAGCCAATGTAGGTCTTTTGGGACTGGTGTTATATGGTTCTAGCGGCCACTCCCAGTCACCAGTCTGGCAGCCACATTCTGGATTAGTTGTAGTTTCCAGCTACAGTGGTACCTCGGGTTAAGAACTTAATTCGTTCCGGAGGTCCGTTCTTAACCTGAAACTGTTCTTAACCTGAGGTACCACTTTAACTAATGGGGTCTCTTAACCCGAGGTACTATTTCTGGGTTAGCAGAGTCTGTAACCTGAAGCGTCTGTAACCCGAGGTACCACTGTATTCTGAAGTATTTTTATTCAGTGACCTGAGTCATTTAATTCTTCCAACTCAAGTCTAGCCCACAACATTTTGCTGCCTGAGGCAAATTTCAAGATGATGCTTCCCCCCATACCAGATACAGAAGATGACTTGACTGGCACAATTACACAAGAAAACATATTATGCTTTCCATTGCCCACAGTCTGCCTGGCCTGAGTCCAAAGTAGGTCAGTGCCCCTCATTAAAATGGATGGTTTCACTTGCTGTATGTTAATGGCTCTCAAGTGCTTTGATGTCAGGTTGCAACATGGGTCAGTTTGACCTGCATTGCAAGTCTTTTTGTAAGCCCGTCTTCAGTCAGCCTGATTATATAGACATGTAATTTTGTGATGAAATATGGTGTGTGTGTATGTAACCTCCGGTGAAAACTGATGTCAGCTAATGCAGGAGGAGTTTTCTTGTTATCCGATTTCCAGTGCAAACCTCCTCTTGGGTTAGATGCTTCCTGGTGCTTCCTAAACTTAGGCAGGTAACAACAGCAGCAGCCGAAGTGGAGGAGGGAAGATTAGAAATGATAAATGGGGTAGAAACTGCTTAAGGTCTTTGTAAAGTTTAATGAAAGATTTATCTCCAGAGGGTAATGTCCCTCTTTCTTTTACCGAGGCAAGAGTTTGATAACCTCTCATTGCACATTTGATAAATTGCACCTTAAAGTCATAACCAAAATGACTAAGTGCATCTTAAAAAAAAAAAGCTATAGTGATTATAGAGACATGAGAACAAAGGCTTGGATCCAGACTTAGTTGAACTTGATTCCCACTGAAAAAAGATTGGAGTTAGGTTCTACTAACTTAGCCTGGATTCAGCCCATAAGAATTGCCTTGCAGATAAGTCCAAGGCCCATCTAGTTTAACATCCAGTTTTCAATAGTGGGAAATGAGGAACAGGTGCCTCTGGAACAAAACACACAAGCATGCAATACAGGTGATGGTCCAATTGTTTGTCTCCAACATTTGGTACCCAGTGAGATTTTACAAATGAGCATGGAGACGCCAATTAACTAACATGGCTAATAACTATAGGTAGACTATCCTCCAAAAATTTGCCTAACCCTTCCTTGTAAGAAAGCATCTAAGATAGCAGCATTGGCCATATCATGTGACAATAAATTTCATAAAAGTTCATGGTGGACCTGTTACACGTTAAAATAATCTTAGACAATTGTTTCCTCCCCAGAGGACACCATCAATTTGCCAGTAAAACAAATAAAATGCATCTTTTATCTATACAACACAAAATCTTATTTTAAATAAATGCATCACACATATGCATTCTAGGTGTGTACTGGACACTTTAGTTTAACCAGGATAAAAATAACATATATCTTCCATAAAACTTCTCTTCAAACTTCTTAGTTTTCCGAAGTATGAACATTGTTACCACGCTTGCTTGGTACTTGTGCCTCTAACACATTATGTTTGGAGAGTAAACCCCTTCAGGAATGGGGAACAAGATTGGGGAATTACTCTGCCACCATGGCAACTGCTTCCTCTGCCAAATTGCTATCCAGCCTGTTGTCCATCTGTTAGACCTGCCTCAGAAACAAGCAGACATTTGCCGAATTAACAGGAGTACACCTTGAATAACTTTGTGGTTATTCCACCTAAACATTAGGAAGAATTTCCTGACAGTAAGAGCTGTTCGACAGTGGAATTTGCTGCCAAGGAGTGTGGTGGAGTCTCCTTCTTTGGAGGTCTTTAAGCAGAGGCTTGACAGCCACCTGTCAGGAATGCTTTGATGGTGTTTCCTGCTTGGCAGGGGGTTGGACTGGATGGCCCTTGTGGTCTCTTCCAACTCTATGATTCTATGGTCTAGATAGTACTGTATCCCCCTAAGGTTCCTGGAAACGGAAAACAGAGCTGAGACCGGAAATTGATTCGGGGGAAAAAAAGGTTTATTAACAGAGAAGAAAAGACCATTTCACATTAGGTACACAATATGAATTAATGAAAGGGTATCCCAGAAGAGAATTGAATGGTGAGTGGAGGAGTGGTGGCAAGTCAAGAGCCACTTGCTGGCAAAATATACGTTTTTTTGCAGTATAATAGGACAGCCACTTTTATTTCTGCAATTCCTGTAACAACCTGTTACCATGCCATGCCTTAGTCTTTGCCAATGCCCGCACCCTCCCACACCTCAGAAGGGTGTGGGGTTTTTTTTTTGGGGGGGGGATCTTATGCACTTTAGTAGCCCTTGTTATATGATAACTATGTTGCTGCGAGTCTATATCTTCTTCTTTGGCAATCACTTGTAGCAAAATAAGATTGTCTTCCATAAACACGGTTTTAACAGTGAGTTCGTAAGTGACTGTGGAAGCCAATTCTGGATCCACATGTCCTTCCACAGTCGGGACATAGGTTTCTGGGTGGGAGTTGATCACGGTGAGGGTTTACCAAGCGTGCCTTCCTCTTAGAGCGTTTCTCCCTTTCGTCCTGAGACTAAGCGTCTTCAAAACCAATGACACCTTTGGTAAAGGCTGTTCTCCAATTGGAGCGCTCGCAGACCAGTGTTTCCCAGTTATCTGTGTTTATACTACATTTTTTAAGATTTACTTTGAGAGAGTCTTTAAACCTCTTTTGTTGACCACCAGCATTACGCTCTCTATTTTAATGGAATGGGTAGAATGCATTTCTTATTTTCCTTCTGAACCATATACTTAATTTCCACTCATAACGAATGTGGCATTAAAGAAAAGATAAAGGGAGTTTAAACTTTTTGCCAATTAAAAAAGACAGTGGACTCTCAGAGGTTGAGTTATAGGTATATGCAAAATAGATGGGCCTTTATGAGGAACAAGGTGGCCGGTGGGATTCACTAAGATCAGTACATTCTGCAAACACTGTAGTTTTATATACTTCTTGTAGTGCACTTTTAATTAGATGATTATGAAAAGGGCACAGTGCTTTATGATGCATTAACCTTCTTCACAATTAGATACATGATGGGAGCAAAGATCCCAAAGATAATCTTGATGAAACCGTAGCACTGCAATGAAAGGGGAGGCAGCCATTAGTCCCATTCTGCCTTAAGCAAGCATTTATCTTCCAACAGGAGATGATTCAAGCATGCAGTAGTCCTTAAAGCAAACAAACACATTTCTGCATATTTTTATGGGGTCTCCAGAGTCACTTCACACTATCATTCCAAGTGCTATTATGAGAATATCGGAGCGCCCCATAAAGAGCAGTTTGGGCCATGGACTGAAAAAGTACACAACATTAGCCAGAATAACAAGCGCATATGATATGGGGATGAATACAGGGTGTCCATTCCACAAGCCAAAAAGAATCTACTGGAAGAAATAAGGGGAAAGTGTCTGTCTCTCTCCCCACCCCCACCCCCCACTTTCAGCTTACTCTCACCACACCTTCCATGCTGTTTCAAGGCAGTTCCCTCAACTTTCTGGGGTGTATAAGTGGACTCCAAGGGAGGAAGGTGGAGGTAAAAATCAACAGGGTGGGGATTTCATCAGTGGAGTTCAACACATTGTGTCCTCAGTTTGTTCAATTCATTTATTCGATCAAGGTGTAACAGGCATGAATTTTGTATTGCATCATTTATATACTATATGTATATGAGAATGCTGAAGAGGCCCGAGACCATCTTGGCTGTGAATCCTGGAAGAGCTGCTCCCTGCCTTGCAGGCTTTTTTCACTTGGCCTGACTGACTCCAGCTACAAAAGTTTAGGCTGCTTAACAGACTCTTGGGCAAGGGTGTTGTTTGGGGTGTTTTGTAGGAGGCGGGCTTGTTGCTGTTGGTTTTTGGTATATTTATTTTAGATCTTGTCATTTATGTGAAAATTGTTTAGTTGTGTATTTTTTGATGTGTTGTTTATTGTCTCTTGAGACAGACGGATGTCAATAATATGCTCATGGTGCCCGACTCTGTTTCACTAAAAGCCGGAAAGATGAATCAGATAAGCAAAAGTGCTGAACTGAGTCAAACCATTGGTATTCCTAGGTCAGTATTGTCTACAGTGTCTCACAGTGTCTCTCTGAAGTTTCAGACAGGGGTCTTTGCATTCTTCACCTGGAGATGCTGAGGATTGAACCTAGGAACCTACTGCATACATAGCATGTGTTTACACATGACCACTGACTTACATCTCCTCCATGATTTAAGGAGGCCTTTAATGCTTTCGCAAATGGTTCATAATATTTGCCAGCTCAACATTTCACCAAAGGTGATTTGCTATGGGTATACAAATGAACATATTCATTCCAAGATTCACAGTGTATTTGAACTCCCAACAAATATTCAAAGGAAGAACTATTCACAGATGATTTCCTCGGGAGTCAGCCATGTTTGAGCCTTGAGAGGCAAGCAGAGTGTAGTGAGCGTGCAAGAAAACAGAATAGCCAGGCAATGTGAGGGGTGGGAGAGAATCATCAGCATGGTGTCAGGCTCCCAGAATGCACCTCACCCAGGAGGCACCTCTATGTACCTCCTTCTGTACTATAGCATGTGAAAAGATTTTATGTTAATAAACAACTTATTAATAATAATAATAATAATAATAATAATAATAATACCCCGCCCATCTGACTGGGTTTCCTCTGCCACTCTGGGTGGCTCCCAACAGAATATTAAAAACACGATAAAACTTCAAACATTAAAAACTTCCCTAAACAGGGTTGCCTTCAGATGTTTTCCAAAAGTAAGATAGTTGTTTATCTCCTTGACATCTGATGGGAGGGCATTCCACAGGAAGGGTGCCACTACCGAGAAGGCCCTCTGCCTGGTTCCCTGTAACCTCACTTCTTGCAGTGAGGGAACCACCAGAAGGCCCTCAGAGCTGGACCTCATGTTCATTTCACTGGTTGTACACTCGAAATATATTGCAGAGAGCTGCAGCTGGTTCCAGCTTCCTGACATGTCTTTTCATGGGGCACTCCAGAGAGATCAAGGTCCATAAATGTTCCAATTTTATCCTAAGGGGGGGGAAACAGGGTAGGAGATAGTGACTGAGATAGTGATTGACCCAAAGCCACACAGTAAGCCACATGGCTGAGTGGAGAGTTGTACCTGGGTCTTCCTGGTCCTATTCTGACACAGGGATCACCACGCACCATGATGACTCTACTGCATTATGGCGAACAGAAAAGTGAGCTATTATGAGGGTAAAAGCAAATACAAGCAGTAGATTTGATCCAACTAAGTTTTACTCAAATTAAGATAAAGGGTAAAGGGACCCCTGACAATTAAGTCCAGTCGCAAAAGACGTTGGGGTTGCGGTGCTCATCTCGCTTTACAGGCCGAGGTAGCCGGCATGACTAAGCCACTTCTGGCAAAATTAGAGCAGCACACGGAAACGCTGTTTACCTTCCCACCAGAGCGGTACCTATTTATCTACTTGCACTTTGACGTGCTTTCGAACTGCTAGGTGGGCAGGAGCTGGGACTGAACAATGGGAGCTCATCCCATCACGGGGATTCGAATCGCCGACTTTTGATCAGCAAGCCCAAGCGGCACAGTGGTTTAACCCACAGTGCCACCCGCGTCCCAGAGTAGACCCATTGAAATTAATGTGTCCAAATTTGCTGTATGCATTAATTTCAATGGGTCTACTCTGAGTAGGAATAACATTGGCTGTAACCTCATATTTGCAATGTGTCTCTGCCTCAGTAGAGTAGCTGATCTGTGCACAGCTATATTTACATGCCTGGATTGGCTCAAGTGAGAGAGAATGGGGGGGATGGGGACCTGAAAATGTATCAGAGATTTCTGGAAATATGTGAACACACACAGACTTCTGAACTGGAGTAATGGTGGTTAACTTTTCTTCCTCATTACTGGTGAAGTGTAACAATCAGTATGTGCTTATTCCCATGTTTGCCCATTATCTTTGCATATAATATAGCCAAGATTCATTTTATGCCCCTTTCCTTTCTGCTAATACCGCCTGTTGAATTTCTATGAATTTAGAGGATTTGTCATATCATAAAGCAAAGCAGCAGAATGGATAGATTTATGGGGACATAGAAATGAAAAGCTGCCATATAGCCCACCAAATGGAATTCTAAAGTAATGGCAATATTTAATAATAGTATCAAAACATTAATATTCTACTTAAGGCTGGTGAAAGGAAAGGAAATATAGAAACAAGGGGAAAGGGGTAAATGACAGTTTAATAATTATTATTATTTAAAACAGATTTGAATTCTGAAAGAGGAAGAAAAGTAGTCCTCAGCCATAAATTAGCTGGTGAACCCGTCAAGATACAAATCATTTTGATTAAGGGTAACAAACAAATTATTGAAAAGAATTAAATCTTTTTTATTTGATAATAAAGCTGCTGGGAGTCATAATAATTCATTGAAGTATGCTAACATTTGGGATATAAATATATGTGTGTGTGTTTCTGACATTCTCTCTGATATTAAAATTTTCTGATATCAGTAATATTTGTTTGTAAGTTGACATATATAAATGATCAACAAAATGAGATAACAATTCGGAGAAGATTTTTAGTACCTGGCACAAGAAGAAGAAAAAGAGGAGGAGGAGGAGTTTGGATTTGATATCCCGCTTTATCACTACCTGAAGGAGTCTCAAAGCGGCCAACATTCTCCTTTCCCTTCCTCCCCAACAACAAACACTCTGTGAGGTGAGTGAGGCTGAGAGACTTCAGAGAAGTGTGAATAGCCCAAGGTCACCCAGCAGCTGCATGTGAAGGAGCTGGGATGCGAACCCGGTTCCCCAGATTACGAGACTACTGCTCTTAACCACTACACCACACTGTCTCTCAGTGATCATATGGTAGAAATTTGTTATTCTATGTTTTTGTTTTGTTTTGTTTGCAATGCATATGTCCTGGTTATCAAATCCTTCATCCTTCTAAGTGACACGAAGACACGATTCATCCAAGAATTCTGTGAGTGGAGAAATTAAGGAAGTTATTATGGCAAGTGAGTGCCATGGAAGAAAGGAGACTTTCATTCTTCTAGTATTTTTATCTTAGAGATGCAACCTCCTCTCTGATATGAAAATATGGGGAAGTCAGGAAAGAGAACAAAAGGGAAATTATCTTTATCTCTCATGTGGATAAGTGCATAACTGCAAGAGTCTATGACCTTTGGTTAAACCTCGGTCAGAACCAGGATACATACATGAGAAAATTTGGATCGAAGAATAACCAAGAAACAATGAAACTGGATTTGGGACTACTTCAACTCTAATATAATTTCAGCATACCTAAAGGAGACCTATTTTTTTTAAAAAAAACAACAAAACAAAACACCCTCTATCAATGGCATTTAACACCTTATAAATTGATACACACATAACTTGTCACACACAGAGTCCATTGGCTGGGGGAAAAAATCAGGAAAAGGGAGTTAGATAGAATCGCTAAAGTTTTTGTGGTGAAATGGAGGTTTAATCTGAATTTCAACTGGATTTGAATTTGTTGGTGTCTCCGGTAATCTCTCTTACATCATGCATGGTGGCTCATATTATGGCTGAATGTTTGGTATTACATTGGTACCCCGGTTTATGAACTTAATCCGTTCCGGAAGTCCTTTCTTAAACCGAGGCATGCTTTCCCTAATGAGGCCTCCCGCTGCCGGTGCCCTTCCACCATTCAGAATCTGTTCTTAGACCGAGGTAAAGCTCTCAAACCGGGACACTATTTCCAGTTTTGCAGAGTTTGTAAACTGAATTAAACCGGACTGTTCTTAAACCGAGGTACCACTGTATTTTATTAGTACCATTGTTACAAGATTGTCATGTCTTTTGACTAGAATAATAAATTTATGGGAGGAAAAAAGATATTAAATTCAGAATCTCAGAATCTCCTCAATTGATTTCTGTGTTTGAACTGAATTTATATTAATGTAAAAAGGATGGGCAGATATGTCAATTTCGGTTTCTCTCAGCTCCTCAATTATCAAATCTTAAATTTGATTCTGCACATTTTTACATGTTCTTTAAAAAGTTCTTTAAAAAATTGTCAGCATTGTTTTGTGCTAATTTTTCCTAGTACACACATTTTTATATGCAACTTTGCCTAATATATGCAGCTTTGCAAAGCCATTTCCCTAATACGTTATTTTCACAAATGGATTCATTTTATGCACACTTTAGTGTATATACATTTTTGTACATATTATTTGGTTCGAGACCTGCATTGCAAAATCCCCTCTTTTCCTAGATCTCTATCAAGGTGCCATTCCAATCCTTGACTGTTCCCTGTCTAACTGGCCGACCATTCTGTATGTTTGACTTTCCAGTCCTTCCTGGTTGGCTGATGTTCTAACCAGCTCTGATTGGTCACTGGGTCACACATAGGCTGACCCAGGGCCTGTCCATCACAGCATGCTCATTTACTTTCCAGCTAGGGGTATAGGAACTGGTGCATGTCAGTATGTGAACAATACATATTTACAGCGTCGGCAATTTCTAGGCTTGTTTTTGCAGGGCAGCCTCAAGTCCTTGTAAAAGTTTATAAGTAATTTAGATTAAAAACAGTTTGAAGTTCTCCTAATCATAATTACTATACCCAAGTGCCCAACTTAATTTGCATTTCCAGTCCACAAGTGCATGAATTATGGTCAATAACCTTCCCAGCTGAGAGTTTTATTGCTGTTTGCTAAATAAGAATGAAAACGAATCGCAAGGCTATAAATCATGGCATTGCAATTGCTCTAACTTGTAGTAGATCATAAGTGCAAAGCCAAGTCCAATATACATTACGATTTTCCCCAGCCAGATTTCGGGGGAAACAGTGCATTGCTATTCAAATTACTTTTGCACTCCCCATATACAAACCAAGCCCTGGAAGTCCTACCTTAAATGCAATGTTGTGACCAGCCACTGTAAAAGTTTGATTCAAACAACTCCTGTTCATTGCAGTCGACATGTTTACATGTCAGCACTCCAATCTTAAGAATGTGTACTTGGAAGTAAGTTCCACGGGCTTTAGTAGGATTTATGCTCAAGGAAATCTGCTTAGGGCTGCAGATACAACTGGGTTGTTTGAATAAGCAATTCTGCTCTTAAGAGGTGAGTATCACAAATCACTGGGTCTTACCATCTTGACTTCAAGTCCAAACTAGAAGATTCCTCTCCTTACTCTTGACTAAGAACTGGACTCAAGCAATTGCCAACAACAGAAGAAGAAGAAGAAGAAGAAGAAGAAGAAGAAGAGGAGGAGGAGGAGGCGTTTGGATTTGATATCCTGCTTTATCACTACCCTAAGGAGTCTCAAAGCGGCTAACAATTTCCTTTCCCTTCCTTCCCTACAACAAACACTCTGTGAGGTGAGTGAGGCTGAGAGACTTCAGAGAAGTGTGACTAGCCCAAGGTCACCCAGCAGCTGCATGTGGAGGAGCGGGGAATCGAACCCAGTTCATCAGATTATGAGTCCACCGCTCTTAACCACTACACCATGCTGGCTGTGTACACACTACCATTTGCTTTGCATTCGGTGTGTTCCCACCATTGGCTTGGGAAGCGGTGCGCACACGATGATAGCCACAATCCATATCTATCCTGCTGTTTCTTAGGAAATGCTGCATTTTGATGCATTTCCTCGCAAAGCCGCTTTGATCAGAATTGAGAAGAATGACTTTGCTGCATTTTAAGGAGGTAATATGTACACATCCAGAGATTTGGCTTAAAAAAGATAGATACCGGTATTAAAGTGTAAAATCACATTTAAAAACCTGTGGGATGGTAGAATTAATTAAAGTGATATATTTAAAAAAGAACTTCAGGGCCAGTCTTGCTGGAATCACATAAAGCGGGTAAAACATTTATGACACAAAGTATTGGCTTCTTTAAGCTTGGGTTAGTTATTCTTTTCTAATACATAGGAACATAGGAAGCTGGCTTATCTAGAGTCTATTGTCCCTTCTAGCTTCTATGGTCCACCTACATGAGTGGTGGCGGCTCTCCATGATGTCAGACATGGATACTATCCAGCCCTACTTGGAGATGCAGAACACTGAAAGTTCAGTGCTCAAAGCAGACACTCTGTCACTGAGCTACAACCCTGTCCTGATACCAGTATGTAATATTCTGTTGGTTCATTTTAGCTGCATGAAGATAAAGGAATTGTTTATTTGTATTTATGATAAAAAAATATTTTTTTAAAAAAATAAATGCAATGGAGGCTCCGTGCATTCAGTACATGTGATTAGGGTGAGGAGTAGGTTCTGCAAGCAGGGCCGGCGCATCCATTTAGGCGAACTAGGCAATTGCCTAGGGCGCCAAAATGGAGAGGGCGCTGGCCAGCCTGCCCCCCGCCCCCCGCTGCTGCCCGCTGCCGCCCCAACCAGTGGCGGAGCAAGCAGGTTGGGGCGAAAACCGCGGCGGCGAGGGCGCCAAAATAGAGGGGGTGCTGGCCAGCCTGCCCCCCACCGCCGCCCCAACCAGCGGTGGAGCAAGCAGACCGCGGCGGCAGGGGGCGCCCGGCCGGGCAGAGGGTGGGGCACCGCTCTGCAACGTGCGTCATACGCAATGACGTCACGTGGCCCGCCCCCTCGCCTAGGGCGCCAAAATTGCCAGCACCGGTCCTGTCTGCAAGCCTCGCACCATGCATCTTAATGCATCTGCTACATGCTAGATATGTATGGGCCTCTCTCCATGAACTTGCCTTTATTCACAAAAAAATAATAATATTTATACACCACTATGTCGTAAAAGTATCAAAACAGTTTGCAACAATATCTATATGTAATCAAAACACATACCATTTTAAAATCAAAGGTAATCAACTAACCATTACGGAAAGATGTTTCCTTAATTGCCTGCATAAGGCTGGCAACATAGAAAAGTTTTCAGCAGCCGTTCGAAGGCGTTGAAACAGCCTTATTGGCGAAATAATTATTATATATCAGATTTATTTACCAGCCTTCTTTTGATGACCACAGGGAGGTTTACATTGGCAGAGTATGCCACAGAACTGCACCAATCATACTAAAGGCTTGGATTCTTGTTGCTGACAGATGAGGCTTGCCAAATCAGGGGACCACCAATGGTGCCCTGGAAGATGAACTTGGTGATCAAGCTTGGGACATAAGGGTTCAGGCAGACTCTAAGGAACCCTGGACCAAAGTTGTCCAGCAGTTTCTAAATTAATGCAAGCACAGCAAGTGCAGATGTTTTAACAATGGTGCCCCATGTTGTCAGCCTGGTGCCCCCATCAGCAGTCTGGCTGACATATTCTTCACTAGCTGGAGGTTTTATGAACCAGGCCCAAGATTGTGTTGAGTACACTGCAGTAATCCAGCCTCATGTTTTCCAGCACGTGGACTATGGTGGTTAGGCTATCCCTGGCCAGGAATGATCATAGCTGGCAGAGCTGGTAAAAGGCATTCCTAACCACAAACAGCACTTGGGCCTCTATTGAAAAAGATGTATTCAGGAGTCCCCTCCTACATGCCTGATCCTTCAGAGGGAGTGTGACTACATCCAGAAATGAGTGACTTGCCTATCTTCCAGACATGGGAACCATCCACCCAAAGAGGCTCCGTCTTCCAAGAATTGGAGCCCAGTTTATTGGCCCTCATTCAGTCCTATACAGCCATGTGGTAGGCTTGACTGTGAACCTGAATATACCTGTATACTCAGTCCAGTCTTCACCCAGTGCATTTCATTGACCACAGCTCCTTATTATACCCCTGAGCAAAGTGGGCTCCACGGCACAGGAAAAGGTTAGCTCTGCCTCAGTTTTTTCAACCTGCCTGTGCTTCAATCTGTCAAGAAAGCCATATCATTTGACATGTCACAGCTGATGCAGGTTTGCTTTGTTACTCAAGGGTCAGGTAAATGCACTCTGCACATGCCCCCCCTGTTTTAGCCATAGTATTAGAAACAGTCTCCAAGACTGAGTTTTGTCTCAAACTCTTGCAAACAAAGTTCATTCCCTGGAAGAATTTTTTTTGCTTCATGACTTCTTAAGCTTACTTTTTATTTCTTCTTTCACTTTCTTTTATCGAAATCTTTTGTAAAATTAATGTTAGAAAATTATATGAATAAAACAGCAATTTCACATGTCAAGCTTACAGTGTTATGTTACATTTAAATATATTCCACTGCACGTCTCCAATTGTAAGCACTGAAGATTTAATTTCTCATTTCTTTGAAGGGCTGTTTCTCTAAATCATTAGAAAAAGTACATTTAGGCAATTTCTTTGAGAACTATGGAGACTAGCTTCAGATTTTTTTTTTCCTTTATAAAGAAAAAAAAGGTATGTTGACTTTCTGAGCTGATGGCACTAATATAATTTGAATTCTGAATTTGTTCACCCTGTAACCCTTAGAATAATTGTGTGTGTGATCTTATGTGCATCTACACAGAAGAAAGACCCATGGAGTTCAATGGATCTTACTTCCAGGTAAATGTGTGTACAGGATTGCAGCCTAAATGTTGCTCAGGCTACATTTGGTTTAGTTGACTGAACCCAAGTTTTCAGAATCAATTTAAAAAAACTGTTAGGGAACATGTTATTATCCTATCATTAACAAAGAACCAAGCTCCAGCTTTTATTATGTGAGCATTGATTTATGCAGGGTTTGTTTTGTACAAAAGTCAATAAAACCCTAAATAAAAAAAATGAAATTAGCTGAGAAATCTAGGTCTCTTGTGATAACTAACCTGCTTCAAAAGGCAATAATGTTCCCGCATTTCACAGTAACAACACCATCAGTTTATATTCCAGACACCATATATATTTCCATCACACAGCCACGTTATAAGGATTCTTTCCAGGCAATGCAGACAGTTTCCCCACAGTCAAGGAGATTTCTAATTTATCTACTTTTTCACCTGCACTACAGTCTTTGGATGACTGATATTAAATGTATGTTTCTAATTCTAGACCTTTGGTCAGAGATAGTTTTCTCACCAAAGATGATGGTAATTGAAAATGCCTTTCACCTGGATGCTTTCTTCTGGAAAGTATTCAATCCTATTTTCACTTCCCCAGAAGATAGAATGGTATAGGATTACACCATTGCCATCAGCTACTGATAAAAAAAGCAAAGTAGAGAGGCAGCCACTCTTAACAGACCCACTCAGGTACCTGCAATGCAAGAAAGTGAGCTTATCAGGCCCATTAGCAAGAGTCCTCCTTAGGCATTATTAAACTGCAGGAGGTGTGAAGGAATGGGTGCCAAAGTGCAAAAGAAAAATGAATAATTGTTGTACTATACTGAATGTTTGTCCTGGGCAGCTGTCTCCTACAACGGAGGCCACCAAGATGCCTCTGGAACCACAGAACCACAGAGAGAGCTATCCAGCCTTTTCATTGTTCCTACTGTGCCTTCCTGACAATGTAGGAGGCAGCAGCTACGAGTTACTGGTCTCTGCAGCCACAGCAGGTGCTGTGATTCTCCAGTGGTTTGTCTTCACTGCTGGATGCGCACTGCATTGTGGTGTAGTGGTTAAGAGCGGTAGACTCGTAATCTGGTGAACCAGGTTCGCGTCTCCGCTCCTCCACATGCAGCTACTGGGTGACCTTGGGCTAGTCACACTTCTTTGAAGTCTCTCAGCCCCACTCACCTCGCAGAGTGTTTGTTGTGGGGGAGGAAGGGAAAGGAGAATGTTAGCCACTTTGAGACTCCTTCGGGTAGTGATAAAGCGGGATATCAAATCCAAACTCCTTCTTCTTTTTCTTGAGATGGACGGATGCCAACAACTGATGCTCAGAGATATACAGTAGTGGCCCCTCACCCATGGAATATCCTCCCAAGGGAGATATGCTTGGCACCAACACGGTATTCTTTTTGGCACCAGGTTTAAACAGTTTTTAATAAAGCCCAGCAAAGGGGAGTGTGACCGGTTCTCCCACACTGGGTGCGGAACACAGAAGGCACGACACGGTCGTTGTAACAATGACAAGCACTGGAAGGTGAGAGGCAGGGGGCGCCAATGAAACATTAAAGCCTAGAGTTTGCCACTGAGCCTAGGCATTTTATTCATGGTGTTAGCTGGTGGAATAGTTTTATTCCTTTTTAAGTTGTATTCTATAGTGGTTGCAAAATGCATTGTAGTGTGGGTTTAATCTGGTTGTATTTTAATTTTTCTGTATCCCACTCCAAAATCCATTTTGTACAAAAAGTGGTTTGTATTTTTTGATAAATAAATGAACACTGATTTTCCTCTACACATGGAGGTTCGATTCTTAGCTTCTAATGGAAGTATGAATTAAAACTATTGGTGTGTGTTAAAGCACAAAGTTTCCCCTTTTGAGTAGTCTGCTGCAACAGGAAAACTTCTAATTCCTGTGTTTCTGGTGATACTACTCATATATTTTACATTATTCAAGCCCCGGGGCATTCTATTCTCTCATAAATTCTGAAATTGTGAAATGATTTTATCTTGGGTTCGAATCACTGAGCTAGCCAGCTCTATTTGTCTCCATCCTTGAGTTCATCACTGCACCAAGTTCACTGACAATGAGATTCGTCTTTGAGCATTTTTGAGAGTTATTTCAGGTATTCTCCATCCATGATTTTACTGTGATCAAAGGTGAAGTGCAGATTAAATACAAAGAAATACCATTTCAATAACAGTGAAAGATCAGTTCTTAAATTAAGCTCAGAAGCAGCGTAGGAAGCAGCATGTTTGACAGTAAGAAATACCGTTGTGCACCGGCAACCTTGCTTCTTCTGAGCTCAAGGACAAATTTTAAGCTGTTCATCTGTATGTTATCATCATTAATCAGGAAGGATAGGATTCTGCAGGAGACGTTCTCTAGCCTTTTGCCATTTTTTATCCCATTTCCTCTTTCCATCTTCATTATTTTGATGCTAAGTAGTTTTGATGCACACAGGATTACACTACATGATTTGTACTTAAGCGCTTGGTGTATTGAAACTGATAAAGGGCTTACCCTTGGGAAATGCTTGATAATTATAAAAAACTACCGTGGTCACCTATTAGTCAATAAGACGCAAACACAAATCCCTGGTACTGCTGTCTTCCTTTTTTTATTTATGTTGGGGACAGTGTCTGGCTATTGTCAAATAACTGCTACCCTACACCTAAGAATATACTTATCTGGGAGGGTGCACTGCATAGTTTGCACTGCATATAGCTAGAGAGGGACGTATCCTGTGCCAAGCCAGTGGGGCCTCCTTTCCCAAGATGCTGCCTTTCATTTACAGTCTCATTATAACCATACGAAAGGATCCATGGGGACATACTGATGGGTCCTGGGTCTTTTCCAAATATGTAGATGCTTAAAGTTCAAGACAACCCATCAAAAGCACAAGCTTTTCTTTCCTAGCACACACATGTGGTTTCCATGTCAGTGAAATGGGTGCAAAGTATTTTGGCTATAAGGAAATTGGTTGTTCTTATTTGTGTGCAAGGGCAACTAAGTCTCACCATTAAAGAAAGAATAATAATCCTATCCCTAAGACTAAAGTATGAAGTACTATACTACTATTGTGTCCTTGCAATGGAATGCTCTCCTCCCCCTGTGCCCCCCAACCCTCCATTGTAGATCTGGGGATGTTGTGGGGTGCACATGGGGAGGAGCGGTGGGGGAGATCCCCTTGCACTAGTGCTAATCCTTCTTCTTCTTATACCTTCTACAGCATCTCACATCCATCTTTGGACAGAAGCCTCTTCAGGTTCTTACCAGCATTCTCTGTTGTTTGCTTGGTGCATCCACATAAGCCCCACTGTTCATTTTAGATTGCCAACCCATTGCACAGGTGGCCATCACTCCCTTGTGAGGCTGTGGACTCTCCTTCCTTGGAGGTTTTTAAGCAGAGGTTGGATGGCCATCAGCCGTGGATGCTTTATCTGATATTCCTGCATTGCAGGGGGTTGGACTAGATAACTCTTGGAATCCCTTCCAACTCCAAATCGTATTCTATGATTCTATGACTGGGTGTCCCTATCTTGCAAGATCTTGTGCTTAGGTAAGATCAGAAGCAGTGTTTGAGCTGGGCTTGAGCTGTTGTCAAGCTCTAGAAGAGAAAGAGCGCACACTCCAAGAGTGGTGCCCAATGTTAGACTTACTCAAAGAAGACCCATTGAAACGGATGGACAGGAGTGATTTGGGCACATTAATTTCAATGGGCCTAGTCTAAACAGAACTTAGTTGACTATAACCCCAGGACTTGTAGCTTGAGAGTGATACATGTGTACCTTTACCTTAAGCTACAATGGAAAAATCTGGTTTTCTTTCCTTACCAGGCATGGTTTTGTCCCACTAGATGTTGCTCTCATTAGTTCCATCCCTCTGTGGGTATATTGGAGGGAGTGGAAGACTCCATTGGGTGCTCTGTTCTATGGAAAGATAGCTTTGTTTACATGTGTTTTACCTGATAAAGAGGAAGATATTTTATCAATCTACTTTTCTCTGCTAAATGCTGACCTGAAAGAAGGATCTTGTAGGGCATGGAAGCATGGGTGAGGTATCCACTCCAGGAGCCCAGAGATGAAGAGAGAATGTTTTAGTGAGTGGGCTGTTCCATGTGTCAAGCAAGACACAGAGTTGCTTGGTTCTTTCTGGCATTTTCTGTGCACATGATAATAAGGTGCATAGAACCAATGTCCCTAACAATGTCTGCAGTTCCATCTAATGTTGGTGTATGAAGGAGAAGATGGCTGTGCCTCATTGAACAGGACTTGCCTATGTTTTCCCAGGCAAGCGGGCCTTCACCTGAGCAATCTCTGCCCTGGTGTATCCTATGAGCATATATAGTCCATTGGCTGGATGCAACCTACTGGTATGAGAGGAACTGTCAAGTCATCCCTCCCATTTTTGAAACAGCATCTTGATGGCACTAGCACCAAGAGGACTACAGTGGTACCTCGTGTTATGTACCGCCCCTTTATGAACGCTTCAGGTTATGTGCTCCACTAACCCGGAAGTAGGTCTCCTTGTTGTGAACTTTGCCCCAGGATGTGAGCAGTAGTTGCGCACCGATGGCGCGCGCACAGTGGGAGGCGCCATTAGTGAAAGCACGCCTCATGTTAAGAACAGTTTCTGATTATGAACGACCCTCCAGAACAAATTAAGTTCGTAACTGGAGGTACCACTGTATAACCAGGAGGGTTATCAATGCAGCCATCTGACAAGACAGCTTTGCCTCTAAAGATGACATCATAAGCAGACATGCAGAAAGGTTCTTTGTCAGACACATAATGAGCAGATATTCTGAAGATGCAATAATGTCATGTAATGGGGAAAGTAGAAACTGCAGAAAATATGGCCATGTGGGTTATGTAACACCTGCCCCAGTGACTTGAGGGTGCACCAGCTCCTGTAACATTCAAAATATTGTAATCTCTTGCTAACTATTTAGGAAGGGACCCAGGTGGTGCTGTGGGTTAAACCACACAGCCTAGGGCTTGCTGATCAGAAGGTCGGCGGTTTGAATCCCTGCGACAGGCTGAGCTCCCATTGCTCGGTCCCAGCTCCTGCCCACCTAGCAGTTCTAAAGCGCGTCAAAGTGCAAGTAGATAAATAGGAACCGCTCTGGCGGGAAGGTAAACGGCATTTCCGTGCGCTGCTCTGGTTCGCCAGAAGCAGCTTTGTCATGCTGGCCACATGACCTGGAAGCTGTACTGGCTTTCGGCCAATAAAGCGAGATGAGCGCCGCAACCCCAGCGTCGGACACGACTGGACCTAATGGTCAGGGGTCCCTTTACCTTTACCTTTACCTTTACCTATTTGAGAAATCCCACCCTTGTGAAAGTGTGAATTAAATGTTAAGTGTTCTGATCACATAGCACCACATACCGGTATTGGTGAGGCATAAATAAATAAGGATGTTTCAGTGATCACTATCAAGGATAGTTTAAATATGTGCAACCGTTTGGTTTTCTCAGAAATCCTCATTAGACTGATAATTACCATCATTGTTATGGTCTACCTGATGTGTAAGTCAACATCTTGCATATTTCTACCCTAACGAATGATGATTCAGTAAAAGATACCATTTTATAGGCATTCCATCTTTTTTAATATGTTCCATTACCAACTCTGCGATACACTTTAATTCTTACTGGAACAGCAAAATGTCCTCCTTAGTTATGGCAGCTGTGAATGGCAGCTTTAAATCACAGCCTTTGCATTTTAAATCCATATTTCATTACAAAAATATCATCAAGTAAGTGTCAAGGATGTTCTTCAATTAACACTTTTTTTCTACTTTCTTTTGCAGTTGACAGTAGATTCTGAAATGACGTGCTGCTCTGGAATATGGCATCCAATATGGCATGTGAATCTGTGATTGCTATATGTTGTTAAGCTGCAGCTTTCCATGAGTTTTCAAACCAGAATATATGATATATTTAAAAAGTTTTGTGCGGTAACTCAAAAAATGTTTTCTGAAACAGGTGATTTTCCCCAAAGAGAGATGAACCTGCTAAAATTGAGCATAGCAAGCATTAAATATTAAGTAGAAATGCTATTATCAAAGCATTTCAGAGAAAAAAGTTTGAGGCAGAAGCAGTGGCAGAGGAAGAAGAGTGCAGGGGGAGCGCACTGCCCCTGGCAGCATGATCCCAGTGGGGTGCCATTGCGGCTCCCCCCCCGACTGCACTGGGTGCCATGCCCCCGCAGGCGGCGTGCCATGCCCCCTGGTGGCACGTCATGCCCCCAGGATGCCCGCCACGCCCCTGTGGGCAGCGCGCCACACCCCCGGGATGCGTGCCAGCCCCTCCCCTGCCTGCTCTCCGCCCCCTGGTGCTGGAGCATGAAGCTCCGCCACTGGGCAAAAGCAGTAGGATTGGCATCAGGGGATGGCACATTTGGGCATCTGCTGATGGCCCAAGCCCCAGCATGTGGCCCACTAAAGAGAATCCCTTACCTTTCCATTTTACTTGCTTGTTATCCACCTCTCACTCTGGCCCAGTAACTGAGAGAAGGGGCAACACTTAATGCCAATGGCTGTCCTGGGCTCTCTGTCTGGCAAGAGGAGATAGCAATGATGAGGACGAGGAGCAGCAGTTGGCGATATATTGCAGTGAGGATGTAGAGCAACTGAAAGAGCTGAACCAATGAATGTGTCTTGTTCCAAACCCTGGAGCCGACACTGGAAACCAGTTATCGAAAATTAAGTTCTGGACATTTCCCACAGGATTTATACGAGTGAGAAAGATTAAGTGAGCAAGATAGCTTGCAATCCTGACCCCATTTAGGAGTAAGCCACATTGAATTCAGCATGACTTACTTCTGCGCAGACATAGTTCAAGTTTCAGTCATAGCTGGCTATGGGATGGGCCATTAGCCACTTCATTAAGTTTGTATTCAAGGCACAACAAGACTCTTTGTTGGTTTTGCTACAAGAAACTAACAGGGCTACCCCTCTCCCTTGAAGGGGAGCACAGAGAAGGTAAGCATCTGTTTATGGTTGTTGTTACGGTGTTGTTGGTGGTGGGGGGTTTGCAGGTAGTTCAGGTTACTTTTTTTAAAAAGACAACAAATAGGAACCTTTCAAGTTTGGCAGTAAAAAGGTCCCTACTGATCTGAATTCCCTCTTATTTCAGAATACCGAACCCAAATAAATCAGTTTTTCAAACTTCAAACTCTCTTCTGAGTTTTCTTGACTCAATATTTTATATTGTTTAAAGGGCATAAATTTATAATTAATTTTATTTTACCTTTATAACCTGATCAAAGTTTAGAAACATCAGTAAGTAGAGCACTGCCTGAATTATTCATCTACAAATATTTCCCCCCTTAATATTCTGTAGTGCTCTTAGATATGAAACAAACATCAAAGTTACCCAGTATTTCAAAATTGTTTATAATTTGAAGCTGATTTTTAATGTGATGAAAATAATGGCACTACTTGACTCTAAGGAGTACTATATAAGGAGTTGTTACTGATTATACTGAAGCACTATATCACAGCATGGAAGCACTTAGGCAAGATTATATTACAAGCTTCTAACCTTTAGGCTGGATACACATTCAGCAAAAGTCCATGTCAGAATCCTCAGGGAGTGTATCACTAGAGACTGCAGATGTGCTTTGCTTTTTTTACATGTTTTGTTTTGCTGTGTGTGTGTGTGTGTGTGTGTGTGTGTGTGTGTTTAAAAAAACTCATTGCATGTAGAAATCAAACATATCAGGGGGAAATTATACAACAAATTTTTAATGTTAATGCTCAACTGTTAGTGAGGCCTTGTGGGAAAGGGCAAGCAAGGATCCTGATAAACAAACTTGCATGGATTTTTCTCAACAAGCAGTTCTCCTCTTTCTCCATCTAACTGAGAATCACAGAAAGCCAAGAATTGACCAGGGAGGTTTACCTGACTCCCACTTTTAATGCCTTAAAAACCCACACACAAATGTATTTTAACTCTTGAGATTCTTATTTTAAGAATGCTATTTTTAATCTTGTGCTTTTTTAAACCTCCTGTTGTTTAGTTTATTTCACACTACTCTCGTTTTAATGTTTTGTTTTTATATTTGAATTTACCCTGGAAATGGTTATACTGAAGGGTGGGCTATAAATCCATAAAATGAATAGTGAAACTCCTTTCATAAACGCTCTTAGATCCTAACATCAAGAGACCCAATCCCACGTCCATCATTTCTCTATGAGAGAAATCACTTCTCCTCTTCCTTCTATATTTTCCCTCAGGCTCAAGATGTCTGGAAGATTGCCACAACATGGCCTTCAGCAACTCACTTTTCTCACCCCCTCTTTTTCTTCTGACTTTTTCTATCCTGTTAACTGTCTGATTAAAATCATATAGCTTCAAAGCCACGTGGGTGGGAGAGAGATGGCTGGTGCTGTTTGCCTCTCCACTAACTGCATCTAAGAATCACTAGTTTCTGATCCATGGTAATCACATGAAAGAAAATTCCAATATCAACATATTCAATATTTTGATGGCTGGTCATTTATTTAACTCTGTCTCAATAATGATAACACTGGGGCTGGAAGCATTGTTCAGTGAATTGCACCAGTAGATCAAAATAACTGGAGGGTTTAAATGACCGATTGTAAATGAACTACTTTTAGAAGATGTTATTTTGAAGGAGTGGGGGGGAATCTATTCAACAACTATTGTATACAAATAGAACTTTAATTACCGTTGGGTCAAAATATTCTGTCTAGGTGAATTTTGTAAGTTTTGGGAATGGGGTGATTTCTTCCCTGCCCAGCGGTTGTATTAAACTTTGAACGGGTCAGGTGGATTTTTATTTATTTATTTATTTATTTATTTATTTATTTATTTCTTGCTTGCTTGCTTGCTTGCTTGCTTGCTTGCTTGCTTGCTTGCTTCTGTGGTGGGGTCTTGCCTTTAAAAGGGGAACCACAGATTTTCTTCTCATTTTTGCCCGCCCCTGAAATATAAGTGATGTCATAGCTACCCTCAGCCTCACTGCATTTCCGGGAAAGTGTCTTTGTGGGAACAATAGCACATAACTATGGAACTCGCTTCCATAGGAGGCAAATTCATAGAGTAGTCATTTACTAGTCATGATGGCTATGCTCTGTGGTACCTCGGGTTAAGTACTTAATTCATTCCGGAGGTCCGTTCTTAACCTGAAGCATATTTAACCTGAAGCACCACTTTAGCTAAAGGGACCTCCTGCTGCCGCTGCGCCGCCAGAGCATGATTTCTGTTCTTAGCGGAGTTCTTAACCTGAAGCGTACTTAACCTGAAGCATACTTAACCCGAGGTACCACTGTACTTGGATGTAGTAATGCTACTGAATACAAGTTGCTGGAAGCCACAGGTGGAAGAATGCTCTTGTGCCCAGATCCAGCCTGCTGGTTTCTTCCGGGCATATGGCTGGCCACTGTGAGAACAGGATGCTAGACGAGAGGGTATTGTTATTATTGGTTCCCAGGAGATTTCTTAAGGACAAAAGATGGCTTCCCCCATTCTGGCCAGTGGCAGTAAGATCAAGTCATGATGTTAGGAGCAAGCCAGCAATTAATCACATGGAGTAAGTGAAGTTAACTCTTTATTAGAAGAAACAAGGTCTGCTCAGGAGTGACAGGCTTGATGAGCACAGCAACTTTTCTCGGTAGGTCTTGCCCCTATGAGGCAGTTGTGGAGACTGAAAGTCCCCACCTTCCCAGAGCTGCCTAGGTCTCCTCCTCTTCTGGGTTCTTTCCTAGCAATCTGAAACTATGCTGGCACACCTGCCTTTGCTTCCCCCACTGCATGCCTCTTCTGGTCCTGGAGAGGAGCTTGTCACAGCAGGAGAGGAAGACACCCTGGCTTCTTCACCAGCCTGATTCATCTCTGCCTCTTGGCCTCCCTCCACTCCTACTTCTGCCTTTGGACTTCTCTCTGTCACAGACCCTTCCTGCTCACTAAACTCTGTTACCTCTTCAGCTTCTGACATCTCCTCCTCCCAATCTTCTCCCTCTGACCACTCGTCTTCATCCCACCACCACTCCCCAGACTCTGAGCCTTCTTCACTTGGGGTTTCTCCACTGGTGCTTCCCACCATTCCTCTTTGTTCAGCCAGTCCATGATAAATTGCAAGCATTAACTGGACAAAGACTTAAACATCTAGCTCCACAAGGACAAGAGTGGAACCATGGCAGCAGAAAATGCAAAACCCATTCAGAGAACATTCCAGAAAGTGAACCAGACAACCCACCCCTCTTTCTTATGTTCCCACTTTCACAAACACACCTTGATGGTATTCTGCTGGTAGGCTTGGCTGTCTCCCGCCTTTCACCGCTAACTCTAGATCATTTATGGCATTCAGTTTTCCCCTTTGAGTATTTCATTCTTTTATATGGCATTTAATTATCCAATGAGAAACTCATAATAGATCTTTTTCTACTTGTATGAATCCACAATTGGATTTCTCAAATTTATTAGTTCATAATTTCTGCATTTGAGTTCTGAGCATGAAATGAGATAATGAAAAACAACAGGCCTGGGTTATTCAGGTGGCTTGACAAGAGCAATTCTTGCATTTAACAAATGTTCCAAAATGAGCTGCATTGGACAAACACAGTATTTCCCCCCATATGTATGTCACATTTTGAAAATGGTCAAAATCTGCATTGGGTTACAATATTTACACATGCATGGAGTGTAGCACTCCTTTTTAGAGTGTAGCACTTTACACATCGTTGGCTAAACAACGATGAGAATTGGGTTTAGTGCTTTTGCAATGGTGATGTTGTGTAGATATTGTAATTTTTGATATCGTTCTCCTTAAGCATCTTAAATAAGCTTCTTATGAAGTTAAATACTTGCCCTGTTCTTGCTAAAGTATTTCAGAATAGCAGTCTTTTTCTCAGCATTAGTTTGCATAGCTGACAACTGGACATAAGTACAAAGTACCAAATCAGCACAGATAACAAGTGGTTAGCTGCATCCGCTCTCTTTGATTGTAATTTGTGAAGGGCAGAATGGTGTGATTAACCTCCAATTTTGTCACAGAATGAAATATGGGACAAGATGGATGTACAGCAATTTAAATCGTTTGGGTTGAATCGTATGGGTTGATTTCATTCACCGATGGAATCAAAATCTTGCCTCTATATGGAGCTCAGAAGTAAAACCACCCAAATCTGTGGGAGGAGTCTGAAGAATGAACAGGAAGTGAGGAAGCAAAGATGGGGCAGGGGAGGGATGTATACAGAGACAAGAACAGAATAGTAGGTCCTCCAACTTATGAAACAATTCTATCAAAGTACACTGATTGTATTAAGTTGGGAGTTGCTACTCTGATTACACCGTTTCACATGAAATATAGCAGAGGAACAGAGAGAGGCAATTCTCACCTATTCCTCCTACAGCCCACTTCTGGTTTTGTTTCACAGGCCCCTGGAGCATCTCCATGAACTATGGAATAAAGGAGAAATAGGCAAAAATCACTTCCTCTTTTTCTTCCAGTGGGACATGCTGGGAGCAGCTCTGAATCCAACCATGTGTGAGTAGGAATAGGATCTGCTAGTACCTTTCCAGGGCCCTGTATCTGATTCTTCTGTGTCATTTACAAAAGCAACATATTTTTAATTGCAGCTTGAAATATGTAATTTACAATTAGCAACTACAGGATGATCAAGTTGTTGGCTCTTTCTGTCTTGATTTTTCTTTGTGAATAACCAAACACGCACACAAATAAATGGAAATATCCTTAGAAGGATTTAATATCCTGTGATAAATTAATAGCCCAATTTACTGTGCATACAATCTCCACATTTTGTCTTCCAATCCGATGTAAAATTATAAAGGGTATCAATCTTGGCGCTAGCATAAAATGGGGGGATACAAATAGAGTTTGCAATCAAGAAAACATATGGAGGAAATGCAAGAGAAATTTAATAAGGTAAAGGTAATATGCTCACAACTTGGCACTGCATTATTTTGATACTGTGTAAATCTCCAGTTATTGCACACCTAATAAACATAAAAAGAGGTGGAGAAATATTTTACTGGAGCACAATGGCCTATCAAACACATGAATTATCATCAGAATTCTAAGAATCTAGGTATTGATCAACAGAGCAAACGGTTGCATATGCAAAGCTCAGTTATTTCCTCCTGGAAAATATGCAAGAATTTTGATGAAGGCGGTATACAAAAAAGTAAAGATGCACAAGAATCCACATGGCTTAATCTATCATACATCCCCCGTGAGAGCACAAGTAAAACACCTCCCCAGTGTTCTCCCCTTCTTGCTGCTCTCCAAAGCACAAACTTACCTGCAGCAGGATAAACTCAGCTCTCACCTGTGACTCCTAGAAGTATGTAACATGTCGTCACACTCTGGGAAATGGCCTTGATTGGTTGACTAAATCAAGTGAAGGTAGCTGATGGGTCTCAAACCCTTGGTGAGTTAGCATGTGAAGACAGGCTCTGGCGGATTTATCGGACGAGACCAATAGTGGTCAACAAACAACAACAACAACTTATTTATACCCGCCCCTCTGGCTGGGTTTCCCCAGCCACTCTGGGTGGCTTCCAACCAAATATTAAAAACACAATACAGCATTAAACATTAAAAACTTCCCTAAACAGGGCTGCCTTCAGACGTCTTCTAAAAATCAGGTAGTTGTTTATTTCCTTGACATCTGATGGGAGGGCGTTCCACAGGGCAGGCACCACTACTGAGAAGGCCCTCTGCCTGGTTCACTGCAACCTCACTTCTCGCAGTGAGCGAACCGCCAGAAGGCCCTCAGCATCCAGGTTGAACAGTGGGGGTGGAGATGCTCCTTCAGGTATACAGGACAGAGGTCGTTTAGGGCTTTAAAAGTCAGCACCAACACTTTGAATTGTGCTCGGAAATGTACTGGGAGCCAATGTAGGTCTCTCAGGACCGGCGTGAAGTGGGGGGCAGATGGGGCTCATCAACCTGGGAAGGTAGTCCATTTGTTCTCTTCTGAGGACTGCTCTAATTGCCAGCAGCCATGGAAGTGTGCCACTGCAACACCTTATGAATCACAGCTTTAGATCCATCTTCCTTTCCCTCTAGAAAAAGAAATGGTTGACTCAACATTATTCTATCAAAGACACTTGTTCAGTGCTATGGATTGATTTTCAAAATACATTATTAATACCTTAATGCGGTGTTAAGTAGTTAAATCTTTGTCTGCAGACTTCTGGAAACTGTCAAAGTTCGCTCCAAGCGTGACCATAAAAACCACCACCTGCCCTGACCTTTTAGAATAAAATATGACAACTTTGTGGCAATCTTCCTATTGCATCTACTCCAAACCATTGAGCCCCACTTTTTTTTGCCAAAATGCAAAGGGTATGTTTGCTTTGTCAGGCATCAGTGATCACCATCACTTAGCAAGTACCCCTGGAGAAAATTTGCGAAGCAATCAACAGTTAGAAGGATTAAATTGCATTTAGTCTTCCACTTTGTAACATTCTTGTCCAAGGCCATTCTTAATTAATTAGAATCATTACCAGCTGTTTCAAATATGCAGCGTGATTACAGAACCCTCCTTAATAAAAGAAATATTGTAGGCTGAGGTTAAGGGCCATTATTCTTACCCACTGATCTTGACATATTAGGCTACGAAATCCAACATCACATCGTTTTCATCTTGTACATACTCCCATGGTAGTTCATGAATAATAATTACTTCCCCCATTCAGATTTGCTTCTCTTCCTCCAAATATGTCTGGGCTGGGAAGTGTTTCTCAAAATCGGACTGCAACTCCCATCATCCCTAGCTAGCAGGACCAGTGGTCAGGGATGATAGCAGTTGCAACAACAACTAGGGACAACAACCCAAGTTTGAGAAACACCGGAAGCTGTATGTGAGGTGGCCATATTAGCACAATGACCGTACATTTAGAGCAAGGGTGGGATAAGTCATGCTGGGGGGAGGAGGCAAATGAACCCTCTAGGCTTCTCTCTCCCCAGCTACTCAGCTGCACACCTTCTCCACAAGGCACACCCCTCACCAGCCCTACTAGGCACCTTCCTTACCTGATTGGAATGGTGTCCTTGAACTCAGAGACTGCTTCTTGCTTGCCTGGATGTAGGCTTAAGAAAGGGTGCAAGACAAAACTAGCCTACTGACATTTGTTGATCAGCCTGTTTTTGCCTCTGGCTCCACTCTCCACTGGCATGTGGTACCTTGGTTGTCACTGTACAAATCTACTAAATATAAACAAGCAAACAGGGATACCCCATGAGGTAGAACCTTGTGGTCACTGAACCAATGAGCCATTGCAGATTAAGAGCTGTGTTCCCTTCTGGGAATTGTTTTGGGAGCCACATGTATAGTGGTACCTTGGTTGTTGGGACCCAGGTGGCGCTGTGGGTTAAACCACAGAGCCTAGGGCTTGCTGATCAGAAGGTCGGTGGTTCGAATCCCCGTGATGGGGTGAGCTCCCGTTGCTCGGTCCCAGCTCCTGCCCACCTAGCAGTTCAAAAGCACGTCAAAGTACATGTAGATAAATAGGTACTGTTCTGGCGGGAAGGTAAACAGCATTTCTGTGCGCTGCTCTGGTTCGCCAGAAGCGGCTTTGTCATGCTGGCCACATGACCTGGAAGCTGTACACCAGCTCTCGGCCAATAAAGCGAGATGAGTGCCGCAACCCCAGAGTCGGACACGACTGGACCTAATGGTCAGGGGTCCCTTTACCTTTACCTTTACCTTTACCTTGGTTATCAGACATAATCCGTTAATTCCGGGAGTCGACTCCCAAAACCATTTGAAAACCAAGCCGTGGCTTCTGATTGGCTGCAGGAACTTCCTGTACTCAATCAGAAGCCGTGGAAGCTGCGTCGGACATTCGACTTCCCCCAAAAAATTGTAAACCAGAAGACTTACTTCCGGGTTTGCGGCGTTCAGGGGCCAATTTGTTCAGGAGTCAAGCTGTTCAACAACCACGGTACCACTGTATCCTATATGCTGGCATGCTCAAAGTAGCAGACAAGTATAGCCCATGACTCTTCTTAATGTTGCTTAATTCACCAAAATAAATAATAGTCATCACGACCAATGGGTTTCTTCACACCTCCTTGCCTCTCTCTAGTTGAATAATCACCAGAATGAGCAGAACACCTGGACAGTGTGATTCCCCAATAACAGATATCACACAGCTTTGCTTTGGAATCCCCAAATATTCTGAATTTGTATCCACTGAAGTTGAAAATCCCATAATAAACAAACATGTCAGAAAGATAATTGCAATTTAGGTGCATATATATACGATAGAAGTTGACATAGGAGCCTTGTGAAAATGTGGGGTTCTGTATCACACTGGTTCTAATTTCTTGGGTAGCTCCAAAGTCCTTGCACATCTTAGGTAAAATGTGACATGAGCTTAAATTTCCACCTCAAGCAGAAGGCGGAAATAGACTCCCCCTCCCACCCCCATACTCTGCCTTTGGCCTAAAATGGAATTTTGAATAGAAATGTCCTAGTTCTCTTGATGCTACTTTTCAAAGTACCTCTCCCCTCCTCCCCCACCTTTGGTGTAATAGATGAATAAACACACTAGCATATCAAAACCTTTTGTGGTGTTGTACATTAAAAAAAAAAGAAGACGACGATGCACCTCGGTCGCCAACGTGCAAGAGGGCTGATGAAACAGACTGTATTTTTCTGGGACAGTAATTTTGAACCATGAATTATTCATGAAGACTCTGAAGTAGAAACAAATGTCATATGAAAGCACGGGGCTTCACCCTATCATTTGTAACCTTACAAACAGCAGCAATGAAGCTATAATCATTTGCCACATGCTACGACATCAAAGAACAATGTAATAATGGTGGCAAGTTTTTTGTTTTTAATGGATTCTAATATATTTAAAAGAAATTAGAACTCAGCGAGTCGATAAATACCTATTGCAAATTCCTCCGCTCCATATGGGGAGTTTCCTTTTTTCCATGTCATAAAAAATACTAAAGTGTTTGCTTTCCCCACACACAGAGAGCTTGCTTGCTTGCTTGCTTGCTTGCGGTGGCATTTAGATTTAGTTAAAGATGAAATGGAAGAGAGGGGGAGATGGTTGCGTCTTATTTAACAGTTTCAAGAATCAAAACAAAAAGATGCCAGGAAATGCCATTGGAGTTCTCAAAGCATGGGTGAAGAAGAGATGGGTGCACCAGTCTTCTTCTGGTCTATCTCACTTTGGCATGTGTTCACCCATAAAGCTGTTCCTCCCCTTTTCTGTATTAATCTGATGTTTTGGGGCGTTCTTTTTCTTTTCTTTTTTTTAAAAAAATCACATTTAAATATGAATTAAACACATTTTTTCAAATGTATTTTCTCGGCAGATATGCCTCTCTAACTATTTTAATGTAATTTCTAAATATAATGTGTATCAAACACAAATATTTAAATGCAGTATCTCTTTGAAGCAATGCATCTCTCTTTCTCTTTAAAAATAAATACACATTTGAAATGTTTTTGCTTTAAATATATGCTTTCTTCAATGTGTCTGGATACTTTTTTCAAAAGAAAAGAAAAAGAGAGAACTGTCTTGCAACATTCAATAATTACGTTCTGGTTGACACATTAATCCAGAAGTTGTGGATCTGGTCTGCTCATACCGGATTTTGCAAAAAAAGGGGGGGGGAAGTTCCTCAAACATTCCTAATATACCCCCCCACATACAAACAAGCCACACTACAATCAACTGAATGCAACCAACCAAGCTCTGGACCACCTAATATATTATATTAATATTATATTATTATTATTATTATTATTATTATTATTATTATTATTATTATTATTTTGTATACCATCCTTTATCCGCAAGTTTCAGGGCGGTTCACAGGATAACATCACAATATGAAAACACAAAATACATAATCAAAATAAAAACAAGAACATTGGGCATTGAGTGGTATTCAACTAAGTTTTACTCAGAGCAAAGCCGTTGAAATTACTGACTTTTGATTAATGAAATTAATTATTATTATTATTATTATTATTATTATTTGTATCCCGCCCTCCCCTGCCGGAGCTGGGCTCAGAGCGACTAACCTCATATAAAACACAATATACATAAAAACAAACAATCGATTAAAATGCTTCCCAAAATTAATTCAAATAAATTAAAATTAAAATTAGACTGGACAAATGGCCATCCTCAAGTTAAAATTGAAAGCGGTTAATACTGTCAATAAAAACAAACAAACATACTGTACATACAAAGGACCTTCCCACGTGATGCTGACACAAATCCCGACACTAACACTATGCAGCAGAACGAAAGAACAATCTTTCTCCTACCCTCTCTTTCTCTCTACCCTCCGTTTCCCCCCAACCACAAGATGTCTGTGACAAGTGTCTCTCACAAAAGGTAAACAAACTGTGGGAAAAACTCTATGAACTGAAAATGGAGATGACAAAGATAAGTGCGACAATTTTAAAAGGTATTTAATAAGGTATCACGATGGGGTGATGGGAAGTCGTTATAGAAGATAGGCATTAGGAAATTATTCTATTTAGATGTGTTGTGTTAAAGTGTTGTTGTTTTTGTTAATTGTTTGGTTTTTTTCCTGTTGGAACTAATAAAGAAAAAGAAAAGAAAATGGAGATGACAGATGTACTTTCCCCTACTTATTTGTTTGTTTTGTAACACAAGAAAATATTTAATAAAAGCTATTTAAAAGGGGGGGGGAGGAAACATGTGTGAAGATTCTTCAAATATCCTCAGGACTGAGGAGTGAGCACTGGTGGAGGCAGTGGCAAGCAAACTGGTGCTGGACTCCTATTTAGTTGGAGTTCTTGATTGAAGCTCACACAAAAATAGTAGAAGGGCAAGAACTCAGGCCACAGAAGTAAAATAATACTGGATAGTGGTTTAAATGATACAATTGTTTCAAATAGTCTCTTCTGTAGATGGATTTATTTAAGTTTATATGTCAGATGAAGTATATACACCAGGACAGGGCCCTGTTTTAGATTAAACTTTAATCTACCAGTACACGTTGAATCTAAGACTATCTGCTGAAGAAGAATTTTCAAAACAGGGCCCTGTCCTGTCATACTTCATCTGACATATAAACTTAAATAAATCCATCTACAGAAGAGACTACAGTGGTACCTCCGGTTACATACACTTCAGGTTACATACGCTTCAGGTTAAGAACTCCGCTAACCCAGAAATAATGCTTCAGGTTAAGAACTTTGCTTCAGGATAAGAACAGAAATTGTGCTCTGGCGGCGCAGCGGCAGCGGGAGGCCCCATTAGCTAAAGTGGTGCTTCAGGTTAAGAACAGTTTCAGGTTAAGAACGGACCTCCGGAACAAATTAAGTACTTAACCAGAGGTACCACTGTATTTGAAACAATTGTATCATTTGAACCACTACCCAGGATTACTTTACTTCTGTGGCCTGAGTTCTTGCCCTTCTACTATTTTCGTGTGGACTGCTATTTAGGGCTCAGCGCTGCTGTCATTATGCAATATAAGTGGCTGCTTTAAGTTCTTAGCTACTGTACATAATTGCCCACTTAACTAGCACTGATTGTTTCCTTTCAGTTTGAATGATTCATAGTCCACAAGAGGAAGGTGACTCTTCCTTCCTTTGAATCGCGATGGCCATCACACTTCATATTTGCCATGTCAAGTCCTGTTTACACCATCTGTCAGAAAGATGACAATCTCCTCCGTGGTCCAGATCACTGGCCACAGGAACCTCCCCACACCTTGACCCCAAATGCCCCATTTATTTCTCTCTTTGACCCTTAACCATTCAATTGACGTTCACATTCTATAAAGCCGCTGTGAGGGGGATGTGTGTCCTCCTCAAGAGTAAGCGACTCGACAGTCTGTTTAACTTATGTACAAGTTTATTTCACCGACAAGCTTTACAGTTCATCATCCTCCTCCGACGAACCAGATTCTCCAAGTAAGGGTTTCCGCTTTCCCCCCCAGCATAAAAGCCTCTTAAAACTCCAACGCCTCCTCTCACTCCTCCTTTTCCGCTTCTTGACTCTGCCGGCCCCTGCGTTGCCCTCATCCCTTTCACTTTCATCCTCCCTGGAAGTTGTTGCAGAGGCTCCGGCTACATCCTCGACCCCTTGCTCTCCCTCCGTCTCCATGTTCTCCTCTCCTCCCATAGGCTCCCACGCCACCCGCTCTTCCTCCATCAGCACAGGTGGCGACACCTCTTCACTCCCACTTCTCCACACCTCCTTCCCTGTCTCTGGCGACAGCCTAGGTGCTGCCTCTTCCTGCTCCCATGCTCGCAATACCTCCTCTGGCGTCCATGGGTGACCTCCGGATGCCTCTGTCCCTTGCGCCACCCCTCCTGGCTCGGGCCAGTCCCTGACATCCATCCCCCCTCCCAAGCCCCCCTTCCCCTCCTGAGGCGGCTCGGTGGGTGTTACCCCAGGGTAGCCAAGATCCCCGGCTGGATCCCATTCCCCTCCTTCACTCTCTCCTGCCGTTCCTGGTGAAGAGGGGAATCCCAAGAAGATGGTGGTGTCTGCACTGGATGATGACGACGAGGACTGGAACACCTCCTCCCAATCCTTCCTGCCCCAGGGAGGAGGGAGACATCGCGACCCCCATTCTTCTGCTGCCGCGATATCCCCTTCCACCTCCATTCCTTCCGTTGGTGAATGAGGGCTACTCTGCAACTCGTTGCCACCCCCACCACTGTCTGCACCTGAGGATGGGAACCCCCAGAAGTCCCCCTCCTCTGAATCTGTGGGTTGAAACACCTCTCTCATTTGCCATCTGTACGGCTTCGGTTTGTCGGGATACAGTGCATGGAATTCCAACACTAAATACTCCTTGGTGACATCTTCCGCCGGAATCCACGTGTTCTCCGACTCTGGCTCCCCCTCCCATGCTACTAAGTACTGCAATTCATCCCCTCTCCACCTGGAATCCAGGATGGCCGTGGCTTCATTGAAGTGCTCCATGTCTACCAACGGCAATTCCTGCGACCCCCTCTGGTCCCCTTGTTGATACCTGTGCGGTTCTCTGAACTTGGATAGGAGCGACCTGTGGAAGACCGGGTGAATTCTCATGGTCTCCGGCAATTGCAACCTGAACGCCACTGGGTTGATCTGCTCCACCACTTCGAAAGGCCCAATTTTACATTGCCTCAGCTTTTTGCCCCTGCCTGGCATGGGCAATCCCTGGGTGGACAACCAAACTTTGTCTCCCACTTTGATGCTCTCCCCTTCCCTTCGGTGCTGGTCTGCTGCTCTTTTGTAAGCACTTTTTGCCCTTTCTAGATTGTCTCTGAGCAATTGGTGCAAAGCCTGTAGCTCCTCAGCAAATTGCTCCACTGCTGGCACGTCTCCCGCCTTCCCTTCACCTCCCCCCGTTGGAAAGGCTCTCGGGTGATTGCCGTAGACTGCCTGGAAAGGAGACATGCCTGCGGACACCTGTTGAGCGTTATTGTACGCAAACTCCGCAAGCGAGAGCCTGTCACTCCAATCACTGTGTTGCTGAGATGCGTAGCAGCGCAAATACTGCTGCAAAATCGAATTTACCCGCTCCGATTGCCCGTTGGACTGAGGATGGCGAGCAGAGGACAGGTTCACCTGCACCTGCAAGATTTGCATGAGCTTACGCCAGAACCGTGAGGTGAACTGAACTCCACGATCTGAAATTACTCTTTCTGGCATGCCATGGTGCTTGAAAACATGCTGTACAAACAGCTTGGCTGTTTCCTCAGCTGAGACTACCTTAGGGCATGCAATGAAGTGTGCCATCTTGGTCAAAAGGTCAACTACCACCAACACTGCAGTTTTGCCTTTGGATGGGGGTAGGTCGGTGATGAAATCTAAGGAAACCGCTTCCCACGGTTTACTGGGGATGGGGAGAGGTTCTAGCAACCCAGCCGGTTTTTCTCGCTCCCCTTTGGCTCTTTGGCACACCTCACACCCCCTGACGTATTCCTTGACTTCCTGCCTGACTCTGGGCCACCAAAACTCTCTCGTGACCAACACCGTGGTTTTGAACTGCCCAAAATGCCCTGCTGTGGGGTTGTCATGGAGCTGTCTGAGAACTCTAGCACGCATCTCCTCCCCAGGAACATACAGTGCCCCTTTGAACAACAGCAGCCCCTCCTTTTCCTCAAACCCTTTCGCCTTGGGATCCCCCTCCCTCAGTTCCTTCAGTTTGCGCCGTGCAAAGTCATCGGCTAGGGTGAGGCGCACCAGTTCTTCCCGCCCCCCTAGAGTTGCGCCACACCTCCATTGTTCAGGTTGGAAGATCGCTCTTGCCACTGGAGGCCCTTGCTCCTCCAGGTACTCAGGCTTTCTGGATAGGGCGTCCGCTCTGACGTTCTGGTCACCTGGAACATACTGGATATGAAAATTAAAGTTAGCAAAGAACTCTGCCCATCTCATTTGTCTCTGGTTGAGAATTCTGGCCGTGCGCCAGTACTCCAGGTTCTTGTGGTCCGTGTACACCTGGATTTGATGCTGCGCCCCCACCAAAAAATGGCGCCAATGCTTGAAAGCCGCTACCACTGCTAACAACTCCTTGTCCCAAATTGCGTAGTTGGCCTCCGACTTGTTCAGCTGTCTGGAATAAAACGCACATGGCCTCCATTCCTGCGTCGGATCTTGTTGTAGTAGAACCGCTGCGATTGCTCTATTTGAGGCATCTGTCTCTATCCTGATGGGCTTGGTGGAGTCGACATGCAGCAATTGCGCCTCTGAAGCGAAGGCCCCTTTGAGGGCTTCAAAAGCCTTCTGCGCCTCCTCCGTCCATCGGAATTTCTTCTTGCCTTTCAAACAGTCCGTGATTGGCGCTGTCATGTCTGCAAATGCCGGTAGGAACTTGCGATAGAAATTTGCGAAACCGACGAAACGCTGCACATCTTTCTTGGTTTTGGGGCTCTTCCATTGCAGGATTGCCTCTACTTTATCAGTGTCCATGGCAATCCCCTTGTCAGAAAGACGATAGCCCAAAAAGTCCACTTCCGTCGCGTGAAACTGACATTTCTCCAGCTTGACACATAGATGATTTTCCTGGAGTCGTCTTAACACCTCCTTGACGTGTGTCACGTGTTCTTCCGGGTTTTGGGAGTATACTAAGATGTCATCAAGATACACGACTGCATGCTTGAACAACAGAGGACCCAGGACATGATGCATGAACGCCTGGAAGCATTGGCTGCCTGCCTGTAACCCGAAAGGCATTACCAAATATTCATAAGCTCCTAGAGGCGTGTACATGGTTGTTTTCCATTCATCACCCTCCCTGATTCTTATGAGATTGTATGCTCCCCTTAAATCCAGCTTGGTGAACATCTTGCCCTTGCGTACTGCCGCCAGCAGGTCGTCAATTCTGGGCATGGGATAAGAGATTGGTTGGCTGATGGAATTTAGGACCCTGAAATCACAAATCAAGCGTTTCTCTGTCGTATTCCTTTTGTCCACCCAGAACACTGGGCTGCCCCCCACTGCCTTGCTTTCTCGAATGAAACCCCTGGCCAGGTTCTTGTCAATAAAGTCCTTCAAGTTTGCCAACTCCTGCTCTGACATCGTGTAGAGCTTGCCTGGTGGCAACTGCGCTCCTGGCAACAGGTTAATCTGACAGTCATAGGGGCGGTGGGGTGGCAGTTTGTCCGCCTCTCTCTTGCTGAACACTTGCTGGAACTCTGCATACTCCTCTGGAAGCGTCACTTCCCCCGCCTGCAGTACTGCTGCTGCCATCTGGCTTTGGGGGTATAACTGCTGCAAACAGTTCTCCATGCAATGTGCCGATCCAAACGTTAGAGAGCGCTGGCTCCAGCTGATGACAGGGTCGTGCTGAGTGAGCCATCCCATTCCCAAGATGATGGGGGGACCTGCCAAAGAGGTGACATGAAACGCCAGCACCTCTGAATGCCTGCCTATTTGCATCTTCATGGGGGGTGTACTGTGCGTGACCGCCCCCCCTTTTAGCTCTCTTCCATCTATGGTGGTAACTTGGAGCGGAAAATCCACCTCCAGTAGATGGATCTGATGCTGCAGGGCAAAGTCTCTATCAAAAAAATCCGTACTCGCTCCTGAATCGACCAGCGCCGGGATTTGCAGTGTGCAGCCATTGGGTAGCTGCAACGCTATCTCTAACACAATCCCTGGCTTCGGAGCGTTGGGTGGGTGGGCTTGGGAAGGCTGAGCGGGTGAGGGCTGTGGGGGTGTGCTGCTTTGAGGACTCTTTACTGTAACTGCGCCTGGCTGCTGGTCCCCTCGTCTTGCCGCCAGGCATTTCCGTTTCCCGCCACCGCCGTTTCTTCCACCCCCTCCTTTACAGCCATTCCTGCCATTCCCTGCCACATTTTCCTTTGATCGCAGTGCTTTGCTAGGTGGCCACTCCTTAAACATACGTAACATTTCTTGGGGACTTTCCCGCCCTGCGCATCACTGCCCTTGCCCACGGTTTGATTTGAAAAAGGGCGCGCGCGGGCTCCTCCCAACTCCATGGGCACTTCCTGCCGGGTTTGGGGCTGCGCGCCGAAGGTTTTCTCTCCCGGGGGAGGGGCCCGGATGTTGAACCACCTCCCAGGCTTCCCCTCCCGTCTCACCTTGTCTCGGCACTCCAAACGCACTCCAATCGCTAAAGCGGCTTGCATGAGGCTGTCGAGATCCTCCAACGGTCCTGATTTCGCTAACGCATCCTGGACCTCTTCTGACAGCCCCATTTTAAACATGGCCAGCATGAGTGGTGATTTCAAATCCCAATTTAGACGGTGTGCCAGAAGAGAGAATTTGGATTGGTACTGTCTGACCGTCATGCTGCCTTGCCTCAGCGACAAGAGCTCTCTTGCTTCCACGTCCTGCGCGCTCCGGCTAGAATAAACAATATCCATGCCCTCAAAGAAATCCTTAATTCTCTTTAACGCAGGGTTCCCAGCTATAATCAAAGGACGCACCCAATCTTTCGCAGCGCCATCAAAATGCGCAATCACGAAACCGACTTGCTCCGCTTCGTCTCGGAACTCCTCTTTGTGCAGCCCCAGAATGTAAAGCATGTCCGTTTTGAAACCCAAATAATTTTCCGGCTGCCCATCGAATCTGCTGCCGTGGGAAGGCATCCTCCTTCCTCCCATTGCCCTTCTCCCTGCATCGGCATGCCGCCTCGCCTCCTCGAGTTGAGCTTGAGCTACTTCGTACCTTATCGTTAGGTCCCTAGCTCGCTCTTCCCAGTCGACGTACAGCCCTGTGCCATCCGCTTCTTCCTTGCGTCCAGTCATCCCGGCAGCCTTTTACTCCTTGAGGAGGTTGCGATGACTTGGAGAATGCTGTGAGGGGGATGTGTGTCCTCCTCAAGAGTAAGCGACTCGACAGTCTGTTTAACTTATGTACAAGTTTATTTCACCGACAAGCTTTACAGTTCATCATCCTCCTCCGACGAACCAGATTCTCCAAGTAAGGGTTTCCGCTTTCCCCCCCAGCATAAAAGCCTCTTAAAACTCCAACGCCTCCTCTCACTCCTCCTTTTCCGCTTCTTGACTCTGCCGGCCCCTGCGTTGCCCTCATCCCTTTCACTTTCATCCTCCCTGGAAGTTGTTGCAGAGGCTCCGGCTACATCCTCGACCCCTTGCTCTCCCTCCGTCTCCATGTTCTCCTCTCCTCCCATAGGCTCCCACGCCACCCGCTCTTCCTCCATCAGCACAGGTGGCGACACCTCTTCACTCCCACTTCTCCACACCTCCTTCCCTGTCTCTGGCGACAGCCTAGGTGCTGCCTCTTCCTGCTCCCATGCTCGCAATACCTCCTCTGGCGTCCATGGGTGACCTCCGGATGCCTCTGTCCCTTGCGCCACCCCTCCTGGCTCGGGCCAGTCCCTGACAGCCCCTGCAATAGCTGATGGCAACAACTACAACTTGAAGCATTTTCATTTTTCTCATTTTTAACCAATGCCATGTAGCATTCCTCCCTGTGTAGCTTGGACCTATATATATTTTTCCCCACCCACCCACTGCTTGTTGTGGGATCTGATTATTACAGCCTAGTTGTTTCTTAAAAAATGACTAACTTTTCCACTGGGTACAGCTAAAATACACAGAGGCATATTTTAATTGCCTATGAATATTCAAAAGCTCATTATTGTTACAGTCTTATAATTATCCTATTCCCCTGACGAAACATGCAGCACACACAATAAAAAAGGCAATCCATTAAAAAGTGTTGACATCTATGTTCAACAGTTCCTGGAGTTTCTTGATTCGCTGGATATCCAACTTTCTTTAAAATCGCACCAGGAAAAGGAAAACTGATGATTCACGTTTGAAGAAGTGGAGCCCTGCACATTGGCAATGCAGCTTCAGTATTTTATATTGAAATACAAGCAACCTTTGAGTGTGAGCTTAAGTTGGGGAGACGGCAGCAGACATAACTTTGCTGCTGCTACCTATGAATACATGCTTGCGTTTTTGGTGCATGGGTCTGGTTGTCTGGATTTCTGGATCTGCTGGTAGTTTCTGTGGTCTCCATGTGTTAGTGGTTTCAGTTCATAAAGGTAAAAGGTAAAGCACCCCTGACAGTTAAGTCCAGTCACGGACGACTCTGGGGTTGCGGCACTCATCCCGCTTTACAGGCCAAGGGAGCCGGCGTTTGTCCGCAGACAGATCCAGAGATGCTATTTTACATATATAATGATGCGACTGTTTGATAACATGTGGTCTGTTATGCCTAATAAAGGATATTGTATATAAGATACGACTTTTGAATTATGGTGCTGGAGGAGACTCTTGAGAGTCCCATGGACTGCAAGAAGATCAAACCTATCCATTCTTAAAGAAATCAGCCCTGAGTGCTCATTAGAAGGACAGATCCTGAAGTTGAGGCTCCAGTACTTTGGCCACCTCATGAGAAGAGAAGACTCCCTAGAAAAGACCCTGATGTTGGGAAAGATTGAGGGCACAAGGAGAAGGGGACGACAGAGGATGAGATGGTTGGACAGTGTTCTCGAAGCTACTAACATGAGTTTGGCCAAACTGCGAGAGGCAGTGCAGGATAGGCGTGCCTGGCGTGCTCTGGTCCATGGGGTCACGAAGAGTCGGACACGACTGAACGATTGAACAAAAACAACAACAACAATGATACGACATGACATAAAGTTTGAATAAAACTGTTTTCATGGCTCTCTCAGGTCAGTCCCTTAAATGCACCAGTTTATTCATGTGTGCTTAGTTCTACCATTTGAAGCCGTAGCCTGTAAGAGCAACAAAACAATCATATTTGCCTAAGTGTGTAGCAAATGTCTTTAATTAATGCCATCAAAGCAGTTGCTGCTAAAGCCACAAACGTTTCAAATGGCATTTTATAAATGAAAGTGAAGTCTATTCAAACCCTCCAAAAATAGCTGAGAAAGTTTGAATTTTTTTTATGAAGCAATTTGAGTATTCGGGAATGCTCAAGTGGAAAGAGGTATGCACAGGACCTAATGGCTCTCAATCCACCAGGGTCCCTGGGGAGCTTGAACTACATCAAGTTACAGAGTACTATCAAACAACTTGAGCACTGAGCACTGAATCTGGGGATTTGCCTAGATGGTTTTCAAGAGCAAATTGGAGGAAAATATCAACTGACACTTGCCTCTGTGCACTGTAATTGGCATTTGGGGGAAAGGATTCTCTGGTAACTTAAAGCAATTGGCTGAAGGGAGAATATTCTGCATGCCTTCTTTATTTCAAAGAGAAACTATGAGTCATGGGTAAAATGTGTTTTACTGAAGTGTAATAGTGTGAGGGGAAGGTTGCAGAGTTTGAAACTTTTTAGTTTAGGGAACAGGAGAGTAACGGGTGACATGATAGAAGTTCATGGGAGGAAGGGCACAGAGAAAAGTTTTTTCTCACAACACTAGAACTCATGTTGCCAAATGTGGGAAGACTCATGACACTGCATAGTTAAACTATGGAACTCACTCCTACAGGAGGCCACCAACTTGGATGGCTTTAAAAGAGGACTAAACAAATTCATTAGGCCCTCCTGGGATGGAAATTCATTAGGCCCTCCTGCCAAATTACAGACATAAAGGGTTTTGTGTCCGGTACTTTTAAAGTTTTTGTTCAAAGCTTTTGTCTAACTTTGTTATTGTGTGGCAGAAATGGATGGAATTTGAAGGTTTGTTAGCCTCTTCTGAAAGAATGAACCCTGCCAAGTTTCAGAAATATGCTATTCCTTCAAAGTGAGCCTTTACCATTCTGGGTGTTTAAAAGAGGATACACTTCATCTCTACAATTGTCTTGTATGTAATTTGTCTGAAAATGTTCGGACTACTCTGGCGTGGCTCTCTGAAGCAGTTATCATGTAGAAGATAAGAGAGACTGTGGGTGTGTTCCAGGATGCAAGATGTGGGAATCTCACCACTGTAGAGACTCAAAACACGTGTGTGATGCCTTGAAGACTTAAATCAGGCCTGGGGAACCTGTGCTCATCCAGACGCTTTGGACTTAGCCATGTTGGCTGGAGTGGATGTGGGTTGTAATCCTGCAACATCTTGAGAGCCACAAGTTGCCAATTTCTGTCTTAAATGGTGGAAATCCAGGATCTAATGCAGCCATCCTAACCCCATTTTCCTGTGAGTATATAATCATTGGATTAAATATGTATTACTGATTAGGATTGCACTATAAATCTCTTAAATACTTATAGGGTTGCATAAAATATGTATCTAAAATGTTATCTGCTTTTGCCAGTTGCTCACATGCTATCAAAACCTATGATATATTTTTTGGCCACTTACCGGTACTTATGTCTTAGTATTACTCTCATTTACCTTGACAATGGCATTGTGGTGTAGTGGTTTAGAGTATTGGACTAGGACCTGGGAGAAACCAGGGTTCAAATCCCCATTTGGCTATGAAGCTCACTGGGTGACCTTGGGCCAGTCACTGACCCTCAATATAACCTACATGGCAGGGCTGTTGTGGGGATTAAAAGAGGAGGAAAATAATGAGGATATCAGAATGTGCAAGCCAAGAGGTTTTTTAAAAAGCCTTAACTTCTTGTCCTATTTGGTTCAAATTGCATGGTGCCATTGTCTAGATATCTCTGAAATATTTTGGATTGATTGAAGATAACTCGTTCATTTTAACATTTTACTGCAGCATAATCCAGAGACCTAATAAATGCTCATAACTTTTCCATTTTAAGTTTGGGTTTTTTCCCCCAGTATGTAAGGTATGGCTCAGTTACCAGTAATGTAAATCTGTGAAAGCATACAGTAAAAGAGAAGATATGAGTAGCCATGAAGAGTAAGGAACTTAAAATTCTGTGAAGTACTTGCCAACCTACTGGCTGGCTGATATATTTTTTACAGTGACTTTGCTTTTCTGGGAAGTTTCATGTAATGGAGCAGATATCAAGGTTCTTTATGGAAGCACTTACAAAGAGAGTGTAAGGAATTTCATTGCAAATGCCAGACACTCCCCCCCTCCACACTTTCTATCTATCATGTTGGTTCAGAAGATCCATCTGAATATTTCAGAGCTTTGGGTAAGAGTGAAGCGGGGAGTGAAATATTTCTTCTCCACTTAAAGGAAATTATTATTATTATTATTATTATTATTATTATTATTATTATTATTATTTCTATACCACCCTTCATCTGAAGATCACAGGGCAATTTACAGAATAGAACACAAAAATACATACCATAGAAACAAAACAAAAACAATACCCCACAAAAGCACCACAGTGTGGTGTAGTGGTTAAGAGCGGTAGACTCGTAATCTGGAGAACCGGGTTTGCGTCTCCGCTCCTCCACATGCAGCTGCTGGGTGACCTTGGGCTAGTCACACTTCTTTGAAGTCTCTCAGCCCCACTCACCTCACAGAGTGTTTGTTGTGGGGGAGGAAGGGAAAGGAGATTGTTAGCTGCTTTGAGACTCCTTCGGGTAGTGATAAAGCGGGATATCAAATCCAAACTCTTCTTAATTAGCCAAAGGCCTGGAAGAAGTGGAATGGTTTTGCCTGGTGCCTAAGGACATGTACTGAAGGCATGAGGTGAGCTGCCCTGGGGAGAGCATTCCACAAGCAGGGAGCCACTGCCGAAAGGGCCCACTCTTGTGTTGCCAATTTTCACACTGTCTTGGGCCAGGCCTTTATTTGATCCAACATACACCCTTAAGTTGGCACACTGGAGCGATTTAAAAAGTGGAGTCCCCCAGACATCAATATCAAGATTGATCATGAATGATCTGGAGATAGAGATGAGGAATGAGGAAGTGTCTGGGTTTGTTGATGACACCAAATTATTCAGGTAGGTAAAAACAAAAATGCCCCTTGTTGAATACAGTGTCCGGGGCTAGATAAGGCAGAATAAGGCAGAATAACCACCCCAGGAGGCAGATGCTACAGCTGATCCTCCTGACCCCACCCCCGCCATTTCCTTCTGCCACCACATAGTTTCTCTTGGGCTCCCTACACTGGTGTGCTGCCTTAGATGCAGTGAGATATTCTGTCTCAGCTCTAGTATTGAAGTTGGCTTCTTGTTCTTCAAATGGGGCAGCAAAATGTATTGAGCCAGCCCTTCCTTTGATCCAACATACACCCTTATGATATCATCAGGGAGATGGAAATGACAACAAAAGCATTGATGAGGAAGCAAGAATGACAGAGGACACCTACAGCATGAAACAGACAACCTTAACACCTTAAGTATTTGGAAAAATCGAGGGACACAATACACATCTCTCTTCTCATGGCTGAATCTGCATGAAACCCAATCTCTGAGATATTTGCCATTCCTAGATCATGTATCTCCTGTGAAAACAGCCTTAGAAGACTACCTCTAGGGTGTAGTAGAGACTCTTTTTTCTGCTGCTTTTATATAGAGTGTGATGAGAAGCAGGATGTCGCATTGCATGAGACACTTGTCAGACATTCACAGCTAAATACCACCACTCTGTAGTCTGTACAGTAACACTGTGCTTTATTTTCTGCATGTTGAGTTGTATAGCTACCTCAAGCAACTCAACAGACCACAATCCAATCCCCGGTTAAAAAATAAGTTTTTGAATATATATTTTTGGTGGAGAGAAGGGAGAATTTTTATCACCCATTACATTTTAAAAAGTTAATTAAAATGTTTTCAGCATGTTATTTAGCATGCAGAATGCTTAGTGCACCAGAGAAGCAAACCAGAGAAGCTGTCGCACAACTTCCATCCACTTCAGCAGCATTCTTTGAGAATAATGCCCAGCAGACTCTAGTTAGTTAGGCATTGTGATGAAGAAAGCCCTTATGCATTAAAACTGGTGCTGAGATTCCACAGTCAACAAGGGCTAATACCTTCACATTGGGGATGCGGGTGGTGCTGTGGTCTAAACAGTTAGATATATTCTCCTTTTAAACACCAGTATGAACTGGAAGCTGGTCTAAACCACTGAGCCTCTTGGGCTTGCCATTCAGAAGGTCGGTGGTTCGAATCCACATGACGGGGTGAGCTCCCGTTGCTCTGTCCCAGCTTCTGCCAACCTAGCAGTTTGAAAGCATACCAGTGCAAGTAGATAAATACAGTAGGTACCACTACAGCGGGAAGGTAAATGGCATTTCCGTGCGCTCTGGCTTCCATCACGGTGTTCCGTTGCGCCAGAAGCGGTTTAGCCATGCTGGCCACATGACCCGGAAACCTGTTTGTAGACAAATGCCGGCTCCCATGGCCTGAAAAGTGAGATGAGTGCCGCAACCCCATAGTCACCTTTGACTGGACTTAACCGTCCAGGAGTCCTTTGCCCCCCCTTTTTTTTACCATTTTTGCTCTTGATGCACTGCCCATCTTGCTGCCCAAAAGCTTACCTTTTGAGCTGGTGGAGGTGGTCTTGAGTGTGGTGTTGGATAACCAGGATTCTAGTTCTGGGACTATTCAATATCCATGCCAAGCCGATCTTGCCTGAGCCAGCTGAGGACTTCAGAACTTCCATGGCAATGGATGGCCCCAATTCCTAAAACCCCACCAGCCCAGTGGCCACAACTGAAAGCTTTGGAATTGTGATGGGTAAGGAGTGGGACTTCATCAGAATCTTGTGTTTATTCAGAAGTCAGTTCTACACTCAATTACGGTATTACACATCAACCATACTGAAGTGAATGGAGAGCCAAACACTATTGTCCCATAATTTCCACTCACGCCACCTATCCTTTCATGATGGAGCATAGGATTCCACCCAAACAGGATTCAATCATAGGTATGCCACCAATGCCATAAAAGACCCCGACAAGGAACCCTCAGCTTGGATATCAAGGCTTGTGACATGGGGCCACATCTATCCATCCTATTGCTATAGAAATCGAAGCACACAAATCAGACCTTGTGATGGAAAACTGGAGAAAAGCTTCATTGAACAAACAGCAGAAATACAAGAAAACACACACCAATGGGTCTATGGCGAGTACTCAAAATCCTCACACTTTAAGGCTTCCCCGACAGACTTGTTGAGATTTATATCTGACTGATGTCATCCAAGTCAGGAAGTCACAGGCCTTTAAGATGAAATATGACTGAATAGATGGCAGAAGGATATAAATCCACATTCATCTACCACATGGGATAGGTCTCTATTATTCCCTGTTAATATGGGGGGAAGTGAGATTGTCAGATAGTTAATTTCCCTTGGTCGGCTGATTTCCCTTGGTCAGCCAGTGGCTTCGGGGTGGAGCTGGGACCTAACCCCCATTGCCAGGTCCAGCCCCAAGACCAGACATTTCCCCCAGTTGTGAACTAAGAAGGAAAAAGTATGTGCCTTATTTATTCAAGTGCCCCTGCCACTATATCAAATCTTTCTATGCTATCTCCCATCTAGCTTAAATAGCTTCATATTTCCTAGGTATGCTGGTCAGAGCATGGCATCACACACAAGTTGCTTGTTTAAACAAGGAAGTAATTTTGGGCAGGATATTAACTGAGGGCTTTTTCTCAGTTTGCAGAACACAGTCAGTGATCCTGCATCATCTCGTGCTTATTTCACTGGCTCTTTAGATATTTTGCTGCACAGTTTATAAAATATAGTGAATCTCATTGTGAATGTCAATTAAAACTGGAGCTAGAGGTCCTGGCAATTTTCTTCAGCCACCAGTATGGAGGTCCAAATAAGGTCTGGCTACCTGCCTCTCTCACACACACAGAGGGAGGGAGGGAGGGAACTAGGCTGCTGCTTATAATTTCTTCACTCCATCCCTATAGTTTATAATCCATTGGAAAAGTCTCCTATTCTCTCTCATTGATACCTCAGCCTGATCTACATATGCAGCAGAATGAGGTGTAAAGTGATAGATAGATGGTATATTTTCAGATTGCAGGTGATATATCTCGTGTGTGTGTGTGTATATATGTGCGCGCATGTGTGTATGTGTGTGTATGTGTAGATAGATATAGATAGATAAATAGATAGATGATAGATAGATAGATATAGATAGATAGATGATAGATTATCCAGTCAACAGCTGAACACTTGCACCACTGACTGAGATCAAATTGGTCTCTTACACCAGTACTGTCTCCCAGAACTTCATTCCACAATTGCCATGATGTTTCACTTAGCAAAACTAGTTCAGTATCTGACATTGGAATCCCTTTCCAGGTTCTTGCTCGTATATGTTCTTTAAACCACTGGCATGCACTTTCATTTGTGGTTTTGGTTTGGATTGATCCACAGCGCCCTGTTTCATTAAGACAATAAATAAATTGTTTTATATCTCCTGGTATTCTGTGTTCCCCCCCCCCCAGTAAATGTGTCAGAAGCTAAACTTTAAGGATTAATGGAACCATTTCAGCAGGCAACAGCTTTGACAGTTGTTTAGTTTGGATTGATCATATTGGAAGTGCAACAATGAGAATCATTCAGTTCATGATTTAAGGGTTAATTAAGTTACCGGTATCAGCAAATCACTGAACCAAGGGGGGATGGGTTATGATGTTGCTTAGGAACCAGGCAGAGTAGCATGATGTTTGCAGAGGTAGCATGATTGGCTGTGTAGTTCTTAGAAAGTTTTTCTTCTGTATATTTGGATTAATTTCTCCCTGATGCGTACAAGGCCTGAAGTAAAAAAATGATAAAACATCTCTGTTCCTTTCTCCTTGGATTGTACACTGTTTTTGTTTAATTCCCTCAGTAAAGAGTTATCAGGCTTTCTTTCCCCTCTGGATTCCATTGAAGTGACTTTGCTAACAGCCCCAAACTGGAAAAGTGGCTTCTTAACTTTCATTGGGTTACAGAGCTTCACAAGGAAGGGGAGACTGTGCTGATGTTCACTTCCTTTTAATATAGACAATGAAACTAACATGATTTATAAATCCTTTCCCGTTGCTGAATACAGCTGCAGGTACGACTATGAGACTGTCTTGGTTAGTCCTGATAAGATGAACATGGTTTATGAGAGGTTCTACTTACAGTGGAGGGCTCAGCAACCCAGAGAGACTGTTAACTTTTCTGCAAGGAGCTGAGCACCAAATGTGCTGATAAAAAGAATAATTTAGAGTTAGACTGGTCCCTGGCATTATAGACTAAGAAATGAGCATCTGCAGGTGATAGAAAGCCATGCAGGCTATCAGTTGGTAGCAGCTGTGGCAGCCATTTTGGGGGGAAATTAAGTTTTCCTGTAAAAATGGTGCACAAGACTGGACCCAGAGGTCCAGACATTTTAGAAGAACACTGAAGCAAATATCTTTTTTTATTCAGAATGCTCTGAATATTTTGCTATTCTATTTTGTTTGTGTGTTGCAAATCTAATAATTTGTCAGGCAGTTATTAATTTCTAAATACCGGTAGACATTGGAGTCGATTTCTCAAGAATTGCAAAATCCACCTGCTCTGTGTAAAAAGGTAAATGGCTCTCAATAGTCTTTGGGGGGGCACCTTTGGTTGGGTAAGGCAATTTTGTGCAAAAGTGAAACATGATGTTCGTATGGAGTGTGTGATGCCATGCTCTGACCAGCATACCTGAGAAATATGAAGCTATTTAAGTTAGATGGGAGATAGCATAGAAAGATTTGATATAGTAGCAGGGGCACTTGAATAAATAAAGCATGGAGTAACTGCCAGAATAGCCATATCGAAGAAGATATTGGCCTACTATGGTCTGACTGTTTTTCACTCCATATATGGCATGAAAGCTTATACATTTACACTGAAGTAAGTCCCATTTTGTTCAACGGAGTGTACTCCAGGAGTTAGTGTGCATGGGATTTCAGTCTTTAACTTAAATAAGTTAATTGGTAAGACACTACCTCATTGCCTATCCTGCATGAAGCATTGTAGATTTTGTTTTTAGGCATTATGCTTACTTGTTCAATATAGGTGAAGGTCCAGAAGCTACTAGCTGTCTGGGGCTGGACTGAGGAGGAATGCTGGGAGCTGCTGCCCCTTCTCCTGAACCTTCCCAAGGCCAGGAGGACAGTATTGATTTAGAGCAGTGGTTTGCAGAGGGGCATAGTCCAGAGGGGAAAAGCTGGGCAATACTGGGTGAGGAACAGCTAGAAGAGGAAACACCAGGAGAGAGACAGCTGGCAGATTCAGTGTCCTTGGACAGCATTCCTGATCCCCCCCTTTGCCTAAGACTAGATGGGCTTTGAGAGTGATAGAACAGAGAGCGCAGCAGCAACAAGCTCAGATTACCCGACATAGGAGTGATGTAGATTAATGGGGGCTGAGGGGGTGAGCCTGTACTGGGAACAATGCCATTTCTAGAGAGATATGCATTCCTTTGTCTCTTGCTGTGATTAGTAAAGATGCTAACTGGTAAGAACACTCCTTTCGTTTGATCTGCTTATTTACTGCCACTGGGGGAGGGACCCAATTCCCCGAAGCTTGACACTAGCAGAGCATCTTCTGTTGAATGCACAGAAGGATCAATGTCTGGCATAGGACTGAGAAGGTCCCCTGCCTGAAACCTTGGACAGCCATTGCCGGGCAGTGTTGACAATACTGAGCAGCTTGTTACATTACTATGATGTAGATTTCAGAGAAGAGGCTGGACGTGCTTTGCATGCAAAGGTCCTAGGTTCGATCCTCAGCATCTCCAGGTATACCTGGAAAAAACATTTCTGCCTGAGACCCTGGAAAGCTGCTGCCAGTCTGTGTAGACAATACTGCTGTAGATGGAGTAATGGTCGGGCTCAGAATAAGACAGCTTCCAATGTTCTCCACACACCTCCTCTTGCTAACAAAGTAGAAAGGAAGCAGAAAGGGATGAAGAAACATGGCGGAAATGACCCTAGTCATCCAGAGAAATGGGGAAACAGATGAAGAGACCTTTAAAGGTTTAATGAAGTCGGAGAAAAATATTTTCTCCCAACACTAGATGACCTTTTCCCAAATGACAGGAGCCAAAGTATTCTTCAAATTAAATGCATTGAGTGCTGCCTGGTAAATCCCTTTAGCAGGCTGGGGTGCCAAACTGACTGCATTTATCACACCAGTTGGGAGATTTGGGTTTTAACATCTGACATTTTTCAGACGGAAATGACAGTGTTCCTCAGAAATATGAAAGGAGTTGTTGTCTTGATGAGTGGCGTCTTAGTATATGGCATGCCAATCAATGAGCATAACAGAATACTTTCCACTGTCCTAAACATGATCGATAACTTGAGACTTAAACTAAACAAGAAAAAGTGTGCTTTCCACCAAAATGAAACGACGTTCTTGGGCAGTAATTGCAGAAGATGCTAAAAGGCTGAGCACTGCAGAGCCAGTTCAACAACTAGGCAGACTGAGGTGGCTGCTTCAGGTGGCAGAAGCTCCAAGGCAGCAGCCCCACTGGTACCCCACCTGCCCCACCACCTCTGCCGCAGAAGTGGCACCAGTATCGGCTGAAATCCCATGAGATCTTGCAGAATGCGCAAGATCTTGTGAGATTTCACTCAAAATCGACGCCAATGCTGGCTCTGCTTATCCACCAGCAGTGGAGGCAGTGGCAGCAGGGCAGGGCAAGGGGACACTTCCCATTTCCTCTCAAGCAGCAAAATGGGATGCGCCACCCCGACGTATTGAAAATGTACTAAATACTAAGAGAGCTGAAAAATTTGCCATGAATAGGGGAGAGTGGATTTCCCCCTCATTCTGTTCCTTTACTGTTGGCATTGTACATTCATAAAGTTGGAGAGGACCTTGTAGACCAGGTGGTCCAGGTTTGGGGAACTTTTGGACTTCCTACATGTTGCTGAACTACAACCCCCTCCACCATTACAAAGGATGACCAGTGGCCAGGAATGATGGGAGTTGTAGTTCAGCAACATCTGGAGGACCAAAGTTTCCTCACATCTGTTCTAGTTCAACCTTCTGCTTTATGTAGGAAATGTAGAGCTGGATTAAGTGTTCCAAACAGATGGTTGCCCACAGCCTCTCTGGGCAACAGGTTCCACTGCTGAATTGCTCTTACCATCAAGAACATTGCCTCAATGCCTCACATTTCAGATACATTAAATCTATTCCTGCCATCCAATGCAGCAGACAACAAGTCTTTATCCTCTTCCACTTGACAGTCCTCTAGGTGTTTGAAAAGTGCTAGCAAGCCTCTCCCCATCACACCAGTCTTCTCTAAACTAAACATACCCAATTGTTTCAGCCTTTCCTCATAGGACTTGTATTCCACCCTCCAGTAATCTTTGTTGACCTCCCATAGGCCCGTCCTAATTTGTCTATATCCTTCTTAAAGTGTTGGAAAGCTTTCAAAGGCATTTAGTTACTTCAGTTGATTTTCTTCCCTCCCCCTTCCAGTGTTATCAGTGTGTATGTGCAAAACAGTCCTCTTCATGTGATTGTGCACACGGTCATTTTTTCCTGCGGTGATTTACTTCCTGCGCACATTGATTCTTGCATATTAGTAAAACACTATGCAAAAAAAAGCATCTTGATTCAATCTGATGTGCCATCAAGTAACTATTTTGCAGCGTCTCACCAAGGCACACAAAATGTTCAGGTGCATCAGTAAAAAACAGGGGTGAAGAAGCTTTTACAACCTTCCATAGATGGCTGGAAAAGACCCTGATATTGGGAAAGATTGAGGGCACAAGGAGAAGGGGACAACAGAGAACGAGATGGTTGGACAGTGTTCTCGAAGCTACCAACATGAGTCTGGCCAAACTGCTGGAGTCATGAAGTGTCGGACACGACTAAACGACTAAACAACAACAACAAATAGATTGCAACCTCCCAGAGGCCACATGCCAGGTGGGTAGGTGTGTGGAATAAGAGATGTGACTATTACTTTTACAGTAGGATACATCCCAGCCATACAATACTCAACTGTTTCTACATACACAGCCATAACGACAAACTTCTCCAGGCTTTATCCAGACAAACAACAACAACCATGTATGGCAAGTATGGCAACAACCATGCTTTCAAACTCCCTGCCTATTGACATAAGCAGGTACCCTCCCTATATTGTTTTAGACGCCTGCTAAAACTGAGCAAGTCTACCCAGGCATATGATTTCGTAATCTATGTTTGTTGTGAGCATTTTACTGTCTTATCTCTCTTTTATCAATAATAATCTTACGCTTACTTTTTGTGCTTTTTGTGCTTTACAATAGGTTTCCATTGTATATACCACTTAGAGAGTTTATAAATTGTCATGAATAAAGGAAGGATCATAGTTCAAGGACACATTCCAGTACTTAAGGAGGATTGGGGCCACTGAAAGGCGTAGCATAAGGAGAGGTGGTCTTGCCTTGAAGGAGGCCTTCACACAGGAAGCAGAATTGTGATGCAACCACATAATGGTTGGGGTTTGGGGGGGGGGCGGGTTAAGGGACAATGTTTTATCAATATGAACATGTGCATTGGTTATATAGAGGGGGAAATGATGACCTGAAGAACTTCAGAGGTAGCAACTCGTACATAACTGGGAAAGAAGTGGAACGATGGAGAATTCCACATGCATTTGTCCCACTTTGAAAATAAGACCAGGCAATTCAGAACTCCAAAATAGGTGGAATAAGTCAGTTGAGGAGAATTTCAGAAGCATCCTTATCTGGGAGTGGTGAACTGTCTCAGACAGTACTTACAAGAACTCTCAACGCAGCGGCTAAATCCCATTACTGAAGCCCAACAAACCCAACGAAGCAGAAGTATGTGTTCCATGGAGTGTGGTAAATGCCAAAGCACTTCTCCCTGTGAAGCAGAAGTATGTGACCTGCCCATAACCGCAGGGGCAGCAGCCCTTGGCAGCCTTTTAATATAGCTTAGACTTCAGGCTAGTCCTATGTTCTTCTGCTCTACATTTCTGGAAGTCTACTGTCACAACTAGTCATATAATCTTTAGGAAATCACCTCATTTACAGCTGGAGAGAGTGACCTGGGGTGAGGCAAGTAAGCGGAATTTAGCAAAAGCTTCTCTTTGTATGTGGGCCCTTTCTAATTTTAACAGCAATGGAAAGATGCTTGTATTGATAACTGGAGTCCCAATTATTTAGCCACTAACTTTCTCTTTTATAAGGTAATAAATCTCATTAAATGCCACTTAAGGAATCAATTGATTCATTAACTTGTAATAAACGCTTTTAAAATGCAAATTAACTGCTAATTTGAAACACCTATTTAAAGTGCTGCCAATATACATTGATATGTCCCTGTGGTATTAAAAAAACCCTCTACGTTTGGGCTCATGAAATAGCTGTGATAGTGATACAAACTGCCTCCTTTGTTTCTGAAGTTAAAACATTTCTGAAGACATGTTCTGCAAAATGTCTGACACTATGAGAAGACGGTGGACATCAGGAAGTAGCTGCCCTTATTCTCAACTAATGGAAAACTTGAAGAAACTTTGTTTGAACTGTAAGATAAACGGGAACATATGTTATAAACATTCATACTCTGCCAGAAGAAGTGGAAGCAAAAGCAGGGCTTTTTATGGTGGTATGAAATACTGTCACTTCTTTTTAAATTGTCCATGGCAGCCATTTTGTGTTGGCACCCGTGGCACGTTTCTTAATATATGGGTACTAGCACTGCATTTTTTGAAAAAAAGCACAGGTAATAATAACTAATAATATTTTAAAAATTCTCAGCATCAGATGTTGAATTACATTTCAATAAATTTACATTTTCCTTCTAAGTTAACATTCACTTATTTAAGCCGTTTGTGAGGTGTGGCAGGATCTTCTTAGAATAAGAAAAGATGACAGATTTAATTTAACTTCTAGATAAATTTTCTGCCAGTACTATAGCTCAGGATGTCTAGGTTTATCTACCACTATACTTTGAACCACAATGCTCCAATGTTTTGGGTTCGTTTGGGGTTTTTTAAAGAGCTGCTAAGGATTCAAAGCAACCCCTAATTAAAATTTAATCATTAAATAAGTTTTACGAATTGAGAGAAGTGTGTGTCACAGTGTCAGTTATAGTGTGAAAAATGTTTAGGTCTGTGAACCAAAGACTGAATATTCTGGAGGGACAGAAAAGAGCAATCCAATTATTGTTAGGAAAGACTAAAATGTTTTAGTTCAGAAGGCAAATGAGGGACAAGATAGAGGTTTGTAAGGTTATGTATAGTACTATAACATTAGTACTTGGGGGTCAGCCAATGATGTTCATGGGCAGTAAACTCAGAACTGGCAAATGGAAGAATTGTTTAATACCTCACATGCTTATATTATAGAATTCGGTGCCACAGTTTGTGGCGATGGCAAGTAGCCATCTGCACAAAAGAATGAGGCAAAATCATGGGGTGGGGTCTTGTAGGGTCCCTCACACAGACAGAAGGCTCTTTATATTCAGTTTCTGGTTGGGAGATGCTGGTAAGCAACTGTGTGACAATGCCATTGCCTTCAAACTTTGATTGTGGGCTTCTGAGAAGCATGTGAATAGCCATTCTTGGAAATGGGAATATTTTGTCTCTTTGATTTGGTCTGATGTAACAGAGCTCTTCTGATATTAACTGAAATCCAGCTAAGTTTTATTCAGAATAGAGTTAGCATCATGCCTCCTTCTTCAGAGGAGGACCTGGTCCTCCGAATGCAAACATTATGGGGGCAGGCGAGAATTCTACCACTGAACCAATGATGGAGATTGGTACATACTTGCATATGTGGTGGCAGTGTAAGATGATAAAACCGTTCTGGGACATATTTTACAAGGAGGTGAAAAAGATATTAAAATATTCATTTAAGAAAATACCAGAATTGTTTTTACTAGGAATGATAGAAAATGATATCCAACCAAAAGACAGGAATATTGTAATGTACTCAATGACAGAAGCCAGGCTACTTATAGCAGCAAATTGGAAATCGCAATATATACCCAACAAAGAAGATTGGCAAATAAAGATGATTAATTATTATGATTTGGCCACAAGACAAGGGGAAATTAGGGGAACAGACCAAGGAAAGAGTAATAAAGATTGGGAAACATTCAGGGAATATATTAAACAACAAATAGGAAATGCCAATCTTCTAGCAGCAACCTAAAGGCTCAAGCAAATTTACAGTGAAGCATAGAGAGAATGTACAAAGTTTAGGTATGCATAGATTTAGAAAAGTAAAAAAAAAAATATTTTAATTTAGATAAGGCTGTGAAGTACTAGGGAGGGGAAGGGAGGGAATGGGAAGGGAGGGAGGGAAGGGAGAAGGGAAACAAGATTGTAATTTACAAAGTGATTTTTGCTCTCGAGTTGTATACATGTATGTAATTTGTAAATAAATAAAAATTTCAATTAAAAAAAAACATTATGAGGGAACAGGTAGTGTCAAGGAACAGCAAGGCAGATTGGGGGTTATGGCATCCTCCACTTCCTCTTCAAGACTCAGGGGGCCCTCATTCAGAATTAGAGGTGGAGGCTGAGCTGCCCCCAAGCCTAAGAAAGTGCCGGCTCCTAGTCAGATGCTAGAGAGTACACCTGAAGATCAAAGCCACATTGGGAGAAATGGGCTACTCATGAGGAAACTACTCACCAAGTAGACCAAACATCTCAGGTAACGCAGATGACCTGCAGTTGTGCTAAGGATAGGGCTGTGGAGGCTCAAAGCGACTGCTGGAACTACATTGTTACACTTAGTTCCTTGTCTTAGGAACTGTTGTTTCTTGGATGTCTGTTTTGACCTTGGACTGCTCTTGCACCTTGTCTCCTTTGTTGCCCTAGAATTTGAACTTGCACGGTTCCTAGAACCTTCCTTTTGTTTTGCCCTTGACATATGACTTAGGACTGCTTGCTTTGCTGCCACCTGAAGCAGGGCAGTTAGTCATGAACATTAATTGTAATGGATCTACTCTGGGTAGGTACAGGCCTGGTAATATATCATTCTTGACCTACTCTGGCGTCTCTCTTTCACATTCATACATATGTACACACACACAGAGAGAGACACAAACACACACACACTTTTGTAGGTGTCCAGTACAGCCTTTACTTAATGGTTGAGCTAGTTCCAACTTTCAGTCATAATTATTGAAAACTGGTCTGTTTTGGAGGTCACAGAACCTGTGAGTTTGTCCTTTTATCTGCCTGAGTCACTGATTGCTCTCACCATTTTGCCTTGGCATAGCAAAACCCAGTTGAATTGTTGATGTGACATTGCATCGGACGTGGCATTCCCTGATTGAAATGCTGGGTTCCTCAGACCCACCAATTAATCACTTGCTGAGCTAGAGGGCAGAAGGAGACAGTGGATAGTCAACAGTGATGTTCCCTGAATTTTTGTTTGTTTATCACAAGCATCAAAGCTCAGAGTTACCTGTTAAAGAATGTGAAGTCCATCTGGTTGACGTGATCATGTTGAGTAGGTTGATTTACGTGACAGGAGCTGCCTTAGTAAAAGCAAAATCTGAATATCTTCCAGGGCCCATCCTGTTCAATATTATTACTCTCCTACAGCTTGAGAGACAGGTGCAAAGTTTCACAATCTAATGCTGCGGCAGATAGATGCTGGCACACTCCCAGTTCACGAATTATGTGAATTAGTTTGGATAGTTTTAGCACATCTGGAACATTTAGAATTTACTCAGGAAGTTCCACTTAATCCCCAGTTTGTGTTACTGCATTAATTAGCTCTGCTTAACTGCCTTCAAATTAGAGTCAAGTGCTATCACTGTTTAAAGGTCACTGGGGTAATAAAAAATTGGTTATATCCAAGTATACAGAATGGAATTTCTTTTCCTTGCTGATGCAAGGTTGCTCTTGCACCAAGCAGCAACACTTGTCTGTGAAATAATAGACCTAAGAATTATTTTTTAGAAACAAAATTTATATGCTGCTTGGTTGTAGTAAAACCTCTAAGCAGTTTAGAAGGAATATTAAAAGTATCATTCAACACTTTAGAAGATTAAAATATATTTTAAAATAATTACAATCAAAAGGGATTAAAACATGCTAGCATCTACATGTAAGGATAGGCTTGCCTAAACAAAAACAAAAAAGTTTTAAGCAGGTGTTGAAAAAGCACCTGCCTGACACCAATAGCAGAGATTCCCAAAGTGCAGGTGCTACCACACAAAATGATTGATTTCTTACAACTGCAGATCATGTGGCATCTGCAACAGTGCTAGTTTCGCAGACTGAAGTGGGCAAGTGGGCATATATGAGGAAAGGCAATCCTGCAAATAAGCTGATCACAAGCAATTAAGGGTTTTATATACTGTTAGTAACGTCTTGAACTTGGCACGGTAGCAAATGAACAGACAGTGTAGATCTCTGGGCAGAGTTGTTATATGCAATGCTGCAGCATTCTGCACTAACTTCATGATCCGCTTCTGATCACACACAACAGCAGCCCCACATATAGCGCATTTTGGTAATCCGAACTTGAAGTGCCTGCACTACAGTGATGAACCTCTCCCAGTCCAGGAACTGTCAAAGCTGTTGCATCAGCTGCAGCTGGTCAAAGGTGCTTCTAGCCACTGAAGGCTCGCCCACACTTCTGTTTGTCCTGTGCCAATAAAGCACTGGTCCAAGCAGTATTCCCCTTCCCTCACTCCTTTCCCAGGAAAAACTTGCTCTTCAGTGCTAAATCGGAGTAAATGTCAATCCAGAGGAAACCCGAATTGCTATTTGCTTCAACTAAGCACTAAAGAGCAGTTTCCCCCGGGGGAAAGCCGTGGGGCAAGAGAAAGTGTGCATCAGCTCTGGTACTACCTGGGTCTCCAGTGACAAAAGCTGAATCCAGAGGAGCTCCCAGACTGTGAACCTGCTTGTTCAAGGGGAGTGCAACCCCATCCAGGGCAGGCAATGGCCACTTTTTTGGACACAGGAATCTCTCAACCACAGCCTTCCATCTTGGCAGAATTCAAGTTCAGCTTATTTTCCCTCATCCTTCCCATCACTGCATCCAGGCACCGATCCAGGACCTGCACAGCCCCTCCTGATTCAGATGTTTTGGAGAAATAGAACAGGGGGTCATCAGCATACTGATGGCACTTTGTCCCCAAACTCCTAATGACTGGTTCTGGCAGCTGCATATAGCCATTACACAGCAATGGGGGTACAATACTGACCTGCAGCACCTCATAGTTTAACCACCAGCAGACTAAAAAACCTTCTTCCAATGCTGCTCTTTGGACTCAGTTCCATAGGTAGGATTGGAGATGTGCTTAGAAACTGGGCTTTTGGTGTTACATCTCCAGCCCTCTAGAATGAGCGACTAATTGAAAATAGGCAAGCATCTAGCATTTTATATTTATGTGGCAAGTCTTAAACATTTTTGTTTAAGAAGAGTTTCCTTCTTAAAGTGATTTTCTGGAATCATAATTATGCAATAATAGAAATGGGTTGATGTTTTTAAGTTCACTTAGTTTGTAATCTTTATTATTTTGTATCCTATATGATTATGTTATTAAAAGCATTGCTGCATATGGATAAGTGCATGCTAGGAATGTTATTAGACAGAGTATCAGTTCAGTTTCTCATCTGTGGTTTTCCTCAACTTGAATTATTTCACTTATGTCATATAATCAATTCCTAGTGTGTAGATCAAAGAGGTGATATTCTATCCTGGACAGCCTACCTGGAACAAAACAACCTAGAAGATGATAGATGGCTTCTGAAACTTCTAAGTGTGAAGCCTGGATTTTATAGTGAAGTCAGGGGAGGAGGCATTCAGTTAACTCTTTAAAGCTACATTTCTCACAAATGGCTAATGAACATATTTATTGGCTTTGCACAAAAGTGTTAACTTTATTTTTACTACGGGGATGTTAATGTTAATCTCTGTTGTAGGACTAAAGAGGGAGCTATTGACTAAGCATGTTATGGTAATATTATAATCAACAAAGGCTTCCCTTCTTGATTACCACTAAGCAATCACATAAGTATCTGATGACAAGTCACCAACTTGGACAGCTTTAAAAGAGGATTAGACAAATTCCTGGAGGAGAGGGCTACCAAAGGCTACTAGCCATGATGATCATGTTCTGCCTCCACAGTGGGAGGCAGCAATACTTCTGAATACCAGTGCTCAAATCCTGCTCTCAGGCTTCTGGTTGGCCATTGTGAGAACAAGATGATGGACTAGATGAGTCATTGGCCTGATCCCATTTGCAACAACTCTACCTGTGGGACTGGGGGAGGGGAGTTGAGGTTTTTTTGTTTTTGGTGTGTGTGTACTTGGCTGTGTGGAACTTCTGACATTTTGTCTCCAATAGGTCAACATGCCCCTGGAAGCCCCCTTGGTTGCAAAAGCAACTACGAACCCAATATCCCTTTGTTCATGGTAAATTAATTACTATTATAGGTGTTGTTTTACTCTCTTAAGCCAGTTCCTATTTGGTCTTTGATCTCTACCTGCTGTATTTTAAATATACTTTCAACTGCAGTTTGGTAATGCAAAACATGTTGTAGATGACACATTGTGGAGCGTCTGTGGTTTCTGCTTTGAACGGAGCAAACTACTGTTCAAATTCCAGTGTTCTTTTTTTTTAAATTTCTTTTTATTGGATTTTTATCACATACACTACCACCAGCCGCACACAAAATACATACAAAATACTTACATACATACAGCAAACAACACATAGAATACATACCAACATACAAACAAATTAAATTTTTTAACATAATCAGAGTTAGTGATTTCATTCATTACAAAGACAAATAATAATAATAGTCAAATATGCATATATATATATATATATATATATATATATATATATTCTCAGTATAGTTCATTATGGTTCTAATAGACTTCCCTTACAGCTCTCTCCATTAATCCAAATATATCTCGACAAGAAAAAAGAAAAGGTAAGTGACACTGACATCCATATTATTGTAATTATTAAACCTTCGTTTATCTTCATATTTGTATTTATTCATCATTTCTTTCTAAAACTTAATGCGGATTAATCTAATACATGCGCCATGTTGGCGTTACACCGTTCTTTTAGATAAAACAGAAAACTACTTCCAGTGTTCTTAATTTCACCATGCAGCAGATAATTTCAGCAAATTAACTGAATGTTGAGAGAACCCACACTGAAATACCAGCAATCACGAAGTACGGATCCCACTGGTGTTGAAATGTTTTCAATGGCTCTTAGTCTGTTTCTGAGCATAATTTTGCATGCTGATGACAACCCAGAAAGTCCTTCACGGCTTGGAACCCAAGTATTTGGGCAGGCTCATCTTATGTTCTTAAAGTGTTTATCTGTTTTTTTATCTCCTGAATACTACACTGATGAAAACTCAGGCAGGCGTCTCTAAGTCCCCAATGGCTTGTTTGCTTTTAAAGGTGCAAGGGAACAGTGCACCCCCACAGGGTACAGCTAAGAAAAGCTCCCAGACCTTGTGAGCAAGGAAGCTGTGACACCCCTAAGCTTCTTTGAACCAACTTGGGCATTTCACCAATTCGACTGAGCTTTATACTCCCAGTTTTCATCATCTCTGTGAGGCTTCTCCCTACCCAACTCATGCTACCATAGACAGATGTGGGCTGGCCCTTCTACTAATCGCATTATGCTAGGAGTATACAGAACATTGAATAATGGAATTCTGCCTGTGCTTCAGATCTCAGGCAAAGGTCCTTAAAAAGCAGCTGGGTGAGGAGAGGCTTTGCGTTACATTTGTTTCTGCTTTCTGAGGAGTGATGCTATGTCAAACCCTTTTAAAAACTTCATTATAGGGAAGGCACAATATCAAAAGCTGACAATCATTTTAGGCAAACCTTTCCGGCTTCAGATTGCGGTGTCCGTAATCTTGAGGTTTAAGCAAATGTATACAAGGTCATGATTCTTCCACTGACAACCCTGTCCACCTCTACATATGCCTCTAGGGAGTGGTGTTTTGTGGCAGATCAGTTATACCAGCTTTTTTTTTTTTAAAGACCTAAATGGCTAATGGGACATGGGTGGCACTGTGGATTAAACCACAGAGCCTAGGGCTTGCCGATATGAAGATCGGCGGTTCGAATCCCCATAACGGGGTGAGCTCCCGTTGCTCGGTCCCTGCTCCTGCCAACCTAGCAGTTCGAAAGCACGTCAAAGTGCAAGTAGATAAATACTGCAGTGGGAAGGTAAACGGCGTTCCCGTGCGCTGCTCTGGTTTGCCAGAAGTGGCTTTGTCATGCTGGCCACATGACCTGGAAGCTGTACACCGGCTCCCTCGGCCAATAATGCGAGATGAGCGCCGCAACCCCAGAGTCGGACACGACTGGACCTAATGGTCAGGGGCCCCTTTACCTTTACCTTTAAATGGCTAACATAACAAGCTGCTCCCACAAAAAGCACCGTGAGTCTTTCCTGAGTTTCTAACACATTCCTCATTACCTGGTGTGAAGCATTCCATTTTGCCCCCCATGTCACTTGTTTCTATTGCCACCATCACATCTCCCTATAGCAAGGGCTTAGTCTGAAGCCAGGAAAAGCTTCTAGAGGCATGCTCAAAGACTACCACCTACCACAAGAGATTATTGGGTTGTGTCCAACAAAATGATTGACTGTGTGGAATGACTTTCACAAGCACAACAGAATTTCCACCGCCACCCCTTTCTTTCTCCCTGTGGTCCTCGAATCTGCTTGGAGTGTTTCCCTAAACTTCTGGAGCAGATTTGGGTATGGTGCATAGCACACACTGAGGTGGGAAAGTTGCACAGCACTGGCAGAACTCATGGAGTAATTTAGTGGGATACAATCCTGCTGTTGGCATCTGTCTGTCTTAAGAGACAATGGAGTGCACCTCCAGAGGTGAAGTCAAACCGCTGCGTTAGCAGCACCAAAGTAACCTCCTTGGGGAACAAGCCTGAGCAGTGTGTATGGAGGTCCTCAGTTATTATTATTAAATAACATCTGCTCCCCCCCCCCCGTAATTCCATAGCACAAAACACTTTTGACACTTTGCTATATTACAAAAGTTATTTGCCATACAGAATGGAGATGTTCGAGAAACATACCTTTAAGGCATTCATGTTGGCATGAGGATCTAGTCGTCCAGTTCTTTGGATCCTGGCCCTAGATTTTTATCAGCCTATAAACACTTATAACTGGGCTGCACTCTGCGATTCCTAATTCATGCACACATTTGCAGTGCTTTGGCTTGTACATTTGCAGGGCTAAACACATTCCGGGATAATAGTTTCAGTAATAGTGGCGATGTGAAATGCGGCTTCCTTCAGCCCATAAAGCACACCGTATGCTGTGCCATGCTTCCTCAAGCCCAGAGGGCTATGAATAGACAAAATAAAGAGCAGCCTTCATTATCCAGGAGTGCAGCAGGATGAGTGGGAAGAAGTAGCACACCAGGGCTTCACTGAGAGCACAAAAGCCACAATAATGGAGCTTTGCTTAAACAGAAAGTGGCGCTCCCCAACCCCCCATACTTCTCTCCTTTACACTAAAGTATTTATTAATTAAACATTTTCATTCCAGCCTTTGAAAAAGAAGCATAGCTTGGTTAATTAACTAAGAATAAAAAAGGACACAAACCAGGAAAAATAAACTTAGAAATGATGGTGTTAAGAGGTATATAAATTAAATGAAATAACAAAAAATAAAGTAACAGTGTGATCCTAAGTAGGCCGACTTGGAAGTATAAGTTGCATTGCATTCGGTGGGGTGTTTTCCTATGCAAATATGCACAGGATTGCAGCCTAACAGCGTGATTCTACACATATCTGCTCAAAGGTCAGTTCCACTGAATCCAAAGAGGGTGAAAAAATGCAGCTTAAATCCCATAGATCTCAACCCCAAAGGCTCTGTGAAATTAGCAGTGCCTAAATGCCAATGGGATGGGATGGGATGGTTATTGGCAGGATGAATCTCAATCAGTAGGAAGTTCTGTAATCCTGGTGCAGTGGCCTAGAATATATTGCCTCTGGTAACCATTCATGGAACCACAGATAGCAAAGGAATCCAGAGTAGGCCTACAGCATATGTGGTTAAAACCAGAGGTGTAGGAAGGGGGGTGCGGTGAGTGCCATCCACCCTGGGTGTCATGATTGAGGGGTGACAAAATGGCAGGTAAGTGGGCAGCACACCTTATGCCCGGCGGCAGCAGCTCTTCTGACCCAGCGGCAGAGAGCAGCCCTCCTCAGCCATGGCGAGGCGCACCCAGCCGCAGCAGCTCTGCTGCCGGGTCATGTTTGACCCGGCTGCAGAGAGCAGGAGGAGAGTGAGCAGCAGCTTCCCCGCCCCTCTCCTAAGGGGGCTCTAGTCCAGGGAAAAGCTTGCTGCAATAAATCTGTAAAGTGCAGTAAGGCTGTATGCTGTTTCTGCTGTAACAGAGTAACATGAGTACCCTTCTGAATGGTCACTGAAAACTACCTGCATCACTTTGGCCCAACTGAATGCATCTCACCTGCAGTGGTGCCATGAGTATAGGACTTTGGGACAGACATACTTCTCCCTCCTCTTATTTCCTGTCTTTCTTGCTAATGTTATTAGAAGGCAAGTCTGCCACTAGGAAAATACTTTGGGTTGCCATACATCCAGAGTCTCCCGCACATAACGGAATACGGCAGTCGGTTACAGTGTCTGGGAAAATCCGGATTTATGGCAGCCCATGTTGGATTTTGGTGAACTACCTTAAAGACTGCTCAAAAACTTTTTTGTTTTTTTTAGATTTTGCAAAACTAAACAGCTCAACAACCTTGGGCAAAACTAAAAAAATAAAGCTCAACAACTTTGGCAAAATAAAAATAAAAACTCAACAACTTTTGTGTCCGGATTTTCATTTTTTTGAAATATGGCAACCCTAAAAATACTACCTTTCTGTCAGTACAATCCAAATTGCTAATAGAGCTGTGTATGTGCTTTCAACTTTTTCAGACCCAGGATCCACTTTTACCTCAAACATGCAGTTAGGGGCCCATTTCTTAACCTTTTGCCATATATCTGCAGGGTGGTAATGCTCCTGTTGCGATCCACCTTGGGTCAGGGGGTGACCCACTAATGGCTCCCAAACCACCACCTGAAGACCAGGTTGCTAAACAATACTGAACAATTTTATTATTACGCCACTCCTATAAACATCTGTACACATAAACACAGCATAAGGATTTTGGAGAGCCCTGCTTGATCCAGCACTAGCCAACGATGTATACAGGAAGCCTACAAGCAAGTATTTGATTAAAAATTATCAACTTAAAACAACTATATTGATGTGAACAATGAAATACACCAAGCCACAGGGGTATGCTAATAAAAGAAATTCATTCATTCTTTTATAGACTGGAAGATTAAAAGATCTACAAATAATATTAAGGAAACTAATATTAGGATAAAGAGATTTAATGGATTATCTCTACAGCATCACTGAAGTTGTCCCCCAGGAGACTAATAATGCTTAGTTTACAAAACAAAATCCCCACCAGCATCTAAACCTGACAGATCGATGCGAAGAAACTCCCACCCTTTATTTATTCCCCTTCTTTCATTGTTCCTCGTGTCTCAGTCTGTTTAAAGACAGAAGTATATGCACAACAAGACAGGGACTTGGCATGGGATACTAATGGAATGGAAGCATTAGAGATGCAGAGAATTTTAATTAGCCAGAGTTTGCCATTCTCTCTCGCCCTGGTCCAGTGATATTTTGTGGATGCATAGAGTCTTCTTCAGAGGAGATGTGTGTTCATTAGTTTTTGGGGATATGATTTCCATTGAAGTTAATATGAACCCTTGTATATGTAGCTTGAAAAACTCCCTTGGGTTTTAAAATATCATGGTTTCAAATAAACAAAGAAGAGCTGCCTGAGAGTTGCTCTGAGCATGTTTGGTGGCTTTTCTGACCAAGCACACATATTACAGAAAATTCAAATAAAGACCAATTAACTTTGTTGAAAAATTGAGTTTATTCAGTCGGAGGAGCAGGAGACTGTTAATCTGCAGGTTGTGGGTTTGAGCCCCACACTGGGCAAGAGATTCCTGCATTGCAGAGGTTTGGACTAGATTACCCTTGTGATCCCTTCCAACTCTACAATTCTAAGATTCTATGTAAGGCCAGGATAATATTCAGTCATATGCATTGCTTTCTCTGATATAAGTTTTGGTTCTATATACTGTTGAATATTGAGTATTTTTGCAATTAAAAACAAACAAACACCCTAGGTAGATGTGATGAATTATTTGTATTTTTTGTATCCCTCCCTTGTTCATAATGTATGTGTATGTTCTAACTTCATAACAAAAAAGTTTGTAATTGTTTTGTTCAGAATACGATTTTACCTAGCTCATCAAGCGATACCAATTGAATATTATTTTCATCTAACACTCTACCATCTAACACTCTTTGGTACATGCATGGAGAATACTTTCAGCTGAAATCTAAATAGTCTTGGATACCAACTACTTCTTAGACTAAGCACCCCAAGTGGGATTTTTAAGGCTCCGGGTCCTCTGGGTAACTCCAGTAACATTCCTGAGCTTTGCCCACTATTACTTATATTGTTATAAATAAACTCCCAAGAAAACAAAACCACAACGGAGGCATCTTGCCTATCAACGTGAGTATTCAGCTTTTATAACAAAAAAGAAAGTGGAGAACATTGAGCAAAATATATGTAGCTTGAAAAAGCAAGCACTCCCATATGATGTGGTCAATAAGGTCACAGATCAAAGTAACGAAAGAAGAATGGATGTTGAGTAAAAGTGCATCACTAATAAGAATTCATTGACACCAAGTGCACCTATGGAGAGAGACCAAACCACTCAGATATCATTAGAAAGTAAGGAAAGTGCTATTCATCTCAAACAAGAGGTGATGCACTGCAGCTGAATTGGTAGCATAAAACAATGGAGCTAGCCAAGGTAAGAAGATTAGTGAATTATAAAGCCGCATCACTATGTTTGGTAGATCTGACTAGCTGTGATCATAGAATCATAGAATCATAGAGTTGGAAGAGATCACAAGAGCCATCCAGTCCAACCCCCTGCCAAGCAGGAAACACCATCAAAGCATTCCTGACAGGTGGCTGTCAAGCCTCTGCTTAAAGACCTCCAAAGAAGGAGACTCCACCACCCTCCTTGGCAGCAAATTCCACTGTCGAACAGCTCTTACTGTCAAGAAATTCTTCCTAATGTTTAGGTGGAATCTTCTTTCTTGTAGTTTGAATCCATTGCTCCGTGTCCGCTTCTCTGGAGCAGCAGAAAACAACCTTTCTCCCTCCTCTATATGACATCCTTTTATATATTTGAACATGGCTATCATATCACCCCTTAACCTTCTCTTCTCCAGGCTAAACATACCCAGCTCCCTAAGCCGTTCCTCATAAGGCATCGTTTCCAGGCCTTTGACCATTTTGGTTGCCCTCCTCTGGACACGTTCCAGCTTGTCAATATCCTTCTTGAACTGTGGTGCCCAGAACTGGACACAGTATTCCAGGTGAGGTCTGACCAGAGCGGAATACAGTGGTACTATTACTTCCCTTGATGCAGGATCTAGTTTCTCCCTCTTAACTGCAGTCCAGTGCACATATTAAGCTGGCTCCTTTCTTGCCCTGCCTGTGTAATTCTGAATGAGAAAGAGCCTGTGAATTCAGTTGGCTGTACTAAATGTGACGGCAAGCACTGCAGAAAAAGAAACCTCCAGTTATAGATAGCATAGTAGATGTAGGATTAAAATTGGTGGAGTGTCATGAAGATATACCCTAAGTGCATCGGTATGATCAGGAAGTGTGAATGACAGGACAGGCTTTGAACACAATCTGAGATGTGGTTGGAAATTAGCACACATTTTAATACAATGACACACTTCAGCAAAGTCCTGCTGTGCTTTATCTTGGACAAAATTGTAGCCAAGGTACAGAAGTTCCTGCTGGAACTTACCAAAAGTATACAGGTAGTTATTCACTCTATGCTCTTGATGAGATAATAGTGAAGAAAAATGGAAAATTGTGTGTAGATGCCACATAGTGCAAAGTACCATGAAAATGGAATAAAGTGGCTAAAAACTCTGTACAGATCTGTGGATCTGTTGAAGCGAATGAGGACCATAATTGTTTCCATTAAGAATAGTAACTACTGGCTCTTTTAGACGACTGCACATTATAAAATGATACCATGCTGGTAGTGAAGTACAGAAGAATGCAAAGTAGATGAAATGGTAGCTTAACTTCGTAAATAGCCTGTTGATGTCAATGCTTAGTGCTTTGTAAAAAAAATCTTTTATCAGCTCTGCAACTGCTGCAAAATATGCTGCTGAAGGAGTGCTTCTTAAAAGAAGAACCTCATTGCTTACTGGAGCCGAGAGATTTGGAGAGGAGATCTGGGATCTGATGGTGTCATTGACCCCAAAGCTTACCAGTTCAGGGCTGGTGATTCTTAAAGGTATACATTTAAAATGTGTAGGCATTGAAAAGCAAAGACCAGGAACAATACTGACCTGATGCCAGAGTAGGGATGACCTTCCAAGGATCCTGACAGGAATGGTGGACAAACCAGCATTTCCCGACCTTTGGTCTCTAGCTGTTTTCGGACTACAATTCCCAACATCCCTGACCACTGGTTTTGCTAGCTAGGAATGATGGGAGTTGTAGTCCAAAAACAGCTGGAGACCCAAGGCTGGGAAACACTGGTCTAGAGACCATATTTAATAGAAAATATGTTCATACTGAGGGACTGGATTTGGCCTCAGTGCTGGTCAGATTTCTAAATAAAGTTGAGCAAAGCATCTGAAAGTGTTTTGTTTTTTTAAGGTAAGTGCAGGCTCAAAATGATCTAATATTAAAATAAAAAGGGATCCAAACTATACTGGAAAGATAGTTTGTCAGTCTTTTAAATCAACAGAAGAACTGGAAGCTCATTGTTCAAGGTTTGACCTCTTCAATGTTAGCCTCAGTGCTGTCTCCCCCTCTACCGTACATATTAGCATTCAGTTCAGTTCAGTTTCCCCTTCCACAACAAAGCTTTGCAAGGCACAGCAAAAATAAAACACCAATATATGTCGCCATCTCCTGCTCCTTTATTAATTCGCCTTGAATACAACAGTGATTAGCATTTACAATTTGCACCAATTGCTGTTACTGTTTTGTCTGATTGTTCCTGGAGAATGGGAAGCCAAGAGGTCATATTAGCACTATTTGGACATTCATCTGACATGTGATTAGGGTCATGGGAGGGTGAAATTAGGGCTGGACCCTCCCTTTTTGCAGCATCACCAGCAACCTGGCCTCACTGCCATTCATAAATATTGCAGATATTAATATTGCACAACTTGAAGCACTGGGGTGAATAAAAAACTGACTCCTTTTGGTATAAAAATTGTCCAGACTAAAATATGGTTTCAAAGCTTTACTAACAGAACTTTCTTCATAAGAGACACAGAACAATAATGACACATCCAAATAGTTGCATAAAATCATGTGCTTGTCCTAGCACAGGTTCAGCATCTTCTTACAAATATAAAATAACTTAAAGAGCTTAAAACTAAGCTCTGCTTCTCCCAGAGACTCTGTTATCCTGAGGCTGTGTTTTTGAAGAAATCATTAGCACACCTTCCTTCCAAGGTGACTTGAGAACAAAAGGCAACTCTCTTAAAATGGAGATTTGCAATACCTTACTCATGTGATCTAACCTTCTCACCCCTTGCTTTTTCCTGTAAGACTAATTGCAGCCGTTAACAGTCGTCAACAGGTTTACCACAGCTATCAACCTTTCACCCATTTCCACCACCCCTCCGAGTAATACCCCTCCCCACCCTCTCACTATATATCAGGGTCTGGTGACTTCTGTTTCAGTGTATCTGAAGAAGTGTGCATGCACACGAAAGCTCATACCAAGAACAAACTTAGTTGGTCTCTAAGGTGCTACTGGAAGGAATTTTTTCATTTTATTTTGTTTTGACTATGACAGACCAACACGGCTATCTACCTTTATCATGTGATCTAAGTTAGATACCACATGAAACCTAGCAGAGACACATGCTAAGTTAATTAACAACCCATTAGGTGCTCAGAGATCTCTTCTTAGCTTCAACAGAATTTCCCCATTGTTCCCTTTAGCAATACTCATACAAAGCCATTTTCCATTTCAATGTAGAATTAAAAAAATTTATTTAACAATGTGCTGTAGAAAAGGTCTGAAGACAGCCAAGCTGGTGCCAAATGTATTGCTCTGCTTTCCTTTGGACCACATCAATGAGACCGGTGTGTGTGGGGGGGGGGGGGTGTCTTGTCATTTGGGTAGCCCAGGACCTTCATACACACTGTCCAGGCTTGCACTTCGGTGTGACTAACACAGCGGTTTGACTTTACCCCCAGAGGCACACTCCATTGTCTGTTGAGACAGACAGATGCCAACCAGCTAAGACCCGACCGCCCCCCCCCGGCATGATTTAGAGCCCTGAACTACCTGTGTAGAGCAGGTTGCCTTCTTCATACCTTCTCCTCCCGACATGTGGATGTTAGCAAAGTGTAGATAAAGCTAGCCAGGCTGCCTGGGTGCAATTTAGTACAAGGGCAAAGTTCAAACTGGAGAAGTTAGGAAAACAAACACTTGCAGTTTGATAACAATTTATTGATTTTCCAAAAATAACAAAACAAAACAGAAAAGAAAAATATCATAAACAGATTAAACCATATATATATATATATATATATATATATATATATATATATATATATATATATATAGGTTGACTTCCCTCCACTCCCCCTCTTGGTTCCATTATTAATATACTTGTTTATGCACATCCATAAAACCTTATACACTTAACAATCCAATTTTAAAACCTTCTTCATCTTATTACAAGTGATTTTTAGAAGTTATACTAATGTAAAAGTCTGTATACAAAGCTTTAAAAGTATGCATTGAGCAATTGTCCTTTTTTGTAATAATTTGCCCTGCATAGTTCAGTAATTTATTCTGCCAATCTTCTTCTTTACCTTCTTCTTTACCTTCTTTGGCTGAGGCTTCTTCCTTCCATAGGGGCTGGCTGATCTTGGTCTGACATCCAGTCTCACATACCGGAACAAAGTATTTTGCTCAAACAGTCCATCCAGTCCTGTACATCTCAATATCATAACTTCAATTTTTTAACAACAATCATTTTCCACATTTTCTTAAAATCTTTCTATGTCTTTTCCCAGGCCAAGACTTGCAGTTTGAAATGCCTCCCCCAGCATGAGGCCAGTCTAGAGATCTTCCAAAATCTGGGCCTGGATATGGGGGGTTGTTGCTTGGTATAGTAACTGTATGAATTGGAGATGGGATCAGGGTTAAGTTGTGGAAACCAGGAATAGCAGCTGCATCAGGAACAGATGCTGATTAGGCTTCATCTTAAAGGCTGTGGAGGGTTGCGTCGGTGGCATGTATACATGTATCTGACACTCATTTTGGGGCTGCAGGGCTGCTCTGGGGCAGCAGAACACAGACTGGCAATGTGAATTCCAATTGCTATGTTCCGCTAGGTCTTAAAATGGCTGAGTTATAAACAAGCCACTGAAGAGCCAAGATATTAATCTTAACTATAATGCTATGCTAGCCGATGCAACCTCAGCATCTTAAGATAAGGTTATTCCAAACACATATTGTTAGCTTAAACTAAGTCTTGTATATCAATAGGAACTGCAATTACCAATACAGTAGCTGGACATGAGCCCAGTGCTGACACCATAAGCAAATACCGCATTAAGAGAGAGAAGCTATTAATCACATTTTAAATTAGAGGTAATATCCACTTTCCAAATTAACAGCATCACCTTAGAACAGCCAGACTGCTAGCTCCAGGGTTGTGGAGGGCTTGATGGCAGTTGACTATATAAATCCTGTCTTTCTTAGATTTATAAATTATATCTACTCAGATATATATATATATATATATATATATATATATATATATATATATAACCCTGCTAAGATCTGGAATGGGGCAAGAAAGGTTCTCTTCAAATGGTGCTCATCATCACCACACAATTTAAGAGTGTTGCCAGGGCACCACCAGAGATACAAAAACAAACCATGTTTTTAACTATCTCTGACTTTTATATCCCAAGCTGGTAGACACAGATACAAAATGGGGTTGTAACATTGGGCTCTAAATCTCATTTGTTTGACATCCCTTTCTTCAGTCCTTGTTAACAGCAATAGCCACAATGAAGCTTAATCTTATAAGCACAATAAATCTTTAATATAAATCAATGCTATGCCCACATTGGGGGCTGGTGTGTGCTACATTTCCCTTTCTGTGACCTATAAAGCGCCACCCTTCCGTGCTAAATATCTCTTTCCCATGCCTTCAAAATTTCTGGGAGTGGGGGGGGGGACCCAAATTTTTAGGCGGGGCCCAACAATCAATGGGCAGTCATCTTCTTTTCATCCAATGTATGTTTGATTACAGTGGTACCTCGGGTTACAGACGCTTCAGGTTACAGACTCAGCTAACCCAGAAATAGTACCTTGGGTTAAGAACTTTGTTTCAGGATGAGAACAGAAATTGTGCGCCGGTGGCGCAGCGGCAGCGGAAGGCCCCATTAGCTAAAGTGGTACCTCAGGTTAAGAACAGTTTCAGGTTAAGAATGGACCTCCAGAACGAATTAAGTTCTTAACCCGAGGTACCACTGTAATTAGATTCACTGTATTATAATTATTTAAACTGAGTTACGAATGCTATTCTAAATATGGATCTCAATACTGGCACTAGTTGGAATAACTCATTTTAATTATCTGAAATAATTAGTATAGCAAAAAAGGGCCCCAAAATTCAATGCTGATGCACACATGGAGGTCCTGTGAGGCCTGGCATCACCACTCACCATAGTTGGGCAGCTGTGAGGGCTCACTGCTGCTGCTAACATCTATTGGGACAACATCTATTGTCTTTCAGAGTTCTCTAGTAGTCTTGGTTGAGAATGCAATGTTCTGGAAGCTCTGGGGGCATTGTGGGTTATATGTGTGTGTGTGTAAGCACGCGCCCATTCAGGTGGGCACCATATTTTTTACAATAGCCATGCTTTTGTGACACACACACCCCAAACTACAACAATGTGAATTCTGGGGCATGGTATTTTGGGGAAACTAAGGTGCTGGGAAACATCCAATGGCATCCTGCAGAGGGTCTGCTCAACCTTGGTGTCATCCCCAGGTCCTGCACAAGCAAGCTGGCCCCTTTATGTGGGGTTGGCTACTCCTTTCTAACAAATTACATTAGGGACAATTTACATTTAGGTAAGGAGATGACATATATACATGAATGTCTCCTGCACCTGATCCCCCTGCAAATTGTTGCAAGCCTACTTTTTTTTGTTTAATGTAACCTTTCATTAAAAATCTGCATTTAAGCAGTTAATTCTAAGCTGAAGACAGCCATGAGATTGCTAACTATAGTAAAATTTTATTTATGAAACAACCCGCAAGGTACGACATACCTGCTTCACATACCTCAGTAGCATTTTTGTGATGCTACCATTTCATGCTTTGTGATTTCAGTGTGACCATTTTTATAATAAAGAACTACCTAACTCTAGTCTTTTTGCTAAGATGTTCATCCTCTTTTCAATTTATTTCTCAGACTTCATATATTCATATATATTATTTCCAAGAAGAATCATTCTATATAACCATGAATTTCTCCACCAAGAAATCGGTACATTATCTGTTTGATGTTGAGCAGCTACATCCAACCAATTCTGTTCCTGCAAAGCATGTGATAATAATTCATAAGACCCTGTTCCTGAAGCAGAACCAATCAACACTTCCATACCAAAATGACAACTCGAAACTGGGAAATCTCTCACAGTGATTTTTTACATGGTCAGCAACTGTGTCATTAGAAGAGACAATTCCAATATGTTACCATCAATCAATATTATGATTAAAGCCTCACATCATGAGGCATGATGGCTTTGACCTACTGAGACACTAATTCTTCCATAATCTTTTTAGATAGTGGAGCAAAATCCATTATGACGAAGATTTGAAAGCAAAGTTAATACTGCTGTGGCAATGCTTAAGCCACTTACTGTTTAAATTAATAATCTGCTGGAAATTCCATCCTAAAGACATTTCATCTGGGATTTCTACTTGGAAAACAAGTTCTCATCTTCAGACTGCACATTTTTATGGGTTTTTGAGGGGGGAAAGTATTTTGAATATTTGAATAGTGCTCAGTATTTTTAAATCAGCTTAGCACGTTTCACATTTCCGAGTGTCTACAATGAATGCACATGGATTGCTAAAGTTTCAGATAGACCCAGGAGAAACTGGGGGGGGGGGGAATATGATAAAGGCTTTTAAAAGGGGGGGAGAAGGATGATATCCAACTAAATTATACTTAGAGTAGACAATTGAAATCAATGGGCTTAATTGACTTCAATATGTCTGCTCTGAATACAACTGTTGGCTATCACCCAGTCTTTTTTTTTTTAAAAAAAACCCCTCCTGATTTTGCACAATATTGGTAAATAATAGGAGTGTGCAGGAACCCCAAGATTTGCCTTATATCTATAGCATTTAGGAGCAGCCCAATCTGTTTTACATCTGTTCTGTGTTGTTCCAATTTGATTTATTATTCAAAGCTGAACTATTAAAACAAAAGCTCTGCTCTTCCCTCATTGACTATAACGGGGAATCTAAAGGGCTATATTTTTCCCCCTTTTCACACAAATGAATAGAATTTGCATGTAAAAAAACAACTCCACCCCGAGTGAATTAAGCCTGCCAAAGATCAGGAAATCCACTGATCCATCCATCCCTTCTGAGTGGATGAGGCCCGCCAAATTTGAGAAAGATAGGTGCAGTAGTTCTTCCACAATGGCAGACTTTGCCAGTGGAAAATATAGAATCATAGAATTGTAGATTTCGAAGGTACCACGAAGATCATCTGGTCCAATCCCCTGCAATCTTTCACCCAACGTGAAGCTCACACCCATAACCCTGAGGTTAAGAGTCTCATGCTCTGCCAACTGAGCTATCCCTCAAAGTATGGGGAGAGGGGGAGGAATCAGTTTGAAAACTGGAGACATGAGTGAGCTTTTCCTGGGTAAGAAATCTTTCATGGTTCTGACTGAGAGGTCCAGGGTCTGTGTTGCTTGGTGATTGTGTCTTTTCCAGTTAAGTCACACCTTTCTCTCATTGTATCCCATCCCCTGTCCATGCCCACAGCTCGGTTTCCTGGAACTGCTCTCCATGTTGAAAAAAGTTATATGTGATTTTTTACTTGTTCAGGAAAGGAGCAATTGGAAAATATCTGCAGGCTAGCCTAAAATTCTAATTTTTCTGGCGATGCCCTGCTTTCACAGTCAAAACCTGGAGGAGAATGCCAAGCCACATGAAGAACAACTCTGTTTATTTTTACTTCAATATCCCTCCTCAAAACCACTGTGATTGGAGTATTCTTGGAAAATAGTTCACCATGATTAAAAGTTAGACCTGTCCGTCAAAATGAAAGAGCACCTCTGAAACTTGGCACTAGTCATCTTGGTTTAATTTCTCAGAAAAGAGAATGTGGGCAAAGGTTGTGCATTTAACTTGATGGGAAAACATAGGGAGTCAGAAGCTTAGGGGGTTCCTGATCTGCCTTGCAGACCAACTTGAGAACATGAGATCATGATCCAAATCTCCCTGATTTTTCTTGCTATTCAGGGTACACACAGAACAGATGCACACCACTAGTAAATAGCAAGTAAATTGCATGGCAATGTCCCTCCCCTCTCCCTTTGGAAATAATGACACTGACACATCATATAATTTTAATGGGCGAGAAGGCCACAACTTTATTGGTTACGGATGTTGGCTTAGGCATTGGACCCTAACAGACTATATCCGACCCCAACCCGTGTGTTGGAAGTCTGGGAAGGGTTAACCACCAGTAAGGAGCCCCAGTGACGTAGCCTACATCACAGCTGGGGAGCGGGGCAAAGATGGAGCGTTTCCCGCCCACCTCTTGCTTAAAGGAAGCAAGACACGCCCCCAGGTCGAACTGATTGGTCGGCCCACGAGCGATGCGGGCGGAAATCCACCAATCATACAGGGCTGAGCTCTCAGCCTCTGTACGCGTGATCGGGTCGTGACGCCTGCAATTCCACCTCCTGCTCAAGGGTGGAAGTGGGTTTACTATTCCTAAAATATTACTACTGATTTGTGAAGCTATGCAACTATTTTAAAGCCATACTTAATTTGCAACGTAAAAAGTAAAGTCCTCTATTGACAGTATGGATGTTTAACAAGTTTAATGCTGCCAGCTATTAAAAAAGTGGTAAAAAGACTTCTGTTTCACACATTTGACTTTAGAAATACACAGATGTTAGCAACAATCAATACTAGATTATGCAGTCTGAACTTCATTAAAATCATGTCAGCCAGTCACCAACCTCTCTAGCAAAACATGATTCAGCTTTCCATGCATACAGGTGTATAAAAAAACTTAAATACTAACCCTATAAATCCTACTGGATTAGCTTGAACCCTTTGATTAGTTGTGCTACTAGCAAAAATACACACTTAATCCTCCATTCGCCTTTTTGCGATTCACCGCAGAACACTGTAACTGGTGCATTTCCTAATACAGTACAATACATTGTTGTATATAAATCTCTATCATATCTTAAAGAAAGGGTACTTGTTAGTGTAAGCACAAGGGAATATTTGAAACTCTGCTGCAATGCCATTCATTTAGGATCAGAAAAGATACTGACAAGAAACCATTCACCCAGTTTTCAGCCAAACAGCCCTTATTTAAAATCCCATACTGCACAATTGAGCTGTTTGTGTGCTTATTGGATTTGTTTTCTGTCTGTCTAGAAGCAGTCATTGAATACTCATAGCGTAAGGGCCCATTCGGTCAAATGGAAATTTTGATACAAATGTAGGAAGGATATTTAGGAGGGGTATGAAGATCTTGACTTGGTGCAAGGTACCGGTAGTTCTCAATCTACCATCCTAGACTGGCCAGGCAGATGGATGCCTCATTACCAGCATACACAAATGATTTTGATCTGTCTTTTCTCTATTTCTCCCAACGTAGATTAATCCCCACCCCCGTTTTTTAAAATAATGTTTAATAGTTTTACATAAAGTTATACACAATAAACATAACCATTCAAAAAAATAAAAAATAAATAAAAAGAGGTTCTTTCGAACCTTCCCTCCCTCCATGGGTTCCATTTCTAAAGATCTCCCCCCCCCCCTGCATCTTTTACCATTATCCATCTATTATATAATCATAGTAACCAAAGTTCATTTTACTTTACAAGTGTCATTAATGATTTCAACTGTCTACAGTGGTCTTTCAAATATATTAAAAAAGTTATTCCAGTCTTTTAAAAATACTGGGTCTTCCTGGTTTCTGATCTTTCCCATCAGTCTTGCCATTTCTGTATATTCCAGCAGCTTGGTCTGCCACTCTTTTCTGGTTGGTACTTCTCCTTCTTTCCATCCCTGGGCACAGTGCCGGATTTACGTATAAGCTAAGCAAGCTATAGCTTAGGGCCCCACTCTCTTGGGGGCCCCAAAAAAACGTAAAGGGGAAAAAACTGGATGTACATTTCCAAAATATAAGATAAAAAACAAATAAAATAAAACCTACCGGTGTATACAGCAACAGTGTTGTGTGTTGTGTAGGCTCCTATGATGTAAGTAATGGACCCCTCCTGCTAGCCTGCTCCCTAAAAGATTGTGGTCCATAAATCACCATATAGCATATATTCAACACAAAAAAACAGCGACAACTTGCTGCTGACAAAGGACAGCTGGCCATATAAAGGGCCCCATTACCTTCAGTAGCTTAGGGCCTCATCAAACCTAAATCCGGCCCTGTCTGGGCCAGAAGCATTCTTGCTGCCGACATAGATTAATCTTTTGTGTCAGTGATCCACCTTTATCCCCAATGGGTTTCAAACACCTTCCAGATCACTTGGCCAGTAGTGAGTGGCAGGAGGAGGGGGCAATGGTGCTGACCTGATCTCTTGTCATCTTGCTCCTGTAGAAAGATCTTGCTCTGGAGACAGAAAAAAAATAACTTTGTTTAGGCTGTCTTGGGGCTGTGAGCCAAACCTGAACCTAGAACCAGACGAAGAGAAGATTTTCACCCACTGTAATACAGTCAGGTTGTTCACAGAAGGTTTCCCTCCACTTGAACAGTTAGTTCATCACCTTCTAGCTTAAAATCCTTCCCCAGTTTTCATTGGCACAGAGAATACATTTTATCCAGGTCATTAGGAAGCTGTGCATTCCTCCTCAGCCCAATCCCAAAATAGTAATAAAAAAAAGGGGGGGGAATGTTTCAAAGAGCGCCAGTTTTCTCTCTTGCTTTGATTAATGATTATTTGAGGAGTTCTGTCTCAACAAACAGAGAGCCCATTTTTTTACATTAATATGCATACATTTTCATTCATCCATTTAAAAATGTGATAAACAGGCCAGTTTTCTCACTGACGAAGAACTGGAAGCTGGCTTGAAACACCACTTATTTGGAATTCATAAATAATTCCTTCCGTAATTCAGGATTGCATACCCCCCCATCAGCTGTCACTCAGGAAAATGTCAAGCAGCCAATAACATACCAAGTGGATTCTTACCTCCCCCATTCATTTATTGCCCCATCAAGGCCATCTGAGAGCTGTGTTTTCTGTACTGTGCTTAAAAAGTTTTGAGACAGACAAGCAGGCAGACCATTTTTTTTTTTAAGCATCAAACAGCACTTTAAGCAAGTTTGTTCTGGATCCTGGAAGGATACACTTAATTGCTAAAACCATATATTCATTACAGTGGAAAAACAGAGATCTTGAAGTTTTAAAGTAATTTTTCCCCTTCCACTTTCTTTATCTGCTATTCTGATGTAAATCAAAGGGTGTGGCAGAAGCAGAAATGTTTAAGACCAGGCATCGGCAAAATCTGGCCCTCCAGATGTTTGGGACTACAATTCTCATCATCCCTAGCTAACAGGACTAGTGGTCAGGGATGATGGGAATTGTAGTCCCAAACATCTGGAGGGCCAGAGTTTGCCTATGCCTGTTTAAGACTTTAAGATGTCTGCTCTGTTAAACTGCCTATTATCATTATTATTTTCCTTTTATTATTTATTATAGCTGTATACTGCCTTCCACCCAAAGATCCCAGGGCAGTTCACAACAGGGGAAAAAAATACAAAATGAGAATACAAAATGCATAATAAAACAAAAACAAACAAACAAACAAACAAACCAATAACTCCTCCCTGCCCTTCCACAAGCATTTACTGGGCGTCCTACCATCCAAAACACATAAAGAAAAGCATTGTCCACAGTTTGTCTCTCAGGACCAAACACATTTGCAACAACAAAGTTAAATACCACAGAAGGATTGGTGAACATAAAGAACACTTTGTAATTGATTGCAACATCCACAGAGTTTCCATTCGGTCTAGAGAAAACATCCTCCATCAAAGCGATGTGTCAACCAACACAGAACAACGCATCCCATTTGTGGTAGATGTCCATCCAGCATCTCCTAACTATCACCTGGCAATCAGAGAAAGCTACCAATTGTTGGCACACTATGAACAGCTTGCTAAAGCTATCAACCAGCCTCCTGTTGTAGTCTCTATAGAGAATTTGTTCAGTCTCCATCTCATCTCTCCCCTATCAACTCACAATTTATAGATATAGCATGGTTGAGCTTAAAACTTCCAAGCCTCAAAATCAGGAGTTCTCGAGTTTTCTATCTCAAGTGTCCACTTGAGATGGCTGGGAATTAGTGATGCCAACCAGTCACATAATGGTGGTGTAGGGGGCAGAGTCAGTCATAAAATTGTTTAGCAAGACAAAAAAACCTGTGTGTTGCACTCTTCGAACAGACCACTGCTCCTTGCCATATGACCACTGCTCCTTGAAAATTTCCATTGTATGGTGAGTTATTATATGCTGAAGAAGACACAAACGAAACAGTGTCAATACCGGATCACTGTCCGTTGTCTTTCTGTTATTTTAGAAGAAGAAAATATATACACTACTTTCATTGGCCGTTGTGTTAGTCATAAAATTGTGGCAGGTGGAGGAAGAATTTGGGATAATCACAGGCAATTGTTGGCACCATTCTTTTGTTGATCTTTGGAAATTGCTAAATTCTTTGCCACCACATTTTCTTTTCGGCAGCTCATCTTTTCTCAACTTAAGGTCAGACATTTGCTCTGTAGGTATTGTGACCCAAACTCCGAACTTTAGGCAGAATTTGCTTCTCCAGATGCTCTGTGTGGATAAAGTTTCTTTCTTTTCTTTCATGTTTTCCCCTTTCCCCTTTCCACCTTCAAATGCCTCTCAAATGTCTTTTTACCCATCTCCTGTAACTTCTTCAATTCTTCTTTGGCACTCAACTTGCACCTTATATCCCCACACTCTCATGGAAAAGTCCCATTTTCTTTTATCCCTCCTCCCTGGTCCTTTTACATTCACTTCTTCCTCTTATAACAACTTTCCTCTCTTGTCCCTAGTTGGTTTTTTTTACTTTGTTTTTACTTTGTTGTTGTTGTTTAGTCGTTTAGTCGTGTCCGACTCTTCGTGACCCCATGGACCAGAGCACGCCTTGCTTTTAATAGTTAATAGTAAATATTAACATTCCCCTGCCTCCACTTTCTGATTCCCTTCAACACTTACCTCAGAGGAGGTAGAGCTTCCTCCCATCCACCCCTCCTGAACATCTCTATCTCCCAGCCAACATTGCTTAGCATACAAGGAGTTGCTGGTCCAACCAAAAGACTATGGCATGGGTAGCAGGCAGGCAAGTGAGGAGGCAATGAGCAGGATGTGGCACCAAAGCCTGCCTGAAAATGGTCCAAGGAAAACTTACAGGCCCTGGCCCACTCCTTGAGAAACACTGCTCTAGACCATGGGTAGGCAAACTAAGGCCCGGGGCTCGGATCCGGCCCAATCACCTTCTAAATCCAGCCTGCGGACGGTCTGGGAATCAGCGTGTTTTTACATGAATAGAATGTGTGCTTTTATTTAAAATGCATCTCTGGGTTATTTGTGGGGCATAGAAATTCATTCATATTTTTTTTCAAAATATAGTCCGCCCCCCCCCCACAAGGTCTGAGGGACAGTGGACCGGCCCCCTGCTGAAAAAGTTTGCTGGCCCCTGCTCTAGAGCTTACCCACTTTTGAAACTCCCATCCCCCAAGACCTGGACAACACTCACTATGTTTTAAGAACATAGAAAGAGGCTGCTGGATCAAGCCACTGGCCCATCTAGAAGCATCCTATTATTACCGTGGCCAACCAGAGGCCTGTAGGAAGCTCATATATGCAGCACCTGAGAGCAACAGCTCTCTGCCCACTTCAGAAGAGTAGGGATATATTTATTGTATTTTATATTGTATTATATATTTGTTTTATGTATTTATACCCCAGCCTTCTGCCTAAAAGGCTCCAGGACTTGGCTGAAATGTTATGTGGCTGGCCAAGAATGCATAACTGTTCAAGTCTAAGTTGGTGCGCATAAAAAACTTTTTTATCCTTGAATCTCAGACACAACCCAGGCTTCCTCTTTTACTTTAAGCTTCATGGCCATGGATGCCATCACAGGGTTATGTGAGATTTGTCATCCATTTACTCGTTAGTTTCTGCCCCACTGTATACGGAGAGGAAATGTGAAAACATGAACTAATAAAAATCCACTTTTTTCCAAGCATCCCCCTCCTGAGACCTACTAACCTTGTAATGGCTGTTTCACATGCATTACTTTTTTTCTGAGAGCATTCTCAGGCTCAGAAAAGGTCTGCTGTGCCCCTCATTTTCACTCCAGGGAACTTGTATTGAAAAGCCAAAACACGTGAAGGCTTTCCAGTTAGCACTGAAATGCCCTTATTTCCACCAAAGATACATGAAGAGGCAGACTTTTGTTTTCTGAAAGTAATTAATCTCTAAGTAAGAAGCAGTAATATGTCAAGTAGCCCCTAAGTGGCCATCATTTAAAATGGGCAATTGTGTAGTAATTGGGACCTATGGAGGAGATTGACTGGGTGTTCAAAGTCACAGCATGGTCAGCCATGAAGGAGAGCTGAGGGAGAAGTGAGCTAAGCCAAGGCGTTTAGTTAGAAGGGGCAACCTGCTGGCAAGGTTCATCCGACAAAGCAAACCCACAAGGCACAGAAACCGTGGGCCAAGGGATCTGCCTTAATTGGAGTTTGGCAATCAAAACGGATATAAAATGTGAGCCAGTAACACCTCACTATGGCAAAGTGCTCTCTGCCAGATTATTCAGAGGCCTGAACTCTGCCCAGAATACCCTAAAGCAAAAGCTGCTTATATATTTCGATATTTTATATAATCCCAGAAGGAAACAGGCTGCTTCTGGCAGGGTTTCTCACAGCTACACACATATGTGAACCTATACACGGATGCTAATTGCTAAGAGTCCCGATCTCCCGGCCAGTTTTAAAATGAACATAACTATCACCATGAGTCAAAATGGACCTGTCATCTGTATTCTAGAGACAGGAAAGGTAAAACTAGCATTCTAAAGTATCTCCTGCTGCTACTGTCTCCCCCCCCCCTCCCCAGCTCTCATTCTTTGGTATCATTCTCAGATATAGAACACCATGGACCTATCCACTTTTACAAGATGGGTTCTGCTTCCTGCAGAGTTCCTCAGAGCTGTGGGCCAATTTAGGCTCCCACTCCATATGCTGTTCTTCTTTGACTGGTGGGACAGGAAGAACGACCTGAGGCTCATACCCATACAGGCACACATATGCACACACTTCTATGGTTTCCCTTAAGCCACTTTTTGACATCAGTTCACAAAACATGATGGATTACTTAGCTGAAAGAAGGAATAGCAGCCATTATGCTGTGGGAGGAAGAAGGGCCCTGATATATATCTGCCTTAGGAGACATAGGGTGCAGGAAGAAGAAAAAATAAGGAAGAAAAGTATCTCAGGGAGAAAGATAATAATAAAGAATGGGATGGATACAGTGAAGAAACACGTCAGTGTGGGATGGAGCTTTTGCCTTTAAAAATATTCTGTCTTTTAAAGCAACCTGGGTGAAACAAATGACAACAAAAGGTAAAAGCTTTCTTTACAGTTTTCTTCCTAAAACTCTATGGAGTCCATGACGGATAGAATGGGTGTGTGTGTACACACACACATATATGCACCTGTACCTATACCATTATTTTTCAAATCACAATTGGATTGTGTATCTTTGTTGTTGTTCAGTCGTTCAGTCGTGTCCGACCCCATGGACCAGAGCACGCCAGGCACGCCTATCCTTCACTGCCTCTCGCAGTTTGGCCAAACTCATGTTAGTAGCTTCGAGAACACTGTCCAACCATCTCATCCTCTGCCGTCCCCTTCTCCTTGTGCCCTCAATCTTTCCCAACATCAGGGTCTTTTCTAGGGAGTCTTCTCTTCTCATGAGGTGGCCAAAGTACTGGAGCCTCAACTTCAGGATCTGTCCTTCTAGTGAGCACTCAGGGCTGATTTCTTTAAGAATGAATAGGTTTTGCCTTGTCGTGGCGAAGGGGCTTGAATTTCTCAGGGAAGCTATGGACAGGTCAAGATGGACAGGTCATAGTGGAGAGTTTGGACCAAACGTGATCCACCTGGAGAAGGAACTGGCAAGCCACTCCAGTATCCCTGCCAAGAAAACTCCATGGACAAAGACAACAGGCACTGTGTATCTATCTACTCCATTAAAATTCCTTGGATTGTGGTCACTTAAGCAAAAGTCCTCATTTATACATACAATTTATAGGGGAGAAAGTGTTATGATTTTCCTTGCCTGGGGTCAGTTCTTCGAACTGCCCCAATAGCAAAGGCAATCACTGCTGCTCATCCCTGCTACACAAGAGTCCAGGGAGCTTGTACCGAGAAGAGAGGAGAGAGGAGAAAGTGAAAGCAATCTGAGTGCGCAGGCTCAGTACAGAAATGTAGACATAACAAAACTTTATCACACCACTGTGTGAGAACCAATAGTTATACTATTCCAGTTTGTAGCTGCTGCCACGTCACTGGGAATAGAATCTTAACAGAAAGACCACGATTCAATGGTAGAGTATGTGCTCTGCATGTAAGAGGTTCATTTTTATCTCCAGATAAAATGACCAGGTAGCAGGTGATAAGAAAGACCTCTGCATAAAACATTGGAGAGCTCCTGCCAGTCACAGTAGACCAGCCTTCCCCAACTTGGTAACCTCCAGAAGCTGTTGGACTCCCACTCCAAGCAGCCTGTCAAGATCATGCCAGAGTCAATGGCATCAATACCCAATACAGACCATGGTGGGGCGATGAGACTCACCTGACCTCAAGTTGCATACCAGGACCAAAAGTGGGAGGCAGCAGCAAGGTCAATGTGTTTGCACCACATCAACCTTGGCCCTTCTTCTCTCTATCCCAGTATGCAGCAATAATGCAAATGACTCGAGGTCAGCAGAGCACCACTAACCCATCAACCACGACTGGTGTGGTCTCTGTACAACGTGGCATCTTGGTAGCCAGCTGCTCATGCTGGACTTGAGGGGTGGTGATGAAGCTAAACCCTGTGCAACTCTACTGACTTAAGATGCAGGTGTATTGACCAGGCAAGCGCCAGGCTCCTATTGTTTATACTAGACCTGACCAACTGCAGAGACTGACACTGAACGTCCCTTTTCTGTTCAAGCATAAAGAGAGCTCTGAGGACACCCAGTCGGAGCTGGTTCACAGGCATTTGCCCCATTTGCCTCAGACTATAAAGTACTTGGTTCCGTCCCCAGGAACACTACCTGTCTGCAGACAATTGTTGAGTCTACAACTAAAAAAAAGAGCACGTCAGCTCAGCCTGCCCATGACCTTTAGAGATTCGAGGTCTGTTTACATAGAGGCCTTCATAAATACACCTAAGTAAGTGTTAACTTCCTACAAGTGATCTGCACCCTGCAAAAACACAAATCCGGCTTAGGTGCATTTGGACGTAAACACGGCCGCTGAATTTGCTTGAGGAATCAAGATTCAAGGCAATTTATAATATTCTTATAAATATATGCAGCTTAGTTTTAAAAGCTAATGAGATTCCTTAGTCCCAGAACTGATTTAGGGATGCTTTATTTGTTCCACTATTAAATTCCAGTTCAAAATAAAATACATTTCAAACACATTTTACACAGCCAAGCAAATTAAGCAGTGCTTAGACGGTTCCATCATAAAGACTATTAGCTAATGAAGGGTCTATTCCTTCTCATACCGGATTTACTGATTCAAAACCTGAAGGTCATTGGCTTCAAATCTCCAGGGCAGTGGGGATTATTTCTCTCATAAACGACTACTTTTACATTAATAACATTTATGTTACTTGCCTAGCAACATCATCCAGCCTTTCATGCCATACTTATTGGTAGCCACTGGTAGCCTACGATAACTCTTTGTAATTAATAAACTTCAGTGTTGCAAGGAGTTGTCGCAGGGAACTATGCAGAGAGAGTTACTCACATTTACTCATCTGGACATTCACAAACAAAGGAGATCCCAGAATAACATTCACAGCAGGAACATCACAAATAATTAACTACTAGTCAATTATCAGACGTACGTGACAAATAGAAATTAATTCCTTAGGTGAATTTGAGAACGTTTTTGGAGGCATACAAGGTCTGTGTAGGTTTTACTCCTTAGCCTTTTCTTCTCCTGAATATGTCCCGCAAGGCAGCAGGTATGGTTTTCCTCAGGCCTTACTCCTGAAGCCTTTCTTGCAAATGAGTATAGCTGCAAGGCTCCCGGATGGGCTACCTTCCCAGTCTGATAAGCCCCATCTGCCCCTATAGTGAATTACTATTAAAGGTAAAGGGACCCCTGACCATTAGGTCCAGTCGTGACCGACTCTGGGGTTGCGCGCTCATCTCGCATTATTGGCCGAGGGAGCCAGCGTACAGCTTCCAGGTCATGTGGCCAGCATGACTAAGCCACTTCTGGTGAACCAGAGCAGCACACGGAAATGCCGTTTACCTTCCCGGTGGAGTGGTACCTATTTATCTACTTGCACTTTGACGTGCTTTCGAACTGCTAGGTGGGCAGGAGCTGGGACCGAGCAACGGGAGCTCACCCTGTAGTGGGGATTCGAACCGCCGACCTTCTGATCGGCAAGCCCTAGGCTCTGTGGTTTAACCCACAGTGCCACCCGTGTCCCTGAATTACTATTAAGAGCCCCTTATTTTATTGTTGACACTGATGATCTAACATGATTGAGGATGTAGCTATAAAACAAGTATTGAACAACACAATATTATTGGAAACACCCTTTCAATAAAAAATTAATAACATTTTGGCTTGCATCCAACATTGTATAAATGGAAGGGAACTGGTTTCCGCACCTGCCCATCTGCCCCACCTTGTAGCCTTCTGCACCTCACCCAAAAGCCTTTTCAGGTGGTTGGCATGACTTGCTGAACATTGTGCTGTGTCTTATGGGACTATAGTAGGACGGTAGACTTAACGAATCACAGTATTGTACAACTGTAGAGCAGGAAGTGATCCAAAGAGTCATCTAGTCTGATCTCCTGTAATGCAGGAATCACGGCTTAATGTCGGCCCAAACTGAGAAGAAGAATTTTGCCCCACTCTAACAGAGTTCTCAATTTGGGGAAAAGCTTTCTTCCTGTAACACCCCTCCCTTTTTAACAAGACATTCATCCCTATATACAAACCAGAGCATTATCATTCGAATGTTAGGAGAGATTTAGGCTCAAATCCCAACTCAACCGTGAAGCAAACTGAGTAACATTGTTCTGGTCACATAGTTGTGAAGATAAATGGGCAGGGAAAGGACTGGGTATGCCATCTCAAGCTGCTTGAAAGATAAAATAAAACAAATCAGTATTTGTTGATTTTTGGGGATACTTTTTGCCAGGGCTTTTTTGCTGGGGGGTGGGGGACGCAGGGGTATGCATACCCCTAAACATTTTGTGAAACTTTGTACTTTTGTTCATTTACTGTATTTATTTCCCCCGATTTGAACTATAAAATTGTGATTTCCTTGAGTCAAAATGAGAGTACCCTTAAGCATTCTTTTTGAGAAAAAAGCACAGCTTTTTGCTGATATTATTCTTAAGTGTTGTATGCTGCCTCAATATATTTTTATGAAAGCATAGATTATACACAAATAATGCTTTTGTATTGTTATTTTTTGACTTTATTATGAATTATGTGGGGACTATTTGATTCATTTTTTGTTGTTTGACTTTATTATGTGGGGACTGCTTAATTCAATTGTTTATCTTTTGAGATGTGTTTGTTAGTTTATTGTTTGCAATTCTTTAAATTCATTGCAACTCTTAGAATGAATTTTTTTTTATAAACCACATTGAGTATGGTTTAACTGTGGGAAAGTGGCATACAAATAAATGATGATCACGATGATAATGAAAATTTCAGTCCAGCCAATAATACTAGGAAATCTTTACTCCTAAAGCATTTACAGTCTAATTTCAAACAGGACAAAGAAATACACAGAACACAAAACCAGGACTTATTAGTATTAATGGAGGAAGTCAATGAAGTTGTAAAAAACTGCTGAGAAAGTGATTGTTTTACAGTAGTCCAATAAATGGCTGAAAGAATTAAAATTACAATATAATTGTTGAGTAAGATTTTATGAAACCTATCTCCTATCTCTGTTGCACAAACTATATAGAAATACCACTTAACTTGGTGTGCAGAGCTGTTGGCACACAAGAGGAGCCGAGAAAAAAGAATTTGGGACGTCAGATTGTATGTCTCAGAGCTCTACAATATTTCTTTCTCATCAGATATTCCCAAAGGCTATAGCTGCAAGCTATTGGCAATACAGTACTGAGAAATCAGACTCGGTGCCACTGACTTCATTACAATTACTTTATATACAGTTGCAAGGTGCTACCGTACTTTTAAATGAGTCTCAGTGTGGAGAACACTTTATTCTTCACAGACCATAACCAACTTAAAGGGCACATATCTGTATGCAGATGTCCCCAGCAGTACCACTCCTCCAGGAGACTAACCATTTTTTTTCCTAGGAGTAATGACTGTAGAGAAGTGAAAACTCCAGAGAAGTGGGGGAAAATAATGCATTGCTTTGCACTGTTGACTGAACAGTTCACCCCCAAGGAAACCTTCTGGCCAGAATGTTGCATGCTCTTAACAAATGGACCTGTTTGGAACTACCTATATAGCAATTTACTTAACACTTTCAGTACTAGCTTCTATAAACGTTTTTAAAAAAACAAAAACAAAGCTTAATCCCAGGAAACAATACATATTTGCAGTGATTCTGATCCTAATTAATTGGGCACAATTCTGTGCATTGCTGTATTGCTCTTTGGGTGTGCAGAATCAAAGTGGATTAATACGGCTTCTTGCATTTTTTGGAACCCAGTGGGAACATGACTGTAGAATCTTCTTGAAGTTGTTGCCATCCATCCACAATGGGAGCAGCACCAAAGTGGTGCGATGCTTTTGGTATCACTTAGTTGCAGCAGTTGCCGGCATAGCTGTCAACTTTCGGATTTGAAAATAAGGGATTTTTTCGAACTTTCGGATTTGAAAATAAGGGATGCCACGAGGGCAGTGCAATGGCACCAAGTAGCCTCGCCACCCTGCGCTCCAGAGGCTGGAGGTGAGCGAAGGAGCGAGCGCGTAGACGGCAGGCAGGCTGTCTGTCTGGTTGGGCGTGAGGGTCTGGCTGCACAAGGCATGCAAGCTCTGCACCCAGTCGGTCTCAGACTCCTTATTGGCAGCCGAGCAACGCAGCTGAGGAGCCTCCCTGGCCGGCAGGGAGGGAGAGGAGCTGCTTCCTTTGAAATCCGGGAAATTTAAGGGATATCAACAATCCAGGATAGCAGCGGGAAATGGCATTGGAATGAGGGAGTTTCCCGCCAAAAAAAAGGGAGGGTTGACAGCTATGGTTGCCGGAAGGAGGTATACAAGACACCATCCAACCATCTTAGGGACTCCACTCCAGATTTGTGTAGCATTTCCTCCATAGCCTTTTCTTCTCCTGAAGATATCCTGTAAGGTTTAGGATCAGAGTTTTCCTTCTCCTAGAAGGGCCACCACCCCAGGTTGATGAGTCCCATCTGACCCTCACTTCACTCTACAGCATGTGCAGAAACCACCTTCTTGACCGTTGGACCTGCTATTGGTCTCATTCGCTCAATCCTGGTTGGCAGGGGGTTGGACTGGATGGCCCTTGTGGTCTCTTCCAACTCTATGATTCTATGATCCACCAGAGCCTTTTTTCACATGCAGGGAAAGTCCCCAACTCACCAAGGTTTGAGACCCAATATACCACTACACCACTGGAAACTACAAAAAGTTCATGGTAAGGTATTCCAGTGCAGCTGATGTGTAGCTATTAGTGTTTTGCTTTGCTAATTTGCTACTTAGAATTGCTTATATCCTTTCTGATTATGCCTTTGAAAAGGTAATTGTCTCTCATTTCTGGAACAGTCCTGTTGACAACAGCATCAGTTCTGTAAAGTTACAAATAGCAACTTCCAAATACAACTCCCTGCCACACCCAGTGGTATTTAAGAGGTTCCAGAGAACAGAATAATGCTACAAAGTTTTGGGACCCCAAATAGGAATAATATTAAATTCCTGTAGTTGTTTTATATAAATGCTTCTTTATTTTAATTTGTCAGCCAAGCTAAAAAAAAAACACCAGCTGATAACAAAATGGCCAGCTATCCCTTCTCCCACAAAGGGACAATTTGCCATCCTTATCACATGAAAGTAGGCTGGCAGCTCTTCACTCAAGGGACTTCGAACTCCTACATTGAGATAAATGTATCTCTCAAAATACACAATCAAACAGCTTGGAGATTGTTTATCAGAAACACAAAATAGCTTTGCCTTTCCACACTGCAGCTGAAGTCAGACTTGAAATACTGAAAGTAAAGTCATCCCTATTTCTTCTTTAGATCTGTCTGTCCCCATCCATACCTGATAAGAGGGAGATTTCTATTTTTGGAAGGGGGGCAAGGGAATCAGACCTCCATGCTATCAGGAATTCAGTTGGGGGGTTATTGCTGGCACTGGCAGCTAATGGTGGTGACGTGACAGAAAGGACTTGTTCTGTGCCCAGTCTCTCCATAACAGTATTGTCCTTTTTGTGAATCTCCCACTGCAATATGGGAACTGCAGATGTTACAAAACCAACCAATGCTAACCTTTAGATTATGAGCACTCTTTTGATTCTGTTAAGGGGCCAACATCAGGCCTGAAAGTACCTTCAGAGAAATAGTGAGGGTCCCCCCTTTAAATCATTTATGAAAAAAATAAAATGTTAGAAAACACATGGGTGCCTTTCAAGTTTATTTCAATCAGAATGGAACGATTTGTGTGCAGAAGACAGTAAATATGCCATTTTAAAAAAATTACCTGGATTGCTGTTGGTTAGCATTCATCTATCTCGGGAGTCAATAGAAGAGTGATCCTTCAGGGGTGAAGTCAAATCATCAGAGAATTACAGCACAGAAACCAATACGGGAGAGACATGTTTTGTTGCAGCTGGGGCAAATGGAGGCATCTGGTTGTTCTGATGCAGGTATTTTTTTTCCACCCAGTGGTCATGAGTCATCTGGTCACTGCTGTGGGTACACAGCCTGTCTCCAGATGCTGCAGTCGTCTGCAAGGGATTCCCACATGGCATGGTTAACGTTGACAGCTTTCATTTCATGTTTGTAGACAACACCACACCTTGAATGAACACAGAGAGGATTGGGTGGGGCAGGAGAGAAGAGCCCCACCCACCACAATTGCCACACACTCCTGCCATGCTTCTCTGTCTGCTGTTCATCTGAAGAGTTCTGGCCAATCAGTGCTCTTCTGCCCCATATTGGAGCTTGCCACATAGACATCTGTGGCTGGGGAGAACTGTTTCCAAGGAACTGGAAATGGGTGGGTGGCAAAGGTACCCCTCTGGAACATCCGAATGTTAGGTATCATTCGTCACGAAACAGGAAAAGGGTGCAGATAACTTTAAGGACATTTTCTATGAGTTCTGGGTGTGGTTTTCCAGGCTAAATAGGCACAGCTGGTGATGTGTATAGAGAAGAAGTTGCAGTTTGAATTTGCCTGCAGATGGGGAACACCCACATGCTTTGTGTTTGTTGTTTGTATAGTTGTAATAAAACTCTTGGTTCTGTCGTCTGCCACCAGGGAAAATTTGCCTCCAACACCAAATTGGCTTGGGCCAATGACATGATTGCTCTTGAGAGCCAGTGTGGTGTAGTGGTTAAGAGTGGTAGACTCGTAATCTGGTGAACCGGGTTCGCGTCTCCGCTCCTCCACATGCAGCTGCTGGGTGACCTTGGGCTAGTCACACTTCTTTGAAGTCTCTCAGCCTCACTCACCTCACAGAGTGTTTGTTGTGGGGGAGGAAGGGAAAGGAGAATGTTAGCCACTTTGAGACTCCTTAGGGTAGTGATAAAATGGGATATCAAATCCAAACTCTTCTTCTTCTTGAGGACCCTGTCCTGCTTCATGCAGCCTGTTTGGCTCCCTGGTATACTCCAGAGCTTAGGGCAATGAAACAAGCTGGGAGAGGGTTCAAACATGAGTGGTGGAAAGCTCTAGTCGAATGCAGTCGAACATTGGTGAAGGCTGATCATCAAGCCTACCTAGTGACAGTGAAGACAGCGAAGAAGGCATACTTTGCTGCCTCAGTTGCACCCAGCAGAGCTTTTCTGGGTACTGTGGGGCCTTTTACAGTCTGGCCCATATTTTCAATAAAGGGAATTGTTTTTCAGAGCTGCTGGAAATGTTTTCCCCAAACCTGAGAAGTTAAAGCTTAGCCCTAACTTATATTAATTTCTGTGTACAATGGTGGTTGCATCATAGATATAGTCTCAAAGATGCGCTCCACAACACCCAGTGCCTCTTTTATTCTCAAGGTGGCGGGGGGAGAAGAATTTGAAGTAAATGGAATCACCACTGCCGGATTATATACTATAGGAATTGCACACTTAACAACTGTGTCATACAACTATGCATTCAACAGTGAGGAAAATAAGGTACATGACATACGGATGCCTAATAATGTCTTGGAGAAGTCACATTCACAGTCGTAGTCAGCAGATTAACATTTTAACAAGTCGCTGTTCCCAACGGGATTACATCCCTCAGACGGCTGAGAAAACACTTCAAGCTGTGATAAGCAATAAGAAAACCAGAAATGGAAATCTCTCTGTTAGATCCTTTAATACCAAAGGGGTCCGTTGCACTTTATTTGACAGTAATGCTCATCATGCCAGATTTTCATTCAAGAGAAAGAAGAGATAAAGTGAGAGGACTTCTAGAGTACTTGAACATTTCTTGAAATGCGCTCTGTTGTTACCCTGCCTGATGTTTTGGCTAAAGATGGTGTTTTATTTTAAACGTTGAAATGTAGCGCATCATACAAACAGCCTTATTGCTCAGGCCCCATCTGCACTACACACTTAAAGCAGCATCATACTACTTTCAATAGCCATGACTCCCTGCTCCCCCCCCAAAAAAATAATCCTGGGTACTGTAGCTTGTTAAGTGTGCTGAAAATTAGGAGCTACAACTCCCAGAGGTCTCTGTGAAAAGGGATTTGCTGTTAAGCTACTCTGTGAATTTTATTGAGGTTCTATGGACTCCTGATGTTCCATTTCAACATTTCATTTCTTCTTCTTTTTTCTTTTTTTAACTTTTATGTATTTTTATTAAAGATTTTCTTGGTTTACAAAACTATGTGTAATCTCTCTCTCTCTCTCTTTTCCAAGTAACATTTTTTACAGATCAGTTTTGTTTGTTGAGACATTAGGAAGAAAAGGGGGAGAGAGGTGGAGGGGGTAAAGGTGAGTGGGTCGGGGTCGGGTGGCGATGTTTCTATTTTACTTAATACAGTATAGTCTAGTCTCACCCTTCTTGGCTTCATTTCTCACAATAAGAGAGACTCCTCTCACCTTCCGCCCCTTCTCCAAGTTTAGGCTTTCCACCCTTTGGTAGTATACGACTTGCATTGCAACCTTTGAGCACTGAAAGCAAATATTTTCAGAGCCCCCTTGAGAGTTGTTAAGAGTTCTGCCATTAATTCTTGAGGGGTGCAAGCAGTTTTCAGGGAGAGCCCTTTGGTGCTTACCCAACTCTATAAAGAGTTACAAAATATACATTAGGAACTGGTCAGCAACAACTCATATGGCTTTGATGAAGTTGACTCTTTATTCAAAGAAATAAGACAGCTCAGCAGGCCAGGCCTAGCAACTCTTCCTGGTAGTTGTGAGGACTGAAGATGCCCACCCACTCACAGCTCCTTAAGGCTTCTCCTTCCACGGTTCCATCCCTAGCAATCTGAGGCTCCATTGTCCTACCTGTCTTTTCTCTCTCTTCATACCTCTTTGGGTTCTGGGAGACCAGGGGGAGAGGAGCTGTCCATCGCAGGAGGGGGAGACCCCCTGGCTTCTTCAGCAGCCTGCCTCATCTCTGCCTCTTGGCCCCACTCTCTTCAGCCTCTGATTCTGCCTCTGATTCTGGACTACTCTCTTCCACAGACTCTTCCTGCTCACTAAACCCTGTTACCTCTTCAGCTTCTGACACCTCCTCCTCCCAGTCTGCCCCCTCTTCTCCCTCTGAACACTCATCATTGTACTGCCACCAATCCCCTAGCCCTGTCTCTGAGTCTTCTTCCCTTGGAGGCTGGTGCCTCCTACCACTTCTCTGCACCCAGCCAGTCTATGACAATATATTAATGTATTCTTGAACATCCACATCCTGAAAGCAATAGGAACGTTTTGCATTCCATCCCACTGGATATTAATGTGGCTTAGAAATGATCAGTTCTGTACCAGTTATTTATTAGCAAAGATGCCATGCCCCAAACATGTGGTAAAAAAGGCTGGGAGATTTCTGCATAATTAAGCTTAAGTACACATAGTCTTCCAAAATGCCCAAACTTTTATTTACCATCAGTAAATAACATTGATTTCTTTTCCCAATTAAAATACTGGGTGATTTGTAAATATGGTAGTTTTGTTTCTTTCTTTTTGAAAATAGTTATAGCAGTGTGTGTGTGTGTGTGTGTGTGTGTGTGTGTGTGTGTGTGTGTTTTCCTGAACCTTGTCTGTTTTTCATTGGGGTATTGTAAGGACAAATCAATGAGACAAGGGGAGGCAATGAATCAGCAGGAGCTTTCAAATGCCTAAAGATATATGAACTCAGAATGAAATATATCGGATGATACGCGTTCTGCTAAATATCTGTCAACATGAAAACTGGATAATGGTAAATTATAGAACCTATCCTCTCCTTGGGGATACATGATTTATAAGGCCTAGCTCAGGTTAATCATAAATATTGCACATTGCTCTGATAATTATGCCATCATAAATTAGTATCTTACAAATATGATGAATGAGTTACACCTTTTTAGGAAAAGGCTACATGACATACCCAATGCTTAAATAACCCAGAAAAGTCTGTTTTGCCTAATTCCCACTGGGGAAAAAACACCTGGGTATCAGTACAATCCTATGCATGACTACCTAGAAGCAGATCCCATTAGGTCTGGTGGGACATACTCCAAGGAAAGTGTCTATAAGATTGCCTCCTCGAGTGCTCAGTCATATGCTTTCATTGCTTGACTTTTACCATCGGACCTAATTTGCCCATTTCTTAGAGGCAGGTGTATTCCCTTTATAGAAGTGAGAACAATGGGAGAGATAAACACTAAACTACCTCTTCTATTGAACAGAATTGGTAACTCTATTTATGCAGAAGCTCTGTGTGGGCATCAGAGCACATGCCAGGTTTTGGACGAGACTGCTATTGAAATGTACATTGGTGCAGATTCCAAAAACATAGCGGAAGCTGTGGCAGTATGTGATGGCTTTAAAAGATTGCTAGATTTTTTAAAAAATGTTTTAAATCTATTCTTATTTTTAATCATGTATTTATATTTTAATTGTATTCTTACTTTAACTTTTGCTGTTTGCTGCCCTGTTCTCCTTTGGAAAGAAAGCAAAACCAGAGCATGCTGGTATAGCAGAACCGCAGCAGCTGATAATACTGCTCAGGCAAGCACAAAGGTTAGAATTGGCTTAGGAGTGTGGGAAAGTGTTCAAAGTCATGTGCTGCAGTTCCTGACAGACTGCCTTGCTTCATACTCAAGGAAGGCAATGATCTGTTGAAGGCTTCCCCCAGATCAAACAGCATTCTTGTTGTGCATTTCAGAGAATACAGTCTATCACAGCTCCCGACAACTGCCAGAGGGAGTACAGCTAACTTCAGCACTCCTTGAAATCTTCAAATTGAATGCAAGGGCAGCCTTACTTATAAGCACACTGTAGTAGTCCAGCCTGGAAGTCATGGAAACATCAATGCCATCAAAAGGTCCAGCCTTTGCAGATGGTAAAAGATGCCCCTGAAGGTAAAGGTAAAGGGACCCCTGACCATTAGGTCCAGTCATGGACGGCTCTGGGGTTGCGGCGCTCATCTCGCTTTACTGGCCGAGGGAACCGGCGTACAGCTTCCGGGTCATGTGGCCAGCATGACTAAGCCACTTCTGGAGAACCAGAGCAGCGCAGGAAAACGCCATTTACCCTCCCGCCGGAGCGGTACCTATTTAGCTACTTGCACGTTGACGTGCTTTCGAACTGCTAGGTTGGCAGGAGCAGGGACCGAGCAATGGGAGCTCATCCCTTCACGGGGATTTGAACTGCCGACCTTCTGATCGGCAAGCCCTAGGCTCTGTGGTTTAATCCACAGCACCACCCGCGTCCCTCAAAAGATGCCCCTAGTAATAGCTTTAACCTGAGTGTCAGGTAACTGGGTTCAAGAGCTCTGTAGGCTTTCAGCCTGCTCAGGAGCCCTAGTACAATGAGAGCAATCCTTTTCAGAACACAGGCTTTTCCTATTAGGATTACCTCCAACTTATCTGGATTCAACTTCAGTCTGTTCATTCTTCCAAAGCTTAACCACAGCTTCTAAGCACTAGGGAAGGGCAGAAAAAGTGGTGTACTAGTGTAAGACAGATTTAAAAAATGGGGGGGGGGACGGGACAAAACCCTTCCCCTGCAAAATTGACTTTCCATTTTGGATACTTTTTGCACCCATACTGTGTTTAGTTCTGGGCACCACAATTTAAGAAGGATATCGACAAGCTGGAATGTGTTTAAGATGATTGAGGGTCTGTAAACCAAGCCTTATGGGAAACAGTTGAAGGAGTTGGATATGTTTAGCCTGGAAAAGAGGAGACTGAGAGGAGATATGATAGCCATCTTCAAATATCTCAAGGGCTGTCACATGGAAGATGGAGCAAGCTCATTTTCTCCTGCGCCAAAGGATAGAACCAGAACCAATGGCTTCAAGTTACAAGAAAGGAGATTCCAACCAGACACCAGGAAGAACTTTCTGACAGAAAGAGTTGTTCTACAGTGGAACAGACTCCTTCGGGAGGTTGTGGACTCTCCTTCCTTGGAGTTTGTTAAAGCAGAGTTTGGATTGCCATCTGTCATGGATGCTTTACTTGAGATTCATGCATTGCAGGGGGTTGGACTAAATGACCATCAGGATCCATTTCAGTTCTACAATTCTATGATTCTATGACTTCTAAGAAAACTCTCTCACCTTGATGGAGTTGCATGTATTTGACAAGTTGGGTCAGAATGGGAGTAGGAATCATTGGTGGAGGAAGGGGGTGCGGCCACCCTCGGTGTCATCACCGAGGAGGGGTGACGAAATGTGGCTGGCACTGGGCGCCACACCGTGGGTGCGGCACTTACCGTGGGGCCTGCAGCATGCCCGAGCCACACGTCTATCCTGGGAGTGTTGAAGAACAGTTTCTACCCAAGAGCTATAACCATTTTAAATGCTGTAACCAGATAATGACCTTGGAGAGCTGTGATGGGTGTATGTGTGTGTATGTGTGGCTTTTTTGGGTGTCTGTGTGTTTCGTGCTGTTTTTTGTTTTGTTTTTTCTTTCTTTCTGTTTTTTACGGGATGGCATGCAATTTCATTGCACTTGTATAGCATTGAGCTTGTACTTGTGCAATGACAATAAATTATCTTATCTTATCTTGTGGTGGCTTGAGCACCTGTAGGCTCCACGCTGGCTGAAACGGCAGTGTGGGGCTTGCATCTGCCCTCCGCCTCTCCCTCCACGCAGTGCGCCCCACCCCCATGGGCGGCTCACCCCGCCCCCGGCTGCAGGACGTGCTTCCCGCACCAGGCACCCAAGCGGCTAGTTACGCTGCTGATGGGAACCCGCAGGAAGGAAAGACCAAGTTACTACTTGTGATTAGAGATGAATTGCCACACAGTCCTGGTGAGCAATGAAATTATTAGTTCAATGTGGAAACATCAGGTACATCAACCTGGTTGCCTTGACAACGAGGATGAGGAGATTTGGACCCTCTTCCAGGATAAGGGTATGGGACTGATGGATACACAGAGAAGTCTTGTCCCCCAGTGTCTACACCTGTAGAGACAAAACAGACAGCTCACTTGGAAGAGGATTGAGACATGGAGACATCCAGGAAAAATCCAAAGACATTGTATTTTTTCTATTAAAATAATAATAGTTAAAAGATTACTTAATATGTCTCGAGCTTAAGCAAATATTGACAAATCTTCAGTATAAAATAGATTTTCCATTTATCTCAGTGGTTTGAAAGTCAAATGTTACCCTTCGAAAAAATTGTTCTGCTTCCTTTTTTCTCCCTCTCTTTAAAATATTCCATCTTCCCAGCAGCAGTCTATAAATCTTATGCAAAGGGATCAAAATCCTTTTTTTTCTGAAAATGTAAGAAATATTAGCTTTTCAAATATCAATCTGTTCTCTTTCATTTTCCAAATGAGTGACTCATATTTTCATAGAGTTTTTTCTCTTTCAGCAGCCTTTGAGATTTTATTACAAAGTCTTTACTATAAAGTCCTATATTTAAGCATTAAGAATAAAGGTCAGTTTCTCTCCATAAATGTGAAATAATATTAGTCTTTAAAAATTTGTTCCGCTTTCCTCCTCTGTTTTGATGAAGGTATCTCTCCTGTGCAGTCAGCAAGTGTTTGCCCCCCTAAATTCATCTAATGAAGAAGCAGGCATCAGAACACCCTGACTGCAAGGGTATTAGGCTTTAAACAAATCTCTTTATCACTGCATTACAGTCACTGTTCAAATAAATGTAGGATATTTGATCAAATATCGAATTACAAATTATTTGGTGAGTACTTGAGAGGAACAATGTAATGAATTGCCTTTCTTTCAGCCTCTCATGTCAGACATGTGGGAAAACATGTACCAGAACCAAATTTTAAACACAGAGCCTTGCAGTAAAGTTTATGAAATGGGAAAAAAACCCACCCCACCCCTGCCTTTATTTTAGACAATGAAATGCTGTCTTATAGTGCAAAATGTTCACAATTCAGGTTGGGCTTGAGATCTCCTGAAAAGGAAACTCGAAGCATAAATTTGTGTGCTAGATTTCCACCTTTAAAGGAAACACACAAAATAAGGTTGCAACTCTGCCCACATACTTCTCTGGAGCAACACTAGCTGAATGTGATAGTGTCTACTTCTGAGTAAACTAACATAGTATTTGGATGCTTATGTACAGCTAAGAACATACGTTCATTAAGAACAGTCTGCTGGAACTGTTTTCACGCTGGCCAACCAAATGCCTATGGAAGACCCACAAACAGGACCTGAGTATGAGAGCACTTTCCTGTGGTTTGCAGCAACTAGTAGCCAGAAGGATACTTCCTCTGACTGTGCTGAGCCTACTCTGTTCTGGAGTGTTGATGTGCTATGTATAAGAGGAATTATAATTTCTCAGCGAGAAGCAGGATGCTCGATTGGATGGATAGGCCTTCGGTCAGATCCAGCAGGGGTCTTCTTATGTTCCTAGCATATCCTGATTATGAGATAAAATGAAGAGAAGGAAGTGACTTTTTATATGTAGATGGTGGGGTTGTTATGACTATAATGGTGCCAAGAGGCGGTGAGAGAAGACACTAATCATGTCTGTATGCAGTTTTGCCCAATATGCACTGGAAACAAATTTCCCCTAATAGAATGCATTTTTCTGTTATTTTCACACTTTCTCTCTCTCTCTCTCTCTCTCTCTCTCACACACACACACACACACACACACAGAGAGAGAGAGAGAGAGAGAGAGAGAGAGAGAGAGAGAGAGAACAAACAAACAAACAAACAAACGTGGCTGGAGCACTTTGCTGAAATATTCAGAAAAGCATGAATTTCAAAGAATTTTGGTCTGCATTTTGTTTCAGAAAACGCAAATTAGTGAGGTTCACCTTTAAATGTGAATTTAACAAAGAGCACACAGGATTCTTTTATCTTTTTGGCCTTGCTGTTTTTATTTTGGTCAGTGCATCCCTGTTTTGCATTTCCCATCAGTTCCATTCTCCAGACGTCTGGCCATTTCAGCAGCCTTCTGAAAATATTTTGGCTTTTCGAAATGAAACTATCACACATTGTCAAATGGCTGGAAGTGAGCTGCAGAAATAAGGAATGAATATAAATATTCCATTACTATGTTCTAAGCACTGCAGGTTCAGGAAGTCTTATTACTCAGCTGGTGCTAAAGTAATATCTCTTCCTCCCGTGCAGATGGTCTTTGCCCAGATTTTCAGGGTGCCAAGCAGATGGTTGTGTTTAGTAAACTTAGTTATTTCCTCTCCATTCTCTGATTCACCGAAGGCAGCCAAAAGGGAAGATGGCATACTGGGCAAGATAGCCTAGTGGTAATGTGCTAAGAACTTTCTCATATATGGAAGCAACTAGAGATGGATGAATTCAGTTTCTCTCCATTTGCCAGTCCTGAGTTCAGTTTATCCTATTTCTGCATCAGTTTATGCAGAAACAAAACAAGAAAACAAACATAAACACCATAAGATTATAAGAAGAGCCCTGCTAAATCAAGCCAAAGTCCATCTAGTCCAGCAACCTCTTCTCACAGTGGCCAACCAGATGCCTATGGGAAACCGTCAAGCAGGATCCGAGCACAAGAGCACTCTACCCAGTAATGATTTCCATTGACTACTATTCAGCATCATGCTGCCTCTGGCAGTGGAAGTGGAACATAGTGATGGCTGGTAGCCACTGTCCAACCCCATTTTAAAGCTGTCCAAACTGCGGTCGCGAATTCCATCATTTAATTGTGTGCTGTGTGTCCTGAATTTTCAAACTTTCTGTTGCATTGGATGACGTTCCCATAACCTGGGAAGATGGGGGCACTGTGGGCTGGTGGCTCCATGTCTGGGAAATTGACCCATTGCCTCTGAAAAAAACAGGCTCGACATTTGGGGGTGCTCCTGGCTCAGATAGCTTCAGTGCCTAGCAGTGCCCTTTGCCATCAAGAGCTGGTATGTCAGCTACAGTCATTCTTGGACAGGGATAGTCTGGTAATTACAATTCATGCAAGACTCTATTATTGCAATGCAATAATGGACCTGGTCAGGAGGTTCCAGCTGGTGTGAAACGCTGCAGCTAGACGGTTGATGGGGACAGAGTACTGCTAGCACATAACTCTGGCACTCAAGCCTGCTATAGACCTTTCTTTTCCAAGCTGGCTCTGACCCTGTGATGCAGGCCTTCTTCAGACTGAGGGCCCCATTGATAGTCAGCCATCGCTGAGAGGACCACAGTGTTAGACATGGCCATCTCATGTGTGCACACACATACCTTCACACACATTCTGACTGGCAGACAAACCACACACACTCAAGGTCCCCCCCCCTTTCTGATGAACAGCAGAGGAGTAGAGGTGTTCTTCCCCCATTGCAACACTATGCTGGGGGGTGAGTTTCATTTTCTAGCACAGTAATGGGACAGGTGCTGGAGGAGTGCTGGAGGACAGGTGCTGGAGGAGACTCTTGAGAGTCCCATGGACTGCAAGAAGATCAAACCTATCAGCCCTGAGTGCTCACTAGAAGGACAGATCCTGAGGTTAAGGCTCCAGTACTTTGGCTACCTCATGAGAAGAGAAGACTCCCTAGAAAAGACCCTGATGTTGGGAAAGATTGAGGGCACAAGGAGAAGGGGACGACAGAAGATGAGATGGTTGGACAGTGTTCTCGAAGCTACTAACATGAGTTTGGCCAAACTGCGAGAGGCAGTGAAGGATAGGCGTGCCTGGCATGCTCTGGTCCATGGGGTCACGAAGAGTCGGACACGACTGAACAACTGAACAACAACAACAAAATGGGACAGGAAGGAAAATGGAGGAGAAAGCACAGGTTTCCTTCCCATCACAGTGCTGTGTTAAGAGGAAGTGGACCTCTTCTCTCAGCACAGTGCTGGGAGGAAAGCTCCACTGACCATCTGCTTACCTCAGCAAATGCACTTCTTCTCTGTCTGGTGTGAGACCACTGTGAGGAGGTCTTAGTGCTGAGGAAACAGTAGGGAGCACTTCTAGAAATGGCATCAAACACATACCAGAGAAAGAAGAGGCACCCGATTTTTCCAGGGACTAATGAGCCACTAAAGGTGATCAAGGCAAACCCTTCACCTCCGTATTTCTCTGTCTCTGTACCAGAAACTGTTTAAACTTACGATCCCAGCAATGAGGGTTTGCTTGGGTAGCCTGAGTAACTTGTGCACATCTTGCTAGTTTATATTTCTGCTGCTTTAGTGATCTGGGTTTTTTTTGTCATCACCTTAAATCACTGAGCAGTGTATAGGAAAGTTTGGATAATGCTCTGTCTGTCTGTCTGAGAAATGGGGATGAGGACAAGGCAGAGAGAAACCAGGATCACATTCATGATTTTTCCTTTTGTATAGGATAGAAGGGGAGAATTTTTTGTGAAGGGCAGGAAACGAATCTTTCTAACAAGGTCCAAACAGGAGCTGCAGTGCCAGGGGAGGCTGTCGGAATCTTTCTGCTCACTGTCCTGATCTTGCAGCCTAAAACAGCTAACCAATGTCTCCCTGGAGGGAGGCAGCCAAGAGAAGATGAATCTGACCACTGACGGAAACAACGTAATTATGTCCTCTGTGCATTAGTACTCCTCCTTCCTTCACTGTGTAATGTGAAGCTATTTTCACCTTCGCCCTGTGTTGCAAAGGAAAGCTGTTCTTTGACTTACCATCACCTCTGCATCACAGTTGTGCTAAAGCCTGCTGGTGGTATAATATCTAACTGGTGGGAGAGCAGGCAGGGGGAATCAGCAAAGGACCAAAGCAAACATCACTTATTATGGGAGTCCTGCCTAGATAACCATCCCCAAGTAGCCTTCTGAATCAATGCTGCACTTAGATAAAAGGAAGATGCTGGCGCAGAAATAAGTTAATTTAGCCATTCCATTTTATTGTATGAAGCATGCGCCGATAATGTGCTCAGAGATTACAAAATGCACAGTATTTCTGGCTGCACAATGCTATCTGCCTGGAGCATCTGAAAGCCGATTCTCAGGAACATTTTCTATATATGCTGGATCATATGTACTGCTCACTGGGCTTTTGGAGAAGCATTTTTGACAGTGCTGAACACATTGTTCTCTTTCAAAAAAAATTTTTTTTCAAATGCCTGCGAAATTGGATCCATTCTACCGACATTGCCTCTCTCTTTTTACAGTCTCTCTCTCTCTCTCTCTCTCTCTCTCTCTCTCTCTCTCTCTCTCTCTCTCTCCTGCTAAGGGCAACAACTTTCACCCTTTAGAGACATTCTAAATGGATAAAATGAATGCACATGCAGAGGGCTGGCACCACAGCAGCACATTCCTCCACCCTGACCTATGCAGCTTTGTTTCGGTGTGTCTAAAGTGAGCCGATGTGCATAGAAACCAATGCATGTGACCTCGCTTCAGATGTTGAAACAAGCTCAATGTAACACCGGAAGGAACCCGCTGCTATAATACGGCCACCACCCCTCTGCATTCATTTCCACTCTGCAGAAAGCCTTCATTTGCCTCGGGTGACTTCATCACACAGCCACATCTGCAGGGCTACATTGCATAGAGAGAGATCATTCTAATCCCTGACCGATGTGACTTTGAGTGGGATCATTAATACGGAAAGGGGAGAGATCCTGTCACCAGTGCTGGTGGGGAGTTGCTAAAGCAGCTGCAGGGAAGAAACGGCATTGGAACAGGACTGGAAAATGGGGACTATTCTCAGGGGAAATGGTTCTCTTTCCCAGAATCAATTATATTTGATGACTATTTGGTGCAGCTTCAAGATAGGATTAATGTTAACAGTCAGGTTTTCAATTGTACCCAGAAGATTTGGACATGCTGAATTGGTTGGATCCCGGATATACTCACAATCTATGATCCTATGAGACTTTTCATAGGACTCCTTCCATTTATGCCAATTTGTGGCGAAATTCCATTAGTATTGGCTTCTGCCTATCAAAATATGTTGCACTTGTGAGGGCTTATCCACACTTACCTTTTCTCCATATTTTCCAGGCACGGTCCTCGTTTTAAAGCTCCATGTCTGAGCATCCTTTTTTTTTTTCCTCCGGGAAAACCCACTCTTTAAGAGAAGTGTGACTAGCCCAAAGTCACCCAGCAGTGGCATGTGGAGGAGCGGAGATGCGAACCTGGTTCACCAGATTATGAGCCTACCATTCTTAACCACTACACCACACTACACCACAGCACCACCAGCGTAATAGCATTAATAAAATAATACAGTGCATCCCCCCATAATATAAGCAGATGTCCATAATGTTAGAGAGAGATAATACCAGAGACACCAACTAGCTGAAGCTGAGCTTAATTTCAGATTAAACCTCCAAATCACCAAAGCAATTTATAGAGATTTTAGGTTAGACAAATGAACAGTCTGCTATGAGGCAGTGTCCTCTGTCTGCAGTATGATGTCTGGTGTGTAGTGACTTATTCACACAACCAAGTCACCATGTGATGCTGCCATTTAGCAGATTTTTCCATTTGTAGCCTGTAAGACATTAACTCTCTGCAAATGGAACTGAAAATAAAATACTTGTTCATGGCATTATACCTTAAATCAGAGTTTCCCAAAGTATAATTGCCTGATCATAACACATACAGTGGTTAGGAAGAATGCATGAATATCTTGCAGAACAGAAAGAAGATTCACTCTGCTGATGAACCTACTGAAGAGGTAGACTGACTAAACCCAATCTTTGGAGACATTTCCTAAGACTCTTCTAATGAGCGGTGAGAGAGGCAGAAATTATTTTTCATGGAGAATAATTTTGCAGCTCCTTATCATAAATTTTGTTTTTATTGGTTCTGGCGTGTCATCCAAAATGGAGACCCTGCTATTTATTAGTTTTAATGACCCAAACCACCTGGCAAAATTGCACTAGCGGAGCAAAGACAAAAGAAAAGAAAACTCCTTGATGTTTTGCCATTGCAGTGACTTCAGAAGTCAGTGTATTGGTCCTGTTTTAACTGCACCATGGACATTCTTTGATGAGAGAGATGAAGGCAGGAAGCGGAGAATGGGTGCAGGACCAGGTGAATGGCAACACTTAAATGCCATTATTATTTCATTCTATGAAAGCAAGGAAGTCGGACTGCACTAGAATAAAGTTACAAAAGTTAAAGATGAATGCATCCCTCAATGCATTTGCTATAGTGACTCTACTTTTGGGGTGAAGATGAAAGACTTCTACATTTTTTGTGTTTCCATTAGTGTTCTTCCTCTTCTTCCTTCATTTAGGAGCCAGTCGAGCCAGATATATAACATTTCGGAAGAAGAGATGCAGCAATTTGCCGATATATTGAAAGGGAGAGGTGGGCCTCGTTTGTTCTTATGAGGTGGACTTTCAAGGCCAGAATTGCGGAGGAGTTTAGATGGGCTTTGAGATCCAGCTCCAGGTAGGAGTCCCATTTCTTACTTCTTGGTGCTATCGACTGTGTCTCCTGGAGGACAGATTGGAAAAGCGGGCTAGAGCGTAGGGTTCGAAGTATAATGGCGATTGGAAGATGGTCGCTGTCCACCCTGTTGAAGATGTTGAAGCTGTGCACCTGGGGTATCATTGTGGGAGAAAGCCAGATGTAATCTATTACACTTGCACCTCTGGGGCCTATGAAGGTGAAGAAGCCCTCAGACTGGTCTTTAAGGGTGCTGTGGAGGCTGTATAGGCCGTGGTTGATGACAAGTTCAAGTAGTGCGATGCCGTCCCTGTTCACGACCTGATCATGGGACTTCCATGGAATAAACACCTCCTCGTCGGGAGAGCATTGCAAGCTAGCTATGAATGGCCTGGTTTCTCATTATGTGCTATGGCCATATGGCTAATGCAATAAATAATATTTGATTTGATATAACATTTCACCAGGTATATGCAGATGACATGGTTCAAATGATCTAAAAAGATTTCTTACTTCATCCCCCCCCACTCATTCTTCTTCCTTACCACCCACTATTTAAATTGGAAGGTTAGATGGCCTTTTCTCGTCCCCATTGCATCTTGATCACCCTAAGTGTTGTGAACCTAAGTTTGATTGTAAGACTCCACTTTCAAAGGCCCAAAGTCTAATTTCAAAATGGCTGCTCAATTGGACATGCATGTGCATATTGTAGTGATTCTTGTCCCCTGCAACCTGAATTAGGAAACCTTCATTAGGCAAGCACCTCAGTAGGCAATTCAGATTACATACTAAATTGTGCATCCTTATAAATTATTCCAATTCAGGTGTCCTGAATTTTTTCCAGTCAGCACCATTGCCCTGTCATTGACACATGTTCCCTCTATGAAGCAGATCTAATGGATGGGATCACATCACTTTTCCTTTAAAACTAAGTGTGTGTTTAGCTGACAACATAAAGCTTCCTTCTTCTGGTTTAAATAATGTACATTGCTGATCTTCAATCAGTAATTTAAACATTGTGCTATGTCAAAGTCGTTGTTTTTAAGCAGTTCTTCATATCCTTTATTTTGCAGTTTGGCGTGCTGTTTTTAAAACTGTGTTTTAATAAAATGATGCAATTTAACAAATAAATAGCAGAAGAAAAGAGGAGGCAACACATCTAAATGCTGGATCTTTGCCCTTCTGTGTTTCACCTACGAAGGACCAGTAGGGTCCAAAATTTGTTGGCTCAATAAACATCTCTTTTTACTCTTTCAGGGTTTTTGTTCCTACCTCCAGCATTTGAACTCTGACTTTAATTGTGATCCAGTTTGATTAAGCTGGCCACAAGCTAGAGGACTGCAGAGTCTCCATGTTTCCTTATTTTCCAGGGACAGTCCCGGATTTACAGAAGCTATCCTGGTTTCTGATTTGATCCCAGAATGTCCCTAATTTCCTTAGGACATCCCTATTTTCATTGGAGAAATGTTGGAGAGTATGGGATTGCTTATTATCTCACTTGGGTTGAACTAAATTGGTTTACAGAAAGAACAAGGGTCCTAACAGTAAAAAACTTTTACTAAAAAGTTTACTAAAAAGTCCCAGTCCCAGATGACCTCCATGCCTGGGACAAATGGTAGCAGAAATCTCACAGAGACTTCAATTGAGTAATCAGTGCCTCCACATGGGGCCTATACTTATGACCACTGAGATTCCCATGAGTGATTTTCTCAATCATGGTGGTCCCTTTCTGAGCCACCTCAATCATGTAAATAACAGCAGCTACATGAACAGGCACCACGTAGAGGTTCCAAATCATATTACTGATGCATCTATGTGACCTCTGCCAGGTTTTGAACCTGGCTCTGGTCCCATGTGCTCCCACAGACAATCACCACCCCCAGCTGCCCAGCCATTAGACACTCCTTGTCTGTCAAACTTCAATTTGATATTTAAACACCCTCAGAATCAACTGCCCGTGCTTATTACAGGCTAGTTGCTATTATTAAGGAAATCTGCTTAAGAAAGCAGGATTATGGAGTCACATATTCCAAACCAAAGATAAAGCAAAATCATTGCGAGGATCAGACACTCTTACAGTAGCTTTTCTTCTCATCCGATTTAAAGAATCACTTTCTCGTAATCACGAAGTAGATCATTCTCTCCATCTCATCAGACATGTAATTTTCATGAGAAAAGAAATGAGACCTTCTAGCCAAGAGGCATAAAACTCAAGCTCTCATAAGCAATCGTGCCTTACTCTAAGCCTGAATGGTTTCTGACCCTTCTGCAAATATATGCATTTTATAAAAGTTAGATAAATTTAGAGAGAGACTCCTTTGTGCCATTTCCTTATCGAATAGGCCTGCCCTTGCTTTTTTTTAATGTTCATAAAAAGGGATTTTTAAAAGTAAGCAGGATTCTAATTGTTTCTAAAGCCCTGGTATGCTAGAGTAAAAAGTACATAATGAAAGTTGTACAGATCAGGGCTGCTGACTCTCAAATTCAAACAGACGTTGTAAAGACACTCAGCAAGTTTGAGGACTTCTCCATAGTTTACAGTGGGTGGGTGGGGAGAGAAACCTCAGGTCTGGGTGCAGAACATGTCCCTCTGACCTTGCCTCTGACCCCTACACCACCAACCCCATTCAGACCTTACTCTTCACCAGCCCTGCTATGTGTCCACCTCAAGAGCTTTTGCCTAGCTAGAGTGGGTCCTTTCTCATGCCTTTTGCTTGCCTGGATGGCAGATGGAAATACATGGGCATGTGTACAACACTCTGGCTGGGAAGTAGCCAACTGCAGCCCATTGAAAGTTGCCCAGAAGGGCATGCCTTACCCTCTAACATTTCCCCCAGATGAAAATAGGGATGTCCTATTCCAACAAGATGGGTGGGGTATTAATAATATAATTTTATTATTTATACCCCACTCATCTGGGGGGCGGGGTATACCCCAGCCACTCTGGGTGGCTTCCAACGTATATAAATAATAATAATAAAACATCAAACATTTAAAAACCTACTTATAAAGGGCTGCCTCCAGATGTCTTCTAAAGGTTGTATAGTTACTTACTTATCTCCTTAGCTTGGGGGTCGCATAACTAAATACACGCCAACATTTCTCCAATGAAAAGAGAGACGTCCCCACCAACATTTCTCCAATGAAAATAGGGATGTCCTATCCTAAGAAAAAGCAGGACATTCTGGGATCAAATCAGAAACTGGGATGGCTTCTGTAATTCCCGGACTGTCCCTGGAAAATAGACTTGGCGGGTCTGGCAGGCTGAAGAAAGCTCCCCACTCCTGCTTCACAAAGCAGAAAATGCAAGAAATCTCAACAGTGAAGAAGCATATGACTGTTTCAGTTGCACATAGTTAGGTTTAGTTTCTGGTTTTGTTGCAATTAGTCCCAGTGTGGTAAAAATATTGATGGTGTGTAGTCTAAGGATTCAGACCCAATTAAGGGTCCCTCAGCATGCCTGGAAGCCAGGCAAAAAACAATGCTTGGAGCTGCTCAAGAGATAATAAATGGAAAAGAAAGCAAGGCATAATGTGAGCGGCAGAAGCGAGCTTCTCAGCATTCCACATCAAAACGGATTCCCCAAACTGGGAGTGTATCAAAAGCCACTTGATGCGGAGAGACATGCTGTATCACACTTGCCAGTTGCCAACAGGAGAGGAACCGAGAAGTGCTGAAATGTGCTTGTGCCGTGCAACTCAAAAGATGGTAAATACTTGTTTATCAATAATATTTAGGGAAAAGGCCACACACCATTTTGCTCTGGCTGTGAAGTTGTGTTGGAGTGTTCTTGAGCCTACAGCACCAGTCACACAAATGAGTTCCATGTCAAATGCATTATTTCCAACAAAGCAGCTTGCTGAGAGGCACTTGATATGCATTTATGTTCCCCCGAACACCATTCCTTCTGTGCACTCAATCCTCTCCTTTTTTTTTAATGCTCAGTCAGGCATTCAGCGAGAGAAAATGCTTTATTTCTCCACTGCTCTGTTTCTCTGCATTCAAGCATACACAGTTTTAGGTTGCACCTTTATTTATGAAAGTGGACTGTTGTGTCTTTCATAATCCATAGCTAGCAGGGATTATGCAAAATGCAAAAAAAGTTGCACATATTTCTGCAAGTGTTTCTATAGAGGCATAGACCAGATTGGCACCCAGATGCAATTGTGTGGGTACACAAAGTTCTCCCAGTGCTGGAGAAGATAGCAATCAGTGGGGAAATTTTAATTGCAAAAAGGGTTACGCTCACCTTTCCAGGTGCTATGGTTCCAATCCAAATTGCCCCCACCTGCATGCAACATTTTAAAGAGACAGGAGATAACATTACAGGACTCCGTCATGCCACCTAGTCTTCTGTCTGCATCCAAAATAGTGTTTGCTACAAAACTTGAAGTTTTAGGTACTGCAGCAAGAATATCCATCTTTTGCCATAAAATCCAATTTTCAGTTCTTCTAAAAATTTGAATGCTCAGATTTTAAAAAGCTGAACTGTGATGTGACCCTCTTCAGGGATTGAGTATCTGTAGATGATGACTATGCATGAGGGAAGCAACAGGGTCCTTTCTGCTACCAGGGAGCCAGTGTGGTGTAGTGGTTAAGAGCGGTAGACTCGTAATCTGGTGAACTGGGTTCGCATCTCCTCTCCTCCACATGTAGCTGCTGGGTGACCTTGGGCTAGTCACACTTCTTTGAAGTCTCTCAGCCCCACTCACCCCACAGAGTGTTTGTTGTGGGGGAGGAAGGGAAAGGAGAATGTTAGCCGCTTTGAGACTCCTTCGGGTAGTGATAAAGCGGGATATCAAATCCAAACTCTTCTTCTTCTTCTACCAATACACACTTACTAGAATATCTGTTATGAGTCCCATGATAACCTTGAATATGGGGAGTGGGGGTGGGGCATCTACAGAGAAATTTCTAATGAATTGCTCCCTGCTTCACCCAAACCCTTATGCAGAAATACATACTTATTATCCACAGATGCTGAATGACTGCAAAGAGCTGCTGCTTTCATTCCTTTTCAATTTTATTGTGCCAGCCTTGCACAACTTGTCACCTGCCAAGTCAAATACAGTCAGTCAACCATCTATGGTGGACTGCCAGAGGCTCAATGAGCATCCTGGTTTAACTTGCCTGCCTGGAACCATTCTCCATATGTTACATCACTGGTATTTTCAGTATGAGGAGCAGGTATAGCCTTTGCTACAATCCCATTAAATGTCACTGTTCACCGTCCTCTTCTTGGCTTCCTAGAGCAAAATCATGCATAGTTTAAGAACTATGATCATCTTGTGCACAGTGATATGTGCATCATGCTTCTTTCTGGCCACTTCTTCACACATATTCACTACCAGAAGATCATCCCCTCCTGCCCCTCCCCCTGCAAAACAAAACAAAGACCCCAACAACAGTGGCTTGGATCATAGTTTTTCTTCTATGAAAACAAGTTCACAGAATGAAGCTTTCCCTCTTCGCCATTCTGTCCACATCCTCCCACTCAAAATCTATTTCTGGGGCTTGGGGAACCCTTGGTAATTGTGTGGGGTACAGTACAGGGGACTGAAGATGAAGAGGAGTTTTGATGGAAATCACCTCCCTCCTTATTTGGATGGTGGAGCAACTTAGGATACAAGTCAATACATTTTTTATCAATGTTAGCCAATGCACCTAAACAATCACACACACGCAGACATCATGCATGTTATCTGCTAGTAAAAATGAAGGACCTTAAATTCCAAAACCTGACCACTACTTTACAACCATTTCCAAATCCTACTCACAACCCCATCCTTTTGCCTGGGACACTAGATAAAACACATTGCAAGATAGACAGGTATATGAGTGAAAATGGCACTGATTCGGCACAAAGATGGAAACAAGAAGAATTACCGACAAAAGAAGAATGGCAGATGAATTTAATGGACTATGCAGAACTGGATAAGATGACAGGAAGAATTCAAAACCGACAGGACCAGGAATTTCTAAAAGATTGGACTAAATTTGAGACATATTTGAAAAATAACTGTAAACAACAAATCACGCTAATAGGCTTGCAAGAAGTTTTGTGAGGTTTATTTTAAGAAATATTACAGTGATAATTTTGGAAAAGCAATATTTGAACTTGATTGTTAAAAGTAATAGTGGAGTATGAAATACAAGAAGTTAAGAAAAGTGAAAAACCCGAGAAGTGGTTGGTGGAAGTCAGAAAATTTGTATAACATATGAATGTTAAATATTATTTAAGAATGTATGCAAAAATCTTTAATAAAAATTATTTAGAAAGAAAGAAAGAAAGAAAGAAAGAAAATGGCACAGATTCCTCATTTCTTTATGTAAAAACAGCAAAATAGCTGCATGCGCAAAGATTATTTCCCCATGTACTATGGGTTTGTACAGAAAGTATACAAGAAACTGTTTGATAACCAATTCTAATAAAACTAGGTAAGCTTCTTGGCTGGCGTTTGATCCTTCATAGGGCACACACCATTGCGCCTATGGGATTCTCATTTATTTCAATGGCCGTCTGCATTGGAGAAAACTTGGAACACTTCCACAGTTGGTTCCTTAAGTTCCCCATGAAATAACAATTTCCTCTGAGGATGTTTGTGCAGTGCAATGAATGGCTGAATAAGGAAAATGGAGAACAAGAGTCTTACAATAGGCAGTCCCAAATGACCTCCTGCATTTACTGCCACTGAGACAGGCAGCTGTGGGTTTATTCCTAATAACAAATTCCATTGGTTTCTAGGGGAATAGTCAAGAGAAACACAGTATTTCCTGATAGCTGACAGCATGTGGTCCTAAAAGGCATTCGTCCAGATCCGGAAGAGCAGCATCAAGAATTCTACATGTCCCTTTGTGAAGATTTTCCCCAGCACCACTGCTGTTAACCAACTGTTTTATGAACCCAAGAGGGAGTTGCAGTCTAACATTGAGAGCTACCATGGGAAAACTGAAGTGGAAGGCCCAATTGCACATGTGTCATCAAAGCGCTTTGTTAGATTTCAAGGGAGCTTTTAAGGTTAAAAAGCATTTGTTTAGAATTCCTCCAAATCTGCAATAAAAATGGGATGTCCTTTATTCACAGAAGTTTGCCGTTTTACCACCTGCCCAGCACTGTGGGGGAAATGAGATAGCCAGAAGCACCCCATATGGTCTGATTGACTTCATCCCACCTCCTACTGCCAGGAAAAGCACAACAGTGCTCAGCAGACTGCTTATGCATTGGGATTGAAAGCATGGCAAGATCTTGGCATGGAGTACTACACCGTTTCTGTCTATCTGTTGGAAGCCTTCATGTACATTTCTGGGTGCAAATTGCCCCCAAAAGTGTGTTATTTATGCTGAGTTCAGCATCCCAATTAAGTTACTAGTCATTCTCATTCATCTCCCCCCTGCTCAAACTTTGACCTTGTCAAAAGGGGAATAAACACACCTTCTGTGGTCCCCCTAAGCTACCACATTAATTGTTGATCAAGCACTTATCAAGAGATACTCAGGATCTCATTATGTTCTATTCTCCCTTCTGCAACCCCAGCATCATACACATTTTTTTCCCACACACAAAAGTTGTGGACAGAGTTAAAACTGTCTGGCCATGCACGATTCTCCTCTTTCTGAGATAGAGAGAAAATGAGGAAAAAGAGGTTCCAGTGTTTAGAAGAGGGGAAAACCAGGGACTCCAGTGTGATTTTGAGATCAGATGATATGCAAAATTGTGACATTAGGAAGTTCTTTTTAAAAAAAGACTATGAATAAGACAGAATGGGTGAATCAATAGTCTGGCTCCTTTAACTAGAGTCCCACTCAGTTAGGTGTCTGCTCCCAAGTACCGTATTTTTTGCTCCATAAAGTGCACCTCGTTTTTAGAGGAGGAAAACAAGAATATTTTTTTCTGGTTTTCCTCCTCTAAAAGGCTGGGAGGGAGGGAGGGAAAGAAGAGAGAGAGAAGGAAGGAAGAGAGAGAGAGAGAGAGAGAGAGAGAGAGAGAGAGAGAGAGAGAGGAAGACAGAGGGAAAGAAGGAGGGAGAGAGGGAGAGAAGGAAGGAAGGACAGACGGATGGAAGGAGAGAAAGGGGGGAAGCATCTCCCTCCCTCCCTCCTTGTGCTCTCCACGGGTGGGGGAGGAACGGATATCCCGAAAGCGCTGCTTTTGGGCTGTCTGTTCCTCTCCCGCCCCCTTTGCAGCTGTGTGGGCGTCGGCGGAGGGGTGGGGGGGAGGAACAGACACCCCGAAAGCTCCAGTGGCAGAGGCATCCCTCTGCTTATGACTGCAGTGGCAGCCGAGGGATCCCGCTGCCGGTCAGTGCCTTCGCTCCATAAAGCGCACAGACTTTCCCCCTTCCTTTTTAGGAGGAAAAAAGTGTGCGTTATGGGGCGAAAAATACGGTAAGCGTGCCTAGGTCTAAAAACTTACAGCATGGGTAGATAAACTATGGCTCCTCAGATGTTGCTCTATGACAGCTTCCATCACCACTGGCCCTGCTGATAAGTGTTCCAGGCCAACAACATCTGGAGAGCCCCAAGTTGGGTATTCCTGGCCAACCTAATAAGGTGAGACAGTACACACATTGGGTTGTATTCAAAGGAAGTACTCAGGAGAGCATTTCATTAGCACAAGGGTTTCTCCCCATCTCCTCTCCGCCCCGCCCCCCCATTATGTGTATCCTCAAGACACAACAGAAGTACTACTAAGCATGGTGGGTGAAGAATTCAGTTTGTTCCATGCTTTAAGCTAACTAACTTGCACTTCCCAGAACAGAGGGAGAACTGAAACACAACTATCCTTCAAAATACTCAGCTGCCTGAATTCTGCGGTACAGTTCTTCAAACCAAAACATATACATATGTACATAAAAGTGCATATGTTAGTAGAAATGACATGTAAAGTTGCTCACCAAAATGTGTGCATTGGGGAAAGCTGCAAAGAAAAATGTGTGGGTTAAAATAAATGAGCACAAAAACGTGTGTGTTATGAAGACATGCACATCTCAATGTGTGTAGGGAGGTGTATTAGGAGAAATATGCACTGCTGGATTTTTCTAAAGTTTATTATTATTATTATTAAATAAAAAGCAAACTGATGCAGAAATGTGGTGACCTGAATTGAAGATTGGAAAAACGAGAAATAGAGGGAAAACTTGGTACTGATAGATTCGTCCCTCCCTGCCTGCGACTGAGGCTTCCTCCACATTTGTTAGGCAGCTTCCCAGGCAGACTGACAGACCGGCTGCTTCCCAGGAGGAGAGGATTTGGCTTCCAGAATGCGACATGTGCAGAGATCACCAGCAGGATTAACAGCGTCACTTTACAGGACTATAGTTGTTTATATTATTAATATTATTAATATTATTATTATTATTACCATTATTATTAATTTTTTATTATTATTACTACTATTATTTAAAAACAACAACAGAGCTCTCATGGGCAGCCACAGAAGACAGCACTGAGAAAACTAAAATCTTTCAAATCCCCCAATTCAGGTGCTGTTTCTGCTATGGCTTTTAAAGGCAGAGGATATATGGGAGCTGCATGCGGGAGACACACATTTGTGTTGCCTAAATTAAATTTGACAGCGCTGCTGCAGCTGAACATTCAAGGGGGAGGCTAGATTGGAAACTTCATGTCAGGAGGCGCTTGCTCGTATCGAGTGAGTCTCCCTATTAATTAATTAATTTCATTTATGACTTGCTTCCCATGAGGCATCCTGAAGCAATTTACAATATAACAAAAAAATATGTAAAAACAATTAAAACAGTTGCATATGTAATGCACATATAAACACAGTTTATCTCACTATCTTTCCAGTGCTATTTTTCCTAGAAAAAGAGGTGCTGACTATGAACGCCTCCCTTGTTCTCTTATAATGGCAATGGCGCCCACCTGAGTTCCAATGAGTTCCGGCTGAAAAAAAGGTCCTGTTTGTATCACAAACACTTTAAAACAGCAACAGCACATACATAAAATTCATCTAATACGAAGGTATTCCATGGTGACCCTAATGCCCATCTCACAGAACTGATTCAGGAGCACATCCTGGGCAATGCTGTGCAGTCATCAAGATAAGTAGTGAACCTGCTGGCGCGTGCCCCAGGGGCATGGCGCGTGTCCCGGGGGTGTAGCACGCCACCCAGTGGGGTGGGGTGCGCGTCCCAGGGGCGTGCCACATCACCTGCGGTGGTGTGGCGTGTGTCCAGAGGCATGGCATGCTGCCCGCGGGAGCATGGTGTGCGTCCTGGGGGCGTGGTGCGCCGCCCGGCGCGGTGGGGGTGCGCGCCACGTGTCTGGGGGCGGTTGTGATGGTACCCCCCTCCCTGATGGTGCTGGGGGCAGTGCGCTCCCCATTCCTCCGCCAGTGATCAAGATGTACTATGGCTAGATCGTATGTTGCCTCTTCAGGGGGGGAAATATCTGCTAACTGCCCATACCATGTTTTATACTGTAGCAGGGCTGGATTTAGGTTTGATGAGGCCCTAAGCTACTGGGGCCCTTTATATGTCCAGCTGTCCTTTGTCAACAATAAATTGTCACTGCTTTTTTGTGTTGAATATATGCTATATGGTAATTTATGGACCTAATAGGTCCATACACAACACAAAACACTGTTGCTGTGTGTAGGTTTTATTTAATTTGTTTTTTTCTTATATTTTGGAAATGCACATCGGGTTTTTTTTCCTTTACATTTTTTTGGGGCCCCCAAGAGAGTGGGGCCCTAAGCTATAGCTTGTTTAGCTTATACGTAAATCCAGCACTGTGCTGTAGCAATTTGGAGGGGGAGGAGTGGGGAAACAGAATGATGTGCAAACGGGAGCTACTCATAAAGCCTGAATGCAGATGGAGCGAAAATTCAGAGAGGTTAGGATGTTGAGTCATCAGTCATAAGGCCCAAGGGCTCAAACTGTTCTTACTGTGGTCAAGAATTAAGGTCAGTTCAGATTTTCCTGCGTTGTGATGATATTCTTGTAGTGAAGGGTCAGTACCAGGCACCCTTTGACTCCAGCATGCATTCCACAAAGGATTTTTTTTGGGGTGGGGGGATAAGACACACCTGTTTGAGCCTTTGAGTCTTGAAAGGTATATTTTTAGGACCCGTCTTGTTATTGTGTCAGTAATTTGCCTGTAACTGCATTTTATATTACTTCAAATTATACACCTCCAAGAGAAGATAAACAAATAAGAAGATTTAAAAAAAAATCCTCACAAAGCTTTCTCTAAAAATCTCAGAGATCGCTTTCAATATTGTATTTTTAATTTCTATAACCTGCTCTGGAACCTTATGGCAAAGGATGAGTAAGAAGTCAAATTAATAATAATAATTTTTAAATTATAGAACATGGTAGGTCCCTCCTCTACCTCATGAAAAGCCAAGCTTTTCTTTGCAAGGAGGAAGTTTCTATTCACTGTGCCCCACCATGGTTAAAATGACAATTCGTGGAGTTGGCTGGAGCCCATTTTTCTATCGCCTGCTCATTTCCAATGTACTTTAAAATTATTTCAGACTCAGTGGGGGGGGGGGGAATGGCATTAGCAACTTTGTGAAGTACAGCAAGGTTAAACTCAGCTCCTTGAATAACCGGCATAAAATGAAAATGAGACTTCAATAAAAAAGAAAAAAAAACTCAAGAGTGAGAAAAGGGTAGATAAATACATAGTAGAGAAATGAAACATTAAAATTAAATGCCTATCATGGGTGGGTGAACCTCAATACAGGCAAAGTGTTTCAGATGGGAAGTCTTTTATCTGATGGGGAATTGGTTGATGAGAATATTAATGCAGTATCCCACAGTCCATTAGGAAAGCGCATGTCTGATGACTGGAGGTTACTATCCTAATGTGACCCTTTTGAGAACAATCACCAAAATATGTATTTGCCGGTGTGCATAATTAATCACTGGTTCCCCCCTCCGCCCCCTCTTATGTCTCCCATTTAAACTTAGTGCTAATGTTTTCAAGCCGTCTGCGCAGAGAGCGGGGAAGCAGCGTTGATGCAAAATAGATTGAAGGTTATCACCCTGATCTGGAGGTGCTTGGCTTCCAGTTGCATCTCACACAAGCGTTTCCGAAACGCTGCTTTGTCAGCTCATCCAGATTCAAAGAGCAGACTGTGGATTTGGCCCAGGAATTGCTGAAGGAGCAAGAACAGGCAGCAAACCTCTAGATTTCAGCCTCCACTCACAGCACCTCCCGGCATTTCCGATAGCCTTGTTTCTTTCCCTGTATTGAAATGAAGGCACGGTTGTCTCTTGCCTTCAATAAGGTTGGCTTTTAGAAGCACGTGAGGCTAATAATAATTGCCTGCCCTCAGAGGAATGCACCCTTTTGTTTCCTTGTGATTCATTAGCCTTCTTCAGGCATAAGAATAATAATTTTTAATAATTTTTTTATTTATACCCCGCCCATCTGGCCGGGTCTCCCCAGCAACTCTGGGCGGCCTCCAACAGACATTAAAATACATGAAAATATCACAAGTTAAAAACTTCCCTAAATAGGGCTGCCTTGAGGTATTTTCTGAATGTCAGATAGTTGTTTATATTTTTGACCTCTGCTGGGAGGGCGTTCCACAGGGCGGGCGCCGCTACCGAGAAGGCCTTCTGCCTGGTTCCCTGTAGCTTTGCTTCTCGCAGTGAGGGAACCACCAGAAGGCAATTAGGGTAAAGCCTAATTAATTAATTGGGGGGGCAGGTGGAATTGGAGTACTAGACAGAAGGGGACAGCATGTTTTGCCACCACTCATCTGACCTCCTGCCTGCTGCGTTGCTGCTGCTTACCGGGAGATTGAAGGAGAGGGGTGAGATGGTGGGGAGGTTGGTGCAATGCAAACGCATTGTCAGGCAAGCCAGATTTGGTGTGTTTGCACCACACTGGTCTCACCACTGCCTTGCTCTCTATTTCCCAATAAGAAGAACTGACACGACTGACACGATGCCAGGTGAACAGTGGCACCCCACCCTGCCATCTGCTAATAGCACTAGTTCTGCCTCTCCTCCATCACTGTTCCCACCACCTTCCAACTCATGGAAGATGAAGGCCTGAAGCGGGAAGCAGGCCTGATTTACCAGAGAGCCAGTGTGGTGTAGTGGTTAAAAGCGGTAGACTCGTAATCTGGTGAACCGGGTTCGCATCCCTGCTCCTCCACATGCAGCTGCTGGGTGACCTTGGGCTAGTCACACTTCTTTGAAGTCTCTCAGTCCCACTCACCTCACAGAGTGTTTGTTGTGGGGGAGGAAGGGAAAGGAGATTGTTAGCCGCTTTGAGACTCCTTCGGGTAGTGATAAAGTGGGGTATCAAATCCAAACTCTTCTTCTTCTCTTCTTACCAAGGTTCTAAAGCATGGTTGGGAGTCTCCCTTGTGGAGGTAATAGTGACAAAGGGGTGGCAGAGCTAGTAAGCCTATCCCCACTGTCTGACTCTCACATATTTACTTGACTCTCACTGTAATGCCTGAAGAGGGTTATTGTTCCCAGTGGATGTGCCTCCTGGCTGGAAGGAAGCAAGGCCAAACACAATGACTCATCCAATAGCAGCCTGCTTGAGGAATACAACTATGCACATAGTTTTTGAAATTGCCAATACATTGGCTCTATTATAGTCAGCCTTTTAAGACATTGGGTGCAGGTATTTTGTTCAATAGAAAAGGACATTTTGACAAGGTGGAATTTTTCAAATCACTCGGAGTTATGGCATGTCAAGTTGCGTGTGATAAAAGTCCCTAAGTTTACATGGCAATTAAAAGCACAAGAGCATGAACGTTGAAAGTTTGTCCATATTAGAAATTGACAGAAATGCTCGTCCGGTAAAGTACAGCAATTGTGTAGGGATCAGCAAATGCAACACTACAGGACATCCCTTTCTGGAATGAGGAGGAGGGATATAGCACGCTAAGAAGTCACCACAACCTGCTCCACTTAGACTGCCTTCTCCCTCACAGGGCCAACTGCCACCAACTGCTCTTTGGAAAGGAGAATACGAAAGCAGATAGCAAAGTTACCACAACCTGGCCCACATTGATCCCCACATTGGATATCCAGCACCCACGAAGTCTATGGTGAGAGAAGGCAGACACATTTCTGTTCCTGTCATGCAGTGATGGTCACCATCTGGGTCAATGTATGCAGCAGGCATATCTAAACGGGCTTCCTTCTATTTTCTTCAAACAAGCAAGGCTTGGAAACCAGCTTAATTTAGGGATGGGCCCTAGTGGGAAATCCATGTCGGGGCTGGTTTGTTATAAGATGAGACTACAGACCATTCCATCTTGACTCCATGAAGTTTTTAAAGGCAGATAAGGTATTTTGCTTTCAATATCTATGCAGACTTTTTGACATAAATGGGGTCCTCAAACAGGAAAAAATAGATTCCCACACTTCACTACTGATGCAAAATGGCTACATCTAAGCTTCATTAACCAAAATTTGTCTCCAAAACAGTAAATTCCACAACCTCTTTTCAACTTTATTCCAGGCCATGCTAAATGAAAGGATTATAATCTCTGATACTCTCAAATCCATTAAAAAATGATAATGAAATCAGTGGCAGAGCTTCACGCTCCGGCACTGGGGGGCGGAGCGCAGACAGGGGCGGGGCTGGCATGTGTCCTGGGGGTGTAGCACACCGCCTGCGGGGCCTGGCAACTAGCGTGGGTGGGGGGCAGCCGCTATGGCACCCCGCCGGGATCGCGCTGCCAGGGGCGGTGCACTCCCCCCGCACTCCTCTTCCTCCGCCAGTAAATAAAATAAAAGCATGCAACATCTTTCTGTAACTTTTTTTTTAAAAAAATTGAATGTTGCATGAACAATGGACCTTGTGGTAAAGGAAGAGTAAATATAATCTTATATTTATAATATAATAAGAGTAAAGTAAAAAAAAAATCCTAGCACTGCAATAGTGCTAAGGAACGCTTTTTATTGCATAATAGCTTTGTCATATGAAGAAGGTGCAGAAGCAGAGTCATGAAAGAGTAGCTGAAGTGACCTTTTCTTTAAGCTACGCAGTAAAGTGTGAACCGTCAGCGCAGTACATGGGCATTTAGCTACATGTCTCATTAACTTGAACAGAGGCCTCACTTCTATCTCCAAATATCACACTTTTAAAAGAATACAAATCAGAAGGCCTTGGGCGTTGTTGTTGTTTGTCCTAAAATGACAAGAAATAAAAGATCTGTGAAAGAAGGATTTTTTTGCGGTGGGGGTGGGGGTTAAGCCCTACAATGGGTTGGGCTGGGGTGAATTATTATTTACAGTTTGACAGTGGGAAAAAGTGCAACCAGAAAGGGGGGGAAGGTGTTTGGAAATACCCATTATTGTCGACCGCAAGGTGAAGAAACAGTACCTAGATACTTGAAGAATAATCAAAAGGCTTGTCTCATTAGCTTTTGTGGGAGAAGCTAGGAGAAAAAACAGAACGGAAAGTATAGCAATATTACTCTCTCGTATCCCACGGAGACATTTTTATGTTTCACTATAATTTAAAAAAGATACGTGGACATCTAAGCATTCAATATAAAGTATTCATGAGTGATCAAACAATACAGATTTTGGCTGCTCACATATTTTATTCAAATTATTTCGAGAGTCTCCAAAGGAGAAATTCAGAATTATAGTTGGACTAGGGAGGATGGAGGGAGGGAAGAAGAGTCAATTACAGCTACTCAATCTGCATTAACTTTTAACAGCTTCTTTTATTCCTGCCTTTACACATTATACATACATTACCAGAACATGATTTTGGCAATCATAAACATTTCCTATATATAATCATTTACAGCTTTTCTTACAGAATCACCATTTTTATTTGAGAAAGAAACTTTCTCCCCTCTTCTTTACAATGTTTTCACTTTAAGGCTACGATTTTCTGCGGTTGAATTTCGTATGGTTAGTCCTGAATCAAACATTCCACCATTAGTGTAATAGTTTCAGAGAAAGCAAAGGCGTGTTGGTTGCTTTGTTTGTTTGTTTGTTTGTTTGTTTGTTTACCTCCCAGCTTTTTCTCCAAGGAGTTTGAGGTGGCACACATGGTTCTGCCCTTACTCATTTAATCCCTACAACAGCCTTGTGTATTGTTGGGAGAAAAACATGGCGGCTCCCTTGGCCAATCAGGGAACGCTGCTGAGTGAGAGACTATCAAAGACATGGCTGCCAAACTGCTTAGAGGAACAGCTCCACTGTGGCAACAAAAAGTTAAAGTGAATAAAGAAAAAGAAAGGGAAAACTGATGTCTAGTGGGATGCTGTTTGTTGACATTCGTGCTGCATGGTTTAAGTGAATTTTTACTAGTAACATCGCTGAAATGCTTAATTCTCTGGGTTGGAAAACAATTTTGTCCAACTCATAACTCTGATATTTCACTGACTGAACATCATTGCATGTACTTTTGCAGGTTTTTCTTTTTTCTTTTTAAGAACAGTATTTAACTCCATGTATTTATTGCAAAAGAAGTTATCCTGCATTTGTCCTTCTTCTTCTTCCCTCCACCCTGCAAACTTGGCTTTAATTGCCAAGGTCCTAATTGCTCATTCTATTGCCCTTCCTTCAAAATGCCTCCTTCACATCAAACGCGGTATCACATGTTTCCATCCCTGGGCAGATAACATCCAGGCTAAATTGCTTGTCCTCAGGGAGAGTTTTGTTCATAGCACTCCACAGGGGGCGATGGAGAAAGTCTTGTGCTCATTAGCAAGGTACTAAAGCTTTTGATGTAAGGAGGATATTAAGCTTAAGAACCACAAAAGGTCTGCGCTTCCCAGAGAAGGAACATGCTAGGATTGGTTGTGCCCAAGTTTCTATATTCTAACTAAATAAAAAATATTGGGGGGAATCACTGGAATTGTAACAGGATTGTCAGATAGATTTTTTATATTAAAAGGTATGTTCCACTGCATTGGGGGCAGGGGTATAGGAAAGGGTGCAGGGGAGTCACCGCAGGTACCATCATGGAGGGGGGGTGACAAATGTATCAAGGAGCAATTACTGCCCTACTAGGGTGGTTAATAAAAAACTTTTTTTTGAAAATGCCTCCTCCAAAGGTCTTATTTTACTACACTAGGGATTATATAGCTATGTATATGAAATTTCATGCATATCAGTTAATATCTTGACCCTCCTCCATGAAAATAGCTGTTTACTTGGCTCTTTTCCTAAGTCATGAAGGCTGAAATTTCAATTCAGTGGAGCAGGGTCAAGATATTAACTGATATGGATAAAATTTCAGATATAGCTATATAATCCCTAATTTAGTAAGATAAGACCTTCAGAGCAGGCTTTTTTATTTTAAAGAAAAGTTTTTTTTTTTTTTAATGAACTGCCCTATCCTCCGTTGGGCTTCGGGTCCTGGAAAGTCTGCCTATGTGAAGAAAATGAGACTAGGCCGAGTAGGCGCTGCAACCGTCCAACAGCTTGACCTCACCTCCAAAGGCACACTCCTCCATTGTCTCCCGAGACCGACAGACAGATGCCAGCCTATTTTAATATTAATTTTATTCATTCCATTTCTATACCACATTATATTTTTAGGGGGGGGGGGAATCTCAAAGTGATTTACAACACAATAAAACAACCCAGAATAAAACATTGCAGAATAAAGTCAATTCTGAAGTATACATTCAAAGCAACATAATTAACAGGAAACTAAAATATTACCTTAAAGATTTCATAATAAAACATCACAAAAGTGTGCCAGCTACAGAGTGCACATTTAACACAGCAAAGTTAACAAGAAAATTGTCTTAAACATTTCAAAAGAAAACATTGCTAAAGGAAGTAAAATATTAAAAAGCACATTTAAAACAGCATAATTAACAAGAGAATAAAATATCGTAAGCATAGGACATACCTGCTGCTGTTGTTGCGAGCCCTGCCAATGGTGGTTCATGGCGGGCAGCGGCTGTGGAATATGGCCAATGTCTCAAGCCAAAAAATGAATGATATCTCAAGTAATAACAATAAATTTGCAAATGGTGCAAGGGTGGAACTTCTGAATACACACCTTTTCTTATTCCCTATAATAAAGCTTTCATCCAATGCCTACTTACCTGGGAGTAAGCCCAAATCTACTCAGTTTCTGAGTAGACATGTAGAAGATTGCATTTTAATTTAGTAATTGCTCATCTCTGGCTCTCATTATCACATTTTCAAATAGATGTTTAGAACCATGAACATACACCTTTATTTTACAAGAAGATGGGGGCTTTATGACAACCATCCAGCCAGCAATAGCCCTACCTGGAAACTATATAAATGTTCCACATGGGCCATATTTTTACACCACCCTACACATACCTTTCCTTAAAACGGTTTTAACAACCTTTTAATGCATCTCATTTCATGGCTCAACTACTATAACAACTTAATTCAATTTAAATTAAATATAAATTAATTCTGTTTCAAATACCTTGCTAACAGAGTCTTATATAGTCTGGGAATAGTAGCAACTAACTAACCAATGGATTCGTCATCATGAACACTTCATCCCTTGCTCTTCCTTTCTCTCCGATTCTCCTGCCCAAGAAGTCCTACCAGCCATCAAGGGGTAGGAGCCCCTTGCTTCTCTTTCTGTTTCCTAAAAGAGGTCAGATATGATCCCACTCACTTTGTCAGGACAATGGCTTTTAATGAATCGGTGTCTGCAGTGTAGCCAAAACTTCAGGGCAATTAATTCACTAAGAAGACTGGAAAAGTGAGGGAGGAAAATCCAAATTTTGTGTTTTTATATTGTGATTTTTATCCTGTGAACCGCCCTGAGACCTGTGGGTATAGGGTGGTATACAAATTTTAATGTTGATGATGATGGTGATGAGAGGAGGAGGAGGAGGAGGAGAACTTGGTTGCTCTACATCTAAAACAACAGCTAGGTTGGCCATGTCCCCCTAGCTGGTATTCCCCCGGAGGTATTAAGAGTGGTCCTGTCCTTCAGCACTTTCCAAGGTGCCACTGTGATGAATAGATAGACCAGTGACTAACCGAAAGTATGTTCCAGCTAAGGGGACTTGAATAAAGTGCTTGAGGCTCACAGGAGCTCACTTACAGTTTCTAGAGAAGCAGAAAGTACAAGATGATGTGCATCTTCTCCAGCTTTTTACATAGCTGCTAGTGTCCAGCCAACCATGAAGAGAAAGCATGATGATATCAGAGGCATCTTATGAAAGATGGCTCATTCAGATAGTGACCACCCAAAAGCAGCATTTTCAGCCTTCTGCTATGCTGATTAAAAATATATGCAAGGAAATGAAACATCAACATCTTCCCTCAAGTTGTGTAAGTTTGATGAAAGCCACTGGTGGCATGACTGCAAGTCGTCAAAAGCAGCTTTTAGCAGTGATTTCAAGCTTCTCCTACCTTACATTGGGACGCGGGTGGCACTGTGGGTTAAACCACAGAGCCTAGGGCTTGCCGGTCAGAAGGTCGGCGGTTCGAATCCCTGCAACGGGGTGAGCTCCCATTGCTTGGTCCCTGCTCCTGCCAACCTAGCAGTTCGAAAGCACGTCAAAGTGCAAGTAGATAAATAGGTACCGCTGCAGCGGGAAGGTAAACGCCGTTTCCGTGTGCTGCTCTGGTTTGCCAGAAGTGGCTTAGTCATGCTGGCCACATGACCTGGAAGCTGTACGCCAGCTCCCTCGGCCAATAATGCGAGATGAGCGCCGCAACCCCAGAGTCGGTCATGACTGGACCTAATGGTCAGGGGTCCCTTTACCTTTACCTTACCTTACATTTTTACTTATGTAATTGGTACGCAGAAGGACAGTGAGCAAAATACTAATATTTGTATTCTTTTTCCAACTTGACTGCTTATTCCTCCTCCCATCCCATGAGCCCAAGCAGGCCACTTAACTCACAGCATGGCTTGACCCAATTCACACCCACCTGTCCATCTCCTGGCGTCATATGACATCAGATACAGGACAGGTAAACCAGTGGCGCTAAATTGAAAAGGAAGAATTGGGAACATGTTCTAAGTGTGCTCCTGATTCTTCCTTTCCAGCCGCTGGTAGAATTTGGTGCTTTTCAAATCCAATGCCTTTTCCCATCGCCCTGCTAATATTATTTGCGTCACAGGCACAACTTGCATTCAAGTCGCAATGGCAAGTGCACTCCAGGTGTGTTTGAGGAAGGACTATAACTCAGTGGTAGAGCATCTGCTTTGCATGCAGAAGGTCCATGGCATCTCCAGGTAGGGCTGGAGAGAATCCTGCCTTAAATTCAGGAGACATTACTGAGACTACTGAACTAGAAGAAGCAGTGGTCTGACTCCACAAAAGGCAGCATCCTATGCTCCTATGGGTTCTCAGTTCTTCCTGTCCAGCTGTACTTCAGCGCCTTGTAAATCTGGTGCCTTTTCTGTCACCACAGTCTTAAAACAATGCTTTGGATAAATACATATATATGTTTTACACAATCCAATTTCCCTTTTGCCCCATGTGTAATGATTTCCAGAATTATCTTGCATGTGAGGAATCAGTGTCTGATTTTTCACATAAAATGGACTGTCAGCAAAAGAGGAACAAATATTCATAGTCTGAACATGTCAAGGTAGAGGAGTGTGGGGTTTGTTTGTTTTTTTAAAAAAGGCAGCAAATAATAATAATAATAATAATAATAATAATAATAATAATAATAATAATATTTCTTCCTTAATGTGTAAATGTGAAATCTTTCTATAAGCTCTTAAAACTCTCCATCCCCCACTTTTCTTGAAATATTCTTTTTCTTCCAAGCAAATGTGCCCAACCCCATTTTAGCTCAATATAATTTCAACAAGTAAAATGAAACACCAAGGCTGCTAGCTCTCTCTCTCTCTCTCTTCAGTTCTATTTGGTTGCAAATTTATTCTCGCTATCCATCAGAATGTTTTGTCTAGTGCTAAGCAGAGCTCAAGACAATGAATGTAGAACTCCTGTTATATTACACAAATTATCCTTCAAATGGAAATAAAGGCATTTTTTTTCCTCACCAGAGAGAAAGAAACCCATTCTAAAAATAATGTTTCAGAAAACATTTTGCTTTTCCTATGCTCTTCATTTTCTTTTTTATTAACAAACCATGTAAGAATGCAAATGGAAGCCCTACCTGGATGTGAGGCATCAAAATTGAATGATAATCAGACTTGGTTTCCTTCCTTTGACACTGATTAAACATTGAGCACAAATGAATGCAACAAAATCACACAAGCAGGAACATCTATTGGTGCAACTTGTCCCATTAGGAATTAATTCACTTTTTGATATTTCCCCTTCAAGAACATTGAAATGTTGCAATTTGTGGAACAGGGTTTTCTCTGGTGGTTTGTCAAGGCAAAATCTCCTTAAAAGATCAAGACATTGCCATATACAGTGGTACCTCGGGTTAAGAACTTAATTCGTTCTGGAGGTCCGTTCTTAACCCAAAACTGTTCTTAACCTGAAGCACCACTTTAGCTAATGGGGCCTTCCACTGCCGCCACTGCACCACCACCACGCGATTTCTGTTCTCATCCTGAAGCAAAGTTCTTAACTTGAGGTACTATTTCTGGGTTAGCAGAGTCTGTAATCTGAAGCGTCTGTAACCCGAGGTACCACTGTATAAAATAGTTTGGTGAATCAGACAAAATAAGATTCTAATCTGGATATCCAACTAAATCCAACCCAAGAAAACTAACGGACTTAAGTGAGTGATGTTCTTTTATTTCATTGGGTCTACTCTGAGCATAACTTACATTCGATACATCTTTAAGGCTAGTCCTATACCTGCTTATTTGGGAATAAGCTCCATTGAACCTAGAGGCCCTTATTTTTGTGTAGACTTTAAGTGGCATAAATCAGGAAAGCTCCAATCAAATTAATACATCCCCATTAATTGAAAGCAGCTAATTATCTCGCTCTCCTAGAACACGCATTGCTTACAACACAGCATTAATGAGGACAGTTGCTCATCCCCTTTGGAATGTAGCTTCTGATGTATAGGCCCCACTTCTTCCTATTGCTTTAATATTTAATAATTCCTAATTGTCCTGCTTCTTCATTAGCGATACTAAGGGGAAAATGGGGAAATAAAACCATCTCTTACATATTTGCCTGGATCCGACAAACACAAACAAAACTCTTTGATATTATTAGCTTTCTAATAAGGAAGAATGGATATTACTCTAAATGGGTGGCTCTGTATCTCACAAATTACCTCTGCTAAGTAATTTATTTTTACTACTGCAGGATGCCCAGACATAATGAGCACTTCTTCTTCTTCTTCTTCTTCTTTGCTTTGTTACTCCGGCTTATTGTGCAGCTTCCCTATCAGTGAAAGAGGAGCTGCTTTTGTTGTCTATATTATTACCTATTCATATTCATAACCCATGGTATGATCACAAAATATTTCTCTTTACAAATGCAGGCACATTCTGATCTTAGATTCCATCAAGGCCTGCTTTTGTTTGCTTTCTTATACTAGAAAGTTGGCATTTTTCTACACTGGCAGAAGGCTGCTCCAATTTGGGTAATGAAATATTTGTGTAAGATCTGCAGAGGTTATTGTCATTGAGATTATTCTTGCTGGGTGAGGGAAGATGACCAAACAGATGCGGGTAGCTGTAGAACATTATGAGGTAGTTAGGGTGTGTTGAGCAACCTTGGGCAACTTTAAAGGTGTAGTCATGGGCTGTGGAACTCGCTGGCATGAGAGCACCTTTGGGGCCAACCTGGAACATCTGCCAGGAGTTGTGGGGCCACAGGAGGAGATTGGGCAGGAAGGCCTCCCTGCTCACGAGAAAGGGTAGGACTTAAGGGAAGGAGTAGAAGAAAAGCTGTAACTTGCCCTCAGCAGGGTTTGTTCGCCCACAGTTTGGTTCTCAGTTACATCCTGCACCTTGGTCCCCCGATCCATATCTGCTTTGAGTTAAATAACTAAATGCGACCCAAGTTCACCCAGTCTTGGTGTCTCGTCTGGTATCTCATTTGCTTGTCGCAAACTAGGACAGCAACAGCTGCAAGCAATACATTCATGATTCATCCACTTGTAACCCCTAGCATCGCCATGGCCCTACTCCTCCTTGCTTTCACTCTCCAAGGCAGGCATCCCCAAACTCGGCCCTCCAGATGTTTTGGGACTACAATTCCCATCATCCCTGGCCACTGGTCCTGTTAGCTAGGGATGATGGGAGTTGTAGTCCCAAAACATCTGGAGGGCCGAGTTTGGGGATGCCTGCTCCAAGCATTTGCTTGCCCTCTCCAAGCATACAGTATAGCAGTGACAGGAAGAGCAAGGAGAAGGAGGAGGAGCTCCTCACCTGCCTTGATCTCCCCTCCTGGAGCTACTGTATTGAAAGAAAGCAAGAGGGTGGGTCCAGAGGAAGATGGCAAGTGCTAAAGTACCATGGCACTTGAATAGAATAGAATAGAATAGAATAGAATAGAATAGAATAGAATAGAATAGAATAGAATAGAATATATTGTCATTGTCCCCTTCGGGAACAACGAAAGGAAAGGAAAGGAAAGGAGAGGAAAGGAAAGGAAAGGAAAGGAAAGGAAAGGAAAGGAAAGGAAAGGAAAGAGGAGAGGAGAGGAGAGGAGAGGAGAGGAGAGGAGAGGAGGAAAGGAAAGGAAAGGAAAGCATTGCATTCCATCCACCCCCTTTGGTTGGGCCATAAAGCTGGACTTTGCATTTTGCAGCCTTAGATATAACATGTATCTAATAGTGCCCAGACACAGTGCATAAACACCATAATCCTGGCTCATGCAAAGAAAAGACAGATTTTCAGATGAGGGAAGGGGAACCTCAGTTCTTAGAGGGCCAGGAGTGAGGAAGATTAGGAAATGAACGTGGCAGAGGTAGACTGCAAGCTGTATCTACAGTACCATGGAGAGCAGCACAGAAGGGATCTTGCCTAAGGGCCCCCTAAAATCTGGAGCTGACACACTGCTGCTTTTGTATTCAGGCAAGCATATATACCGTATATATTTTTTTAAAAAAATCTCTGTATGATGTACATTCTGTGAACCACAGTAGCAAGGGCAGTAAAAAAGGAGCCTAATGTAATGTTTTCCAGACTTCCACTGCTTCTGCATAAAAGGAAATGGTGTTCAACACTCTAGCTTGACGTGATTCAGAAGCAGCTCATTTTGCATCAAAATAGATCTGAAGATGAATCCAAGCCTTAGGCGAATAAAACCCTTGAATAGATCCAGATGGCGAACTCCATGTCTTCCCATCCTTTCACTGTCACAGGAGGTGCTCTCCTCCTTACTCGAGCTACCTCCTAAAGTACATCTGATTGCGAAGATCATTTGTTAAAATTCATGAGAGCAGAAGTTGGGATTATGTCTTGCTAATAGCAAAGCTGGGTTTTTCTGTGGGTCTTTTTTCTTCCGCTGTGAAAAATGAATAGCCCCCCCACTGCAAGCAACTCTGATCAGGTGGAGCAGACTCAGCGGTAATTCCACGCACAGGCTATTGCTGTGCCTTTTTACAGATCTCTGCTCAGTAAACACAATGTGACGGCTCATAAAGTTTTAGAACTTGGATGCTAATTTGGTCTTCACATCAGGGCATAGATAGGGACACTTCAGAGGTTAAGGGAACAGCATTGGTTGCTGCTGAAAAATGCTTCTGCCTAGCTAGCAGTGATCCTGGGGGCTTTTGCAAGCCTCCATGCAAGTCGCCTCTTCCTGGCCACTGCCAATGAGATAGACTATCTGCACACACCTCCCTGGTTGCCTGGCGTAGCTGCCAAATTGATGATGATCCGGTTCCAGATATCAGTGGTGCTTGGTTCTGGCTGGCACTTTTATGTTGCAGCAATTGACAAGAAAACAGAGGGGGGGAGGGCAGACACCTGCATAGGGACTGCAAGATTACATAAAATGGCCCATCTAGTCATCATCATCATCATTCTTTTATTCGACCGTCAGTCAGAAGAATACATTTGTACAGAATTAAAAGCATCTGAGAGAACTTTGAAAAAAGAAAACATAATCCACAATAGAATGGAACTAAACAAATAGCCCCATATCGATACAATCAATTAAAATCTTGTGACGCTTAGAAGCTAAAAAAAGAAATTTAGCCACCAGGGAGGCTGTATTTCTAGTAATATTATTCAGTAAATATAAAACCTGTCTTTCTCTGGGTAGAAAGCTAGATTGACGTAAAAGTGGAGTTATAAGATTTTGGCTAAGTTCTACATAGAGAGGACAAGACAGAAGGATATGTTCGGTAGACTCAACCATGCCCATAGTACAATGACAGGTTCTCTGGGCGTATGGAACTCCCTTGTACCTTCCCCACAATACCGCGGAATCAAGGGCGTTTAGTCTAGCCACTGTAAGAAGTCTGCGGTATTCCACATAGTGGATTTCCGCGAGATAGGGGGCTGGTGTCATTTGATATATCTGGTCCCCTAAGAACATCCCTGGTTTCACTTGAGCTATGTCCTCTTGTTTGGCAATATCGCTCAATCTCCGGGAGATTGCAGTTCTAGCTTGATTATATGGACTCCAGGTAGAGGTGTGACAATCCGCAGGACTGCACCTCTTTTATGACCTCCCTTTCCCATGATGACTGGAAATCATCCCTCATGGCCCATCTAGTCCAGCATCCTGTATTCGCGGTGGCCAACCAGATGTCTGCGGGAAGCATGAAAGCAGGACCCGAGGGTAGCAGCACCCTGCCCACCTGAAATGCCCAACAACTGGTATTCAGAGGCATACAGCCCTGCTAGGGTATTTACCTGTACATTCATAGGTGGTGCAGAGAGAGAAGATAAATACAGTTGTTGGCATCCACCTGTATCGGGACACAATGGAGGAGTGTGCCTTCGGAGGCAATGTCAAACTGTTGGAGAGAGTTACAGTGTGTGGCTGCAGAGATCAATAAGGGAGAGACATGTCAAATTCTGCTTGCACAATTGGAACTCAAATGGGGCAAAACTGAACGAAAAGATTGACGATGAAGGAAGCAGGATAGAGGTAAGAAAGGGTTAAACGGTGGTTAGTCACTTTCCTTCTGTTTTGTAAGGCTACAGTGGTCCAAGACAAAGACTCTCCTGAAGAGGCTGGAGGGCAAAAGGAGGCAGGAAGCAAAGTTTACACAACTGACTTGAAACTGACCCTGCCTATTCTGTCTATTTTTATTTTAATGAAGCTTTTCACACTGTGGAAACAATATAAATATTATTACCTACTCATGTCTTCACACTGGTGGTCACATCCATACCATAAATAAATTATTATTATTATTATTATTATTATTATTATTATTATTATTATTATTATTATTATTTTAAAGCACACGGCTTCTCCCAAATAATCCTGGAACTGTAGTTTGTTAAGAGTGCTGGGAATTGTGTGTGGGGGTGATCTACAGTTTCCAGCAGTGGCGCCGAGCTGCATCCAACATTGGGGGGGAGGCGCTGTAGTGCATGCATGATACATGAGGTCATACTCCCCCCCCAACCCGACAAGGCCTACTCAGCCCACCATCCCCCACCCAACACCAGCCGCCTTACCTCTTTGAAAGGGGTGCATGGAGCGAAGATGCTTCGCCCTGCTGCATCTCTGGCAATCCTCAAAAGGACATACAGTAGCATCTTTGTCCAGGCACATCCTTTAGAGTATCACCACTGAATTTTGAAAATATTGGGGCGCGGTGTCTGGCCACACGGCCTCCCTCCCACAGATGGCACCCCTAATTCCTGGGGTTCTTTGGGAGAGGGCTTGTGCTTTAAATGCATTGTACAGCCGCAGAGGCTAGTTGTGCAGTTGGCATTGTTGGGGAGAGGGAGTTAACATGTCAAGTAATAAAGGGGAGAACGTCCCTATTATCACCTCACCTATATATATGAACACCCTTACATGCATGATTTATCAACTATTTAACCCTGGCATATTGAAAATGTTATTTAATGTGACCTTGAGATTTTTTCCTTTTCTTTTCGAAATTCCACAATGCAACTTCTGTCTAACGCAATTGTTAAAAGCGCAGATAGCCTGATTCCCTGGGGTTTTGCACCACTAGCTGCAGAGAGATGTCAACTGAAGCCAGGAGCCCTATCCTCATGGCTTAGGCGCTAAGCAAAATTACACACGAGCTTTGTGAAACATTCCAAAGTGCTGCGCAGGAGTGTGGAAAGCGTTAGTGCCTTGCTGCTATTCAATTTTCAGCCTCAAAGATCTTGGACGTTCTCCTCTAGGCTCATCTGGGAGCAGGAATCCAAGGCCTAGTCACAGAGGGTGATTTTCTTAGGCTTGCAGATTTACAGTCTTGACACGAAGGGAGGTGAGTGTGTGTGTGGGGGGGAATCTTATGCAAAAGAAAAAGGAACAAGGAAGGGCTTTCCTTCTGTCCATGTGCCATGACATTTCTATTATTGCTCAATGGAGAATAAGGTGCATTTACCTTGCAGAATATGAATGAGATGGTTATTTTATTGTGACAACTAATCTGCTTTTCACTAAGCCCACTGTGAACTTTCAAGCTCCGCTGTATTTTCTTTATGGCCTTTGTGTTCATCGTTGTTTGAGGAACGGCAGGCTCCACTGGCTGTGGACAAGCTGCAAGCTAATGGAACAAATCCAAACACAGTGCAGTGAATGAAGTCACCCAAGAATAGGATGTGCTGTGTGGCTGAAACCATCACCAATTAAGATTGTCTCTTTCCCAACACAGGTTCTGTGCCTCTCATAGTTGCAAGCAAGCAGGCAGGCAGAAATGTAGCAGCTGACCTTTTCCCATCCCTGCATTTTTGAGACAAGTCATCTGCACCTGGTGAATTTCTGCTTGTCGTGCAGCTGCTAAAGGCAGAGAAAACTCTTTGAGGGAAGCAGGTGACTGTGACGGTACCGGTATGTGAGGCTAACATGGGAGTGCTGGAAGGGAAATGGTTAAACAGGTTACCCAATCGGAACCCAGAGGGAGGGGGAAGGTGGAGTCAGAGGGAATATAAAAGCCCACTCTGGGGAAGTTGGGGGAGTTGAAGTTGGTTGTTGGGTGAAAGTTCTGAGGGAGGTTTGAAGTGGGTGGTTGGTTGGCCGTTGAGAGTCAGTTAGTCAGTGAGGAAAGAGGCAGTAGTTCAGTTGAGTTAGGAACAAATAAGACCATTAAAGAACCGTAATCTTGTGAACGTGATGAAACCATATGCTGTTAAACTACACTAAATAAACACAAGTTTTTGTTTGAGTTAACTCTGACCGGACTCTGTGTGTTACCCGGTAGGGGCCGGGTTGGTGGCAGCAAGACAGAAAAGTGGTGGCACAGGGTCAATAGACGGTCAAACGTCCGGGGGCTCTGTGTGATCGCCACAGTGACAACTTTATATTACCGGTTCAGCATAACAGGGTGCACCATACGACTGTGCGTTTTAACTCAGAAAATACATGACTGTGCATATGTGACTTTAAATTCCCTAGTGCCACAGGGCAAGAAGCATTTGTGACTCATCTGCCCTGCCATTTTGAGCTGGGCTCTCCAGGTATGCTGCAGCACAGGTGGCAGACGTTTGATCCTCTTTTCATGCAGAAATGTAAAGCTATGTACAAGTGCTCCAAGTTGGGAACTGTAAGGTTGGGAACTAGAGTTCCCAGGGTTCTTTGGGGGAAGTCAGGTGCTTTAAAAATGTATGGTGTGAAACTTCTGTGCAAGCTTTGTGCAAGTAAGGCAGACGAATGGTCAGTAAACAGATTGTCTGGAGGAGCTAGTTGATGGGGAGAACCGTCAATGAGGGAGGGGCACTACAATGCTTTCAGAAAACTTATGAGCTCTGTGTGGTCAGGATTTTTCACTCATAATTCTTTGATCGAGACAGATGGAACAGAGCTGAACATGTAATTTCTTAGCTAGCAGTAGTGTATCCACTCGGAGGTTACATTTTGATGACAGCACCAGGATGTAACATTTCAGGACAACCAAGACATCCTTTCCACTCTCTCAGATCAATGAGGAAGGGAGCATACTTGCCATTCAGAGGGTTTTGTTTGGGTCGGGAGTGGGTGGAGCTGTGATCCAAACAACTGAGCCTCTTGGGTTTGCAGACCAGAAGGTTGGCATTCGAGTCTGTGCAATGGGGTGAGTTTCCGTTGCTCTGTCCCAGCTCCTGCCAACCTAAGCAGTTCAAAAGCATACCAGCATGAATAGGTAAATAGGTTAAGGTTACCAGACATCCCCATTTCCCGGGGACAGTCCCTGGATTTACAAATCAGTACCCAGATGCAGGTAGCGCTGTGGTCTAAACAACAGAGCCTAGGGCTTGCTGATCAGAAGGTCAGCAGTTCGAATCCCTGCGACGGGGTGAGCTCCCGTTGCTCGGTCCCAGCTCCTGCCAACCCTGCAGTTCAAAAGCACGTCAAGTGCAAGTAGATAAATAGGTACCGCTCTGGTGGGAAGGTAAACAGCGTTTCCGTGCGCTTAGTCATGCTGGCCACATGACCCGGAAGCTGTCTGTGGACAAACGCCGGCTCCCTCGGCCTATAGAGCGAGATGAGCGTGCAACCCCAGAGTCATCCGCGACTGGACCTAACGGTCAGGGGTGCCTTTACCTTTACCTTTACCCTGACAAAATCCATCTATTTAGTAGGAAGTTGAAAAGTGTCCCTGGATTCACTGGAAAAAATCTGGTAATCTTAAAATAGGTACCACTGTGGCGGGAAGGTAAACAATGTTTCCATGAACTCTGGCACTCGTCACGGTCCTCCATGCACCAGTAGCAGTTTAGTCATGCTGGCCACATGACTCAGAAAGCTGTCTGTGGACAAACGCCAGCTCCCTAGGCCTGAAGTGAGATGAGTGCCGCACCCCATAGTCAAATTTGACTGGACTTAACTGTCCAGGGGTCCTTTTGCCTTTGTTTGGGTTAAATTTTTGCTACGTCCTATTAATGTATTAATTAACACCATATAGGCAGATATGTTAAAGAGGGAGGAAGAGGAAGAGAGGGGGAGATATATAAATGCAGAATCTAATCATCATTCCTGGACATGTAGCTTACGCACACTTTAGCCAGTGAAACACACAGCCATTTCCAAGCAACACTGGCCCAATTCTTGGCTGGACTAAAGCATCACAGTGTCATTTTAAGTGTTCCAATTAACAGCAATTGCCCACAGTCCTTCTTACTCTTTCCATCATAATAGCCCATTGACCCCTTCCTTATTAGCTCGTGCATTTCAACAGGCTCCTTACAAAAGAAAATGAGGAAGTGCTGAGAGAAAGAGACAAGGTAAGACAAGGACAAATACACAATTGTCTGGGGGATTAGGGAAGGAAAGACACCTAAAGTAGCTGGAGTACAGGTTCTTTTGCCTGCTATGTATTTCAGCTAATGTACAATTTAGATGCAGTAGTTTTCTCTGGCTGAGGAATTAGTCTGATTTGTTTGCCAGCTCATCGTTCTAGCACTTCTGTTTTCTCTCCCTGCATTTCGTGGGGAGTAAAATGATGCAAGACTCAAAAGCGCAGGGAGCTTCATGAATTCATTAACAGCATTAGCAAAGAAATGACTGCAAACATGTGTGCTAATCCCACAAACAGCACCACAAAAACCCTGATGGGGCTATTCAAAACAACAGCACAACGCCACACCAGCCTACTCAGTCCAAAACCATTTGCGAGGCGCTATCCAGATCAGCACACTTTCTAACCACCAGGCCTTCTGTTTTATCTGGATTAAGCTTCAGCTTGTTTGCCCTCATCCATGCAAAGCTACTTCCAGACACCTGCCCAGTATTTCGAAAAGGCTTCCAGGGTGGGAAAAGACAGATCGATCTGTATGTTATCCTCATAATGATCAACCTGAAAAGCATATTCCCTCGGCATTGGGATAGCCTGGACCAACTTGCTAAAGACTTTACAAATTCGAAATGGACTGTTAATTGGCTTTTCCATTGTGCATTTCTTGTTTTACATGCTTGCATGACTTTCCCAATTGAGAACCTCGCCATTACAATTATAGTCACATAATTCTGAGTCTTGAAGTTGGTTTCTTATGCTGTGTGGGTACCCCCATTAAATGTTGCAGTGTATCCTCCTAATGCTCACACACTGGAACAAACATTCAGGGCTTTCATTGAAATATTTAAACATGTAGAAGACAAGGTGAAATCTCAAGGCATTCAAAAGGCGGAAAAGAAGTTCCCTAGAACCACTGTTTGAGCCCATTCCTCACAAAAGGACTACAGTCACCATCACACTGTGTGTCCAGCTCCCAGACCAGGAGGATTCCATAGTCAATGATATGGAAAGTCGGTGGGAGATCTAAGAGAATCAACCAACAAGGTTGCATTCAGTCATCCATTTCCTGCATAAGACACCCACCAGATGCTGTTCTGGCTGCATCTATTTCTCAATTTCTGATAACTGTGTCATCCAAATCAGACCATATGCAATCAGTTGTATCTGCTAAGTGTAATGGAAATTGGTCACAGTTGGCTCCTGAGTGCTTCACTAGTTGATCTTCTGGGCGCATATGAACAAAGCCCCTCACCACTTGAAAGAGCTCTGCTCACATTAGTACATTGTGCACATGTAATAGTGTTGGTGAAGTAAGTTTTAGAGCCACTGAGTAGGCCCTAGAATTGGTTCTAGCTTGTGTTTGATCATATTTGCTTTGGTTCTTCTGTTATCTGTGCTCACTCTCATGCTCAAGTTTAAGATGTGGTTGGTGTCAGCCTAAGCTGTTGGAATATAGAAGCGAAAGGCAAATATTGCAGCAAAATAACAGGAACATGGGTGAACCAAGTTACAAGGACACTTGCAGGCATAGTTTCAGATGCCTAAGAACATAATTTTTAGTGTCTTGGCTACACAGGTCCTGATGAAACATTAAGAGTTTAAACACATTTAAATAAAACATGGCAGACTGTTATAATGAACATCATTATATTCACTCTCATGTGCTTAAGGAATCTAGTCCTGAACTAATTTATTCAGGTGTAAATCAAAGCGATGTTCGTTTAGGAAATTATGGTAATGTCAGGCCGAGGCAAGGGAGAACAGTCTGTACATTACCAGCAGAGGTGGATCCACTGTGATAGTGATTAAAAAGCAGGTCCTTAGAATCTATTGAGGAATTCCAGGTGGAATATTTAATCAAAGTTAATCATATAGTCAGTTTATTTATATATACCACATTTTCAAAAAATGCATTGGTGCTCAGAGTAGGTCACATAAAAATAAATGCCCTAACTACAGCAGTACAATAACTATAATAAAACTATGTCACTGCAACATAACACTAGCAATTCAACAATGAACAGCTCATTTACAATTAATATATTATATTAATAAATGAGCATAAAGCTTACCAATAGGTCAGTACCATTGGTCTGTCCAGTTGATTGACAGCAGCTCTCCAGGATTTCAGGTAGGGTTCTACCTGGAGATGCCAGAGGCTGCAATTGGGACCTTTTGCATGCAAACCAAATACTTCACCACTAAGCTATGGCCTTCCCCAAAAATATGTTGGAATCCATCAGCTGGTCACAGAACAAAAGAGACATCAAATGGACCATCCTGAACTAAGCATATAAGAAATTATTTCTGGTGTTTTTGTTTCCCTTATATTACTTTCCAGAAACTGATTTGATTTTTTTTTTCATTTGGAATTTTTTAGCACTGTTCACCAGAAAGCCAATTACAAGCCACATGAAGTTCAGTGATAGCATCCATACTATAAACACCAGGGTACAGAGATAACGATGGCAGAACATGCTCTATAATTTTCTGTCCATTGAGGTATCAAAGATGGAGGCAGGCAACCAAATCCAGCAGCGATGGCAATAGTTGGACAAAAAAGTGGAAGAAACAGTGTTGGGGGCTACCCAGTGGGTATGTGGAAAAAATGAAAGCAAAATCTTTTACATATCATGGAACTAACATGGGGCAAGCACTACATCAAGAGCAAGGTATGATGGGAATTCATGGCTGCTGAAGTGGGGGAAATGTTTCTTAATGCGTTGACAGGAATTCTGTATTTTCTTTTTGACTCTGAAGCTAAGCTAAATCTCTGGCAATTCCTAATAATTCAAATCAAATCAAAAATTTACAACAATATTCAATACATCCTTAATATAAACCTAACTGGATTTCAGGGCCATCCCAAAATATTTCGCTGCTGAGGCAAAGGACAATATGGCACCTTCCCCATTCCACACACATAAAGCCAACATGACTGGCAGTTGAATTTTATTTCAACAGTCTCAGTGAGACAGCATCCTTGATTGCGCCCGAGGGCAACAGGCTAGGTGCTGGGCAAGTCATACGATGCACATATCTTAGTTCATTCCAGAGCCCTCAGTATTTGCTGCCTGTGGTGGAGACCTCACCTTGCCTAATAAACAGGCTGGTCCTGACTGAATTCATTTTCAGACATATAGACCACATGATGGAAACATACTTCACACCACTGCAGACACTCGAGTTCACATTGCTCGATTTTTAATGCCTGTCTAAGAAAAAAAAATCAGGAGCAAAGTTCACACTGCCAAGGAGGTCAACTGTTTGCCTTCAACTGGTCCTGCCACATCAAAAGCAAATATTATTTATTTAGGAATGAATTATTTCCCTGCTTCCCTAATCAGATGGTCTAATTTCATCATAAGTGACAGCAAAGCATAGGAGATTTATAAGAACAGGTTTGGGGACTAATTTTTGAAGGGCAGGCTTATAAGTTTTGAGGTTGTTGTTTTTAGCCCATGGCTCATTCAGTCAACCCCTTTCTCCGAAAAGCACCTTCTACTCTCACTTTTGGTGAGAACCAAGCATCCTCAAACAAGAAAAGGCAGACTTTGGGTGTTTAATACTTAATTGTGCTTATGGTTGTAGTAGTGTAAGAAGGAGCTCTAAAGAACTTAATATTTCATAATACCATATGTGACGCTGAGTTGGAAGGGAAAAAAATAGTGCAGTTCCATTTGCAATTAGTCTTTAATAAAAAATATATGAATATAGGAGACAGTACTGTTCCATGGAGTGGGTGGGTAAAAGAGGGAAGGAGTTTGCTAATTTATTTTTAGCAGTTCTAAACTATTCCTTACAGTATTTTATTATGACACAACCTTGGCCCATCTTTACACAAATAAGCACTGGCGTGATTAATTTATTTAATATTCTGCACGTAAGTGCTTTCAGGGTGGCTCAGAGTTCAAACTAGAACCAATGCAATCCAGTGTAATAGAAAAGGAAAACTTTAAAAGACATAAGACAGAGGGAGCAAGTGATAACCACCAACATCAGATTAAAAGAATATAGCAATCCATATTTGAAAGCCTTGGCAAATAGAAAGGTTTTCACTGGCAGAAAAGAAAAAAAGGACATCAGTTTCAGTACCAGATGAGCCTTCCTGGGGAGAACATTCCAGAATCAGGGTGCTGTGACTGAAAAGGCTCTTACTCCAGCACACAGGAGGAACCAAGGAAGGTATTCTAAAAGCAGTCTGAATAACCAGGTAGGTTCGTATGGAAGGCAGTTCTTAAAGTGGCTGAGTGCTAAGCTGTGGATCCCAGAAACAGAGTAGAATACAATGACAGCTGTTTTAAAACTGATAAGAAGTGTTCAATATGCACAGTCCCAATAGCATTGCATCAGTAATGGCCACCTTAAAGGGCACAGCAGAGTCTAATGTTCCTAAAGCCAAACATTTGGTAGGTTTTGAGGGAAGGGGCCCAAAAACTGTCCCAAAAGATGAGGAAGAGGGGAGTAGCAACTGAAGAGGACACTAGCTGGTTTACAGTAGGCTGAGGTGGTCCAAGGACTTTTTCTGATTTCCCTTCTTCTTCAAATGTAAAAGCACTCCTCCCGTGACTCACTCCTCATTGTTGTTGGGTTATACAGACTCATCTTAAAGGCAAAGAGAAAAGTACAAAACATATTGTTGAGTTGTGGGGGGGAGGGGTAGGTTTTATGCCTGAAAACCCTTCTAGTGTGGTGTAGCCAGTGTGGTGTAGTGTTTAAGAGTGGTAGACTAGTAATCTGGGCAACCGGGTTCGCGTCTCCGCTCCTCCACATGCAGCTGCTGGGTGACCTTGGGCTAGTCACTCTTCTTTGAAGTCTCTCAGCCCCACTCACCTCACAGAGTGTTTGTTGTGGGGGAGGAAGGGAAAGGAGAATGTTAGCCGCTTTGAGACTCCTTCGGGTAGTGATAAAGCGGGATATCAAATCCAAACTCTTATTATTATTATTATTATTATTATTATTATTATTATTATTATTATTATTATTCCTGGTTCCAGCACAGATTAAATTGCTTGAATAGCCAGGCTAGCTTCCTGGTGAGGAAATGGCCCTCTAAGTGTGGGCCACTAAGGGAAGTGGCTCTGTGCCAGATGACAAATGGGTGGACCCCTTCTTGGATGGGCCCCATCCCTCAACTTGTTGGCAGAAAGACAAAGGCTAGAATTGGGAGTTGAGTTATATGAGCTAGAAGCAAATAGCAAGGCTGCAGGCTGGGCAGCTGGGAGACAGAACCATGCCTGATTTCTTCTGGAATCAAAAGCTGTGGCTATGGGGGAAGCAAGACTGCCTTGGGATGTTCATGCTGTGAACCCCTGCATCTTAGGCTTAGGTTGTATATTTGTGTAAATAAACCATATATCACAAAGATACCACAAAGATCGTTATGGACTCAAAGCTTGCTTGAAAGGAATAAGCTGTTCCTGTACTAGTGTTAGGTTAAAAGTGCAACTATGTTTGGCTATCTGTTTTGGATGATGAGACTTTATTAACTTCTTTGGTATTTTCCCACAGGGATGCTGTTATTCTGTTGTTCATTTGTACATCTGGAGACTCGTGTCTGGTTCTTCAAGGGAAGCAGTGATGTGAGTTTGTGGCTGGCGGAGTGTTGGCTGTATGCCTGAACCTCACTTCTAATTCTAGATCCAGCACGATTCAATTCCTAGACTAGCCAGGCTAGCTTCCTGGGGTGGTAATGGCCTTCCATGGGCACAGCAGGTGTCTCTGCATTGGATATGCCCCCCTTTGGTGGCAGAGAGGTATCTCTACTCCATCCTAGCCTCACCAAAGAGTGGATTATGAGGGTCAAACTGACAAGAAGAAGAAGAAGAGTTTGGATTTGATATCCCGCTTTATCACTACCTGAAGGAGTCTCAAAGCGGCTAACATTCTCCTTTCCCCATAACACTCTGTGAGGTGAGTGGGGCTGAGAGACTTCAAAGAAGTGTGACTAGCCCAAGGTCACCCAGCAGCTGCATGTGGAGGAGCGGAGACGCGAACCCAGTTCCCCAGATTACGAGTCTACCACTCTTAACCACTACACCACACTGGCTCTCAAAGCAAAATTACATTTTAAATTCAGCAAATTTTCATTTATTATTAAAGCATTTTTGAGCTGACTGAATCATTTTGCATTTCTCTAAAGCCCAGTGTCTCTTCTAGCACACATATATGCTTGTGTTGTATTTGAATAATTGGCTTTTGGGTGTGAGTTCTAAGGTATGAAAGGGTAAAAAGAATAAGAGCTGAAAAATGCCCCTGCCCAAAAATCTATGGTATGTTTCCCCAAGTAAGTTGAAATATCTTCTTCCAATTAACATTTCAAAAAGAGATTATTTAAGAGGAAGTTAATGAATTAGGTCTGGAGTTCCTGCACTATATGCATGTTCTAGCAATAAACTCAATTAAAAGACTTATTAATTGCATAGTCCTTTTTTTGTGAAAAAATAGACCACTTCTGGTTTCTATAACAACTACCGGTACTTACAATCTAGCCTATTAATGCAGGAGAAATATGTGATACAGATCACTTTGAGATAAAGTATACAGATTGGTTTTTAAAAGGTATATTGTGTGCTTCACTTCTACATAAATGTGAACTTTAGCTTTAAAAAAACCAAAAACCCTCAGTTTTCTGATGAGGATAACCAAGCTCTACTGGCAAAATAAAAGAAGGTAGTAAATAATAAACAAATATGAAAATCACCATTAGTGATTTATCTCACATGTTATATATTCATTTAGGCTTTGTGTTACATATTTTATGATTCACTCCTTCAACCAACCAATGTTTACAAAAATGCATATATTAGGGGAAAGTATGCATAACATACAAAATGCATTACTTTAGGAGAAATCACTTGCAAAAAAATGTACACTAGTCAAAATGCATACAAAAAAACTGTTTATTATGAGAAATTCACTCTATAATACTGAAGAGTTTTCATAGGGATTTAAAAAATCCATAGATTGCTGCACAAATTGTGAACTGAATTTCAGATTGAAAAACTGAGAGAACCAAAACTGACAGATCCTTCCATCCCTGCTCCCAGGTAAGCGTGCCAAAGATTGTAGACTCGCTCTGTTAACAATTACAATTTTCTGAAACCCAGCATGCATCTTTCTTACAGGAAAATTGTAGGCATATTTACTGGGAAATAAGTCCACTGTGCTCCATGGGGATAACTCTCTGGTAGCTGTGTTTCAGATTGCAGCCATTGTTTATGCCAATATTCTTAATTTACCTGCCAAAGTTAAAAGGGGGGCATCAAATTGAACAGAGCTCCAATGTCCATATGCAAAAGGAGCAAGCTGGGGTTCATGTTTCCTACTCACTTCTAATTAGATATGTTCTAGGAGCAAATCTATTGGCAAGAGTGCCTTTTATTTTATCTGTAGAATTGGAAAGGGAGGTCATTTACTATATCCGAACTCCAAGCTTCTTGGGAGTTATTTCTTTAACAACAGGTGGTATTCCATCCATCTGCCACTCTGAAGGAACGGTGCTGATTTTAGTGATTGCTAGACTTGGCCTCTAATAAATTTTAATTGTTTGCCAGCATATAGTTAACTCATAGAACAAAGGAGGATATAACAAGGGAAGATAAAGCTGGAACAACACACTCTATTAAATACATGGGGGGGAAATGTCAACAGTTTATTTAATCTTCCCTCCCATTCTACCACAATGTGCATGGGGCCTGGTGTCATAGCACTGTGCGCCCCTCCAGCCCTTTCCAGACAAGGAAATTGGACAAGGAAACACACCATAAGCCCAGTTTGCAGGTAACACCGAGCCAATCCATAGCTAAGTGAAACAGGTGCTCACAGTTAAGATTGCAGCTTCCCCCATCCCCGCTTCTGCTGCACCACAATGGTTTGACTTAGCATAATATCCGAATTTAAGTCTGTCTTATGGTTTGTCTTTCCCAAACCACAAGCATTAAGCCAAGAGGAAACCTGGGCTATAGGTTTGTGACAAGTTTATGTGAGTGTCATGCACTTGGGGTGCAGACATCTGACGTGTATGTTTTCTGTAAGTAAATTTACACAATTCACGAAATCTCATCTGGATTTCTCCCAGGGCAGCTCTGATGAATTAGTGAACTGCTGTTCCTCCAGGTTTTTGATGCCCGCAACAAGTCACTTTATATATTGAAACTGTGTGCATTGAAAATCAAAGTTCTGAAAGGATTCCTGACATGACTGCCTCAATATTTCAGTTGCCCAGTTTTTTAAACCCATATGTGGGCATGTGTTCATGCCAATTGCTAACCTGAAAAACACTGGCAAACTGCATTTGACAATTCCAAAAATTAATTTTTTAAAACATCTCTCAATTTAGAACAGAGACCTAGCATTCTGTTTTCCCTATTTTGAACACTGAGAGGTGCTTAGCTGTGGCACAGAGCAGGTGCATTCAAAATACTGCCCCTTAAAGGTAAAGGGTAAAGGGACCCTGACCGTTAGGTCCAGTCGTGGATGACTCTGGGGTTGCGGTGCTCATCTCGCTTTATTGGCCCAGAGAGCCGGCTTACAACTTCCAGTTCATGTGGCCAGCATGACTAAGCCGCTTCTGGCGAACCAGAGCAGTGCACGGAAATGCCGTTTACCTTCCCGCCAGAGCGGTACCTATTAATCTACTTGCACTTTGACGTGCTTTTGAACTGCTAGGTTGGCAGGAGCAGGGACCAAGCAATGGGAGCTCACCCCATCGCGGGGATTCGAACTGCTGACCTTCTGACCGGCAAGCCCTAGGCTCTGTGGTTTAACCCACAGCGCCACCCGCATCCCTTAGACAGCGTAATTGGGAACTCACTCATGGCAGCTGGGCTAGCCTGGACCTGGGGTACCAGAAAGACTCTTAGAGGTTTTGTTGTTTCTTCTACTTGTTTGCCAGTTTCCTCTGCTGCAATCCAAAGACAGATAAGTCACTGCATGTATGGCCTAACAAACAATTTTGTTTTAACTTAGATGATCCCCTTTGCCTCTCTTGTTCAAAACTGATAGATCCCGAGCCTGCAGAATTATTATGGGGCATTGATTCCAAGCTTTCCTATCTTGTTTTGAGAGGAAAGAGTAAAATGAAGGGAGTGCAATGTAAATAATATAGCAAGTTCTCTTATAATGAGTCTATCCATTGTTCCATCTAGCTCAATATTTTCTATACTGCCTGGCAGCAGCTTTCCAGGGTTTCAGGCAACACATGTTCCCAGCCCTATCTGGAGATGCCAGGATTTGAACCTAGGACTTGCTTACATGCAAAGCAGATACTCTACCACTGAGCTATAGATCTATATGGAGTATTCCATGTCATGGGTATATGCTCCGTACATTGCCTTTCTGTAATATTCTTTCCCCATAAACTAAAGATGATTACAGGAAATTAAAATATTAGGAAACCTGTTGGATTCAGTTGTCTTCATACAGAAAGGCCTCAGACTTTGTTTGTCTTGAAAAGTATTGCCTGGCAGTACAGTGGTACCTCGGGTTAAGTACACTTCAGGTTAAGAACTCTGCTAAGAACAGAAATTGTGCTCTGGCGGTGCAGCAGCAGCAGGAGGTCCCATTAGCTAAAGTGGTGCTTCAGGTTAAGTACGCTTCAGGTTAAGAATGGACCTCCGGAACGAATTAAGTACTTAACCCGAGGTACCACTGTAGTTCCCCAGATCTCTCTCATTCAACGGGAGTGAATAGGGATACTTCTGTATGCAAAACATGTACAGTGGTACCTCGGGTTAAGTACGCTGTTAAGAACTCCGCTAAGAACAGAAATCGTGCTCTGGCGGCGCAGTGGCAGCGGGAGGCCCCATTAGCTAAAGTGGTGCTTCAGGTTAAGTACGCTTCAGGTTAAGAACGGACCTCCGGAACGAATTAAGTACTTATCCCGAGGTACCACTGTAGTCTGCCCTCTCCGATTTCTAAATAGAAGATGGAGTTGTAAATAAGATGAACAACAAGTTGAAAGGAGATCCAAACGACAGAGCTATGGAAAAATATCAACATATTTTACTCATGAAAAATATTTAAAAAAACCAATGTGGTTCATGCTGGTTTGGAGAAAGCAAAGTATAAACAGAATTGCCCCATGCTGACTTGGTCCTATGCTTCCTATGCTCTTAAGAGGAGAGCTGTAGCTCAGTGGTCGAACATCTGCCTTACCTGCAGAAGGTCCCAGGTTCAACCCCCTGTATCACCAGATAAAGGTAAGGGCTGGGAGAGAACCCTGCTTCTAAAAACCCAGGAGACCCACTGCCCGTCAGTGCAGACAATACTGAGCTAGATAGGCCAATGGCTTCTTCCTACCGGTATGTTCCTCCTGGTTTGAGAAAGAGTTTCTCCACTGTCCTTGAATTTCCTCTTATTCCTTAACTAGCAATTGATTATGAGAGATTTACTGCAATCTGTCCAATGACTTGCAGAACAAACTGGTAATGTCCCATAAATCCACGGCAGAACTGAAAAGGAAGACCTGCTGGTTTGTCGCTATTTATTCAATTGAACAACCCCATATGGTGACTAACTTTCGGCGGACTCCTTCTGTTTTTCTCTTATATCTGTGGGTTGTGATATGTGTGGTTTTTTAACTACAAGCTTTCCTGGCCATCTGAAAACGTCTAAGACCTGGGGTTTGCTTATCAGTATTTTTCACAGGTGGGTGTATTTTCACTGCAGCCCTTTCCTTTTATCTTGGCTACAGCATTCATTGTTTGGGAAGTATTCTTCCGTCCTCAATCCGACATAAATTTGTCACTCTATCAACTTCTGTGTGGGAGGGCTCTGATGCTGTCGCTGCTTGATTTAGGAAAATAAACCTCACACTCTCAGTCTCTTGGGTGCTGGAACTATGAATACTTTTCAAAGATCAGGATGCGATTGCATACCACAGTCTGTCTTCCCTCTCTAGGCACTGCATTATTGCATTACCCATACAGATAGTAATTTAGAAAATAAATCAGAGTGCTGTTTCTTCCTTCCCATCAAAACGGTGACTTCTTGTTGCATGTAAAGAGAAATGCCTCAAGTTAAGAAAGGCATCTGTTTCAAGGTATGCAAGACTCTCTTTCCTTATGGCTCCCTGAGCCTTTCCCCACATGACAACCAAGGACCCCTATGCCAGGCATAGGCAAACTCGGCCCTCCAGATGTTTTGGGACTACAACTCCCATCATCCATAGCTATCAGGGCCAGTGGTCAGGGATGATGGGAATTGTAGTCTCAAAACATCTGGAGGGTCGAGTTTGCCTATGCCTGCCCTATGTATAGGATGCATGGGACCACCGTTGGTTTGATGTGATGGTATAAATGATTGCCTCCATGCAGAAGATGCACATATGTGTGGGATGTGAAACACATAGCAGTCAAGTACAACATTCTTAGAATGGACATGCTAGTGGATGCTTTGTATGCAGTCAGGAGTCTAACTTCCTGTTTCCTCCTGAGCTGTGACAAACTTCCTTTGCATGTGACTGGAGGTCTCTGTGTGTGAGGCCTAACCTGGGCAAGGGAGCACAGTTCCTTCCTTTGCGCTCTTCTCCATTTTGCTTTTCCATGTGTGAGGAGAAGTGACTGCCTGACTGCAGTCACTTAGGAACTAACTCCCTTATGGGATAGTTCCCCATGTGTTTATAGTTTTGTAACCTAAGTCTGCCTTCAGGGATCCAACTGTGAACTGAATGATTGTGAGTAAACTACTTTTATATTGACTTTAATAAGACTGTCGTGTCTATCCTTTTTAAGAGGGACAAGAAGGGATCTCACCGGGAATCTTATATTGTGAGAGGCTCAGACGAGCCTGCAACAAGCAAACCGCTGTGCGTTTAAAGGGGAATGTTACTCTGCTAAGATATAGAACTTGCTAACGCAGGTTAGGAAGGATATCGTTCAACAATATATCCTCTCCTGCCTCCCTGAACATTCCCACTGTATGACTACTAAGATCTGCAGCATCATGGAAGCTGGGGTTGGGTGGGGAACTGCAGTCACAATCATGGGGTACTCAGCAGCTGTATATTACAGCCCCAATGGGAAAGGGCTGGTTCTCACCAAAGGCACACCACATGGATGCAGCCAAGGCATGATCCCTGCACATTCCCAAGGCATTTTTGTTTTGTTTTCAGAAATGGACGCATCGTGGATTGTTGTAGAAAAGGGCCTGCAGAGAGGAATGGCCTTTTGTTCTTTGTTTAACCGAGTGCTTTATGGCAGTTTTTGGATGTTATTTGCAGTGCCAATAGTAGCATTACAGGAGAGATCATAGAGTACCTGCTTTGCATGCAGAAAGTCCCCAGTTCAATTCCTGGCATCTCCAGTTAAGGAATTTCAAAGATGATGATGATCATCATTAATAATAATAATTGATTTCTAGCCTGCCTTAACATACCAAATTTAAAACAATGTAACGAATTTAAAAGCAATGGAGAGGGGACCAGTTCTTTTTTTAAAAAAAAATCAATACAATACTCATAATACAAGAATCTGGGACCATCCAATAAAGCTGAATGCTGAAAAAATCAGGGCAGGCAAAAGGAGGTACTTCCTCGTACTACACAGTGATGAACTTCACCAGTGCAAGATCCAATGATGACCACCAAATCCAATGGCTTTAAAAGTCATTACAAATTCATGGAGAATAAACCTGTCCATAACTACTAGCTTGCCGGCTTCCTCTAGACATCTGGTTGGCCACTGTGAGAACAGGATGCTGGGTTTGATGGACTTCTGGTCAGATCCAGCATGGCTTTTATGTTTTTCTGATATCTGCATTAGGTTTTGTGATGTGAGTTCTAAATGCTGTTCTGTTGGTTGATCCCATTAGTATGAAAAAAAGCAAAGAAAAGGAAGACCATTTTATTATTTAGAGTTGGTCCCATAAGTTTATTCCTTATACCTCTGCCCATTCTTTACAATCTGGTGGTGCTTAGCAGTGTCAGAGTGTCTTCAAATAGAACATGTGATTTTAGTGTGGTGGCATCTGGGTTACAGAACTCGCCACCTAATGAAATCAAGCTGGCACCATCTCTAATGACTTAAGATGGTTATTTCAGCAAGGCTTCTGAGGGAAATGATTTACAGCATTTATTTGTTAGTTTGTTTACTCCTCGCTGAATATTTTCAGTCCCAGAGTGAGGAACACGGTAATAAAAATAAACAGAGAAAAACAGCAATATATATAAAAATTGCAAAATCATATAAACAGGCCCAATAAACAACAAATTAGCAATTTTGTCATACGTGGAAACAAGCAAAGCTACGACGACATAAATTAAACTTTCCAGCTCAACCAAACACCTAGGTAAAAAACAAACAGACGACATTCAGCAGATTACCAGTATGCAACCAATTGTCTTTGCAAAAGGTCCCATTCATAGCTGTCAACCCTCCCCTTTTTTGCGGGAAACTCCCTTATTCCAATGCCGTTTCCCGCTGCTATCCCGGATTGTTGATATCCCTTAAATTTCCCGGATTTCAAAGGAAGCAGCTCCTCTCCCTCCCTGCCGGCCAGGGAGGCTCCTCAGCTGCGTTGCTCGGCTGCCAATAAGGAGTCTGAGACCGACTGGGGGCGGAGCTTGCATGCCTTGTGCAGCCAGACCCTCACACCCAACCAGACAGACAGCCTGCCTGCCGTCTATGCGCTCGCTCTTTTGCTCACCCGTTCGCGCGCAGCCTCTGGAGCGCCGGGTGGCGAGGCTATTGGTGCCATTGCACCGCCCTCGCGGCATCCCTTATTTTCAAATCTGAAAGTTTGAAAAAATCCCTTATTTTCAAATCCAAAAGTTGACAGCTATGGTCCCATTCCGTTTTTCACCTATGGCAGCCCAACCCCTCCTGTTCTGCATCTCTATGCCCCCACTCTCTGGCTTTTGAGCAAATTTATATCCTCCACAGCCCTTTCTTGTCAGATGACCCATTCTGCTACTTCTTCTTTATGCATGTATTTTGCTTCAAGTTCATTGTTACATTCTTTTGGTTTTACTTGAGATTTTGCACACTGCATAGATGTATTTTTATATGAGTCTGTGGTATAGGAATGAATAAAATAATAAATGATGGTACTGTTTTTTTTATATATATAAAAGCATTGAAACACCCATGTTAGCTTTATAAAACAATCAACAGGTTGTACAGAAACCCCAAGCTAAAGAATGAAAAGAATGATCCCAGGAGATGAGCAGATACTTTTGTGCAAAATATGCCGGAGATGGTTCAGTGAGAATTCTTTGCCAAGAGAAGAAAACGTAGCACAAGCAATGAATGCCTTAAAAATGATTTTTTTAAAGCAAAAAAACCCAACAACAACAAAATCTGCCAAGAAAAAAATTATCCATTTAAGTGTGTTGCTTCCCCAGTTGCTGCTGTCCTTGCACATGGATGAAAGTTATGTCTTAGTGACGTGAGGGAAGATAACAGGAGAGTGACAAGTCATTTGGAAAATAACTGAACATGCTTCGCCGCTTGTTCTAAATAGTATTTTAGGGCAGGATTTTAAGGGTTGAACTTTTGAACTCATAACTGACTGCAAAGCTTCATGCAAACCCAGGCCAAAATTACCAAGGAAAATTGAACAGAAAAAAGTAACCTCAAAGCCCATTGGTAAAAAGGGGGGGGGGTGGTAATGTGATTGAACCACTTATGGAAGTAGGAAAAATGCCTCACAGGTCGACATTCACAGAGAAGGTCATCGTACTTTGGCAAATTCCCACCTGTTCTTCAATAATATTTTATTTATCCGTCTAGATATCAATTCATATCTATATCCATATGCCTCTAGAGCAGGCTTCCCCAACTTGGTGCCCTCCAGATATTTTGGACTTCTAGCTCCCACAGCCACATTCAGCAAAGAATGACACTTATAATCACTTAATTCAAAATCTAGCACGTCATCCCTGATGTGATTGGGTGCTCTCCAGTTTATTTTACTGAATGAGGTCCCAGAACTCTGCCCCAAAGTCCTGCCTGGTGGTGTCACTGTTTGCACCTGTGTGGTAGCCAACAGAGGAAACAGCTCCTGAACAGGCAAACCAGCTTTAATCTAAGGCTTCCTCAATTGCTTCAGCTTTGATCTGAGTGATGCTTGAGAACTCTTATCCCTGGAGTTTTCATGTGTAGTAAATGGCTGGTCACTTGCTGCTGCTCATGAGAATCCATGTACACAACAGACCGTCAGCACTCTCAGCTTTAATAGCTCTGATCACATATTTCGCGTGAGTGAGTGCCAGGCACCAAATAGGTAGTTTGGGCTGCCCATCTGTTTGACAATCCGTGCAGGACTTTTCTCCCTGAAAGAGCTGGAAAATGTACAGGAAAGAGCAACTGAAATAAGGAAATGAAGGGTTAAAAGTCTGGAAGTTTCATTTTAGAATAAAACCAGAGATGTAACTGTAGGCCTATATAGAATTATTGTATGTACGTATCCACATGCCATTTACTGTAAATGAAGGCAGAATAATTTTGTACATCAAGAAGTGCAGAGACCACATATTGGAGGCATCACTGAGTTACATAAAATCAGTGCTTTTTTCTGGGGGGGGGGGGGGGACACCAGGCATACCCCTAAACATTTTGTGAAATCTTTGTACTTTTGTCCATTTACTGTATTTATTTTTCCCGATTGTAAAATGGTGATTTTCTTGAGTCAAAATGAAAGTACCCCTAAACCTTTTTTTATATAAAAAAGCACTACATTAAATCCAACATAATTACCCCAGCAGTGCATAGTAACCTCCAAGGTTAGAGATATCATAACATCCAAAAGCCAGTATCCCATTTCCATTAGGAAATTGTTTAGGGAAGCTTTTAATGTTTGATGGATTATTGTATTTTAATATTTCGTTGGAAGCCGCCCAGCTTGGGATAAGGATTCCTGAAAGATAATCACATCCCTTATATACCCTATTGGTCATTGCACTCTGCAGGTGGAGGCCGTTTGTACCATTTTATTAGAAGTTCTGTTCTGCATCACGTTGGAATCAGGTCTTTGGTGTTGTGGCACCTTGGATTTCTGTTACATAGATGTCATCTCCATTGCCTTTTCAGCACCAACTTCCTCTTCCAACAAGCCTTTTAAGGTGAGATCTCTCCCTTTCTGCATCTGTAATGGAATTGCTTTTAATGTGTTTTAATCGCTTGTTGTTTGCCACTCTGGTCTCCTTTGGGAGGAAGGGTGGGGTGGAAATTGAATAAATAAATAAAATAACAAAATCAACCAGTCAATAAAGTTGTAAGGCTATGGGGAGAAATGATTCCACTTTGCTGAGAAAATGGCTGCACCATCTTCCCGGAAACACACAGAACTCGGAGCTGTTGTTTCCCACCATTCGGCTGATAAGGTCCTGAAACTGGCATTACATTCCCACAAAACTGTGCAAGTTTACAATCACGCAGCTCCCGGATGACTCTAATAGAAGATGAAACCACTGAAACACAGCTTCTTGCTTTACAACCTTAGCCTGAATCCCTAATAAAATAATGAACAAACATTTAGAGAAGAACCTCTATAAAATCCAGAGGGCAATGAAAATGGAGTCGTAAACAGCAGTGATGCAACAGACAGCCGTAGCCGAGCTTGCTTGTGTCAGACACCCTTGCTTATCTTTCCATAACGGTGAAGTTCCTGTTGAGTTCTGGTCAGAAGCCTTTCCACTGACGCTGCCTCCCTGTCATTGACAGCCAGTCACCTTTTCATAACATCACCATGTCACTTGTGAAAGGAACATGCTTTTAAGAACAGCACTCAAAATTTGTCAGGCTTCCCCCACACCTGTCCAGAGCTATAAGCAAAAAAGTGTCAACATCACCACCCCTTGTTGTGCGAAAACATTTTAGTTGCTTCCAAGCAGCAAGTGAGGGGGGAGGGGGAAGCACACAAATCAAACTATACTTCCCCCTACATTTCTAATAAAAACATTATACTTTGACAGATCAAGTGGAGCTAGTGGCTAAGACTGGAACAAAGGGGCAGAGAATACCACAAATTCATAAAAATGACATTTTAATCAAGCCTCAAGCTGTTTTCTAATTACATTTGACTGCACTTAAAAGGGAAGCTGGAGGTGTCAGGTTAGTGTAGAGACAAGCAGAAAATTGTCCTCAGTACATCACTGATTATTATGAATATGTTGGTGTCAAATTACCCAGAAAAAGATATGGTAGTAAAGCCTTCTAAAAGTCATATTTCCAATTTTCTTTTCAATTTCATCCTGAAGTAAATTTGGCCACTAGTTTATTCAGAAGCTGCTTTTCTGCAGTACATCTTTTTTATATTTAAATATGTATAATGGATCTGCTAAAAACATCAGAGACCATTAAGCTACAGAAGCATGAAATCAACTCGAAATTATTATTTTAATTCTAGCCACTTGTGCATAACAGTATGAGCACAGTGCCAAATAAACATTTATCAGAGCACTAGCTAGTATTCCATGCACTAATGTGATTCCGACACACACACACACACACACACACACACACACACGACACTTTGCAAGCACAACTGCATAATACAGCACCGAGATACAGAGCTGTGGGCAAAGGGTTTCAGTCCTGTAAGGCAGGGGTAAGAACGGTCATAGCTGGTCACAAAGATGTTTTACAAAACCAGCTGTGTATACTTTGTGGGATACTTATGTTGCATGTTCTGGATAATTTCTCTGACTGTGCTGTCCGTTGAACCAATGAACCATTTGTTCTGAAAGCTCCTGGCTCTGTGGGGTTGGCATGTAGCCAGCTGCCAGACATTCGCTCTGACTGGTGCTTCCACCCTTAGTCCGAGCAGTGTTAGTTTTTATATATATAGATAGAGATAGAGATAAACACACACACACACACACACACACACACACACAAATAGTGCTTTTTCTGGGGGTACACAGGGGTACGCATATCCCTAAACATTTTGTGAATCTAACGGGAGAAGAAACTAAAAAAATCGTTTCTTCTCTAGCACAGCGAATCATCAGTTCCATTGCTACCCTCGATGGTGGCCTTATTTCCTGTCACAGTGTTTCCTGAGTCTCACACAGAAGCGAGCGTTTAATATGTGAAGCAGTGTGGAATGTGGATGTGTGGTGTTTTACGGATGAAAGTTCGGCCTCATTGAGGGGCAGTATTTCAATATGAGGTAATGCATGTTCTTTGTACTTTTGTCCATTTACTGTATTTATTTTTCCCGATTTCAACTATAAAATGGTGATTTTCTTGAGGCAAAATGAGAGCACCCCGAAACATTTTTTTAAAAAGAAAAAAGCACTGTATCTATTTAAAAACGACTGAGAATGAAAATAGCTGTAGGCAATAAGGAAAGGAATGGAGACCGTAGATGGCTTTAAAAGAGGATTAAACAAATTCATGGCAGTGAGGGTTACTGATAGCTACTAGCCATAATTGCTATGGTTGCCTCTACCGTTCGAGGCAGTAATGCTTCTGAACCCCAGTTGCTGGAAACCACAGGAGGAGAGAGTATTCTTGTGCTCGGGTCCTGCTTGTAGGTCTGTCACAGGGATCTGGGTGGCCACTGTGAGAAAAATATGCTGGACTAGATGGGCCATTGGCCTGACCCAACAGGCTAGTCTTAGGTTCTTCCATTATCTGAGCCAAGTTTGGGATTTGTTAAGGTGGAAGCCTTAACCTTTTGAGGGGCGGTATGTGCCCTCCAAATTAAGAGCCGAAAGCTTGAGTAAATAGACACGTATTTGCCTATAAACAAAGAACATAATGTTAAAATCCATTTCCACAGAGCAGTGGCCCGTGTTCTTCTGTAGTATTCTCAGCATTACTTAAAGACAACATGATGGTGAATCTATATCTGCCCTGTACACATACCTATCTATATAATGCATATCTATGGCATGCATATTTATAAAATGCATGTTTTCAGACATGCATATGTCACATATACATGTATTACTTTTGACAAATACACACCTACCTTTAAAAAAAAATATGTTTTATACAGTATGTACCTGTAGAAAGGTGTTGTGTTTTTAATGCTGTTAATTCTTTATATTATATTTTATTTAAACACCTATTTAAAATAAATATGCATTTAATGACAAAACTTACACGATCGTAAAATTATTGAAATGTATAAAACTGAAAATCATAAATGAAATAAAAATGAAATAAAATAAAATAAATATGCATTTGAATACCAGTTGCTGCAGGAGGGGAGAGTGCTGATGCTCTCAATTTCTGCTTGCAGGCTTCCCATGGGCATCTGGGTGGCCACTGTGAGAACAGGATGCTGGACTAGATGGGCCACAGGCCTGATGCAGAAGGGTTCTTTGCATGTATTGTTTTTACTGCTTCGTTGTTGGTCACCCTGGGCTCTTTTGGGAGAAAGGGAAAGAGAGAATAAATATGCAAGTGGGTCAGCTCTGGTTATGGCTAACTCCGGATCTCACCCGACTTTGTTTGAGAGCAGCACTCGTGATCTATTCCTGCCATTGTCATCCTTAGGAGTAATCTTGCCTAACAAACTAGCATGGCCAGTGAGTGGAATAATGTACTGGAATGGAATCTTAGCACTCAGATAGGTTCTCTGGGATCAAACAAGTCCCTGTATATGAATGCTGGTGCCCCCCATCCATTAAAGAGGAGATCAGCAGTAGGTAGGTAGGTAGGTAGGTAGGTAGGTAGGTAGGTAGGAAGGGAGGGAGGGAGGGAGGGAGGGAGGGAAAGAAGCAAGTACTGAAATAAAATGAAGACTGGATAGCTCTTTCCTCACAGGAACTTAGATCTTGATGAATGGCTGTCACAGTGACTAGAGCAGCCTAGGCCTGTGTCATTACAACCGTGTCCCGTCTGCTGATGTAATTTCAGGAGAAACACAGAAGCACATTCTTATATCGTAAATTAGCTCACTAAAGGAAGTTTATGTAGTGGAAATTACCATCCTTTCCTCTACTCTGGGCTCCCCAAAAGTGGATTGTTAGGCTTCTTGAACAATGTTAGGGTGCAGGAAGTTACTGTGGAAGGAAAAATTGGTCAGAATTGTGCGAGCCTCTGCCTGGCCCAGGGCAATTGTCTTTCTCCTCAGCTGATCTCTGCACCCAACGTTACATTTCTCCAGTGAGCAGCCCAACCAGCTGGATAAGCTTAGTGGGGCTACTGGCTGCTGCAGGTGACAGGAAATGATTGCTAACCTGCCTTCTGTGAACATTATTATTATTATTATTATTATTATTATTATTATTATTATTATTACTGCTCTAAGCAACTCCCTGCCAAATTATAACACTGTAAAATCCAGGTTTCCATAAACCCATGCAGCCCAATCCAGTGATCACAAGTATCTGAAATCAGCACAACTTTCCTCACATTTATACCTGCCTCCATTCCATTCTCTTTCTATTACTGTCTCCCTTGTGCTGAACTAGCGATTGTAAGCCCATCAAAACAGGGACCTGCCATCTTTCTAAATCATGTTTTTCCCCTGCTGCTCCAGACGATAGGGCCCAAACCCATGGGTTCAAATTACAAGAAATGAGATTCCAGCTAAACATTAGGAAGAACTTTCTGGTGGCAAGAGCAGTTGGTCAGAGGAATGGACTACCTCGGAAGGTGATGGACTCCCCTTCATTGGAGGTTTTCGTATAAAGGTTTGATGGCCACCTGTCAGGGGGTCCCTGCATTGCAGGGGGTTGGGCTAGATGACCCTTGAGATCCCTCCCAACTCTACAATTCTATGATTCTATGTACAATGAAGGTATAATAGCAGCAGCAGTAAGAAGATACTGCTGCCTTCAGTCTTTAGCATGTGAGCAGAGGGCTGAGCCTTATTTCTCAATTTCAACATGTCAAATAGCAGATAAGAATATCTAAATAGCTGAGGCAAGCATACTGACTGCAGAGCAATGCAAACAATATTCCTCAGAACGATGTGACAGTTTTCTCTTCTTATGCATTGTAAGATATGCCTTTGCACAAGAACAAGAACAACAAAAAGCTTACACACGAATTGGCCCTGTGTGTCAACTATATAATTCCATTTCATTGCAAATCTTCACTAACAGCGCAGCTGTTTTTCTGTGAAGATTATGGATACCCCCAAGACCATTTTGAGGGGGAGCAGGATTGCTTTATACGGCATACATTCTAATAATGAAATATTATGTCACATTCTACACAAAAAAATAAATCTTTATCCAGTCTCTCAAGGTAAGGAGCGATGGTGAAGTTTGCTGAGTTTTCTCCTATTCTTCAGCAACTCTTTCCATATTCATGTTAGCAGAGGAGCTTGCAGTTGGAACCACTGGCGTATGAATAAAATATTCTTGTGTGTTAAAATCTATAGCAACCCTTAACCTCCTTGGAGAGGAGATGCAGAGGGCGATGTGGAAAGCAGGGAGAGGGAAACGACCGAGAGATTAAAATTTTAAACGTCATCCCTGTCGTTTTCATACACAGCATCAAGGAACGTTGAACATTCGCTAACAGCTCCTGCTGAGCTGCCCTCAAGTGTGGTTTGCCTTCTTCAGCTCCTTTTTCTGCTCTTCCTGATTGGTACCATCTGAAAACCAGGTAGGACCATTAAATAAATGGTCAATATTTCACGTCAGTTTTGTTCTCCAGGTAAAATATACTCCAGGCAAGGATACCGAAAGCATTTGTGAAAGCAGAACCTGTCAGAATCAGTTCTCCTTCTGGTCCACCTGCCATGGCCTTTCCATTGATCAAGCTAAGCTTCAAGGGTCGTGGTCAGATTGATGTCCTCCAGGCTCCAACTTCCACTTACCCGGCTTTGTTTCCAACTTGGAATTTCACTCTGAACTGCCCAAATGGCCAACTCTTTGACTCTCCAAGTTATGTCAGTGTGATGCAGGTTGAGGAAAATGTTCCAGGTCTCTCAGGCTGGTTCTGGTGACATCATTTAATGACATGACATCAAGGAAGCCAACTTCCAAGCTTCCAAGGTGTGCTCTTCATGGGTCTCCAGAATCATGCCAAATGACGTGGACTTGTTACCACTTTCTCACACTTCCCCCTTTCAGAACTTGAAGTTACTATTTCCATTTTCCCAATGTTTCGTTTTTACATCTGCTAGCTTATTCTAAAGGTCCTTAGGGAGCTGGGGAGCCCACTTCAAATGCTAATGAGATCTTGGGCACCCGCTTCCCTCAGGTACTTAGAACAATTCAGTCATCAAGTACTGAGAAATACTGCAAACCATTTGTTCTCTTTCCTTTTTCCTTTTCCTTTTTACACTCTACTTCCGCTGGTATAGTGGCATTAACCTCAGTACAGCCCTTAAAGAATCTGTCTTTTTTCATCATATCCCCTCTTATGTTCGTGACTGGATATATGAATTCATGAGCATTTATGAGGAAGGTTGTTAATTACAATTAGATGAAAGAGCATCTTGAGTGATTGATCATCATGTTGCTAATTTTAATTATTTCTAACTGGTTTTTATTGAATAATTTAATATTTCTTGTAACCCGCTTAGGTGTTTTGCTACAATCATGCGGTATATAAATTTCACAATGCATAATATCACTTTGTGCTAAACCTTCCCTTTAAAATTCTCTCCCCACTTCTGAATGGCCTTCACAAAGAGTTTTAAATCGTTTGCTTAAGCAGTAAGATTCTTGAGACTCTGCTGTTTCTGTGGCAGTGTAGCTTGTGTCAGGCAGGAGAGAAACCCAGACATTCAGGGGGTGGAAGAGCCAGAAGCAAGCAAGAGAAAAAGAAGTGAGCTGAAAGGTAGGGGAGGTGAAGACATGGACATGGGAACAACAGAAGCTGCAAAGACACCAAACGTCCATGCCTTCCTCTTGTGCTACAGGTCAGTACTGGAGACTCGGGCCTGCCTCTGGTGCTACCCTCCACTATCAAGCCCATCTGCCTGGTCCCAGCTACAGATGTTCACCTCAGAGAAGGTGTCTCTGCCTACTTTTCTGAAATCCTCCCTTCCATCTCATACCCTTGCACCACAGTCCACCTTGTTCATCAAGATCCCCAGAACTTTTGGGGGAGACTTTTTGGGACATCTAAGGTCACCTGCCATTCACTCACTTCCTCATGCAGTTATCTGGATGTGGATTCAACCTGTCACGTGCAGAAAGCCACGAGGTTTGGAAAAATAGTTTTGGTTTTGTAATGTTAAGAATATTCAGGCACTACTATCAGCATAAATGTTTATCTTCGAGATCACATGAAATTTCACATCCTTGGAAAAATAATAATAATAATAATAATAATAATAATAATAATAATAATAATAATAATAATAATTTATTTATACCCCGCCCATCTGGCTGGGTTTCCCCAGCCACTCTGGGCGGCTTCCAACAGAACATTAAAATACAATAATCTTTTAACCATTAAAAGCCTCCCTAAACAGGGCTGCCTTCAGATGTCTTCTAAAGGTCTGGTAGTTGTTGTTCTCTTTGACATCTGAAGGGAGGGCGTTCCACAGGGCGGGTGCCACTACCGAGAAGGCCCTCTGCCTGGTTCCCTGTAACTTGGCTTCTCGTAGTGAGGGAACCGCCAGAAGGCCCTCGGCACTGAACCTCAGTGTCCGGGCAGAATTATGGGGGTGGAGATGCTCCTTCAGGTATACTGGACCGAAGCCATTTAGGGCTTTAAAGGTCAGCACCAACACTTTGAATTGTGCTTGGAAACGTACTGGGATCCAGTGTAGGTCTTTCAAGACCTGTTGAGAAATGACTATTGGGAAAGAATTAGGAAACCTACAGGTAGCTGTAATCAGAGAGCATCCACGATGTCACCAGTTCACACACCACTGCCCCCCAAAATCTTCATGGTACAAAACCCTCTAAGTATCAGTAGAATTCTTGAAAGATCAAATTTTGTAGCTGCTATATCTTAATGGCCTTCCACTACAGGGGCTAATCAAACACAAGCGCAAATGTAAGTACTTGTTTCTCTTCCCTGATCAGTAGCAAATGTTAAAGGTGAAGTGAAGGAAAGGTCTATCATCAGAAAAAAAGATAATATTATCTTTTCAAGGATGGTTTCTCATTATAGCTATTGTGGGGTTTCTAATGACTGTATTTGTTATCAGCAGGCTAGTTATTGCAATAAGAAATTATAGGCACAAACACTGGTTAAAGGTTTTTGTATTCTTGAATCAGCTATACATTCTGATTATATTTCCACCTATAACACCATAAGGCTACCATCCTAAGACTGGGGATGAGTGGGGCAGGGGACAGAATACAGTCCACTGCCCTTCTGACAACAGGGATAGGAAACCCAGCATCAGAACTGGAGCTCTCTCATTGCTCTTGGAAAGGAGTTCTAGCGCTTCCTCTGGTCTCTGGGATGCCCTCTGAGGGACTGCAGGATTGCATGGTAGCTGGTTAATATATATGCTCTACCAAGAAATGCATAGGCCCAAAAACAAAATTGCCACTTTAGGCATTCCCCTACGTGTAAGTGGGATTTTTGGCACGGGTCCTTGAAACCCAATTGCCATCTCTTGAAACTGTTTGTGAAAGTCCCACCACTTTCAAAAGGTCCTTTGCAAATGTCAGGGGAGCTGCAGTCAGTGTGGCTCACACCAGCCTGCCACGCCCTGCCCTGCAGCACCTTCTCCTTGAAACTGCTGCCTCACTGTGCCTAATGGTAGTGCCAGGCTTTCATGACATGTTTTCCTATAAGTGTGAACCACAGCCCAGATACACAAACAGAAAAAGGTCTCCCCTCAAGGATGCATAACTCAGATGTTGTTGAAACACAAAGAAAACATCTTCTAACTACGTTGTTCCAGGGTGGCCCAAGGGAAATGGATTATTCTCCTCAGATCAATATCTGAAATATCTAATGTGAATTTTATAAAAAGATACCACTTCAATTTTATCATAACTATTTAAATACTTGATAGCTGCAGATATGTTTTTCTTCATTTCCCTGATTTTGTGTAGCTTGACTTACATAGTGAGTGACTGTTCCAGAAGGAACTAGTTTATCATCCTAATTTAGAAATATCTGAAATCAAAGGCTGAGACCTACTGTGCTGTTAACTCACTGCCGTTCATTTTTCAAATCTTTTCCAGATAGCAACATAAATTCTGCCTAATACTGTATTACAATTTTATAGCCTTCCCTTAAAAAAAAATATTGTGTTACTGTCTGAATTAATTTGGTATTCATTACAAATACTGTAGAGATCAGTGAATCTATTAAATTTACATAGGCTTGTCATATGTATTTCTGCTTTAATTTCATTTTAATCTCACAGTATTTAATAGACACTTCAATGATTTCTGCTCTTAAATTTAACAGGGGAGGAAATCTATCACTATTCATCAAAGAGAACTTGTCACGTTGTGTATGGACTGTGTGAATGCACTTACTCAGGTCACACAGGCCATGTTCCTAGCTTTGAAAAAACTACATGCTGCACTAGTTGTGCTGAAAACAAGCTTTAGCCCAAGGCTCTCCTGTTCCAGCTCTACTAGTTCACATTTGAGGAACCTTTGGTCCTCCAGATGTTGCTGAACTACTACTCCCAGCAGCCCCAGCTGGCATGGTCAAGGCACAGGGATGATGGGAGTTGAAGTTCAACAACATCTGGAGGACCAAAGGTTCCCCATGGCTGCACTAGCTAACCTGGTGCATGGAAGTCATGGGCATAATCCTACTCCTATACCATTCTAGGTTGCATCAACAGAAGTCTAGTGTCCAGATCAATGGAAGTAATAGTACCACTCTATTCTGCCTTGGTCAGACCACACCTGGAATACTGTGTCCAATTCTGGGCACCACAATTTAAGAAGGATGTTGACAAGCGGGAACCTGTGCAGAGGAAGGCAACCAAGATGATCAGGGGTCTGGAAACCAAGCCTTGTGAGGAGCGCTTGAAGGACCTGGGTATGCTTAGCCTGGAAAAGAGGAGACTAAAAGGAGATATAATAGCCATCTTCAGATATCTTAAGGGCTGTCACATGGAAGGGGGAACAAGCTTGTTTTCTCCTGCTCTGGAGGGTAGGGCTCGAAACAATAACTTCAGGTTACAAGAAAAGAGATTCCGACTAAACATATGGAAAAACTTTCTGACAGTAAGAGCTATTGGACAGTGGAATAGTCTCCCTCGGGAGGTTGTGGACTCTGCTTCCTTGGAGGTTTTTAAGCAGAGGTTGGATGACCATCTGCCATGGATGCTTTAGCTGGGATTCCTGCATTGGGTTGGATTAGGTGACCCTTGAGTCCCTTCCAACTGTACGATTCTATGCTACTCACTCTAGGTGCATTCAGACAAAACATCTGAAGGCAGCTATTATTACTTTGAAAGGAGAAAGCTTGAAAAATAGAAGTTTGGAAGTATCAGTCTGGTAAAGAAACTGCTATCTTCTAGACCAGTAATTCCCAATCTTTTGGGTATGGTAATCCACAAGTCCAAATTTACTTGGCATGCTTACTCAAAATAGCCAAATAAAGGGAATCATTGTATTGTGTTCATATGGTGGTGGTGGTGGTTGCTTTGTATTCTTTGAAGCCACCAAACTAACAAGACTGTATATCCAAATATAAGAGTTGGGACACATAGTGAAATTTTCATGGCCATTCTATTCTACTTTCTTGGCCTACCAGCACATTTTCTTCCAGCTGTGTATTAAAGTGAGTGACCATAATATCTTACTCTTAAGAGCTTCTAGACTCACATAGTAATTTAGTTATAAAGCCCCTTGTGAGTTTAATAGCTATGCGGCTGCAATTGTCAGTTGGGGATACATACAACCTAACAAAAGGAAACCGAACCTCCTAGTATTATATATTTTATTTTTTAAAAAAGGCTTCCTGACATTGTACTTTTCTTGTCTATCCCAATTTTACAACCAATTTACTCTGCAACACTGATTAACATACTAATAGCATTCTCTGTAGCTCCCAGAAGGAATTCCAGTTGAGATTATCCATTAAACCTACTGTAAAAGTGTCTGCTAGTTTAATAGGGAAAGTGCTAACCTGTTAAAGGGCCCTTTATGTTTCTTTTTGAACCTGGTCAGAAATTGCAGCTGTACTACTTGCCTTCCCCAACCATTTGCAATTCCTTCATTGAAAAGTCTTGCTTTTCCCACATAGGCTTTTGTTTATTTGTTTATTCTTAAAACACACACACACACACACACACACACACATACACACACACATTCTCTGGGACAGTTTTCTTTGCTACACTTCATCTCCCTCATCACCTTTTCCATTTAGACCAGCATTTTCTGGGTCAGACATCTGAAAACACTCAGGCAAGGAGCCACCATAGACTGGGGCCTCCATATCTGATTACTGATGTGGGTCCTGTTGCTGCTGGGCGGATAAAAAGAGGAAGATAGCAAGGAGAAGAAGCAGCAGCAGCCCTAGCTACCATCCCATAATAGGCATTAAGCCAAGGAGCGGAGGGGTAGATGGCCACAACTGCTTTTCCCCATGGGCAATCCCCACAGTTTAAGTTCAGTGTTTTAACTCTCCACTGGAAGCTATATCAGTATGCCGGTGGAAGTAGGATCCCTTTGCATGGAAGATAGCAGTTGCATTTCTCAGCAGCATGCCTAAGACCTCCTTATGAAAACTTAATGGATGGAGATCATAACTCAGCAGACATGCTTTGACATACAGAAGGTCCCAGGTTCAAACCCAAGCATCTTCTCAAACCATCAGGTAACAGGTTAAGTGGAAGAACTCTGTCTGAGAAAGCCACTGCCATTCAAAGGAGACAGAACTGAGCTAGGTGAGCACATCATTTGCCACAGTAGGAGGCAGCTTCCTTTGTTCCCAACTCCTCCACGATGTAGTGTTGCTTCACTGAGCTCCTTTGGACCATCAAAGATGCACAAGGAAGCATTTTTGCATCCTGCAAAGTTGGTGAGATTTCAGTAGATGCTCATTCTTACAATCATTCATGATAACCCTGGAAGAAATATGCCTCTCAGCTGTGCTCTCTTAATCTTAGGTCTGAACTAGACATTAAATGCAAATGCATATGCATGCAATAAATCCTTGGCATCACATCCTTTAAAGAAAAGAAAAAAAAGAAAAGGAAGAAAGAAAGAAAGAAAGAAAGAAAGAAAGAAAGAAAGAAAGAAAGGAATGCTGGCTTTGAGAGGCTATACAAAGTGGAGCTGTGGCATTGAAAAGTGTGCTTAATCATACTTGCATTCCTGAATTCCAAATCACACACCCCATTGGATCCTCTGGAGCCACACCCTTTATGAACAGGACTGCTGGTTGGAGAAAAAGCTGAAGAAGACTGTTCTGTGGCTGGCTGACAGAGAGGCCTGCTTCTGTGAAGAGGTGTCCTCTCCTAGGTCAGGAGCTGGTGGTGGGTTTTAGTGGGGGAGAAGGAGCTGAAGAAGTTCACCAGGGTCATGTGGAGAATGCAGTGTTAAGAGGCAACAACATTCCCCCCCCACCACCACCTGCAATATATCTTTAGCTGTGATTCCTGCATTGCGGGGATTTGGGCTCGATGGCCCATTGGGTTCCTTCCAATTCTACAAGTCTATGATTCTGTGATTCTACAGTACTGCAAACCTCTGCATATTTTTCTCCACTTGTACCAGTATTCTGATTGTATACCTAGATTGCGACCCTATGCCTCCTTGTTTGGGAATAAGTTCCATTGAACTCCACAGTTCTTATTTTTGAGTGGACGCGTATAGGATTGCACATATATTACTTATTTATATGTCCACCCCAATGATCTCTGTATTATCTGCTTCCATAGAAGGACCGTAGAACTTGGAAATACATAACAGGAAATTTATCTGCCCCTGAAGGATTATTCTATGTAATACAATTTAGATTACATGAAAGTATTTTTATGTCAGCCATAAAGGAACCATGGGAGTTCCCTGAGAGGCCATTTCACAAGATGAGAGGGAGAGTTGCAGGTTTTCAATCTGTCCATCACATTCCCCTAAATGTGCCTTCTTGTTGAACTCGCCATGCAAGACCTCACTTAAATAGGCAAGACATAAATGGCTGCTGGATTATCCTTTAAATAACAGGGGTAGCCAACAGGCAACCTTCCATATGTCGTTGGACTATAACTCCCATCATCCCTGATTACTGTCCATGTTAGCTGGGACTGTTGGGAGTTGTGATCCAACAGCATCTAGATGGCACCGCATTGGCTGTCCCTACATTACTGTTAGGGTGACTAGATGCAAAAGAGGACAGCGACTTGCACCTTTCATAGTTGAGTAAAAGCACCTATGACTCCTTATTACGCAAGTTGCTCTCACTATCCCTTGCCATTGGTATGCTTACTGGGGCTGGTGGGATTGTAGTTCAGCAACATCTGGAGGAGCAACGGTTTCTCACACCTCCTGTAAGGGAATAAGGCAAATCCTGGGAACCTTAGATCAATCCCACTGCCTGTTACCAGAGAGAGCAAGATTTCATGCTTTTGTTTGTTTTTGCAAGCAAAGCTAAAAGCACATGTGAAAGGACAACAGGCTCATTCTTCCTATAACCTAGTTTAACGGAATTGAGTGATCGCATTTGTGTATCACTTTTTCTCCAAGGAGCTCCAGACAGCATGCAGATGACAATTATCTTCATAGCCGAGCAAGGATTTTAACTTAGGTCCCAAGTTCAACACCCTGGATCGAGTGCAATGTTCATATGTGCAGCTTAATTTGAAGCAACAGCTCCTTTCTGTTGCTGGTTGTCAAGTCTCATTTCTCGCCTTCTCATTCTATCTTGAAAGACTGCATATAGTACCTTCATGAACAGGAATGGACAAAAAATTCCATCTTGCTTTGGAAGGCTAAGGATCAAAACAGATGTAATGGGTGGCCATATTTATATTCACACCTGCACTGCTTACGTATAAAGGAGGGGCTGAAGGCTTTGTTTTCTCGCCAAAAGGAGAGAGAGGAGACCTGAATAGCTTCCTCCCCTGCCATAGTTGTCTATGTCAAAGAGAACAACAACTACCAGACCTTTAGAAGACATCTGAAGGCAGCCCTGTTTAGGGATGCTTTTAATGTTTAATAGATTATTGTATTTTAGTGTTCTGTTGGAAGCTGCCCAGAGTGGCTGGGGAAACCCAGCCAGATGGGCAGGGTATAAATAATAAATTATTATTATTATTATTATTATTATTATTATTATTATTATTATTATTATTATGTTTCATCACAAGTCTTTTTCTCCCAGTCCAACTCTGATACTGGAACTATGGGCTCATCCACACTTTCACTTGGCCTCCATTTAGATCATCATGTGTACTGATCAATTCCCCTGCTTCCGAGAGCTTTTCTTGTTGTTCCACAGCTGTGCCTTGCAAAATCCAGTCTCACCCGCTGAACTGAACCTTGGTTAAGCAAAATCTCTCTTTGGATTTTCTGCACATCTGACGAGATCTGATTCAGGCGGTAAGTTTAGATTTTTGCAAGGACCCAAGGGAATTAATTGATACATAATACAAGCAAAATACAGGTCAAGCAAAAGTGTAAATGGGCCCCAAGCTTACCTGGGGGAAAGGTGACTGAAGCAGCAGAATGCAGGGAGGAAAGAAAGTGGGGGGGGGGGCTTTGGTTCTTGTAGATGAGGAACTTGTGATTCCCAGTAGGATGTTGGGCTACAGCCATCAGCCATGCTGGCTGGGCCTGATGAAAGCTGGAGTTCAGCAACATCTGAAGGGCTATACTGTAGGTTCTCCAATCCCAGAATGCACCTTCCCACTCTCCTGCTTTGTACATGAACAGGGCAGCCTGGTGAATAAACAACCATGAGTGCTGCTTGCTTAGCCAGAAGTAAAGTGTAAGCAGAAATGGAACAAAAAGGGATAATTAGCATTTCTCAAGGAAATGTGGATAATCTTGGGGAAAATATAAAAGAGCATCCTGAGCTTTGATATGGCTTTAAAATCCTTAGCATAAGGAGGATGCTGTGCCCAAACGATATCATTTCTCAGCAGCACAGAATAGCTTCTTGTGAAACTGACTGAACATAGAATTGGAGTCTAAGGGAGGGAGATTCAACAAGTGAATTTGTTGTGTTCTTCAAAATAAAAAGCTAGCAAGATAAGAAGGGTGGGTTTCCCCTTGAGGTAGGGCAAGTTAACAGCTTATTTTTCAAGTTTGAGTCATGAATCAAACCTATTGAAGATTCCTGTCTTTCATAGCCAGGAGAAAGTTTCCTTTTGCCCAGATAGTGCAAAGAAGAAACGGAAAAAAACAGACAGGGGACACCCCCCCCCCAATAAAATGCATGTGAGTATCTTGTTTTTAAGAAAAAGAACACAGTGCTCCTCAAACTATATTATCATGCAGTTCAGTCATGACTATGTAAACTCATGTAGACAAATTCCCAGGAGCATGTGGAATTAGCCAATGATACCCAATGTTTGAAGTAACAATTCTACTAGCTTTCTGCTATAATACAGTGGTTTATCCAGAGGCATCCCTCGCCTGACAGAAGGCTCTTTGATCCAGTAGAGACTTCCACTGGTGAAAGAAGGAGGGAGGTGAATTTTGTGGATGCTGCTTCTCCACTGTACCCCCCCATTCCAAATTATTGATGGATCCTTTGGAACAGGGAGGGAGGAGGAGAAATTATAGACAAAATCACCTCTCTCCCTATGTTCTTCTGATGGAAGCCTCTGCTGGATCAAAGAGCTTTCCATCAGCACAAAGGACATCTTTGGATATAGCCCTATGATTATTATGCCTTGACTGTGAGAATAAAAAGAGTGTGAGAATTAGCAGGTTAGTCCATCTGCATTCAGGTTTTGAGCGGTGATTCTAATCATTATTAGTCTCTCTAGAGACAGGAAGGATGAGCTGATTTTCTTTCAAGATCAATTAATCCAAAATAAATACAGTGTGATCTAGTTAATACCTCTTAATTAGAACTTGGTACCTTAACACCATGCATGGGATTTCAGATCTTTAATGTTTAATCTTCCATTGTGTGAAGTGAAATCCTGACCTTTTTGAGATCCACAAGAGCTTGGTCGTCATCTCCAGTGGGCTCTGCAAAGTTTCTTCCTCTTGGCCTCAATTAACATAACACATAGCGATAACAAGTTACATTGAATTGATCATTTGGTGCATATAACTGCCTTGTTCAGCTACCCAGTTCACAGCTTCTGCAGTATGGTTCCATGACACATTCAAGCCGCAACAAAGAATTGTTTGAGCAAACCCTCCCCCACAAGAATCTGAATTTCACTGGGGTGAGTAATACGGGAATAACCTATTTGTAATTAAAAGAGATAGATATCTTCAAGTTGAAGTATTGCAGGCTCATTACTTTTCTCAGTCTCATGTGTAAAACAGTCTCATTTATCTTGTCACAAGAACAATGTAATCCTCAATATCTGCCTTGCCCTGGGGCCAGCGGTGGGAGAGGAGATTGGGTTTAAAGGAGGACACATCACACGGGGCGTGTGAAATATGCCCCCCCACACACACAGGTTGTTGTTGTGCAGCCCCCATGGGATGATGATGAAGAAGAAGAGTTTGGATTTGATATCCCGCTTTATCACTACCCGAAGGAGTCTCAAAGTGGCTAACATTCTCCTTTCCCTTCCTCCCCCACAACAAACACTCTGTGAGGTGAGTGGGGCTGAGAGACTTCAAAGAAGTGCGACTAGCCCAAGGTCACCCAGCAGCTGCATGTGGAGGAGCGGAGACGCAAACCCGGTTCACCAGATTACGAGTCTACCACTCTTAACCACTACACCACACTGGATGACTAGTTGTGCCACATCACAATCCTGGATTTGCATGAAGTCGGAGATTTGAAGAAAGTAAGCTTGAAGGGACTTGGACCCAGTGCAGAAATGTGTCAGTGGAAGTCCAAAGATGACAGCCAGAGTTAACTGTCCAAATTTCCACTACCCAAGCTCCTGAAAGTTTAATGTAGGGCCATAGACCATACAGCAGTGCTCTCAGTCAGGAGAACATAAGCGTTAAAGGCATGAGTAATGAGCATGATTGCCATAGGAATGAGACTGCTTATCTTGTGTAACATCTTGTAATATCTTACAACCTGAGATATGTGCATCCTGCAGGAGTTGACCTTAGGAGGTTAGGAGCAGAGTAAGCTGCCTTGCAGTGAGTCAGGCCATTGGTCCATCTACTGCAGTATTGCCTACACTGACTGGCCGCAGCTCTCAGATGCCAAGGATTGAACCTGTGACCTTGTGCAGGGCAGATGTTTTGCCACTGAACTGAAGCATTTTCCAAAATTCAGGTGCTTTCAGCTAGGGCTGACATTAAATCTGAGAATAATTCCCTAGACATGTCTCAATCAAATCCTCTGCACCTATGACTCAAAAGGCTGTCAGTAAGCATTACACTGGTATGCTTACAAATTCATGATCCCCCCCTTTCTTAAAAGGAAAAAAAAAACCATATTCAATGATGCTTTGCTTTACTCCTAACAAATCCAGAATCTCTTGTCCCATTTTTATAGCCCTTTTAAAGTTGAAACATAAGGATCAAAAAGGGAGGGGGAAGGTAAATTTATAAAGCAAAGGGAGGAATCCATTTATGACTCTGCACTGTAGAGCCAAGTACGCACTGAGTCATTGGAGACACGTCCACACCTTTTGTCTAACCTCCCTCACGTTAAAGTAGACTGCCTTGTTTGATTTTATCTATACTGTGGATAGGATTTTCCATCACCATCATCACCATCACTCACTTTAACATCAATGCACTGTTTGTACAAGGTGGTTTTAAAAATACAGCTGTCCTTCAGTGGTTGTTACTGCTTCCTCCAGTCGCACCCATTTAGTGCCATTTAATTGTGTGCTCCAGACCTGTTTCTGTGGCAGGGAGGGTAGTTCCTATTGTTTTCGTGCATCCATCAACTCAGTGGTCTTTGTGTTGAAGGCCTGTGCAAATCAGTGGGTGGGCCATGGAGAAGGGGCAAGGCCAGAATATCTTCGCAAGGCTTTAAACTCTGGATTCAGGAGAAAGGCTCACACAAGACTAAAAAGCAAGTTGCCACGGTAACAGGACATGCACCTATGGTTTTCTGTTTGTCTCTCATTGCGGCAGTGTGTGCCTTAGGAGGAACCAAAAAGATTTCCTAGCAGCTTTTTAACTCAGAGCCCAAAAGCTGGTTAATCAAGTTCAGCATAGTCTTTGACTGGGGGGGTGACCATGAAGGAGAGAAGATGGCTGCCAAAACTCTTAAGTTCTGCTCCAAGGCCCAGAAAAACAGCTTGGAGCAAAAGCCCCCACCATCTTAAAAAACACCCTCCAAACTTGAAGAAAGGAGAGGGGAATGCAAAAGTATTGTGAAAAGCTGAAAATAAAAGAACTTACTCAATTCTTCCTGCCCTGAGATAGAAGGCTCACTTCAACAAGGACAAAAATGCAGGCCTCAGCCAAGATGGCACTGCCTTCTTGGCAAAAGAAAAGGCAACTGAGACTTGCCACTAAGTTCCTGTTGGAATAGTTCTCAAATTTTGAATCTGAAGATATGATGGAGATAGACTTGATAGATATATGACTGACAGCTCAACAGTGTTTCATTGTTGCTGCTGTTCTGCAGTTGGCATAGATTATGCTTGAGTTATGTTATTTTAGTCTGAACAGCAGATGTAGACTTTCATTGTCGTCTTTCCCCTCGCTCCCCAGTACTCTTCTCCACCTCGCCAGCTGTGCTGCCTGCCTGGATATCCTCTCATCACAGCAGCCACTATGACACACTTGCATGACACTTTTGTCCTTGCACTAGAGCAAGGGAGTCCTTGCTTATACAGCAATGGCAGTGGCTACTATTGTTCTGGCACTGATTCTGAGGTTGTTGCCGAGCAAGACTGCAAGGCCACAAGCTGTATTCCTGCAGAGCTAAAGTGCTCCTGATTCTATGCACCACTCATGCACTGACAGACAAGCTCATAAAATAAGACTTGCAGATGGATATGCAGGAGTGGAGGAGGGGAGTTACTTGTTCTCAGAAACAATACAGAGCTGCTTACTGCATTTCAAGACTCCCAGTCAGAGTCTTTCATCTGTAGTGCCATCCTGTGCATTTGTATGACTTGAGCTGGAAGCCAAGTCTTATTGGAGGGTTGGGGAAGCTATGGTCCTCCAGATGTTATTGAGCTACCATCATCACCAACCAGTCGTCATACAGGCTGAAGCCCATGTGAGCTGAAGTCCAACAATATCTTAAGGCTCACAGGTTTCCCATCCTTGGTTTACAGATTTACAAGCAGAACACTGTGGAAGCAAATAAATACTCCTGAAGCACACAGTGCAACCACTAATTGTACTGTAATTGGACCATCTTGGCTGTGAGTCCTGGAAGATCTGCTTCCTGCCTTGTAGGCTTTTTCCTATGTGGCCTGGCAGGGTGGGACTCTGAATGACTCCAATTACAGAAACTAAACCGACTCTTGGGCTGGGGTACTGTTTAGGAGTTTTTGTTTGGGGGGGTTGTTGCTGTTATTGACTTCATTGTATCTTTGTTTCGTCTATTGTGATTTGTGTGAAAATTGTTCAGTTTGGTTGTGTACTTTTAGTGCTTGCTTTGTTGTTTGTGACTACTTTTTATGTGACCCCCCCCATGTTGTCAGCAGCCTTGAGCATGGATTTAACTATGGAAAAGCGACATACAGATAAAATGATGTATGTATGTATTTTATATCTCAGTGTTTCAACTTATTTTTCCACTGAAAATCACAAATCTTTGCAAGGTTCAATGACTGAAACTAGCAAAATAAACCAAGTTGTTTAATTTCTTTTTACTACCCCACAGCTTTCCATGAGATTGTCAGCTAACTTACCCTATAAAGGTGAAAATGTCTAACATTAACTGGTTGACATCATTGCACCAGAAACCTGAAACTGAATATACATAATCAGTTTAAACACTTTTAACAGTAGATGTTGCTATTTGATGCAACTTTTGAGTGGGTATAAGTTTGGCAAGTAGGATGATTAAGAGTTCTTCTCTAAATGTAAATCACAGAATTTGGAATTCGACAGAGCATTGCTACAGAAAAGCCTTCAGAAAAGGCCACCAAAAGGGCACAAAATGTGAAACGCTATAATTAAATAGACTGAGCTGTCCTATGTACTGAGCTGCCTGCTCCTGTGACTTGAGTTTTAGCTTCCAGGGCACAAACAGCAGCTCACTGTTATCAAGTGCTCAACAAACAGGACATATGTGTTACTTTTGCCACACTTGTCACAATATCCTCTCACCTCTGAGAAAGCAATGCAGGGATGTGCAATGGAGTTCTTCCCTCTCCAATAAAGAGCAGTAAGGGAATGGAAGAATAATAGCACCAGCTCAATACCTGACTCAGTAAGAAATAGCAAAATGGAACTGTTTGATGATAAGCGTGGTAGCAGCAATCGTGACCAATGTTCAATCAATTTTGCTAGATGTTCTCTTGTAGAAGCCCAGGAACAAAGGTAATACTAAGTGGGATACTTTCAGAAATAAAAAGGACCCTAAAGCATCGGGTTTCTAAAATGAGGGAGGGGCCCCCATAAGTCCAGGAGCTGCATGGTGATGGAAGGAGGTGCTAAAGCTGCAGCCCTATTCTACGAGTGATCATCTTTCACAGCAGTCATGCCCAAAGCAAGTCATGGCATCCTCTGTTGTGGTGTGGTTTATTTTAATGCTGAAATTCTGCATCCAGAGTGAAACGCACTGTACACTTTTACTTTAGAGCAACTAATGGTATTTGTTTAAGCCAGCTCACTCCTGCCCCTCCTTCTTCACCTTTCTCAACCAACCAAACACATGCATTTAGCTAGCTTGGCTAAACAGCAGGGGGTTGGGGAGTCTGATTCTGAGAGAGCCAGTGTGGTGTAGTGGTTAAGAGCGGTGGACTCATAATCTGGGGAACCGGGTTCGTGTCTCCACTCCTCCACATGCAGCTGCTGGGTGACCTTGGACTAGTCACACTTCTTTGAAATCTCTCAGCCCCACTCACCTCACAGAGTGTTTGTTGTGGGGGAGAATGTTAGCCACTTTGAGATTCCTTAGGGTAGTGATAAAGCGGGATATCAAATCCAAACTCTTCTCCTCTTCTTCTTCTTCTTCTTCTTCTTCTTCTTCTTCTATCACTAAATAGAGCACTAAAATGGAGCAAAAACTACCCAACTCCCACCTCTAACATTCCTGCCAACTACTGCTTTAATACCTCCCCACCCCATCCATACCAGATACGAGTTGGCTGGAGGGGATGCCTTCCAGCAGCCAAAATCTGTGTAGTGCTGTAAGGTGGGGAAGGGGTCTGATGTCACTCTCATCATCCGGTTCCCCCTGCCCACGCCTGCTTTACAGCCAAATGGACGAGTGTGTGTCTAGAAAACATGTGCTTGCTTGGCTCGGCCCTCACTCTCTTCAATCAGACCCACATGATTTTCTCATCTGTTTTCCTGGTATCATTTTTCTATTTTCTGCAGCAGCCCCTCATCTACCTTCTGCCTCTTTCTGTTGTGAGCCAAATTGCTGCTGATCAGAGAGACAGAAAATTTCAGGCTATGACACACACAAAAAGCTTTATTTTTCCTCTTCTTTGAGGGTTCCCTGCGGAAGGTCATAATGCCTGAAACGCAGGCACTTGTTATTTCTTTAAAGGGAATATGTACAAGTTCTCTGGATACCTGGAGCGGATGTGATTTTATTTTTAGAAAGCAGGTATTTATCTTTTCACTTGCACACAACAAGGAACAACTGGCGGTTATTGAAAATGTATTGGCCTAATCTCAGTGTAGCAGCAGCAGCGACAAAAAAGACCCCCTCCCAAGGTATCAGTAGAATGGCAACTTTTTCTACTTCGTAACTGCAATGCATGTGAACTTTAACTAGAGCCAGTCTGTGGTGTAGTGGTTAGAGTGCTGGACCACGCAGGTGGCCCTGTGGTCTAAACCACTGAGCCTCTTGGGCTTGCCAGTCAGAAGGTTGGCGGTTTGAATCCTTGCGACGGGGTGAGCTCCTATTGCTCTGTCCCAGCTCATACCATCCTAGCAGTTCGAAAGCACACCAGTGCAAGTAGATAAATAGGTACCGCTGTGGCAGGAAGATAAACAGCATTTCCTTACACTCTGATTTCTGTCATAGTGTTCTGTTGCACCAGAAGCAGTTTAGTCATGCTGGCCACATGACCCAGAAAGCTGTCTCTGGACAAATGCCGGCTCCCTCAGCCTGAAAGCGAGATGAGTGCCACAACCCCATGGTCACCTTTGACTGGACTTAACCACCCAGACCTTTACCTTTTACTAGGACCTGGGAAGCCAGGGTTCAACGCCCCAGTCAGTCACAAAGCTCACTGGGTGACCTTGAACCAGTCACCATCTCTCAGTCTAACTTACCTCATGTCTATCTGAAGATGTGTGCATGCACACCAAAGCTTATACCCAGAACAAACTTAGTTGGTCTCTAAGGTGCTACTGGACAATTTTTATTTATTTTTTATTACCTCACAGGGTTGCTGTGAGGATAAAATGGGGAGAGGGAGGGGAGAAACACGTATGCCACCTTGAGTGCCTTGGAGGAAAGGAAGAATATTAATGTAATAAACAATCAATCAATCAAAACTGTCCTGCCCTGGGTTCATTTGGCACCTCCAGTTAAAAGAACTGGGTAGCTAGGGATGGCAAAAACCATCATGGCTTTCCCATCCCTTCCCAACAAGCATGGAGGACCACTGCCAGTCAGAGTAGACAGTAGTGCAGAATAGGCACGTCAGAAGAGGGGTGTTCCCTCTATACCCCCATTGCCGCTTTTCACCATTGCTGAGGCTTTTTGTATTCTCCAGATCCCTCCCATCAGGCCGATGGATGAGCGTGTCCTGCCCTGCTCCTTCTAGCACAGGTGGCACCTCCAGACAATGTCCACATATGGTCTCCTCAGGAGCCATTGCCTGCGTGGGGCTTGCTGGTGCATACTCTCCACCATTCCTCAGGTGAAAATAGGGACATTTCTCACTCCCGCACCCCCCACCCCAACTGACTCTCCTCAACCCGTTTTGTGTCTGCCCCCGCTGCAGAGCATTTCCTGTCAGAAGATGGGCAAGTGCCACCACCAATGGGACACAGCACAAACAGCACACACACCTTCCACCGTCCTGAGAAAACCCCTTAGTCCTGATTTTATTTTATTCTTTGATAGATTTACAAAAACTAAAAACACGCACCAATAAATAAATTTTAGAAAGGGGAAAGACACACAAAGACATTTTTAAGAGGAAAAAATCAAGACTACTTGCGCCCCCCCTTTCTTCCCGCCCAGGGTGGCCCTACCCTCTGCCTGCCCCTCAGAGCTGGGTTGGGCACCAGCAATTGCAGCCTCTCCTCCTCCTCCTTCACTCTCCAGCAGCCGCTATGAGCTGCCCAATGGAGGAGGCCAGCAGCACTGGCAGGGGAAATAAAGATCAAATCAGAAGCTGGAATGGCTTTGGTCATTCGGGGATTGTCCCTGGAAAATTGGGACACTTGGAGGGTATGCTGGTGTGGATTGGGGCCTGCTTAATGAGTAAGGTGCTGGCAAAGGACCAGCAAGTCTTAATGGCCCATCACAGCTGGGTGTACTGACCTAGCCTGAAGTAGCTTTTTGTATTCCACTCAAAGAAGTTTTTGGAAATTGTAGTGCTACAAACAACTTCTGAAATCCTCACCCACGTTAAAGGGGTAGTGTAACAGGACAATGCGCATTTAAACATTTTCATGCTCTAAACTGACAGAAGAATTAAACTGGTTTATTTATTTAAGGGGGACGGCAAGCTTGTTTTCAATAATACAGCAACTTGTCAAAAACTGCAAACATCAGAAGGAACAGAGAGAGGTTCAAATATGGCAGCTAAAAAAAAACCAAGGCAGACACTGGTTATTGGCAACCATGTCCAGGACTGTACAAAAGTGACTTGAACCAGGAAATATTCAGTGAAGTTCTCAGACAATCTAATGGCTGGGCCTAGAGCCAATCAGAACCTGATGAATTCTTGGAGGAGCAGAAAATGAGGTTTTCATTTCCAAGTTCATCTTTGTTGGTTGGATGAAGTGTATTCCTGAGAAATCCACATCCTGGTCTCATGGGGGAATAATAACTCATGCTAACTATCAGGATCTGTCTCTCTATAAAACAGTAAGGAGTTGCTGTCGAATCTACCATGCACTTCTAACACAATGCTAACTTTTAGATATATATTCCCATCCACTGGGGGAAGAAAAATCAAAATTCTATTAACAAGCTGTGTCAGTGTAATGATGAAAAGTATCATCTGTTTTACAACAGATGGTATTGTTCTTGGGGGCATGATTCATTGTTCACTGCTTTCTGCGTCACCACAATATAGAGGAACTGTATGGTATCAGCAGGATTTACTAACTTCATTTTTCTGTTTCTTTTGAATTTTGGCTGCTTTCATATTTCAACATGAATTTCTGAACAAGACAAAGTGATGACTGGGTGGCATAGCACAGAAATGAGGAGGCCAGAGATGAAACAGGCAGAATAAATGTCATCTATTGTTGAGCGGGGGGGGGGGAGAGAATTTTCTTGCACACCTAAAGAAGAGCAGCACTACAAACACAATGGGAAAGAATGAGGCATTTTGCCACCAGCTATTAATTAGCTACCGGTATTAATAAACTTGAATAAGGCATTGCAGCAGACTTGTAGACGAGACAGCAAGACAATACAATGAGGCCACAATTCAAAAACCAGGAAAAATTATTGTTGTGGGGTGCATATCTAGAAACAAGCAGAGGAACAGGAAGCTGGATTTGGAGACTAGGGTCACATTCACACTATGATACCACTTTAAACAGTCATGGCTTCTCCCAAATAATTAAAGGAGCTTGGGTTTGGCAAGGGTACGGAGATTTGTTAGGAGACCCCTATTCCCCTCACAGAGCTACAATTTCCAGAATGCTTTAATTGTCAACTGCTCTTCACAGGGAACTCTGAGAAATGTAGCTCTGTGAGGGGAATAGGGGCAGCTCCCATAATTCTTTGGGGGATGAAATGGCAGATTAAACTGGTATCATAGTGTTTCAAATGTGCAGGGTGAATGTGACCTAACTGGCTACAGCTGCAACAGGCTCATTCACACATAGTCCTAGTGACCTTGGAGTGCTGGCATGGTGTCTGAGTATTAGAACTCTAGGGATAAGGCCAATTTATTGGACCCAATTATGTGAGATGAACTGATGCAATATACTTCACATGTCAAGACCCCCAAGCACCAGGCCCTCACACTATCCTGAGGAAGATACAGAAGAGGAGGAAACACAAGATAGTATACACTCAGGGGAGAACACTCAACACCTTGCCTGGGTTGTCTTGGCCTGAGGATGTAGCTTTCTCACCTTCCTCAGTATGATCTCCTTTCCTTTGACTGCATAACAATCAGTGCCTACAGATTCGAACAAGCTGGCTCCTCAAAGAGGGCCAACTGCAGCTTAGGCCTTAATGGTTGACATAAGGCAGGCTTCCTCAACCTCGGCCCTCCAGATGCTTTTGGCCTACAACTCCCATGATCCCTAGCTAGCAGGACCAGTGGTCAGGGATGATGGGAATTGTAGTCTCAAAACATCTGGAGGGCCAAGGTTGAGGAAGCCTGACATAAGGCCTCTGATGGCCCCAGCTCTTTTCTGAGATAGCACTCTTCAAAGCTCAGTTATAGCAGGGCTGGTGGGAGCGGGCCAGGGAGCTGACCAGGGTCCTGACCTGCTTAGGAGACTTGCCTTGACTTTTTGCCTGACTTACATGTTTCTTGCTTTCACTCCCAGCGGAACACAACACCACCTGTGTAATTCTGATGCTCAGGAGCATTTTTTGTGTGATTCTGATACTCAGTGGCATTTTTTTATTCCCCGTTATGGTCAATGAGGGTAAAACAGAACTTTTGGAGTTAACAGATCAGATTTGGATTCAAATAATGAATCAACACAGTGTTGATCTGAAAACAGACTGGGCTGCTTCCAAACAGATTCAAGATGAACCTTGTGGTTGCTGCACAACCCTGGTTTATGCTTACAATGTACATAGCATATTATATGTATCAGTGTTTTTGTAGTTGTTTTGTTTTTGCGTGGAGTGCCCTATCCGGGTGGATGGAGCAGCCAAGTAATTTCATTGTTCCCGAAGGGGACAATGACAATAAAATCTATTCTATTCTATTCTATTCTATTCTATTCTATTCTATTCTATTCTATAATGTGTATTGTGTTTGCTGCCCTGGGCTCCTTTGGGAAGAAGGGTGGGATATATATTAAATAAATGAATACATGTACATGGGATACAGCATCTAATAGAGCATACATATGCAAGAATTGTTCACATCTTTAGTGGAACCAGTGGAAAAAAAACAAAAACACTCTCTTCTCTTCAAGATCCAGGAGTGAGATAGGAGTTTGGGGGGAAATATCTGTGTGGTGCCAAGATCTTTGGAAAATTACATCCTTAGTGTGTTTCCCCACACACCCTGGTTATGGACCTTTGCTTTTTATTCCACTCAAAAAAGAGCCTTCTTCCTGAATGTCAAGTGCTTTTGTAAGATCGAATAGAATTTAATGTCACCCTGCAAATAGTATCTACTAATTACATCTTCATTTCCTTCCCCCCCCACACCCTTAGGGAAATTGGAGAGGTAAATGTGGGACGTCAGCTGGGCCTTGTCAACTCCCCCTCTCATGATTTTCATGTGGGCGGAATGTTCTATATTTATAAAGCCATGTCACAAATCATCCCTCAGTATGTGATCAGTTTGAGGGGCTGTGCACAATTTAATAATTTTTAATTAATTGGCCACCTCTAGGACTTGTTTTACACCATCTTATGTGCTCACCACTCCTGGAACCATTTTTTCCCTTCACCTTTTCAATTTCAGAGATGAAACTCCTGCCAGCTACATTGTGAGGGGAACATTTCAACACCACTTCCCCCCCTCCCCCAGCTGTACATCTTACTATTATTTTGAGAGTGAATGAAGCAACTGGGTGGAGAGAAATATGTGAGCTATGCCATACCCAAGCTGCTGTTAACATTTTTATGAGGGAATACAGAGTATATTGTGCATGAAGGTGGCTTGTAGGTGTTGGGTCTCCTCATTTCACAGTTGATTTTCTTGCCTCCGCTTGTCCTCCTCCCCAGTGAAATCAGTGATGCTATTCACAGAGGATGGAATGGGTTTTTGTCATGGGTAAGAATTTACCTCAGAGTGAACATCTTCATTTCAGCAACAGAGAGAGAGAGAGAGGACAGCAGCAGCATTTGGCTTCTGTGCCGCATGTTGAGAAAGGAACTCTCTTTCTCAACACATAGCGCAGGTACTCTGTGATCTGTCCCAGGAGAACAAGTGCAATTTCTCTGTAGGCAGATTGCTTGGCTTCTGTGCTGTGTGAGGAGAAAATGGGCTCCTTTCTCTCCACACAGCACATAAAAGGCAATGGGTGGTGCAGGCTGGGGCACTAGGTCTACTGGGCCACTAGCCCAAGTGAAATTTCAAGCTCTCCACCCCCCACCCCCCAAAAAACACCTCTCAAAGCCACACACTTTCATGCCCCCTGCATGGCATTCCATGTCAACTTAGAGAGACTCTAGGTTATATTTCTGTCAATCTTCCTTTCTTTTGCCAATCAGATCTCTGCACCACCCAGTCAATGAAAATCCAGAACTACATTGCTATGCCCAGGGGGTCCCTCTCATCATACCCAGGCAGAAAAAAAATACATAAAAATGATAGGTGACTGTAATCCTGGTCTGTTATGATTGAAGCTTCCCTGCAGTCGAAATAGAGGCTTGATTGTCAGCGTTTGTTTGTTTGTTTGTTTGCTTGCTTGCTTAATAATTCTGATTTTTGTTTAACGATGCCTAAACTCACTTCTCTGGTATCAGGTTCAATGACAAGCCAAGCACCAGATTGTGCTATCAGTATTCTGGCTGAAGTCAACATCCAAAAGCTGCTGTGCTTTTCAACATCTTCCTTCTTTTGCAGATGTTCCTTCCCTGACAGCTGCCACTTCTTCAGTCCCTTTGGGACCACCTCACATTCACTTGCACCGTGGAATCTCATGCTTGTCCCTCTCACCTTAAAAATCTTCAGAGCTGGAAGCATGAAACACTATTTCCTATAAAAATTCCCACTTTAGCTTCAGTTAACAATACAGGCATTGGCCTTTTCTGATTGCAGATGCACTGCTTAAATGGTATATACAGGAGAATCCCTGGAGATGCCTTACTGAGCTCACTTGGATTGAGAAGAAAACCTTGTGTGTGTGGCTTCTTTTTCTTTATTTACATTTGTACTTCATCCTATCCCAAGGGTGGCTAGTGTCACAGAATATGAAAATATTTCTCCTTCCTGACAGCTTACGTGACATACAAAAGACCTCCATTTTCACAGCTTTATACTTTACTTTCCTAATATAAAACCATCCCCTCTGTCCTAATAATATATAACATACTCCCTACAGCCTTTTCCAAATTGCTAAAAAACAAACCTATCAAATATGCCACATCTAGCATCACTCCTAAGATGATCATTATTTTTGAAAAATACAAAAATTAACAATATTTTTTACTACCATCTAGCACCACAAAGAACATACCAATAACATTAGAAGACAATAAAGCATTTCAAATATACATAAAATAAGTTTGATAATGATAACACACATGAATCTACTGTAACAGCAAGCATAACCCAAAAGAATTAGTGCTGATCCCACAATACAAATTGAGAAGTTATAAAAGTCCTCCAAGTTTTTTTCCCTCCTCCAAATGACAAATGCTGCAATTTGCCTTCTCGTAAATGAACAAAATCAGTCAATTGTGTCATTAAGGCTATGTGCCTTGTTTTCTTCAGTGATGAAGGGTGTTGGGACTCTGCCATTCAGAAGCAACTGAAATTTGTTAACAGATACCATAGCAGATCAAAATGTTCAGGGAGGACAGAATCTTTTATATAGCCGTCAACCTTACATCAATAATACCAAGCCCAAACTCCCACCTAACTCTACCCTTCAAAATCACTAAGGATTGATTCCTGTTTCCACCTGGCTTGAGAGCAGTACATGTGAAAAGGATCTAGGAGTCTTGGTAGACCACAAACTTGACATGAGTCAACAGTGTGATGCAGCAGCTAAAAAAGCCAATGCAATTCTGGGCTGCATCAATAGGAGTATAGCATCTAGATCAAGGGAAGTAATAGTACCACTGGTCAGACCCCACCTGGAATACTGTGTCCAATTCTGGGCACCACAGTTCAAGAAGGATACTGACAAGCTGGATCGTGTCCAGAAGAGGGCAACCAAAATGGTCAAAGGCTTGGAAACGATGCCTTATGAGGAACGGCTTAGGGAGCTGGGTATGTTTAGCCTGGAGAAGAGAAGGTTAAGGGGTGATATGATAGCCATGTTCAAATATATAAAAGGATGTCATATAGAGGAGGGAGAAAGGTTGTATTCTGCTGCTCCAGAGAAGCGGACACGGAGCAATGGATTCAAACTACAAGAAAGAAGATTCCACCTAAACATTAGGCAGAACTTCCTGACAGTAAGAGCTGTTCGACAGTGGAATTTGCTGCCAAGGAGTGTGGTGGAGTCTCCTTCTTTGGAGGTCTTTAAGCAGAGGCTTGACAGCCATCTGTCAAGAATGCTTTGATGGTGTTCCTGCTTGGCAGGGGGTTGGACTGGATGGCCCTTGTGGTCTCTTCCAACTCTATGATTCTATGATTCTATGAAATGCATTCTGCCTTAATCCTATAACCCAGTGGTTCCCAAACTCCACCCCTTCCTCCACACACAGACCACTTGAAAATGGTTGAGTCTTGGGGGGACTCTTAATGATTTTTCTTCCTGCTGCAGCAATTGTAATGTGCTGTGTTAGATGCTGTGTTATTTTGAATTGTATTTTTGGAGACATGCTGTGGAGCACCTGAATGTAGGTTGGTGATCCACAAACCACAGTTTGGGCAATCTCTGATGCAGACCAATAGCCAGTTTCCAAGCTTTCATGGGGAAGGGAGAATTATAGCTACTATCATTATTACTAGCCATCTCCAAGCTAATCTATTTGCGAGTGACTAACTCATATCACTGACATAATGCGAAGACAGTTTAAAATAGTAGTGAGCTTGACTACATCTCAATTCTCACAATCTTTTGACTTCCTGTGGTAGGAAAAGGGAGACAACCTCCAAGTCCCAACATTTTGCAGCGGAAGTAAACATACGCAGAATTGTCCTGTGATCCTTGAAGTTGGAGTAAAAATAAATAAAAAATGGAAAGGACCCTTTGGCACCTGCTATTAAAAACACTTGCTTCTTGGGAAAGTTCATTCATTCATATAAAGTGTCCCCTTTCACCCAACAGTGCTATGGTGTTTGGGTTGTTTGCAAAAAAAAAAATTAAATTAAAAGCTCATATTGAAAATAATTTTCTCCCATTTATACCAACCTTGAAACAGGTAGTGGTGACTCATCCTAAGAAATGAAGTTGACTCAGAATTTATGATCCAAGGGCCTCTCTGCACTTCCACGGTTACCTCTGTCACCTGTGAGTCTGGCTACATTCTGCTCAGTCTCTTCAGCAGCTGTGAAAGGTGCTCAGAAAATGACACCACTGATTTATCTCTCTTGGTGCCCTGTTATCCAGTTGCCATAACAGAAACATTGAGGGAGGTGGGGAGAGAAGAGTTCTGTTTTAGCTTTCAGGGACACTCACTTTAATCATAGCTGTGAAAGCCATTGTTTGTTTTTGCTCTCATCTTCCCTCTTTCCTACCAGATTATTAGGCTGCTCTCGGGAAGCCCCCAGTGATCGAATTCTCCTTGCCTCCCATGAATATTAATAGCTCTGTTTATCCTGAGGGTGTGCTGCATAGTCACTTCAAAAGAGAATTCATAAAGGACAAGTCCCCCCCCCCAAGGAGGCTATAATGTACATGATACACGAATGTACATGTCTTCACAAGGAGACAGGTAAGGATGGATGGGGGTGACCACAGGGAGAAGGCCAAGCTTAGCAATACACCACAATGAAAACAGGGAGGTTTTAGAAAGATACAGGAAAAGGGCATGTCTGTCTTTTGTGGAATGGTTGCAAATGGGGAATAGGGAAGGGTAAGGCTGGATGTAAGCAGAGGCAGTTTTTATCCCAGATGGGCGGGGTAGAAATAATAAATTATTATTATTATTATTATTATTATTATTATTATTATTATTAATTATTATTATTAAAGATTACTATTTTGTGACAGGCAGAAAGTACTTTCCATCTATTCTTTTGCGCTATTACTTCTTAGGCATAAGGAACATTGTAGCTAATAGAAGTTTTGCCATCCTAAAAAACGATTAAGAGTTGCTTTATTTATCGCCTAAGTCACCTGAAGCTTATTAAGCATCTTAAACCAATCACCTCTAGACAATTTACAATACAAAAAAAATTAACTAATTAAGAAAAAACCCAGATTACAAGTCCATATAAAAATTCAACATTTTTTTTTTAAAGGAAACAATAAAACATTCACTCTTGGTGAACACGTCAATAAAACATATTGCAATTTACAGAAGGCTCTCCATTGGCATGATCACCTCATGTGGGGTTGCCATATGTCCTCTTTTTCCCAGACACGTCCTCTTTTTCATGATGAGAGTAGTCATAGAGATCCATAGTTTAAAGTAGAAGTTGGCAAATGTGTCCTCTATTTTGCTCATATGGTAACCCTACATATAGTTAATATGTGTACTGGGCATTTCCTGACTGTCAATTAGGGAAGGACACATCCTGAAACCCTAGAGAGCCACTGCCAACCAGTGTAGACAGTAGTAAGCTAGATGAACTAGTGGTCTGACTTGGTATAAGGCAGATTCCCATGTTCCTGAAGCACTTTCATGGAGAACAGGTGTATAAATAGCCCTTTGACATGAGACTTCCTGCTCAGAGGCTGCATATATCTGAATTGTAGCAGATGCTGGGACAACAGGAGGTGGCTGTTGCTTTCATGACTGTTTCGTAAGCTTCCTAGAGAAATGTACTTGCTCACCCTGAAACAGGATGCTGACCTAGACGAGACTTGGTTTTGATCCAGCAGTGCTAATGTATGTTCTTATTTGTCTTTGTTTTCATGAACACAGTATTAAGCAGGCTTCCCGGGTCGATTGTGCAAATTAATAACCAACCTAATCCCGCGGGATGAGATGATGCAAATTGCTGAGCGAAATTCCACCATCCCTGTCGTTATGCATTTTGCCCCCTTTGTCAGTGTTCCTCACAGAAAAGCTGAAGTCAATGTGTTAAGGAACGGGGGCAGAGAGCCTTCCGAAATTTGATTCAGAACAAAATGGCGGGCAATTCTTCAGCAGCGTAAGGACGAGGCGCAGAGAAAGAAAGCAGGGGGGGGGAGACATGTAGATGAAAAGTTAATTAAGGATACAGCAGATATGGCAGTCAGGACATTAAACAGAAGGAAAAGGAGGGCTAAGATTATACGCATAATTCAAAACAACCTCACACCGGTGAGAAAGACAGCAAAACGGGAGACGGCAGGGGGAGGGGGGAGTTTTCGCTCAACGTTAATAAAACATGCTTCATGTCCATATGGTGCAAGAACCTAATAAATGAGAAAGCGAGGCCTCCAGGAGATAGCAAGGATAATTTATTGACAGCAGAAGCAGCCCTTAATAAATAATTAACAGAATTATTTGCCTCATTGGGCCCAGGGGAGCTTGAGGGACAGATGCCAGAATCGGATACACATTTGCCTACCATAGACGTTTCAGGGAGAGGAGGACAGGAGAGCAAAGTGGGAACTTCAGCCACTGCAGCTTTTTCTCAGCCCTGTTACGATTAAACTACAAAACTGAATTCGGGGGGGGGGGGGGCTTGGTTGTTTTTTTATGACCCCTTTGGTTTTGACCTGAAATGGTATGACCCAGAATTTTACCACCTCCTCTGCCTACCACCTCATTAACGAATGCGGTCAGCTCCAAGCGAGTGGCATTCACCACACCTTGGAGCAACGAATTCCGTCGGTTAATTATGCGCTGAATGAAGAAGCGCTCTTTTTATTGTCCTCAACCAACCGCAGTTCGGTTTCGTTGGATGACCCCCAAATTTTAATGCCGAGAGAGAAAGGGAAAGGGGGTAATTGCTTCCCGCACCATTCGCACTGTTATAAACCTTTAGATTGCAAATTGCTATAAAACGGAGCTAATTGCTGACTCCTTTGATACGTCTGGACAGCAGCCATCAGTGAGGGCAGTACAAGGGCATCACCAGGGCTTCTTCTTTTTTTTAGCCAGAGCTCACGGAGCTCAGCTCCAGCACCTCTCAGGTGGGCACCATTGCCATTCTAAGAGAACAAGGGGAAAGTTTGTGGTGAGCTCTGGTGCCTTAAAAATAGCACTGGGCACCACTGAGTGGAAACCGAGGCTCATGATACCAATGATAAGGTGGTGAGTCAGGATGAAATGTGCAGGGATGCCGCTGGTATCTGTATGGTGTTTCCCATGCCATTGCCTGGTGGTGCCACCAAGTGACGCTCATCGGAAAGTATCCCAAGTCCCTCTGATTTGTCCTTGTCTTGATGGCAGCTGCATTTACTCCCCTGCAGCTGCTGCTTCTACATCTGGATATTTTCTTGAGCAGCCTGCGATGATTTATCTAGTTCTAATACCATCTCGGTGTACCTTGTGGGAAATGAAGACATTTAGCATGGTGGTGCTAGGACAAGTGATGTAAGCATGGTTTTTCTTTGCACACCTGTAATTAAAAGGGTACAGAGAGAGATGCCCTGGATGTGTTCCAATTGGATTCCTGAATCTGTAAAGATTTAAATAGGCTTGGCAAGCCACTCTGTTGCAAACCGCTACCTGGGGAATTGCACGGCAGGGATAAGTGAGCAAATGCATGCGGAATGAAATGAAGCTGAATTCAACCAGGGCTGTCCCTGGCCTGTCTCATCTTGAGATGTCCTCCTCGGTGAAATCTAGCTGCACCACAGCAGTTTTGCCTGATGACGATAATTATGATATTAGATCGGACAGCCGAGCTCAGAAGCACTAAATCATTAATTCAGAGAGATATAATCTTCTTCTTTTTATGCCTATCAATATCTTGGCATTGCTATCTATAGACATGCACGGGCAGAATACATAAGATGGAAGTGGGATAAAATAAATAGCTTTCTCTGCTGAAGGGTGAACACATGGCTCACGGCTGGTGGAGCAAAGCATTGGTAAAAAGGCGGGTGTGCATGATTATCTTCAACAAGGGGAAATAAATTGATTCCACCCTTTCATGTTTTCTGCTCCATTTTCTACTATATCCATCGTTGTTGTTGTCACTATTTGTATGCAGCGGGCTTGGTCTGTGCATCTGGGGATGGACAGAATGGTCTTAATCCAGTTTGTGTCCACTTTGCATGTATTCACCAGTGAAACTGTTTCAGCTTGTTTCTTTCTGACTATTTTCCTTAAAGAATTAAGTATATTTTTTAAAAAATAAAAAGTATTATTAATAATAATGTACTCATAGGTGATCTAGCCTATGGTTTACCAACCTGACATTTCTTTTTTTTTTTACATAGAGCAGTTAGCTGCAACCACTAGGAAGCACTGCTCTCACCACGCACACTGAAAATGGGACATCAAATGCCCCCATGCATTATGATGCATCATCGCTCTCAGGGAAACTAGATGGGGGGGGGATGTTTTTCTATACCTCTCCCTGCTTCTCCCAGAAGAATTTGCAATGCCCATTAGCATGTATGTGGCAAGAGCTGCACTTTCTAGCCACTCCCAGTGGATAGTATCTGTAAATTTTATGTGTGTGTGTGTGTGTGTGTGTGTGTGTGTGTGTGTGTGTGTGTGTGAGAGAGAGAGAGAGAGAGAGAGAGAGAGAGAGAGAGAGAGAGAGAGAGAGAGAGATGTAAGTCAGGCCTCAAACCACCACTTCATGAAATCATAGAATCATAGAATCATAGAATCATAGAATCATAGAGTTGGAAGAGACCACAAGGGCCATCCAGTCCAACCCCCTGCCAAGCAGGAAACACCATCAAAGCATTCCTGACAGGTGGCTGTCAAGCCTCTGCTTAAAGACCTCCAAAGAAGGAGACTCCACCACACTCCTTGGCAGCAAATTCCACTGTCGAACAGCTCTTACTGTCAGGAAGTTCTTCCTAATGTTTAGGTGGAATCTTCTTTCTTGTAGTTTGAATCCATTGCTCCGTGTCCGCTTCTCTGGAGCAGCAGAAAACAACCTTTCTCCCTCCTCTATATGACATCCTTTTATATATTTGAACATGGCTATCATATCACCCCTTAACCTTCTCTTCTCCAGGCTAAACATACCCAGCTCCCTAAGCCGTTCCTCATAAGGCATCGTTTCCAGGCCTTTGACCATTTTGGTTGCCCTCCTCTGGACACGTTCCAGCTTGTCAATATCCTTCTTGAACTGTGGTGCCCAGAACTGGACACAGTATTCCAGGTGAGGTCTGACCAGAGCGGAATACAGTGGTACTATTACTTCCCTTGATCTAGATGCTATACTCCTATTGATGCAGCCCAGAATTGCATTGGCTTTTTTAGCTGCTGCATCACACTGTTGACTCATGTCAAGTTTGTGGTCTACCAAGACTCCTAGATCCTTTTCACTTGTACTGCTCTCAAGCCAGGTATCACCCATCCTGTATCTGTGCCTTTCATTTTTTTTGCCCAAGTGTAGTACTTTACATTTCTCCCTGTTAAAATTCATCCTGTTTGCCTTGGCCCAGTTCTCTAATCTGTTAAGGTCATTTTGAAGTGTGATCCTGTCCTCTAGGGTATTAGCCACCCCTCCCAATTTGGTGTCATCTGCAAACTTGATCAGGATGCCCTCAAGCCCATCATCCAAGTCATTGATAAAGATGTTGAATAAGACTGGGCCCAAGACAGAACCCTGTGGCACCCCACTAGTCACTTCTCTCCAGGATGAAGAGGAGCCATTGATGAGCACCCTTTGGGTTCGGTCAGTCAGCCAGTTACAAATCCACTGAATGGTAGCATTGTCTAGCCCGCATTTTACCAGCTTCTTTACAAGAATATCATGGGGCACCTTGTCAAAGGCCTTGCTGAAATCAAGATAGGCTACATCCACAGTGTTCCCTTCGTCTACCAGGCTTGTAATTCTGTCAAAAAATGAGATCAGATTAGTCTGACATGACTTATTTTTCAGAAACCCATGCTGACTTTTAGTGATCACAGCGTTCCTTTCTAGGTGCTCACAGACCGTTTGCTTAATGATATGCTCTAGAATCTTTCCTGGTATTGATGTCAGGCTGACTGGGCGGTAATTGTTTGGGTCCTCTCTTTTCCCCTTTTTGAAAATAGGGACAACATTTGCCCTCCTCCAGTCTGCTGGGACTTCACCTGTTTTCCAAGAATTCTCAAAGATTACTGCCAGTGGTTCTGAAATCACCTCTGCCAGTTCTTTTAATACTCTGGGATGTAGTTCATCTGGCCCTGGAGACTTGAATACATCTAAACTAGCCAAGTGTGCTTGTACTACCTCCTTACTTATTCTGGGCTGTGTTTCCCCTGCTGAATCATCTGCTCCATATTCTTCAGGTCGGGCATTGTTTTCTTTTTTGGAGAAGACTGAGGCAAAGAAGGTATTGAGGAGTTCTGCCCTTTCTGCGTCCCCTGTTCGCATTTCACCTTCTTCTCCTCTAAGTGACCCCACTGTTTCCTTGTTCTTCCTTTTGCTACGGACATACCCATAAAAACTCTTTTTATTGCTTTTAACCTCTCTAGCAAGCCTGAGTTCATTCTGTGCTTTAGCTTTTCTGACTTTGTCTCTACATGTGCTGGCTATTTGTTTGAATTCCTCTCTGGTGGTTTCCCCCTTTTTCCATTTCTTGTACATATCCCTTTTAAATCTTAACTCAGTTAAAAGTTCATTAGATAGCCACCCTGGCTTCTTTAGGCACCTTCCATGTTTTCGTCTCATTGGTACTGCTTGAAGTTGTGCTTTTAATATCTCCCTTTTAACAAACTCCCATCCATCATGAACTCCCTTCCCTTTTAGTATTACTGACCATGGGATCACACCCAGCATTTCCCTAAGTTTTCTGAAGTCGGCTTTCTTAAAGTCTAGAATTTGAGTCTTAGTATGCTTGGTTGCTCCTTTCTGATGTATAATAAACTCCAGAAGAGCATGATCACTCCCACCTAATGATCCTACCACTTCTACCCCACTAACCAGGTCATCACTATTGGTTAGAACCAGATCTAAAATGGCTGATCCTCTTGTTGCTTCTCCCACTTTCTGGACAATGAAATTGTCTGCAAGGCCCGTGAGGAATCTGTTCGACCTTATGCTCTTGGCTGAGTTTGACATCCAACAAATATCAGGATAGTTGAAATCCCCCATTACTACTATCTCATTTCCTTTTGAATGCTTGGTCATCTGTTCCAGGAAGGCATCATCTATGTCCTCAGTTTGGCTTGGGGATCTATAGTAAACTCCCACCATGAGATCACTGTTATTTTTCTCTCCCTTAATTTTGACCCAGATACTCTCAATTTGGCTTTGGAGTTTTAAATCATGGATCTCTTCACAGGTATACACATCCCTGACATATAACGCCACTCCTCCTCCTTTCCTGTTTGGTCTATTTCTCTTAAATAGATTGTATCCCTCTATTACTACATTCCAATCATGAGACTCATCCCACCAGGTTTCAGTGATGCCTATTATGTCGTATTTAGTTTGCTGTACCAAGAGCTCAAGTTCATCTTGTTTATTTCCCATGCTCTGTGCATTTGTATACAGACATTGAAAACCATTGATCATTCCCCCTAGTCTCCTACTTAAGGATTTTTTCCTCCCACCACTAGGTCTGTGCGCTGTTTGCTCCATTTGGTCCTTGACTTTTGGATGATCATCTTCAGCCTTTGATAGACTCCTACCTTCAGGACCACTGTCTCCCTCCCCCACATAAGTCAGTTTAAAGCCCTCCTGATGAGGTTTTTGAGATTGTTGGCAAAAACATTCCTCCCAACCCTTGTGAGGTGCAGCCCATCACTTGCCAGAAGTCCATCTTCAAGAAACTGCAGACCATGATCTAAGAAACCAAACCGTTCCTGCCGGCACCATTTGCGAAGCCAGTTGTTCACTTCTCCTATTTTCCCCTCTCTTCCTGGGCCACGGCGTTCAACTGGGAGGACAGATGAGATGACAATTTGTGCATTTAATTGCTTCAGCTTCCTGCCCAGAGCCTCATAATCACTTTTGATCTTCTGGAGGCTATGGCTTGTGGTGTCATTGGTTCCCACATGGACTAAAAGGAAGGGGTTTTTATCCGTGGGTTTAATTATTCCTTGCAGCCGTTCTGTAACATCATGGATCTTGGCCCCGGGGAGACAGCATACCTCTCGAGACATCTTGTCAGGCCCACAGATCACTGCTTCCGTACCCCTCAATAGGGAATCCCCTATCACCACTACACGCCTCCTCTTAGGCTTGGTCGGGATTCTTACATGTGCTGTCCCTTCCAAGGTCGCCTGCACATTCCCAGAGGACTGACTATGTTGCTCGTCTTCATATACCTCATCAACTGTGATGAGGGAGAGATCTTCCAATGGAGTCTGTTCTTCATCTTCTAGATTTGAGAGCACTTCAAATCGATTTTGTAGTTCTAAACACTCAGAGCGATCCCTGGGCATTCTACTTCTGTGAGTCACGTTCCTCCATACATCTGGCTCCTGAGTTGGGGAACTGATCTCCTCCTCAGAGATGTGCCCTGTCTCCTGCTTGGTGGAGACAGTGTGCTCTGCTGCATCCAAGAAAAGCTCCAGCTCTTTAATTTTCTGGAGCGTAGATACACGGGCCTGAAGTTGCTGGACCTTGTCTTCGAGTAGGGCAACCAACTTGCAGTTGCTGCAGGTGTAGCTGTCTACAACCTTTGGCAAGAAGGCAAACATTGCGCAGGAATTGCAGGCGACTACAGTTGTTCCCTCCCCGTTCTGAAGTTGCCGGACCTTGTCTTCTAGTAGGGCAACCAACTTGCACTTGCTGCAGGTGTAGTTGCCTACATCCTTTGGCAAGAAGGCAAACATTGCGCAGGAATTGCAGGCGACTACAGTTGTTCCCTCACCCTCCATCTTGAAGCTTGAAGTCAGGACACTCAAAAAAGAAGCCTAGGTCTCCCCAAGTAAACGTTTGAGACTAGCTCTCCTCTATCAAAAGATAGGTCAAACTGCGCGCGCCGCTAGCACCTCAGCTCACCTTGTGCTCCCTCCTCAGTCGCTGCCCTCCAGGCACTGATTAGCTCCGCCCTACAAGCTCAGCTCACCTTTTGCCTACTTCCTCAGTCGCTGCCCTCTAGGCACTGATTAGCTCCGCCCACAGCTCGTCACCAGACAAACACACACACACAAGCCAGAAACAAACTCTCTCACACACACAAGCCTGGGAAACACACAAACAAATAAGGAAACAAATAAGCACACAAACTTAATCACACACAGCCCCAAAAAGACAAACCCACAAAACCTACAAGCTCAGCTCACCTTGTGCTCCCTCCTCAGTCGCTGCCCTCCAGGCACTGATTAGCTCCGCCCTACAAGCTCAGCTCACCTTTTGCCTACTTCCTCAGTCGCTGCCCTCTAGGCACTGATTAGCTCCGCCCACAGCTCGTCACCAGACAAACGCACACACACAAGCCAGAAACAAACTCTCTCACACACACAAGCCTGGGAAACACACAAACAAATAAGGAAACAAATAAGCACACAAACTTAATCACACACAGCCCCAAAAAGACAAACCCACAAAACCTACAAGCTCAGCTCACCTTGTGCTCCCTCCTCAGTCGCTGCCCTCCAGGCACTGATTAGCTCCGCCCTACAAGCTCAGCTCACCTTTTGCCTACTTCCTCAGTCGCTGCCCTCTAGGCACTGATTAGCTCCGCCCACAGCTCGTCACCAGACAAACGCACACACACAAGCCAGAAACAAACTCTCTCACACACACAAGCCTGGGAAACACACAAACAAATAAGGAAACAAATAAGCACACAAACTTAATCACACACAGCCCCAAAAAGACAAACCCACAAAACCTACAAGCTCAGCTCACCTTGTGCTCCCTCCTCAGTCGCTGCCCTCCAGGCACTGATTAGCTCCGCCCTACAAGCTCAGCTCACCTTTTGCCTACTTCCTCAGTCGCTGCCCTCTAGGCACTGATTAGCTCCGCCCACAGCTCGTCACCAGACAAACACACACACACAAGCCAGAAACAAACTCTCTCACACACACAAGCCTGGGAAACACACAAACAAATAAGGAAACAAATAAGCACACAAACTTAATCACACACAGCCCCAAAAAGACAAACCCACAAAACCTACAAGCTCAGCTCACCTTGTGCTCCCTCCTCAGTCGCTGCCCTCCAGGCACTGATTAGCTCCGCCCTACAAGCTCAGCTCACCTTTTGCCTACTTCCTCAGTCGCTGCCCTCTAGGCACTGATTAGCTCCGCCCACAGCTCGTCACCAGACAAACGCACACACACAAGCCAGAAACAAACTCTCTCACACACACAAGCCTGGGAAACACACAAACAAATAAGGAAACAAATAAGCACACAAACTTAATCACACACAGCCCCAAAAAGACAAACCCACAAAACCTACAAGCTCAGCTCACCTTGTGCTCCCTCCTCAGTCGCTGCCCTCCAGGCACTGATTAGCTCCGCCCACAGCTCGTCACCAGACAAACGCACACACACAAGCCAGAAACAAACTCTCTCACACACACAAGCCTGGGAAACACACAAACAAATAAGGAAACAAATAAGCACACAAACTTAATCACACACAGCCCCAAAAAGACAAACCCACAAAACCTACAAGCTCAGCTCACCTTGTGCTCCCTCCTCAGTCGCTGCCCTCCAGGCACTGATTAGCTCCGCCCTACAAGCTCAGCTCACCTTTTGCCTACTTCCTCAGTCGCTGCCCTCTAGGCACTGATTAGCTCCGCCCACAGCTCGTCACCAGACAAACACACACACACAAGCCAGAAACAAACTCTCTCACACACACAAGCCTGGGAAACACACAAACAAATAAGGAAACAAATAAGCACACAAACTTAATCACACACAGCCCCAAAAAGACAAACCCACAAAACCTACAAGCTCAGCTCACCTTGTGCTCCCTCCTCAGTCGCTGCCCTCCAGGCACTGATTAGCTCCGCCCTACAAGCTCAGCTCACCTTTTGCCTACTTCCTCAGTCGCTGCCCTCTAGGCACTGATTAGCTCCGCCCACAGCTCGTCACCAGACAAACACACACACACAAGCCAGAAACAAACTCTCTCACACACACAAGCCTGGGAAACACACAAACAAATAAGGAAACAAATAAGCACACAAACTTAATCACACACAGCCCCAAAAAGACAAACCCACAAAACCTACAAGCTCAGCTCACCTTGTGCTCCCTCCTCAGTCGCTGCCCTCCAGGCACTGATTAGCTCCGCCCTACAAGCTCAGCTCACCTTTTGCCTACTTCCTCAGTCGCTGCCCTCTAGGCACTGATTAGCTCCGCCCACAGCTCGTCACCAGACAAACGCACACACACAAGCCAGAAACAAACTCTCTCACACACACAAGCCTGGGAAACACACAAACAAATAAGGAAACAAATAAGCACACAAACTTAATCACACACAGCCCCAAAAAGACAAACCCACAAAACCTACAAGCTCAGCTCACCTTGTGCTCCCTCCTCAGTCGCTGCCCTCCAGGCACTGATTAGCTCCGCCCTACAAGCTCAGCTCACCTTTTGCCTACTTCCTCAGTCGCTGCCCTCTAGGCACTGATTAGCTCCGCCCACAGCTCGTCACCAGACAAACGCACACACACAAGCCAGAAACAAACTCTCTCACACACACAAGCCTGGGAAACACACAAACAAATAAGGAAACAAATAAGCACACAAACTTAATCACACACAGCCCCAAAAAGACAAACCCACAAAACCTACAAGCTCAGCTCACCTTGTGCTCCCTCCTCAGTCGCTGCCCTCCAGGCACTGATTAGCTCCGCCCTACAAGCTCAGCTCACCTTTTGCCTACTTCCTCAGTCGCTGCCCTCTAGGCACTGATTAGCTCCGCCCACAGCTCGTCACCAGACAAACACACACACACAAGCCAGAAACAAACTCTCTCACACACACAAGCCTGGGAAACACACAAACAAATAAGGAAACAAATAAGCACACAAACTTAATCACACACAGCCCCAAAAAGACAAACCCACAAAACCTACAAGCTCAGCTCACCTTGTGCTCCCTCCTCAGTCGCTGCCCTCCAGGCACTGATTAGCTCCGCCCTACAAGCTCAGCTCACCTTTTGCCTACTTCCTCAGTCGCTGCCCTCTAGGCACTGATTAGCTCCGCCCACAGCTCGTCACCAGACAAACACACACACACAAGCCAGAAACAAACTCTCTCACACACACAAGCCTGGGAAACACACAAACAAATAAGGAAACAAATAAGCACACAAACTTAATCACACACAGCCCCAAAAAGACAAACCCACAAAACCTACAAGCTCAGCTCACCTTGTGCTCCCTCCTCAGTCGCTGCCCTCCAGGCACTGATTAGCTCCGCCCTACAAGCTCAGCTCACCTTTTGCCTACTTCCTCAGTCGCTGCCCTCTAGGCACTGATTAGCTCCGCCCACAGCTCGTCACCAGACAAACGCACACACACAAGCCAGAAACAAACTCTCTCACACACACAAGCCTGGGAAACACACAAACAAATAAGGAAACAAATAAGCACACAAACTTAATCACACACAGCCCCAAAAAGACAAACCCACAAAACCTACAAGCTCAGCTCACCTTGTGCTCCCTCCTCAGTCGCTGCCCTCCAGGCACTGATTAGCTCCGCCCTACAAGCTCAGCTCACCTTTTGCCTACTTCCTCAGTCGCTGCCCTCTAGGCACTGATTAGCTCCGCCCACAGCTCGTCACCAGACAAACACACACACACAAGCCAGAAACAAACTCTCTCACACACACAAGCCTGGGAAACACACAAACAAATAAGGAAACAAATAAGCACACAAACTTAATCACACACAGCCCCAAAAAGACAAACCCACAAAACCTACAAGCTCAGCTCACCTTGTGCTCCCTCCTCAGTCGCTGCCCTCCAGGCACTGATGCGGAAGGTTTTTGGGTTCTGAAGTCCAGGCAGGATCAGATCAAATGTTATGGGGAACAATGTGAACCCACAATACTCCTTAAGAGAGTGATCTTCTGAAATGCAATGCGGACTGTTAAAAGGGCTCTGAGTTCGTGTCTGCTAGGTGAAACTGTCAGTTTTGGTTTCTCTCTGTTTCTCATTTTTCCAATCTTAAATTCAGTTCATTTCCACTTCAGTGTTGTTGTGGGGTTTTTTTTATAGAAAGGTCACATTAAAATTCATCAGCAAATTTCTCCTAATATAAACATTGTTGTACATAATTTTACCTAACGTACATATTTTCCAAGCAGGTTCCCCTAAATTAATGAATTTTTGTATGTCATTTAAACCAATATATGCATTTTTAGACATAGTTTGTTCTAGTAAATACATTTTTGCACACATTTTTTGCTGCAGAACTGCATTGCAAAAGTGCAAAAGTACGGCAACGTTCTGGTTTGCATATTGTTTCGGAAATGTGGTTTGCCTTAGGTAGGTTTGCCTTTAAATTCAACTTGTAGTTAATTTCTTCTCCATCCCCTAGTGTTTGCCTATGTGCACACATATGCAGAAGAATAGAGAAGGAATTCGGACTTGGAGCCTCTAATTGAAGCCTCCAGCCAATTTCTACAACCAGCTAAATTGATTAGATATATATCCCTCAGCTACAGTAAGCCCCGTCTCTCCTCCCTCAGACTTCTCAGCTTTACTCATGGCAATAGAAGCTAAAGAATTGTTCACCCTTCCCAATTGCCTTCAGAAGGTTGGCACCCCAGCAATCTGAGATCGTCTCATGTTAGAAAACTATTTGGGCTACTAACTGCATGCTGTAAGTAATTTACAGTTTAAGCACCCGAAGTCAGGGAGCTGGTTATTATTCCACTTTTCACTACTGATAACTTGAAACACTTAGGATCAGATCAAGAGACTCTTTAAGTAAATGGAAGACACACAAGTGCCGTGCCCAAAAGGCAACATGCTGTGATATACCTGGAAGAATACCTAGATTAAGGACATTAAATTGATCCTTCTTCTATACAACTTTATTTCTGAGCTTTATTGCTCCATTTGTCACCCTCTGGTAGCAAGATTTGTCAATGTTCTACCACAGTGTATCACTTTATATAGCTGAAGTAGTCAAAGGGAATTTTCCTTGATAAGCCACTTGGCCAGTTTTCCTTATTGGAAAAGGCATTCAAACATTATAATATGTAAATTATGAATCGTCAGCCAATTAAGTTTCAAACATTAAACAACATGTGAAATAATATGTAGGGAGGGAGTAGAATTTGAGTTCCAGAGGGACTTGGTCCATTCACTATTTTCATAGAAGCATAGAGTTGTAGAGTTGGAAGGGACCTTGAGGATCATCTAGTCCAACGCCTGCAATGCAGGAATCTCAACTAAAGCATTGGTCTGCCTGAATAGCTCAGTGTGCTGCTGATAATGCCAAGTTTTCAGGTTTGATCTCCATTTGGGACAGCTGAATATTCCTGCATTGAAGGGGGTTGGGCTAGCTCAGGCATCCCCAAACTTCGGCCCTCCAGATGTTTTGGACTACAATTCCCATCATCCCTGACCACTGGTCCTGTTAGCTAGGGATCATGGGAGTTGTAGGCCAAAACATCTGGAGGTCCGCAGTTTGGGGATGCCTGGGCTAGATGATGCTCAGGGTCCCTTCCAACTCTACAATTCTATGGCTCTATGATCCATGACAGATGGCCATCATTTTTTTGATTTTTATATGCCATTCTATAATATAAAGTATTATATGTTATGGAAGTTTTTCCAAACCACCCAAAGTCCCCTTCTCTCTTTTGAAAGCCCATTCATGTAACGTGTTTAGGAGACTAAACACAGGTGTTTCCAGTTACCAGCAGATTTACAATGCAGGACATTTGAAGGCAGTCTGAGGCTCAAAGAGGACCTAAGCTTGGCCTGGAAGAAAGCCTGAGCCAAAGAGCCCCTCCCTTCACTTTCACAGAACCATTTGACTGCTGCAAAAGTGGAAAGCTATCTGCCCATTTTCAAGGGCTAGCAAATTCCCCCCTCCCAAAAAAAAATTAAAAAAATTGAGGGGTGGTCTTACATTTAAAGATGCTCAAGCTGTGGCTTGGCTGCACTCAGCAGACTGGTGGGAGCTTTCAGCCCAGCTGTAGCTGGAAAATCCTCTACGCCCTTCTTTGGGAAAGCCGTTTCCGGCCTTGGCCGGAAAAAACGGTTGCGGGCGGGGCCACGACCCTTCACACGGGAAGGGGATGGCTACCATCCCCTTTCCCATATAGGGAGTTCCGGCCGCGTCGCTCGCCTGCGCGACCAATCAGGTCGCGCAGGTCGGGCGTGCCCTCCTGCTCTTAAGGAGGCTCCGGCCGGACACTCCCTCTCTTCCCCTCTTCGGCCCCAGCTGATCGTGGCCTCGTCCGAGCGAGGGCCAAAAGGCACGCCCCATACCGGTGGTCACAGGGTGAGTTCCTAGCTGACGTGCCTCGCAGGGCTCACCTTGGGTGGCTATCCCTTCCCGGACTTCCAGCGTCAGCGGGCTGGAGTCAGATATAGTTGGTTAGTTCCAATGCCTAAAGCCAATACCTCTCATCATCCGTAATCAATAAAGTTGTGGCCTTACTATTCCCATTAACCTTATATTTCGTGTCCTGTGTCTTTATTTCACGTGGGGGGAGGGACATTGCCACGCAATAAGCCATATTGAGCACAGGACACACTTCCAAGGAGTGTGCACTACAAGGTAAGAATAGAAGTGATGTTTGAATGCTGGCATGGATGGATGAAAAGAGGGAGGCTGTGGTAACTTAAGAACATAAGAAGAGCCTCCTGGATCAGGCCTGTGGCCCATCTAGTCCAGCCTCCTGTTCTCACAGTGGCCAACCAGATGACTGAATTTTTTTTTCCCTAGTCAATGCCCAAAACACAAAATTCACTGTGAATGCCAAAATTTGCTGCATGTCAGCTAGTGACAATAATCATCCGCCATATTTTAGGCATTGGCTGTAACACATGTAAGTTGAATGCCTTAGCAATGAGGCAGCAGGTGGGGGGGAATGGAATTAAATAATTATTCAGTAAAGTGTTGCAGAAATAATGAATAGCTAAGTTCTTTACTGTGTTTTCTAATATGTTTGAAGCTTCTTCCGGCCCTCTTTCCTAAGCCTTTTCTCTCTCCTCACTCCTTCGAGCTACACCAGCAAATCATTCCAAAGCTGTTTGAAGGCATGACCTCCTTCTCCCTGTAATTGTTAGCAAAGCCACTGAGCAATCTCATAAAAGATCACTCAGAACACAGCAGCATTCCCAGTTCTATTCTCCCCCTTCCATTAAAAAAAATGCATCCAAGTTGTGCTGTGCCTAAATGTCGTTCAATAATGGGAGGAAAAAACGAGTTGGAAGCCGTGACTTTCAAAATCCAACCATCTTTAGGCTGAGGAAATTGATGGGGGTTTTTTTCTTTCCCCCCAAAAATGTTTTAATTTGAAGCTCTCTCAGAGGGTCACTTAAAAAAAAAAAGTCACCCATACTAGAAAAATGAGTAAGAGTATCTGTAGTAGGGCTAGGCTGAATGTTCATCGGTTTTGATCTATTTTTCTTTTCATGCTCCTGTATCAAGATAAAGCCTCTTCTCAAATCATAACGCATTTTTGCAACAACAACAAAAGATTCCCACCCACCCCATGCTGTTTAATGTAGTGATAGTGGCGAAATGCTGGAGTTCAAGACTGGATACAGGAGTATTTATTGAGCTCCAAATACTTCTGCAGTTCTAATTAAAATCCATCTGGGAGCCCCATCCATCATGGTCAATGTTCAGACATGATGGGAGGAGTGCTCTTCTGGGGGTGAAGACAAAGTGTTGGAATGTTACAGCACCTACTGTGGCTTTAGATACAGGAGAAACATGTTTCATTGCAGCTGGGACAGATGAAGTCGTCTGACATTTTTTCTTTCTGCACTCCTTCCAGCGGTCATTCCTCCTCCGGTCACTGCTATGGATGCACAACCTAAATGTCCGTCTCCAGGCACCTCAGTCATCTGCAAGGGACTCCCACATGGTGGAGCTAATATTGCCAATCTTCATGCCATGTTTGAAGACATCTTTGTAACACAGAGTTGATCTGAGAATGGGCCTGGTGCCTGAAGTCAGCTCAACATAGAGCGTGTCCTTGGCGATCCTGCCACCTTCCATTCTGTGTACATGCCCAAGCCAGCATGGACATCCCTGAGACAGGAGTGCAAACATGCTGGGAATGTAGGCTTGGGAGAGCACATCTTTGTTTGAGGCTATGTCTTGCCATGTGGTGCCCAAAATCTTCCTGATGCAACCCATGTGGAAGGCATTGAGGTGATGCTCCTGGTGAGTGTAAGATGTCCACGACTCACTTCTATACAGCAGCGTCCTCAACATCCATGCCTGATAGACCCTCATCTTGGAATCAGTCATTAGCATCACATTCTACAATACCCTTTTGGAGAGGTGAGCTGAATACATGTTCTGGTAGATTCCACAATCCAATGGGACACTTTCCACACGGAAGAAAAGGATTCCATTGATCCCTATGATGGGAAGACAACCCCCTTCCCTTTCATATCATCTTCGTCATATCGTATTTGTAGTCTTAGCAAATGAGCTTTTAAGAACAAAAAATAAATACGTTCTGATTTGGAGCTCTAGCACAGGCCAGCTGTAACATTTTTAAAAAGTTACTAAGTTACTAATGTCAGAAAAGTATGTTTCTTGAGTATTTCTGTTGCAGGACTAAACCCAATTTTCTTTGGTTCTGATGACCTCTCATCAAGGTAAAACCTTTTGTTGAATCAGTAGGGAACTTATGCAAAAAAAAATAGATCTTTTTACAGGATCTTTTATGGGAGTACTTTTACAGCCTTAGGGCTGTACACTCTCTGAGGAATTTATACTGCCTAGGTAAGACGTTCATCCATCTCCTTGAAGAGATAAGTTTTGGAAAGCTCACCATCTTTATCCCAATTAGAGTTAGAAATCTTTTTTTAAAAAAAAACAACACTGAGCACTCAATGAGGGGGAGAATCTGGGAGAGTCATTTATAGAATTTTGGACAGAATGCTCACACAGTAGAAAAACTAAACACCCAAAATTATACACCCTTACCAAGGACAAAGCCCCATTGAACAGTGGGACTTACCTCTGAGAAAACAACCCCAGGATTGAGCAGCTGAAAAATCAAAAACATAAGGAGTAAATTCAGCTTGGGAGAAGCCTACAGCAGTTCTGTCCTGAATATGCCTGGTCCATCTGATCTCTGGAGGTGCCCAGGTTTAGGTTGGGTTAGTACTTAGATGAGATCAGTTGGGACAACAGTCAGTTGAGAATGCTAGTAACCAACCTGGGATGCAGCAAAGCCCTAAATTGGGGGGAAAGTCAGCCATTACCCCCACTACCTCATAAGGGAGCCTTCACAAAGGATGGGATCTTATTCCTTATGGGCCCTGCTGGCTTGGTCCACCCAGCTGTCTTGCAACAGCAAGGAAAGCAAGTGTTGAGCTGGAAGAACTTGTCTCAATGCAAGAATCAAATGAGATAACCTGAGAATTGCAGCACAGTCTTTGGAGTTTATGAATACTTCCTTGCTCTCTTCATTTTTGGGTTTTCCCATGTTGAGAATTGTGACTGTTAAATTAATCTAGCTAAGTGAATGAAATAAATGTACCAGCACTAGAGGACTGTGGCTTCATTTCCAGGCAGTGGATTAATAGGGAAACTGATGGGCATGGTGCTCTTTCATTAACAAGGATTTATGCTGCAAGACAAGCATCACTAATTCGGAAGACATATGGGTCTTTCATATATATCTATCCTCTTCATATACTGTGTTTGGACTCTGGGTAGTATTTATTACCTAGAATGATGTAATGTACTGTGTACAGAAACACACACACACACACACACGCACACACACAACTACTGCTCACAGTTGTCTAAATATAAACTTTCTAAGTAGGTGGTGAAAGTGTATTGAAAGAAGGATGTTGGCATTCATTTGTCTCTGGAGACAATGAAGGAGGGTGCCTTTGAGGTCAAACTGTTGGAAAGTTGCAGTGCCTGGTGTGGCTGTAGAGACTGATGTGGGAGAGACATGTTTGTTGCAGCTGGGCAGATGAAGGCATCCAGTTGTGCTGCTGCAGATGCACCTTGGCATTTCTTTTCTCTGCCCTCCTCCCAGTGGGCATTCCTCTTCTGGTCACTGCTGTGGATGCACTACGGTCATCTGCAAGAGATTTCAACATAGCAGGATAGATGTTGCCAGTCCTCATGTCATATTTGGACATATCTTTGGATGCATATCCAGTAACATAATGAGGAGCATGATGGAAACATTCCAAGCCTGATATTAGCAGCCATACCTTTTTCACTCAGTGATAATACTATGTTGAAATACAGAAAGACAGATCTCGTCTTACTTCCTGGTGCTTGGAGCATTGCTATGGAAGTGGCCCACAGACCCTTGGAGACATAGACTTCCCAGGCTACTGGGACCCCAGTCCCTGCATCTGCCAAGGCTCCTGTAGCTTGTGACACTTCCACAGCAGTATGCCAAAATTGAGGGAGGAAAGAAAGAAAGAGAGACACTCTCCTGTCAGCAGCACAGCCACTAGGTGAGTAAATTCATGGGAAGACTTTCTTCTATGTCTTGGATTACAATCCAATCCAAGAACTAGGGGAGGGGACTCGCTGAGCATGTTCATATTCATATTTATAACTGGGTGGGGCCAAAGTTGAGTGGTATTACTACTTTTAAAATACTATTCCTCTGCTCTCGTGTCTTCCCCATGGCCTGTCAGAATACATGATCTGATCCAGATAACACTGCTGCATATTTTTCTCTTCCCAAGATAGATAGTTCTGCATAACTTATTCTAAATATTGAACTCTATGCAGTATATTATTTACTAGCAAGAGAACATCATAAATATTTACAGAACTGGAAAACAGCACACACAGTCTCCTTTCTGCATTTGGCAAGTAACCTGAGCACAACTCAGTTAAGCTAATATTGTAGCCATTGGAGAAGTCCTGATTTATGCTCTGACAATCTAGACTCTGTAAATTTAAAGGGGAAAACTCACCTAGTTGGTAAAGACCTTAAAACAAATCATTCCTGAAGGACTGATGCACAGAATGAGTAACACCCATTTAATGAACATTAGAAGCCCAAAATAGAAGAATCAGCTAAATAGTTCAAATCTTAGTGTGATATTCAGGTTTTCCCTGTTTTCTGGTTCTTGATGCCCCCAAGGATGTCAGGTGACAATGCTGCAGTAACAATAAAAGCCACAACCAGCAGAATCACTCATTGCCTATTCTGCATACTGCATTCAACTTATTGCCTCTGAGCTCCTTGTTCTTCAGCTTCTTTTGTCCCATTTGGATCTTATTCAAGTTCTGAGTCATCCCCCTTGAAAAGGTATCAATCCCAGCTGAATGGATGTACTTCCCACTCAAGGTTTTCTGGCAGGTAAAAACTGGTTTAAAGTTTATGGTGAAGGGGAAGGCAACTCTATGATACATCAAGAGCCAGGGCACCATCTTCCAGAGCATCAGAGTAATTCACAGACCCTCCTTTCTCTGCAAGGAAATGAAGTGTGAAGAAGAAGAAGAAGAAGAAGAAGAGGAGGAGGAGGAGGAGGAGTTTGGATTTGATATCCCGCTTTATCACTACCCGAAGGAGTCTCAAAGCGGCTAACATTCTCCTTTCCCTTCCTCCCCCACAACAAACACTCTGTGAGGTGAGTGGGGCTGAGAGACTTCAGAGAAGTGTGACTAGCCCAAGGTCACCCAGCAGCTGCATGTGGAGGAGCGGGGAAGTGAGCCCCGTTCACCAGATTACGAGAGAAAGTCAGATATTCCATTGATGGTGCATTTGTAGATTCACCAGGAGGAGGGGCTTTCATGCTAAGCAGAAGTGCTGCAGATTGTTGTTGTTCAGTCGTTCAGTCGTGTCCGACTCTTCGTGACCCCATGGACCAGAGCACGCCAGGCATGCCATGCCTGTTGTCTTTGTCCATGGAGTTTTCTTGGCAGGGATACTGGAGTGGCTTGCCAGTTCCTTCTCCAGGTGGATCACGTTTGGTCCAAACTCTCCACTACGACCTGTCCATCTTGACCTGTCCATAGCTTCCCTGAGTAATTCAAGCCCCTTCGCCACGACAAGGCAGTGATCCATGAAGGGGCGATTAAGTGCAGATTAAGTGACATATAAATGCACTAAGGAAACAAACAAACAAATAAAACAATGAGTTCCTGTACATCACAATCTATGCCAGTGCTGGTTTGAACACCCTGAGCAATCACAAAGGATTCCATTTTCTCTTTTAAAAAAAATCTACTTGAACAATACAAATAAGAAATGTTAAAAATATATTTTTGTCCTTACAAAGTCCAGCTGCTCATCAATGGAAAGGGGGGTCTGCATTGCTTCCTCTTCTGCATGAGAAATAAATGAAAAACCATTATATTAGTAATGAAGAATTGAGGATGAGAGATGAGAAGTCTAAATAGAACTTGTATAATTCATAATGGCCTCAGGTTTCTTTATAAAGCTCCTCCTATCCCCCCCCCCCCACAGAGAGAGAGAGAGAGAGAGAGAGAGAGAGAGAGAGAGAGAATCATGATAGGAGAAAATATTAGAAACACAACAGGGAATGTTAATGGCTACTGCCATCACCTCCATTAAAGAGAGTTCAAGGGATATACATATTTCAGCAGCACAACAGATCTGACGTCAAAAATGGGTTGTGCCGTTATAATGGTCTGGTTCGATAGGTTGCTATTCATCCCATTATTTTTTCCATGACTGAATAAATTTGTATTGCTAAATATCAAGCCAGGAATTTCTGAATTTGCAACTGAAGTCTCTTAGCCACTATTATTTTGACCAATTCAAAGCAACCTTGCTTTTAAGACCTCAAGACAGCATATGATTTTGAATATTAACATGCACAATATTTGAATATTAAAGTGCATAATATTTATATACCACCTTTTCCTCCAAGGAACATAAAGTGGTGTATATGGTTCTCTCCTCCCCATTTTATCCTCATAACAACCCTGTGAGGTAGGGTAGGCTGAGAGACAGTGACTAGCCCAAGGTTCCTCAATGAGCTTTATGGCTGAGTGTGGATTCGAACCCTTATCTCTCACATTTTAGTCCAACAGTCTAATCTAACCACTACACTACACTGGCTCTTTAAAAAAAAAAATAGTACAATAACCAGGGCTATCCCTCTTCTGCCCATAAAACAAACAAAAAAAATTATTAACTAAGCGACCTGTGAGAATGAGATCTTTGCTATACAAAGAAATGATTATTAGCGAGACAAGACCAAGCATTCATAGATCTTTTCAGCCTAATGGATGTCACCAAATAAATGGAGTGGATTTTATCATGAAAGTTAGGAGTATTGTACTGTACATATCATTTGGGGAACAGTAAACCAACAATCATTAATGAAAACTTTAATAACACTTTAGGAAACAAGAAACAACTGAATCCTTAGCTATACCACATGAATACTTCCTTAATGCAACCCTGTGTGTCTTCTCAGAAACAAGTGCCAGTGGAGATAATGGGGCTTGCTCCCAGGCCAAGGGATACAGCATTGCAGCGGAAGTCTCTCTGATCAAAGGCAGTGCAATGTATAGAGAAAGGTCACAGCATGTGACTTAGTAACAGGAGATGCATTTACCTCCCAGGTGGAACCAGGCAAGTTGTTTATATGTTCTCTCTGCAGTGCCAAAAGCTCTGGTACTGATCTTCCTAATTAGTCTTTCTGCACTATTGCAGGTCTGTCTCTAAAAGATGTTATCCTTCATCCTATCCTTTAGTTCCTGCAGTTTTGATGCCGGCAGAACACACCGACATAATTACGTGCAGGTTGTAGCTAGCGAACCTAGAAATCTGGTTGCTTCTTCTTTGAGCAAAACTTTGCTGTTCAATAACTACATCTCAGGCTTTCTGCATGGAAGGAGACTATTTGCAATTATTTATTGATACAAAAAGTGAGAGTGCTGTTTAAATCAAATAACTGATTCTTTGCTCAAATTCCACTATCTTGCCAATTTCCTGTAATGATCTACAATTCCACCTGCTATTTTTAAAAGAATAAAGACATGAATGACTATGCTTAAGATCTGCTAATTTTTTAATAGCCAGTGAAGTGAAGCGAAGCACAGCACAGTCAAAGCACTTGATTAAAATGGGCACATCCATTTATGATCCTTTTTTAAATTACCACATTTGCAGACAAAAGATATAACATGCTTATTGGCAAATTACATACTCCTCGGTCTTTCTCCTCCTTTTAATTAGTATAATTTTAAAACCAGCTAATAATATTTTACCGAAGAGGTGAAATCAACAAGGCTTTTCATTGAAACACAAACCCTGTTTAGATGTTCAAGAACTGCGATTAATGGATGTATGGAGGGAGGGGAGAGGATCACACACACTGTCCACGAAGCAGTCTTCCATGTATTGATTCAATGAGTGTTCATATGTTACACTCAACAAATGTACAATCTGTGAACCTGTGTATACAAATTGTTTAGGGTTGCCTTATTTCAAAAAGTGAAAATCCAGACACAATGGGTGCACTGCTCAATTTCTCTTTTGTGATTCCTATTTTATAGATAATTTGAGTAGGAACACTGGAAGCTTCCTGTTTATTCACTTAGTTCAGCACTGTTGGTATTGACTGGGTGGGCTCTCCAAGGTTTCAGGCAAAGGTCTTCCATTGGCCTACCTGGAGATATTAGGGATGCTGATGGTTCCATTTTCTTTCCTTTTTTAAATTGCTATGTGTCATAGCTGTCAACTTTCGGATTTGAAAATAAGGGATTTTTTCAAACTTTCGGATTTGAAAATAAGGGATGCCGTGAGGGCAGTGCAATGGCACCACGTAGCCTCATCACCCTGCGCTCCAGAGGCTGCGCGCGAACGGGTGAGCGAAAGAGCGAGCGCATAGACGGCAGGCAGGCTGTCTGTCTGGTTGGGCATGAGGGTCTGGCTGCACAAGGCATGCAAGCTCCGCTCCCAGTCGGTCTCAGACTCCTTATTGGCAGCCGAGCAATGCAGCTGAGGAGCCTCCCTGGTTGGCAGGGAGGGAGGAGCTGCTTCCTTTGAAATCCGGGAAATTTAAGGGATATCAACAATCCGGGATAGCAGCAGGAAATGGCATTGGAACAAGGGAGTTTCCCGCCAAAAAAGGGAGGGTTGACAGCTATGCTATGTGTATGTGTTTCATTCTTATGGAGCTTGCTAGTTTATTTTATTTTATTTAGATGTGCTCATTATAGGCTGTGGGGAAGGAAGTTCTGAGTTCCCAACAAAACTAGCCAAAGGAGATTCATGAGAAAGATTGACACTACAATCCTAGGCAAATCTACTCGGGTATAAATTCCAGTGAGGTCAAGCTTTGCTACCATAGCCTAGACCATGAACATTATGCTATACTAACTGACTAGTGCTTGCTTTGTTCTTAGCAAACGTGACAAATCTAGTGGCTGGTGCTGAAGGTGCTTGCTTTGTTCTTAGCAAACGTGACAAATCTAGTGGCTGGTGCTGAAGGTGAGTTGCAATAAAGACAAGATGGCAGTGAATTCCTCTGGGATTAATTAATTCCAGCATGAGATATTGCAGTGGGTAAAAGAGAAGCAAATACATTTCAATAACCCCTCCTCCCCCCAATTCATGATGCCAGCACACCGGTTGCCTTCTTTGATCTATTTTTCTTGCAGTATAATTTTGACATATGAGATGTAATGATGCTCTGGCAAGCTAGCATTTATTGGCAATTTATGTTCTTATGTACGTATTTTTTTTTATTCACCTACTGTAATGGCCTCATAATTATATCCTTCTCCCAGATAATTGAAGAGTTTTTAGAAAGGGGTCGTCACCTCCTTGTGAATTGTGATTTAATTTGCCACATACAACTTGATAGAGATGATAACAACTGCAATTTACAAGAACTGGTGAGAAAGGGCACAGGATTGCCAGAGCATCTTTAAAATACAGCTGGATCTCATCTGATGCGATGGGGAGCTTGACGGATTCTTCACTCACATGTTGACTTAATCATATAAAAGTCTTCTTGACTTCACAGAGCACTTCTGGGGGAAGTTTATTCTAAACATGGCAACAGTAACCAAAGCAGCAATGCAGTGGTTGGGTCAAGCAGCGGTTTACTGGATGCTAATCCTGCAAGCAGTATTCAAGCAGTTTAAAGGAAGTTTGAGCAAATGTACCCATTTTGAAATGTTGCACAGTGAAGTAACAAATAGCTCTGTTGGTAGATGCCAGTTTATGAAGATGATGGTGCTGTGCTATGGCTCACCTGTTTTTGTATTTGGCACTGCATACAAAGCACTTCCTGCAGTCCTTTACATATTTACCTGGAAGTAAGTGCCATTGAACTTAATGGTGCTTTAAACAGTCAAAGGATTACACTGCAAGAGACCCAGGGCCACCTACACTGTGCTTTGAGAATCAGACTGTATAACCCAGCACCATCATCACTATGGCAGCCAGGTGAAGGAGTCTTCAGGCATCTTTTACCTTTCATAGTTGTTTAGAAGAGGGGATTTCAGAGGGCATGGTGAGGTGGAATTTCTGTTGCCCGTTATCAGTGAGGCTAGTATGCAAGAGTGTGGCCTGATCGCAAAACAGTTTAGAACCAGTTAAGGAGGAACCTAACACTGATGCCTAAACTGAAAATAGGAATTTCAGATAAGGCACAAGGAGGGCTCTGAAAAAGAATTGGGTTGAGTGCTTTCCAAGGGTCATGGTTGGATGAGAGCTGGTGGGGTGATGGGATGGCAGGAGGTTGGGTAGAGGATGACTTATATTTTGCCTGGATATGGAAAGCTCTGACAGAACCTTTGGACTCTGTCCTGTAATGAAATACTGAATAGAGTCTGAACAATTGGGAATTTGGTTTGAGCCTCTGTACTTGAACCTCCAAAGGGAAATTCTCCCACAGTGGCTTCCCATGCAACCTATTAAAGATGCAGGAGCGCTTTCCTGCTTTTTCATCTTGCCACTCTACCTGAACTTGCAAAAGAAGACATTCAGGCACATCTATAACTAAAACAAGAGGAAGGGAAATGCTGTCAATGCAATGGTGCAAATTTTTTGCCTGCATTGCACACAGGAGACTGGATATTTAGATAACTGCATTAGTGGGATTAGCTGTCATTTGACAAATATTATTCATGAAACAAGGACTGCTAAAACTGGAATGCAAATTTGAAAGGTGCACCTGTGTAAATGCCGGGTTCACCGACACAAACTCTGAGACCATACAAACACTGCCACATGTTACTTACATTTATGTCATTGTATTATTATTATTATTATTATTATTATTATTATTATTATTATTATTTATTAGATTTATATCCCGCCGTTCATCAAAAGATCTCAGGGCAGTTTACAAAAGAAATCTAGCAGTTTTCAGACTTTCAAACACAGAGACTCATAATAGGGGCCCCGTATGGAACTGAATATACAACAGCTGCAAATTCTTCATAAGGCTTGATGGTATAAAGCTGAAAAAGTGCCAAGCTAATTTTTGTCGGATTGAAATTTGCAGGTGGTTTATTAAGCATACAGGAATTTGCTCCTAAAGGAATGCTTTATCGAATGACGATGTCGGAAATATTTTCTGCTCATTTCCCCACCTGAGATTCCTCAACACTTTGTTAATGCTAAATTTATGTTGGGAAGCCTCCGAGAGCAGAGTCACATCTGGCATATGGTAATTTGATTTTTTTTTTATTAAAAAAAAGTGACACAATCTTAAAAAGTTGCAGAAATGCTGGTGAGTCCTTTGCCACTCTTATGACTATGGAAATATCACTTCCTTGTAATAAATAGAAACCCCAGGAAATTCTAGTGCTGACACTGACTCAAAAGTAGAGACTTTGTGTGATGCATGAGATGTAGATTTATCTGGACGGATCCACTCTAGGAACATGATTCTTGAGGAGCAGGTGTACATATCTTTCCAAAATTAAATGAGGAGAGAAGCAGATTTCTCTTTTCCAAAGAAATCCTTGCAAATATGAACACTATTTTAGTAACGTCTTGCTATCAAGATATTCCCTAGCAATTAAGCATCCCTAGGAATTAAAGCTTTGTTTGAAGGTGGGTGCGGCAGGGATGAGTCTGCTAGCTTTGCCCTCTCCATCCTCATTTATGTCTCCTTCCACAAGTTGGAAGGCAACTGTCTGCAGCAGGGAGCCTTCTGCATTTGTGGAGGCTCCCTGTACATTTTGGAACCCTGCAAAGTTCTTTGATGCTCAAATGACAGTGGATGGTTTTCAGGGAGGAAACAATGTGAGGAAAATATGTTACTCTCTTACTCCTGCTCTACAGTCCTCATCTGGATTTCCCCCCCCCCGCCCCTTTCATGGCTTAAAAATAAGGAGAATCCAAATTATGAGATTCAAAGATGCATTTTGCATCACAGGTAGTTTATGTGCAATGTTTTAGTGCAGGCATAGGCAAACTTGGCCCTCCAGATGTTTTGGGACTACAACTCCCATCATCCCTGGCCACTGGTCCTGTTAGCTAGGGATGATGGGAGTTGTAGTCCCAAAACATCTGGAGGGCCGAGTTTGCCTATGCCTGTTTTAGTGGGTGTTTCTGCTTTCCTTTTACAGGAGACTTGCTGAAAGAAGTGTGCTGAAAGTTTATTTTATTTATTTCATAAAATTTATATACTGCTTGCTTGAAAGAAAGAAAGAAAGAAAGAAAGAGAAAGAAAGAAAGAAAGAGAAACCCCAAAGACTATGGCAAACACATTTCTTCTTAGGAAATAGTGATGTTTTGACTAATATAAGAAGGTCAAGTTACTGGTGTGATCTTGAAGAACATATCACCATTTAAATACATTAAAAAAACAAAAAAGTTGCCCACTATCTTAGGAATCATAGCAAGGTTTTAGCATCTCGTTCATACAGATTGGTCTATTAGGCTTACTCTTAGCAGCATAACAAATGTAATAAACTGTAAAGATGTTTTAAAGTAGTCAGAACCTGTCAAATGCATAGTTTAAAATGTGAAATGGTGATTTCGGAATAAGCTTTGCGTTCTGAAACAACTGGTGCCCTGCAGGATAATGGCCAATCAGTTGGTATTATTTTTGAGTGTTGGCAGGATCATCAATCATATTAAATGCTAATGTTTAACACTCTGAGCTCCAGCTAGGAAATGGAACAGATGACAAATGACCATTTCACTTGAACATAGTTCAACTTTCTATCAGCTTTATGTAACTGTTTTGATTTTGTGGGAGATTAGAAGAGACAAATGTGTCACAGCAGTAGAAGTCATTTGCTTCTGGATAGCCAGATGTGGCTTTGTTCTTTTTAGAAAAGAAGGAAGGATTTAAATATATATGCTAAACCATAGATTATATTTATAACATTTTCACACTTAACTATGAAGTACACAGTGCTTTTCTTTGACAGCAGCATTCGTCAACCTGGTGCCCTCCCAATGTTTTGAATTGCAAGTGGCACCAGTGTTGGCTGGAGCTATATGGTGCTATAGTCCAATAGTCCAAGACATCAGGAGGCCACCAAGTTCACAGAGGCTGTTTTAGACATACAGTTCTGGAGGCTATCCAGAAAAGCCATCCTGTGCCAAGAGGTGAGAGTGGAAAGAGATAGAGAGGGGAGAGAGAGAGAGAGAGAGAGAGAGAGAGAGAGAGAGAGAGAAGCAGTGAGCAGGTTATCAAAGTTTATTCATTGAAAAACAATACCACAACCACATATTTGCTTTCCAACCACAGTCATACCATGCAGGTGGCTTCTATAATTCCTAATCCAGGACTGTCCACAAAATGTCACACCTTTAAAACGTCTTAGTGTCACAGTTTTTCATTCAAACATAGATACAGACATTATAATATCTGCAGTGTATAATTCCATGGGGTAGATTTGTTGATAATTTGTTTATTACCAGTTCAACTCATGTCCATAGCTATTGCTACTCGAAGACTCTCCGTATCTTATATCTAAAGAGGCTTATCCAGCCTTAGTGACTCTTGCATCTAGAAAACCAAGATAAAGTATCAACTTCTGTGTGGCCGCAGTAGTGGAATATGTGTGCAAAAAATGGGACTCATGATGCTGAATAAAGGTGTGTAAAGTCAAAGGTGAGCTGCTCTGGAAGCTGTGCTTGCGCCATATTGGTAGTCAACATAACCCCACGATTAATTGGTAGTTGCTGTAGCAATGAGCTCATATATGTTTATACATGCCTGCTTTGATCCACTAATTGGGTCTGAGATACTGGGTTCTGAGCCCAGAAAGGGGAAGGATAGGTAATGCTTTGGGTATTGACCACCTGGGTTCCCGTCTAGTTAGGCAATGTGACATATACTGCTTAACTATATAAAGAAGGTATGCACTTTGGGCTGGGTGCAGACCAGCTATCTCTTTGCTGCAGGACCTGCTTGCTGCAGTGTCCATCCTGCATCTCTGAAAGAGAAGACAAGGAGGACTGGCAGGCTGCTTTTGCTGTAAGTCTATATTCTTCTTTAATAAAGCATTCAAACTGGCCATTCTCATGTCTTTGGCTCATATTCTGGCATCCCGGCAGATCTCAAACCCTCATGAGCTCTCCTCTAGCGCTGGGGTCTGTGTGCAGTACTCAACAACAAGGTATCCTGTTACACCAGCACTTGATTCTGTGCTTAACCATTGATGTACAACATAATATAGCACTAGAGTTTTATTCCTGCTTCCCATTGCTTTTCCTTTCTGGGCCACTGTGTTTGATCACACAAATGCTTGATCATAAATGAAAACAGTGCTTATGTCAGCCAGTGTGGTGTAGTGGTTAAGAGCAGTAGACTCGTAATCTGGGGAACCGGGTTCGCATCTCCGCTCCCCCACATGCAGCTGCTGGGTGACCTTGGGCTAGTCACACTTCTTTGAAGTCTCTCAGCCCCACTCACCTCACAGAGTGTTTGCTGTGGGGGAGGAAGGGAAAGGAGAATGTTAGCCGCTTCGAAACTCCTTCGGGAAGTGATAAAGTGGGATATCAAATCCAAACTCTTCTATTAGAGAGCTGTAGCAGAAGATTTGGCTGGAGAATTCCAACAAATATATGAAATTTTGTCCCTTGCGGTTGCAACCTGTATGTTTAGTCTCCTGGTGGGTCCGATATCCTCTTGCCTTCAAAACATCCTTTGTGTGTCCACTCAAGTAGCACAGAGCTACTCTAATCCTAATAGATTTTCCCCTTCTCCCAGTTTGCCCATTCAGCCACTGTTGGTAGGTGATCAACTTAGAAACTTCTTCTCGGAAGCTCGGTATAGTGTGCATTTGTAGTAGTGATGTGTAGCTATTGTGTAGGTGTAGATTTCTTTTTGGCTGTATAGCATTCTTTACCTAGTAGTGATATGGGATAAGTAAGTTACCGGTACTTGTTTTGTAAGAAAAACTAGTCAGAGGAACCAGATTGTAGAAACTGCAGCTTGTGATAGCTAGCTAGTTCACATATCACCAGATATGAAGCAGTCATTGCCATGTCCAAAGGCAGGATGTTTTATGAAGCCAGGAGGGCATTTTCAGCTGCAATTAGTCTCACATTCCCCATCTTGGAGGAGGTAGTAGCATATACTGCTGAAATTTCTAACTGGGGGAATAAATATGGTCTATCAAGTCAACAGATATTCAAATCAAGTTCAGTATGGACTTTTTCCTGATTTGGGGAATTATAAATCTCTGAAAGTTGGTGTAAAAACCTCTAGCTAGAAGCAATAAATCCTTCCAGAACTCTATAAACCATGCAAAATAGATTTCCACCATTGCGAACTTGAATCTAAATTTATAAACTTTGAGCGTGATTAAATACAATCTATGAGTAGGGTGAGAATAAATTAGCTAGCATTCCACTTACATACCCATTCCCTTTATTTCTCAGTTACCACGTTAGTGCACTGTTAGGCCTAACTCTCAACCATTCAGGGAGGGGGGAGTCATCTGATTGAATGCTCTGTGCTAAATTTCTCCACGTAGAAAACTAGAAGTCAAGAAGGGTTCCGATTCCAGTTTAGCTTTATTCCTGATACGTTGGTTCTTTATCTGACCCAACCCCCACAGAGCAACTTTAACCCACCTGTCAGCAACATGACAAGGCGGACCAAGTTTGGCCTATGGCCCAGAGGTTCGTCACCCTCCTTATAGGCAAGCTGCATACCTTATAGCAGGGATAAAGAACCTCGGGCCTGGGTGCCAAAGGTGTCCCTCTAGGTTGCTTCATCAAACTCTTGGAACTCTCTCTAGTCAGACCCTCTTACCCCCATACTGTCCAACTTTTTCGGACCCCAAACTGGGACATGTGTCTTCCAGGTGTGTCATGTGACTTGCACCTCACTCTTGCCCCCCCCAAAGAGCTTTTGGGGGGTGAGAGCTCAGTGCAAGAGTGTGTGGGACCGCAGTATCCAAAATGGCCACCATGATCTCACATGAAAAAAACAAGATGTCCTTTTTTTCCTGGGACACTTGGCAGGTATGTACGCCTCCTCACACACCCCACAGGTCTTACTTCCTGCAATTTTTATTTTTTTTATTTTTTGGCTTGGCTAGAATGCATTCTAGAACACTGATAAAGATTTTTGCTTGCCTAGATGGAGAATGTCAGGAGGAGGGGGAGACAGCGAGGGAGAGGAACCTCGGCTACTGTACAAAGATAAAATTTTCATTAATTGATCCACCCATTTCTGCCTCTGGTCTCGCCCAACACTGTGGTCCCCAGAAGTTTGCCCAGAAAGGAATGTGATCTTCCAGCTGAAAAAGGTTCCCCACTCCAGCCTTAGAGGTTGAGATGTATGCAAGTCTCTTGGCCTTGGCACTGGATATCCTTTGGAGCTGTTAGCGGATGAAAACTGTATGCCCAAACCAAATGAAATAGCAAAATGTTCTCATTTCTTTATGAGGCAGCAAGGTGCCTGAGGAGGTCCAGATGCGTGTGTTACTGTATTAAGGACACAAGAAGCAACTTGTAATTTTGTGGATAACAGATTGTCTTATCAGAGGCAGAATTGTATGTGGGACAATAGATCAGCATCTCAATAACTGATTGTTTGAAAAAGCAGATTTAACACCCAATTGTTGACTGGAAATAGGCAGGGAAGCAAATGTTTCTAAAGAGAGAATATCAGCAGGCACACCAGAGATGGAGGTGCATGCTGTCCAATGACTGTCAGCATGCCAGCGGGAGTGGAAGATGCAGCCTAGTGAAAGGGCACCCAGGATCAGGGGCATACATTGTGGAAGGAAATGATGGAAAGAGAATGAAAGAACGCCCAGCATGTAGACAGCTGTGCAAAGGAACCTCGGAGAGTAACAGTGAGAGGGATGCAGAAGAACGGTGATGAGTCTGAAAGCTGTGAGGATGTACTAAGCTTGACTTGGGGATGACCAATCATGATGACCACATGTCATCATTAGCCTAGGACACTCTGTGCAATTAGATACATAGCCTAGGACACTCTGTGCAATTACACTGTTGAACAACAACACAATTCTGCTTTCAACAGAATTGTAAAGACAGCTGCAATATACTGTCATGGATACTAATTCACGAAAAGGTGGACCCTGACCAACTGTTTATCAAGCACAACAAGAGTACCCTGGAACCTGTAGGCAAGTGCAGACTAAGGACTTGATACCCTCACCCCCCAAAAAAAAATAAGCTGCATCACTTAGAATTTGTTATTGTGGGGAAAGAGGACCACAAACCACTCCCCAAACATGCAAGTACAGCATGTGCTGTACCATTGAGCTACAGCATGAGACTCTTAATCTCAGGGTTGTGGGTTTGAGCCACGTTGGGAAAAAGATACCTGCATTGCGTGGGGTTGGACTAAATAACCCTTGCGATTCCTTCCCGCTCTACAGTTCCTATGTGGCACTGTCAGGGGTTTTTGTTGCATTTAACTTACTCTTTGAGGTGGCGAAAGGATATTTGGAATTGTCCCTTCTTACATTCTACAAATCATCTCACCTGTGGCCTGCAGCCTTCCCAGGTGCCCCCAGTTCAATAAAAGTCAAAGGAAGGTATAATCATGAGGTAGCTTCTCCCAGGCAGCTTTTTCAGATCAGGAAGTCAGGGATGTTGCAGAATGCTACAGAAATGTTTCTGTACACACTACTGTTGTTTACCTAACAGTGATAAGATAAGCCAAAGACCCTAAACTGAACAAAATTGTAATGAATTTCCTAAACTGAACAAAATTCTAATGAATTTCTCAAGTGCCCAAAGAATTAGGCAGATAAATGGAGGTCTTTTTCAGAGGGAAAGAAAACTTTTTGAGAAACTGGAGGACAGATTTTGGCACATCACTAGCGTAAGCACAAATGGACTTTGCTGTGGTTCTGAGCAGATGTGCAGCAAATATCTTAACCCAACTATGCTGGTCCTTGAGAAATTTGTACAGACAGCAATGTGATGTCTCAATCTGGCAATTAAGTTTGTATTAACTGACAAGGAGAGGTCTGTGCACTTGGATTTGCCCTCTTTTTTCAGGGCAAGGTGGGGAATAATTATAGTCTGGGGTATAGGGGGAAATTCTTCAGATACTGTGTTATAACTTCTCAGAAACTCTTGACAGCAGTGGGGATAAAGTGCACATGAAAGGGTCTCGTGGAATTCCGGAGGGAATCCATCAGAGCCAGCTTTTATTAAATTTAGCACCAACTGTATTTCTTAAGGAGTTATTTTCTTCTCCAGGGATAATTTGTCAGAATCCGACAGCCTATTCTTTTCCTCCCTGCTTGTAAATACCCTGTGTGTTCTCCATCACTTGCCAACTGGTCTGAAGTGCATAGAGGATCATAAAAATGAGCAAAAGGCTCATTAAAGACCAAGGGACACTTGGGGTTCTTTCCCCCACCATATTTCATAATGTCAATTGGGCCCCTCCTTCCTCATATTTGTCATGTCGGATAGCTAAAACCTAGCCATCCATTTTACGTGGCGTAACACTACTTCTGTGAGATGCTGACAGTCACGATAATGTAAAATATCTGACAACTGCGATATTATGAAATGCCCGGGTGATTGAATTCCATTTTCTGGATTTGGATGGCATTGTCAGTTTTACTTTCTAAGGATTATAATAAAAGGTGCCATCTTATTCCCTCAGAACGGCCTAGAGATGCTAAACTGCCTCGTGGCACCCAAGAAACGTATCAAACAATTGAATTGCAAATGAAACTGACAGGTACAGCAGCTCTTGGCAGCTGTGTTGAGCTGAACGCCACACCTTTCATTACTGACTGACATTAGGTCAAAAGGCCCTGCTTAAAAAGCTCCGGCCAGATTCTCTGCAAGTATAAAAAATGGAAGCTATGCTCTGTATTTCACATACAAGTACCGGTATTTAATACAGAGTGGTAGCTATGGCTCCAGCATTTTCTCTAAGCAGTAATGATGCAGTGTTTTTGTGTGTCAATTTGCAAATGTCAGACAATTAGAAGTGAAAAGTTCTTCCACCTCTTTTTTTTTTTTAAGCCAACCAACAACACGTCATTGTTTACACCCTGGAAAAGAACATGTCTTGAGGAGTCATTGTCAAAATTATAAATAGACTTTGTTGTCAGATTTCTCTAGGTCACTAGAATTTCATGCTTCTGTACTAGAATAATATGGTCTTTAGGGACTTTGGATATGTTACATTCAAGTTTTCATACTCCCAGCTGGACCACTGAGGGGTGAGGACTGGCACTATTATATGGGGATCAGTTTTGCTCTGGAGGTTGTTAGAAGGAGTTTTCTGCATCAAAGCTGCTCATAGTCTGGTATTAAGGTGACTCCATATGTAGCCTCTTGATGCCCTGGCCAAGAATTTTCCAGTGCTAACAACCGGCCTCAGGTGTCAGTCACTATTACCTGATGCCTGTCTGTATACCATGCCATTGTGGCCTTCAGCTGGTCAAGAGATGAACAACAACAATAATAGTAGAGACATTTGCTTAAAAAAACTGCCAATTCCAAGCTCCATTGAACAATTGTTTGCTAATGTTATTTGGAGTTCTGTACTTTCATTGAGAACAGCAGAAATTTAACAGCCAATGTTGTAATTCATGTTAAGTTAAACTTCCACCAACTCTAATGAGAATTTTTGTCATGCCTCTAGGGCAGGGTGAAATTGTGAGTTTCTGCAACAACATAATCACTGAAATGCATGCTCCCCACTCAGCTGAATGGTTGCTTTTTACTTCAAGAAAACCCATGGCCATGTAGATGGCACAAATATAAGTTGGGGGACATCTGGATTGAAGAGAATCTAAGGGTCTTAGTAGACCACAAGCTTAACACGAGCCAGCAGTGTGATGCAGCAGCAGAAAAAGGCTAATGCTATTCTAGGCTGCATCAACAGAAGTATAGTGTCCAGAGCAAAGGAATGAATAGTACTGCTCTATTATGCTTTGGTCAGACCACACCTGGATTACTGTGCCCAATTCTGGCCACCACAATTTAAGAAGAATATTGAGAAGCTGTGCAGAGGAGGACGACCAAGATGATCAAGGGTCTGGAAACCAAGCCTTGTGAGGAATGGTTGATGGAATTGGATATGTTTAGCCTGGGTAAGAGAAGACTGAGAAGAGATATGATAGCCATATTCAATTATCTCTGTCAGGTGGAAGATAGAGCAAGCTTGTTTTCTCCTGCTCCAGAGGATAGAGCCCAAACCAGTGGCTTCAAGTTACAGGAAAGCAGCTTCCAACTAAACATTAGGAAGAACTTTCTGACACTAAGAGCTGTTCAACAGTGGAATGGACTCCTTTGGTGGTGAACTCTCCTTCCATGTAGATTTTTAAGCAAAGGTTGGATGACCATCTGTCATGGATGCATTAGTTGAGATGCCTGTATTGCAGGGACTTAGACCAGATGACCCTAGGGGTCCCTGCCAACTCTAGAATTCTATGATTCTAAGAGTAACATCATCAGCAGTCACTAGCCACAATCCCTGGAATGTGTCCAAAAACTGATGAGGCCCATCCTTCTGGAGCAGGAGAGAATCTGACATTCAATAACAATATGATGTTGCTATGGAATGTTGACTTCCACTCCTCCAACCATTAGTGCCATATGGGTCATTTTTGTGGTAATTTGTTCAGAACCTATTCAGTATTGCTTCTGACATCATAATAGTGGCTATGGAGTCCCTCTTAATACAGCCTGCATATGATTTTGAGATGCTTAAATGGCTTCATTTCAGATATCCCTCTTTCTTAGCCCTGCTCAGTCTTTGGCAGCCATCTCTTGTTTTTCAATCTACCCTTTGACATCAAGGCTACCTCCCACATTCTTTCATCGGGTGATAATGTTTCACTGCCAGTTTATCAGGATAGCACTGTGCATTAGTCCCATGGGGTAGGGTAGAGTTCCACACCTACTGGAATAAGAATTTATGGCTTCTAGTAGATGTGGAAACTTCCTAGAATGAATTCAGGACTAGATACAGTCCAGCAGGTTCTGAACCTCCTCTGAAAGTCCAGAGATCCTTCTCTGATGTAGGGAGAAGGAGAAAGTTTGCCTCTCCCTCACTGCATCAGAAGCCGTGGGGCATGTGAACAACTGGGTTGCTCTAATGAGCCACCTTACTTCCACAGGGTGTCTGATCCAGTTAGGAATAGGTCCCTTACCGATCCAGAAGATGATCAGGAAGGATTTGAGGCACCCACCTTGTCTGCAGTAAATTCTTCTCCCTGATACCTCTCCAGTTCTGTGAGACTTGTTTCTTGACTGCTCATTGGATTCAAAATATTCCATCTTGAGATACACTCTACATCCCAATATGAAAGGGTTGTGATGGAGCAAGTTGCCAGTAGAAACATGGTATAAAACCCTCAGTGTGGAATGAATCCAACCTTCCATCCATTTCTTTGCAACAAAAACCTATGAAGACCCTGGTGAATTTCTTTTCCTGCCACAAGGCGGTTGGAGGATGGATGGCGGCTAACAGATTGAGGTTGAATCCTGACAAGACAGAAGTACTGTTTTTGGGGGACAGGGTGCGAGCGGGTGTGGAGGACTCCCTGGTCCTGAATGGGGTAACTGTGCCCCTGAAGGACCAGGTGCGCAGCCTGGGAGTCATTTTGGACTCACAGCTGTCCATGGAGGCGCAGGTTAATTCTGTGTCCAGGGCGGCTGTCTACCAGCTCCATCTGGTGCGCAGGCTGAGACCCTACCTGCCCGCAGACTGTCTCGCCAGAGTAGTGCATGCTCTAGTTATCTCCCGCTTGGACTACTGCAATGCGCTCTACGTGGGGCTACCTTTGAAGGTGACCCGGAAACTGCAATTAATCCAGAATGCGGCAGCTAGACTGGTGACTGGGAGTGGCCGCTGGGACCACATAACACCGGTCCTGAGAGATCTACACTGGCTCCCAGTACGTTTCCGAGCACAATTCAAAGTGTTGGTGCTGACCTTTAAAGCCCTAAACGGCCTCGGTCCTGTATACCTGAAGGAGCGTCTCCACCCCCACCATTCAGCCCGGACACTGAGGTCCAACACCGAGGGCCTTCTGGCGGTTCCCTCACTCCGAGAAGCGAAGCTAGGGGGAACCAGGCAGAGGGCCTTTTCGGTGGTGGCGCCCGCCCTGTGGAACGCCCTCCCTTTAGAGGTCAAAGCAATAAACAACCACATGACCTTTAGAAAACACCTGAAGGCAGCCCTGTTCAGGGAAGCTTTTAATCTGTAATATTTTAATGTTTTGTTTTTTGATAATTGCTGGAAGCCGCCCAGGGTGGCTGGGGAGACCCGGCCAGATGGGCGGGGTATAAATAATAAATTATTATTATATTATTATTATTATTACAATTGTTGAAAATTTGCAATGGCAAATATTTATCAGAAAAGAAATACCCTATATTTGAGGGATGGACAGAACTGTTTCCCTGAGTCTATTCCCCACCTTTTCCCCCAGAACAAATCTGCTTCATTTTTTATTGAAATTATAGTATCTAATTTTATTCAATTGTAAGCTCAGCTTGTCACATTTCTGAATCAGTCTACTTTAAAAAAAAACAAAAAACCGTCCTCACAATTTGTTGTAGTGAAAATTTCTCCTACTATATATGTTATTCTTTACAATTTTCTCCAATATACACATTTTACAAGCTATTTCCCCTAATATAGTGCATTGTGTATGTTATTTTCATTAATGCATGCATTTTATGCATACTTTCCACTAATATACACACTTTTGTACACTTTTGTACAAAATTCAGAGAAATTTGTGAATTTTGAAGAATCCTTGTATTACAGTTTGTGTATTGTTTCAGGAAGTGTGCAATAGGTGGGCTCACATGAAAATGTGAATCAGAACTAAGTTCTCTGCCAACCCCACTATCGTCTCCATCTTTTCATCATCTTTTGAATATGGAGTTATATAAGAGAGATCTAATATTTAATTGATCTGGAAACCTCTGTTCATTTGGATAGACTCTCCCTTTATAGGCAAAAGCCATCCCTTTTTAACACACACAATCCTGATAGATCATGAAACACGATCTTGTTCACTGCTCAGTCACCATGTGTCCTCTACCTTTTAGAGACTCAGAGGACTGTTCTCTTATGTTTTGCTCTGATTGTCACTGACATACAAATAGCTAAAGTAATTCAGGTGAGCCACTGAAACTGTCTAGTTCTCCCAAAACATGTACGCTGCTTGACTCTCCACTGCCAATCAGTTTGTTTCATTACTGGCATTTTTGTAAAAGATTTCTACTTAGAATTAGCTGACTTTGCAGGAAAATAGCCTACATAGCTAACAAAGAGCCTTCCTCTTTTCAAAAGGGGGAGGGGAAAGAGAACTTGTCATTCACATTATACATTTCTCAATTGGTATAATGAGATCACCAAGCTAAAACACTTTTTAAATGTACCACTTCAAAGCCATCCTCCATTTGTGCATCTGAATCTTCCTACCAGAATGTATAATATTTATCTCTGTGGAATTCATTTTGTTAGTTGTTTGGGGGTTTTTTTGGGGGGAGGTCTTGCCCAATTCTTCATACTGCCAAAGTATATTGGATTCTATTTTTGTCTGCTACCTTATCTGGTTTTGGTTTTTTGTCCTCTGCAGTTCTGATGAGTATTCCCTCTGCTCCTTTGTCCTAGTAAGTTATAATGATGTCAGACAACATCAGGCCCAAGACATAAACCTGCAGCACACATGGGCCACTTTCCTCTAGGTTGATGAAAAGCCATTGATGAGCAATATTTGGGCACAGTCCATCAACCAGCTACAAATCCCCCTAACATCATCTAGCCCATTTTTCACCAGCTTGCCAACATGCATATCATGGGGGACCTTGTCAAAAGCTTTGTTGAATCAAGATATACTATATCCACAGCTCCCCCCTGTTCTACCAGACTAGCAACTTGATCAAACAAGAGAGATCAGTCTAGTCTGGCATGGCTTGTTCTTAAGGAACCAGGGTTAGTTCCATGTTATCAACATTTTGTTTCTAAAGGCACAAAACCTAATTTCTTAATTATCTGTTCTAGAACCTGTGCCAAGATGACCAGTCAGTAGATATTTTTTCTCCTTCTTGAATTTGGGGGCACCTGCTCACCTCCAGTCTCGCTTCTTACAATAATGTTCAAAAGTTATAGACCAAGGCTCTGAGATTGCATATGCAAGTTCTTTTAGCAGACCCCCAAAGTGATATCAGTATTATTTCAATCTCCTTTTATTTTTACCACATGGTTCCAACTGATTCGTAGATTTCCTCTCAAATACAGTATGCACATCCTTGATGTATAATGTAGCTCCTCCTCCCTTTTTTGTTCCACCTTTTCCTTCTAAAAAGACCTTCAGTCCCTACAATTATTATTAGATTCCATCCTGTATTTCCATACTATGTGCATCGATAGAGACAGTGAAATATTGATAGAGACCCTGGAGTATATACCCTGCCTGCGCTCTTTCTCCTTCTCCTCTCCTTCTTTTCAATTTATATCCCACCCTTCCTCCCCTAAGGAACCCATACCACCATCCCAGTTTCACTTACACTCCTGTACATGGAGTCATACTGTGTTCTAGGATTTGATCCCTTGCCATTAATATTGTCTGCCTTACTCCAAACAGCCTCAAGGCAGCTTACAATAATAAAAACACTAAAATAAAATAATACATGATAAAACTAACAAACCAACATGATGAAGCAGAAAATCCAGGCAATAAAAATCAAAATGAAGTAAAAAGTGAAAACACCAATAAAAGAGTTTATTTTATTAAAACACAAGAGAGGGGGGCACCAACTTTGCCTGATGTCTAAAGGAAAATTATACTGGTGCTAGGTGGTGGAAACACCTAGGAAGAGTTATGTAGTTTGGACACCATGACAGAGGAGGCTTAACTTTTGAATGGGGAGCATTCTGAGAAGAGCTTTGGAAGAAAATATTAATAAGCAAGTATATACATGTGGTAGAGATGGCCCTTTAGATGTATTCATTTAAAATACAGTCATCTGATATCTCTGACATGATTAATTTTCATTTTCAAACCACCACACAATTTAGATTGTCATATAATAATGGGAACATTTGATTCCTAAGCCTGGAGGAATCAATATAATGCATATTAAAAGTGACATTGTGATAAGCCTATGCTTACATAATGCTTAATTGAGATTTCTTGTTGTTGTTTTCTAAACACCTAAACCATTGCTAGAGGTTAGCTGCAAACCAGGCTGTGAAATCAAAGTTACAGATTAGTTTACAAATTGTGGTTTGGGTAAACCATGGTTAAGCTGTGGTAAACAAACCAACCATGGTCAAACCAGCTCCTGGTTTCCATTTCTTCTGCTGCTTCCTTCTTCCTGGCCTTTGAGCCTTGACATACACAGCAGGCGGCAGTCATGGGGCAACTACTTATTGTCTCTTCTACAGTTGAATAAGGCAGATCAGTAGCACTCGAGCTGGCTCAAATGAGGCTGGGTAGTGAAATGAGAAAAAGATGACCAATTGTCCATCATTTTGCCTCAATTAAGCTTCATAGGCTGTCTCAGGAGCTTGCAGGGGATTAAAGACTCCTTCTAGATTCCTTCAATCCCATCATTTACTTCAGATTCCATCTGAAAATGTCACAGCAATCAGTCCAAGCTTGCCCCTCACCATTGTAGGGTGAAGAACTGAATACAATATGGCAACCTCCTACTCAGCTGCAACACTACCCTCTCCCGAAACACCAGACCTCTCAAGAACAATCTATATTTCTTATTACTCATAGAATCAATATATATTACAACAGATGATAACTATATATGTAAAATAGCCCATTCCAAAGTATTAAATTATTTTAATGGAAATATTTCTGTGTGTATAGCACTATTGTATTTATAGGTCCCATTCCAAAAATTAATCAGTTTATTACATTTCTCATCAAATGAGTGAGTTGTTTGTCTTCTCTGTGTGTCATATTTATTTATTGCTTTGATAGTTTCCCAGAAACAGTAGGTGAGTCGCATTTCTTAGCAAATTCTTTATTTTTGAATGTATTACGAACCATTTCCTGATCAGAATTATTTTTAATAATAGCTCCATACATAATGAGTACATTCGTACCTTGGTTCTTGAATTTAATCCATTGAGTCCATTCGACTCCCGAAACCATTCGAAAACCAAGGCGCGGCTTCTGATTGGCCGCAGGAGCTTCAGCTTCCGAAAAAAGTTCGCAAACCGGAACACTCACTTCTGGGTTTGTGACATTCGGGAGCCTATTTGTTCGACAACTAAGGCGTTTGACTACCAAGGTACAACTGTACACAAGCACTACTCCCTCTAGTTAAACAATACAATCTCCTCAAGAATCCATGCTGGAGATTGAACCTAGGACTTCTTGTGTGCCAGGCCTGTGTTTTGTTTTGTTTTTAAACTGAGCTACAGCTTTATATTGGGGTCCATTCATTTTCTGGCTACATGTCTCAGACTGTGCTGCGGAATGAATAAAAGGGGCATTCCATCGTTAAGGTCATAGGAGGCCACAATGAATGATAAGAATAATCAGGTTTGAGGCCATGTGGTCCAATTGCTTGCTCAATGAAGGATCTGCAATACAGCATGCAACATGCAAAATTGTATGATGTTTAATGATAACAATAAATTAAATAATTAACAAGCTGCTGCCTTTTATGACATGCTAAGTCAGCTGCCTGAGGCAGATGACTCATTCTGCCTAAAGGTAAAGCCAGCCCTGAGGTATTCTATCTCTACGTGATTAAAACCATATGCAGGTCAATTGGAGTTGCACATACTCACCCCCATGCCCGCTGATATGTCCGTTCCACTGCTTTCCATGTGTTTTGGGGGTGGGGGTCTGAAGGAAGGCATGCCCCCAAATACACATAGGCTGTCCCTGTGAGCTCCAACCCAGCATACTCTAATCTCTTTAAAAGCCATTTTAAATTTAGTTGTCCCACCCACATTGTGTTGCAGTGAATTCACTGAGTTAAATATTGTGAAAACATGATGTGGGAATATTTTTGGGATGCACTCCTGCTATAATGTCTGGTTTTTTTTTACTTTAAGAGAGAGAGAGAGATGAAAAATAAAGAGTCACGATTTCAATTTACCAGGGAAGTTGACACTTGGGATACTTCACAAAATTCAATGAAGTGAAATCTGCTTTCCAAGATCTTAATATGAAATGCTGTAAAAGCACTTACAAATATCACAAGTTTAAAAGAGAGGGGATGAGATAAGGGTGCAAGACACAATAAGGGAAAAGAAGAGTTGATTATAGAAAAGCACAGGGTGTTTTTAAAGGCAGGAAGGGAAAAGAAAGAAAAACACAAAATTATCTGTTGACTAATGTGGCCATTGCGTTCACAGGCAGCTACACACCTGATTTCAGCTTTATATAAAACTTTATATTAAAATGATAAGCAAAAAGCTTCCCTAGTGTCCATTCTGTCCAGAAGGCAAGTGAATAGGAAGTTATCAGTATGTCCAATTGTGTAATGAATGTTGCTTCTGGTATGCTACAACCACTTTGAGAGAGTATTTCATAGGTAGGAAAGGGGAAGGGAGGAAATCCTAATATTACTATGTCTAATTAAACTGAGACTGTACCCAGAGGTGGTTGGTGCGCACTAGACCTGGTGGAGCTGCTGGGAGGTCACAATAGTGTGGCCAGTGAGTGGTTAGAGGAGTGTGGCCAAGTTGTTCTGATGTTCTCACCATCCTCCTCCCTTACAAGGCAACTGCAGACTCTTAAACACTGCAATTTTATAAACAGCATGTACCGGTAACTAAACTGAAAAGTGTCATATTTTGGTTCTGAGTGGGTCCCAGTTGCCACAATTTCTCAGGGCATTTCTTTTGACATATAAAGTGCCAGGGAAATCCCCCTCTCTCCCAATCCTCATTCATTCCCCACAATGAACTGAAAATCCCCCCCTCCAGTTATGCCCTTTTGATTCCGCTTGGTCCTGGTTTACATTTTGGGAAAGCAAAATGTAGATTTAGTTGCCATTCATGTTTTCCTCTAGATTCTGCGGCTTAGGTTTATGCTGTCCTGTTTTAAGCAGAAACTGTGCCTATGTAACCTATATGACTGAATTATGTCTGTTAACTTTCAGGGGTTTAAGCTCTTGTTCACGGACTGGGGTGGGGAGGAAGGGAAGGTGGACATTGACTCTGAAAGCCTGGTAAGCCAAATCAGAATCATTCATAGAGGAACCACAAGGGTCATCTAGTCCAACCCTCTGCGGTGCAGGGGTCTTTTGCCCAACATGGGACTCAAGCCCAGGACCCTGAGATTGAGAGTCTCGTGCTTTACCGACTCAGTTATATCATTCCTAAATTTCGGAGCATGCCCAGAGCTGTTTCTTTGCCTAGCCATCTACTGAGCTGCAGAGCCACATTCAGTTAAGAACTACCGGTAGGTAGTTCTCTCACCTCCCTGAGCAAGTAGCTCCCCCCACTTTATTATTATTGATTTGGCCAGTATCTGTCAAGAATGAGCCAGCTCCAAGCGAAGATTTGCAACCAACTGCAGAAAGCAGCCAAGAACAGAGAGGCTTAAATGTTAGTCTAAGTAGTGAGTAGTTAGTGAGTAGTAAGGAATGAGATAGGTTTTAGGTTATGTTATGCTTTTAATAGGTTATGTTACATTCTGGATTATGTATGTTTTAATAGATTATGTCTTAATAGGATGAGAGTGTTGGAGATATGTGCAAATGTGTACGGTAAATCCGGTCTTTGGGTGTTTGATTTTCGTTGTTGTGTATACTGTGTATATACGGACAATGACAATAAATTTATCTAATCTAATCTAGTCAGGCAGGGGAGAGCCGGGAGCTGCAGACTTTGGCTCTTCCTGACCTTGACGGGCAAGCTAATAAGGCAATAACTGAGAGCAGGCTAGAATACAGCCAAAGCTTGCTGGAAGCACAATCAGGCGTGAATAGACTCAGAGACAGCCTCTCAGCACAGGAAGAGGTTGGAGCTGATCCACTAAGTCCGAAGAATCGGCGAATGGGAGGGCTGCTAGATAGAAAGCAAAACAAGAGACGTAAGAGTCGTAAGTTCAATATATTCTGTCGCGGCCAGAAGGAGTCTTCAGAAGGGTCATCTTGAGTAATGATTCCAGAGGCTTTGTCAGAACTGTCCGGAGCTATCTATTTGTTTTTGCAATAAATCCTCCTTTTTAATTACCTACGTTTACTGTGTTATCAAGCTGGGAACCTGGACTCCTGACAGTGTCTTTTGGGGGTGGGCCCAGTGAGGGAGTGAGAGTACATATCATTACTTATTTAAAAAAAATTTAAAAAATGAACAGGTTAACACAGTACTATATAGGAAAAATGGGAGTTACTACCAGTACAAGCTAAAGGATGGAGTCTTAGCCCCCAACCTATAATGACGAGAGAGACAGTGCTTAACTCCACTACCAAGTGCTAAGTAGCACTTGAGTGTTCATTGTGAATGATGTGTTAACTGGGCAGAGCATGTGTCTCAAGGCCCTTTCTTGTGCACAGAGCCCTCAGGTGCCTCAGTGACTAAATGGAAGTAAACGTAGGACTACAAAATGGCTATTATTCTAATTGAATGCCATTAAACCTGACTGTGGATGAGCTCCAAATAATGGCACACATTTGTAAAACAGTTCAAGTGTGCCAAGCATCTTCTAACTAGTACTTCATTAATTCTCACTATTTTCCTGAAAAGAAGGGGCTTTCGTACTATTATACCCCCATCTGGAGATAAGCACCTGAGGTAGAAAGGTAATGACTTGCCTAAGGTGGACCCATTATTTGAACATTGCTCTCCTTTATGGGAGCCACTCACTGGAATGCAGTTACTATCACATTAACATGCCAAACCGAACACTTTCTCACACAAGAGAGACTGGGCCCATTAACTTTGGATACAGTTTTCTTTGAGACTGATTCCCTTTCTCCTTTCCTTTTTAAGGTAATTTAAAACGTTAGCATACAGCAAGAGCTGCCGCCGTTACACATGCAATATTTAGAAACTGGGCTCTTATAAGCAGTTCTATGTAAAATGCATTCAGTTTATCCAACAGGAAAAAACATACAATAATAGACAAGAGATTTAGATACAGTCCAACATGGAAGCAAATATAATATACCAGTTGGAATTGGCATCCCATTCACAGTGCCTTCCCTCTGCTACCCATTTACCTTACAATAAATCTTATTTTTAGAAATGGCGTGAACAATAGGCATAAAAAGCAGACACTGCAAAGGTGAGATATCAAGTGATATTCCAGCCAGAACCTGTTTTTCTCCTATCAGGGTGCTTTCAGAACAGATGTTCGTTATCCACCTTTACAGCACCAAAAGAGAGAGAGAGAGAGAGAGGAAAGAATTATGGCTGCACAGAACCTGAAAGAATTCAGAAGCATCGTGATGGGAGGGAAGCAGAAGAGAATGCAGAGGGGAAATCTATGGCTGACAGCTATTTCAGGTAGTTCTGCATTCAGAGCTACTCACCGTGGTTCTGTTTTAACACCACTATAATTCAAGTACAACTTTATTGACGTTAAAGCCAGAGTGAAGGAAAAGAGAGGCCAGGAAGAAAGTTTATAATGAAGTAAATAAATGTTAGTGGGATCTCACAGACTGAAATGTGTGTCTAGACTATATTCCTGCAGTCTGCAAATGGGCTTACTTGACTAAACAGCATATTCGTGCCAAAAAGGGGATGAGGGAGTGAAACCAGTAAATCACTAGAAAGCTAGACTAGAATACTGTTATAAGTTTGAGGTGGGGGGCAATACTTCACTAAAATTCAGTAAAGGGTTAGAATTCCTAAATTCCTGGGGTTAGTCAGGGCTGGAGTTTAAGCCAGTCCTTTCCGTGTCCAGGAAACAGCCAGGGAGAAGAACTATCCAGATATAATCACCAGAATGGCTGAGTCATTGACCTAACAGAAAAGCAGAGAGAGAAGTCATCAGTGAAGCAAATGGCTGGGCCCCATCCTGATTTTTGGGAAGTTAGCAAAAGACAATGCCAGAATTTTCCGGGTTTGCAGAGGGCAGTGATATAAGCAAACAGGGGGGAAGTCTCAGCATTACAGGAGCTGGGCCTTACTGACAGGGCAATGCTGGCAATTGCGTGATGCCTTATTTTTTTCCTGGTCTTCAGAGCACATCTGCTTAATTTAGGGATGGGTACTTTAGTGCATCAAGGACTGGTCTATGGCAATTGGTGATAGTGAGGTGAAGGACAAGATGGTGGCCTCCCTCCCGATGCTACGTACCATAGGAGCCAACTCTTAGGGGCTGAGGTCCCTTTGCCCTCCCCCCAATAAAATATTTAAGATGGCCAGGATCCCCAAACTTGATGGGCATTGCCATTCTGCTGGTGTGCATTTGCCCCTTCATGTGATTGATTATGTGGGGCAGAGCTTACCTGCCCCCATACTTTATTCCAAGTTGGCATCCCTGCTACATATGGAGATCACTACATACCAGACTAGCTTAGAGGGCAGGCAGCAGGCAGTGTGTGCATAAGATAATGATGATGATGATGATGATGATGATTTTATACTCTGCCCATCTGGCTGGGTTTCCCCAGCCACTTTGGGCAGCTTACAGCATATCTAAAAATAATAAAACTTAATAAAAGAAGACAAAGTCCCTACTAGAGAAGAATGGCAAATTAAGCTATTGGACTATGCCAAAATGGCAAAACTGACCTGAAAGTTCAGGAACCAAGAAGACCGAAACTTTAATAAAGAATTGGAAAATTCATAACTTATCTGGGTGTCCACTGTAAGCAGATGAAAACATTAGCAGGATTGCAATAACACTTGTAATGTAGCAAATATTATGGACAAAATGGAGTGACATAAAATATGGATTATTGAATAATATGCAGTTGAAAAGGTTGACAATAGGAGCCATGGAGGGGAAGGTGGGAAGTCCAGAGATTCGAGGGAATCTTTAAATATGGATATGTATTTTGTATTGTTATAATTTTATACTTGTAAAAACCAAATAAAATTTAATTCAAATAAAAAATAAAAACATAATAAAAACATCAAGCGTTAAAAACCTTCCGATACAGGGCTGCCTTCAGGTGTCTTCTAAAAGTTGTGTAATTCTTTATCTCCTTAAGTGTGGCACTCAGAGCTTCTATACATTGCCAGCACTCCATGCCCCACCAGCACCTGAAAGTGGACACCACTTTCCAGGTTAGAAGTCACCAACCAACCACACCTACCACCCTGGCCAGATCCACGAGTCCATGCCACCTGCTAACCCTAACATCTATGTGGTCTAACAAGCAATTGGCCACTGCATATTACAGGACATTGCATTTGTGAAGTTCTTTGTTCAGGAAAGGCTTTGAGGCTTCTCAGAATCTTCAACAAGCAGAACCACCGAATAGACCCCACAAATTTTTCATCAGGTAATTATTCATTAAAAGAAATAATGGAGCAGATGTCCACTAAATGAGTAATTTGCTGCTTGCCAACAGCTACTTCTGGCAGGTTGTTAAGCAGGTAAATAGGAGGAGGTTAAAAATATGAATAAAACATGAACAGAGCAGCTTAAAGACACACTTTGATCCTCTCATAGATTTGAAGAATTTATGCAAGTGTCGTAGGTGGAGCAACAGATTCTGTGACAACTTGTTGATGAGAGGCAATATTCCAGAGAGGAGAGGAGTGCGCCTTCTCTGTAATCCATACACTTTTGCAAAAGACCTATTGCTTCGACTGAACAATTATCCAAATAATAAAGAAAAGCATGTTTATTAGCGGCAGGATAGTGGCCACCTTTTGCCCTTGGCTTCCTCAAACATCAGCCTTAAAAGAACCTAATGGCATGGTCCAGATTACACAAAGGCATGCCACATAGAAGTCTGGGCCTCCAGTTCAGCTGAGGACAGAGACCAAAGGGTGGAAAGAAAAGGGATTGGTCACCGGAGGACTCTTGTCTTATCTGCCTCCCTGCCTGGAACCATTTTCTATGTTTGTTTATCTGTTTATCATAATATTTCTGCCACACTTCTCTGTCTCTACATATTGAGCCGCAACCCCAGGCTGCTAGCAACCATAATTAAAACAATAAAAACAACATGTTGAATATGTATGAAACACATTTAAAATAAAAAATAAAAAATTAGGGAGCGGAGCAGGGAGGCTTCAGTATGTATAGGAGCCTAGAAACACAGAAAACTGTGTTATACTGAGTCATTGCTCCATATACCTCTGTATTGTCTACACTGACAGACAGAGGCTCTTCAGGGTTTCAACAAGGTCCCTCCCAGTCCTACTTGGAGATGTCAGGGATTGAACCCGAGACCTGCCTGCAAAGCAAGGGCTTTCCCACTGAGCTGTGCAATCAGCAGCCATCAAAGCATTCTGAGGTTAGAAGCACTAGGATTTTGACCTGGTGTCTAATAGCCATCAAGGAGGCTACTAAGCAAACCTTCCAAGACAGAAAGACCAAGACTATAAAAATTAAATGGAAACGCAGACAGCTATAAACACTCAGTAAATTCGAGCGTGGACAAGCCTTAGGTTTAGCTGGATGTGTTTTCCTGTGCTGTTTTTATCTGGTCTCACGGTTAACCACTCAAACAGGTTTAAAGTATTTCCCCCTTCATTAATAATATCTTCACAATAATCATTTTCTGCCTTAGAAACCTTAACGAAAAGCTGACTTTGTTTTGGCCTAAGAATATCTGAAGACTCCTTCACCCATTTCCCTGTGGCAAATTGCTTCACTAACACTACCCATTGCAGAGAGCTGGGTGGACCAGTAATTATCCCATTGTTATACATAACGTTTTTAGTGACTTGTGAAACCAGTTAGGATCATTCATAGGAAGCTGTTAAGAAATTAATTAAAGAAATGAGTAAATTGAATGAATTTCAATTTGAATAATGTTACATGCCACCTCAATCTCTGAGCCGTGTGAAATTTCAGGGCTCTTGGCACTTACCCAGGGTCTATATTTCCTTGTGAAATTAGGCACAGCAGAGACTAGAGTGTCTTTAGGATATATGGTTTATTTACGCGCACATAAAGGTAAAGGGACCCTTGACCATTAGGTCCAGTTGTGACCGACTCTGGGGTTGTGGCACTCATCTTGCATTATTGGCCAAGGGAGCCGGCGTACAGCTTCTGGGTCATGTGGCCAGCATGACTAAGCCTTTTCTGGCGCACCAGAGCAGCGCAGGGAAACGCCATTTACCTTCCCGCCAGAGCGGTACCTATTTATCTACTTGCACTTTGACATGCTTTCGAACTGCTAGGTTCGAACTGCTAGCAGTTTGACATGCTTTCGAACTGCTAGGTTCGAACTGCTAGCAGGAGCTGGGACCGAGCAACGGGAGCTCACCCCATCACAGGGATTAGAACCACCGACCTTCTGATTGGCAAGCCCTAGGCTCTGTGGTTTAACCCACAGCGCCACCCGCGTCCCATATATAACCTGAATCTACAGTGGAGAGAGGCTTCAGGGTATTCACATCTCAAGATGATTCTCTGTTCCTCTCTTAGGTCTACCAACCTAAGGTAGGTCTGCAAACAGAAGATCAAGCCATGCTACATGTCCCTTTGTTACAGCCTGCTTCAGCAAACCCACCAAGAGTTTTACCAGCCCCCCATCTCCCCTGCTTTTTCAAACCTCTTGCAAAATACCACAATCTAGCTCGTGAACCACCCAGAGCAGGCTTCCTCAAACTCAGCCCTCCAGATGTTTCTGGACTACAACTCCCATGATCCCTAGCTAGCAGGACCAGTGGTCAGGGATGATGGGAACTGTAGTCTCAAAACCTCTGGAGGGCCGAGTTTGAGGAAGCCTGACCCAGAGATTTTCAGATGAAGGGCAATATATAAATTTAATAATTAATAATGAATGAAAGAATGACATTTCTCCTTCCGACATCATCCAAGCTGAAACCCGGCCTAAGCCTTTTCTTTCCCTGCCCACTATCACACACAGCTGGAGGAGGAGCCCCACCCCTCCCTGTACTGCACAAGCTTAAGATGACTTCCCTGATGAGTTGATGACTGGTCATCATCTGCCTTTGTTCCGCTTAAAGGCTTATCTCCTGGTGATGCCCTAGTCAGGAAAAACAAGGTTAGCTGGCATTTTTATTTTATACTGCTGAAGTCAATGTCTGTCACCTCATCCTAATTTTCAAAGCCCTGATCAAACCCTAGCACCCAGGAATCTAGAGGGCACCAGGGCACCAACAAACCTGTAACAATATTTCAAGTCCAAATTTAATCGAGGAATACAAGAGTCTGGATAGCTCCAGATGAGTGAAACAAGCTCATACCAAGAACAAACTTAGTTGGTCTCTAAGGTGCTACTGGAAGAATATATATATGTGTGTGTGTGTGTGTGTGTGTGTGTGTGTGTGTGTGTGTGTATAAAATTTTGTTTCGACAAGCTGTTTGAGCTTTCCATGTTTTAGCCTGTAGATGACTGTGACAATGCTTTGCAATGATAAGCACTAATACTTGATGACATTACTACCGCTAGTCATTACTGCTACTGAAATAAATGCTGTGAATGAATAGCCACCACAGGGGAAAGTTATTAAACCAGTGTACTTAAAATAAAATTTAAAAAAAAATCTCACAAAACACAAAATAAGTGCATGGCTCTATGAAAATCACCACTGATTAATTTATTTCACTCAGTAGTTTTGTTTCTTGACAATATTTTTTAAAAAAAGAAAAAAGAAACCCATGACAGCTACTATTGCACACAGGTTGCAGATAATTGGGGTGCCCAATTATAGGATTTTGTGATAGGGGAAAGTGCCAGCCTTCCCTTTCCTTTTGAAATGTGTAACTGAAGGAAAGTCAGCTCAGGCTTTTTCTTTACAATATGCAGGATTTTTTATTTTTTTTAGAATGTTCTGCTAAATCCCTCTTGTCTTTGAGTTGAGAGACCATATATGCAAATGGAAGCATATTAAGGGGATTAAAAGTATGGTAGAAAATTTGCATTTTAATGCATTAGATTGGATCCAGAAGAGACAATGGGGGGTTCAGCCTCTGTAAAGCCACTTTTATGTCAATGAATAGTTCAGACAAAGTTGTTTTAGCCAATGTCATTATCAAGAGGGCTACAGTGGGCGGTTCTTCATGGAGGCCAAGATTAGTACATTCAAAAATAAAATGGAGACAAACGTGGCTTACAAAGATAGGCAGGCTATAATGAGAGAATATGCTTCCGCTGGGTTTTTCTTCTTTCTTCCATTTTTAGTGAGAGTTCTTCTTTTGCCCCCTCTTCTGAGATATTTTGAAGGGCAAACACAATTCCAAAATGCATAACGTCTAGAGCTCTGGCTAATAAAGGCTTCATGCCTCATTCCGTGCAAGGCAGACACAGATATTCCTAAATACACAGTGACTCTTGGCCAAGCAGGTCTTCTTAGCTCACATCTCACTCAACACGGGCTCAGTGAATTTGGCAGCGCACAGACAACGGATCCTCAACGACCCTCTTTAACCTGCAAGATGTGGGACTTGCAAACTGACAATTTTAGCATAGTGTAGAGTAACAGAATCACAGAAGGCGTTGGAAAGTATCCATTGGTTTGGGTCATACTCTTTGGTGAAGGAGAAGACAAGTTTCCACCATTTTCCATGTGAAAGCCCTTCAGATATTTGAAAAATGTTATATCACCTCTCAGTCTTCTCTCCTCCAGGCTAAACATGCCCAGTTCCCTCAGCCATTCCTCATAAGTCTTGGTTTCCAGACACTCAGTAGAGATTTGTCTTTTAGGCTGCCTGTCCAGAAAACTTTCTGGTTATGTTTTATGTTGTTTGGTTTGAATGAGATCAGCATATTTACCTTCCGTGGTGTGTTCCTCCCTGTGTGTCAGCATCACCTAGGAGCAAAACTGCATGTGATAATAAATGACCTGATTCACACATAATGCTAAGCCATGATTTGTTTAAGAAACCATAAGTTGTCCCACAAACTTATCAAGCAAACGAAGGTTTGGCTTCTTCTCTAGCTGCTTGTGCCTTCGCAGCTTGGGGAGTGTTTGGGGCATTGTTCACCACTGATTAATTTATTTCACTCAGTAGTTTTATTTCTTGACAATATACAAAGTTCACATGTGCTGGGGGTGCTGGGTTCACATTTAACAGCATGTTTTAGTATTATAAAACAAGCCAAAGCTTTGGGTTGTAATTCACTGGCTGTAAACAAGCCATACTTAAGTTTGTTGACAGGATTCACACATGATGCTAAACAATGGTCCAGCATTATGTGTGAAGCAGACCAATGTGTCTTTGCCTCTAATGGGTGGGGTTCTTGAAAGGCAAACTGCATCTGCTTGGGAGGCTGATCATTAACAGGATCAAGTGAGGCACAGATGGGAAATTCAATCACTTTCTTCCCTGCTGTGGTCCAGAGGAAAATCTCCTTTCTAAAGCTAGCCTTTCTTTGGGAGGAAATCCCACATTCCCACCAGTGGTGCATTCCATGTAAAGCAAATATAGCTTCAGAAGATGGATTTTCCTCAGAACCACAGCAGGGGAGAAAAGGATTACATTCCCTGTCCATGCCTCCTCTGATCTTTTTAGCTGCCCACACACCCCTGCAGCTGATGCAACATTTGCACATTAGATGCAAAGACAAATTTCCCCGTGTGTACTGGATTAATGTGGGACACGTTATCTGGGTGGCACTGTGGTCTAAACCACAGAGCCTAGGGCTTGCGGATCAGAAGGTTGGTGGTTCAAATCCGTGCGATGGAGTGAGCTCCCGTTGCTCAGTCCCAGCTCTTGCCCACCTAGCAGTTCGAAAGCACATCAAAGTGCAAGTAGATAAATAGGTACCACTCTGGCGGGAAGGTAAACGGCGTTTCCGTGCGCTGCTTTGGTTCGCCAGAAGCGGCTTAGTCATGCTGGCCACATGACCCAGAAGCTGTCTGCGGACAAACACCGGCTCCCTCGGCCTATAGAGTGAGATAAGCGCCGCAACCCCAGAGTCGTCCGCAACTGGACCTAACGGTCAGGGGTGCCTTTACCTTTACTGGATTAATGCACCAGTTATTTTGGAAGCATTGGTGCTGTTTGCTTATCAACTTTCCAGATATACTAAATTCAAATTCTTCCCAGACCAGTGCTGCAGGGATAGTCTCAGATGCTCACAGTTAATGATGCTGCACATCTGCATGGACATGCAACTTAGCAAAGTGACAGCTAGTACAAAAATTCACCTCCACTGAAAATGAGACCAGCAAAGATATGTGTAATACTGTTGAAATGGACAAGGGCATCACATGAATTGGGAATTGGGGTAATTAATGAGTAGCCAGGTACTTCATTTCATATGCTGTTGAACTCCAACTCCCACCACCCCTAGCCAGCATGGCCAATGGTCAGGCATAAGTGCAACATCTAAAGGACCACCAGTTCCCCATCCCTGTCTTAGCCATTGCAGTGTAAGTTTACATGCAATGTGAACTCAGGGATTGTATGGCTCCTCAGCCAGTTAGCTTCCTCCTAAAGGGCACTTTCTGTGACTGTATGTCACAGTGGAAAAAATGAACAAACTTGGGAACTAAGTCTGGATACCAGTAAGTCCAGAAGAAACAAAATTGGCTACCTCTGGACTAGATCTATCCATGTAGATCAGGGGTTGTCAACCTGGTCCCTACTGCCCACTAGCACTGGCGGAGGAAGAGGAGTGCAGGGGGAGCGCACCACCCCCAGCAGCGCAATCCCAGTAGGGTGCCATCGCGGCTGCCCCCTGCCTGCACTGGGTGCCATATTAAGCATATTTCTTGTTATTTAATTAAATTCACCCTGAGTTCTTTTAACTATCCTGGAGATAACTTTTCACATCACCAACAGACTGTAACAACAACAATAACAACAATTTTATTATTTATACCCCACCAATCTGTAGAAGGATGGTGGATTTTCAGAATGTTGCTGCAATTAAGAGGCACTTTGAAATCAAGTGGCAGGTGTCATAATGAAGGTTACATTGATTTGCTACCAATTACTGACAGCTAACAAGAAGCACTTAATGATCTAGCACCATACGCACTGTGCAAAATGAAAACACAGGTTTTGTAAAGAAAAAAGAACCACGCACACAGGTAAATGTTTGGATCGCACTTGGAAACTAAGACTTTGTGTCTACTCTAACCTAAGAACTAGACTTATCCATCAACAATGTGTAATTTTGTAGATGGACGGCTGATATCTCTTGATAGCATCTAGGATTGTTGTGCTGTATGCTGGGCTGCCTTTGAAGACTGTTTTGAATCTTTAGTTAATTCAAAATACAGCCAGGAGGCTCTTGACTGGGAGTGGCTTCCACTCATTTTCCAAAGCTAATTCAAAATGCAACATGCACTCACCCAGTCAAAGTCATGTAGCTAGCTTTAATTAGCCATGGCGGGCTAGGATCAAGAGCTCAGGTCTGGGTCACACCACTGCAAGTATCCTGTCAGGCCTCCAAAGGCTGGAACTGATTCCATGAAATAGGCCAAGACAGTACATCAAATACCACATTAGGCATTGCTCTAAAGTTTGTTTTAAAGTTCTGAGGCAAAAAGAAAAGCCCGAAGACTTCATAAAGATGTCTGAATTCGAATGGGAATCAATCAGTATGCTCACTGTGCTTGAGAGAGATTGAAACTAAACTCCAGATTGCTAGTGATTTTTTTCTTCATAATTGCTCTTAACTGCAATGAAGCATGCAACAAGATATTATGTGCTGTTGGGGGAAAAGAGACTACTACACAATCCTTGCTCAGTGAAAGCTCATCATTTATATCAGTTATTTCACTTCTACATAGTTACTAGCTGTCTTTTTCTACCACTGCTGAGTGGGGAAGAGATCACCAGCTTTCAGAGTAGGGACTGAGCCTCTGGCCTCAAGTACCCAGAGAAGCTATTCAGCAGTTGTGGTCATGCCCTACTTGTGGACTTCCTATATAGGTATCTGGTTGATCACTGTGAAAGCAGGATGCTGGACTAGATAGGCCTTTGGTCTGATCCAGAAGGGTTCTTGCTAATGAAGCTCTGAGTTACAAGCTCTTGCATGAGCACCCAGGGAGAAACAGGCAGCTCCACCACCCTTACCTACAGAAGGTCTCTTGATCCCTCAGAAGTGCAGTATCTTGGAACTGCCTCCTAGATCAGTGATGGCTAACCTTGACACTCCAGATGTTTTGGGACTACAACTCCCATCATCCCTGACCACTGATCCTGTTAGCTAGGGATGATGGGAGTTGTAGTTCCAAAACATCTGGGGTGTCAAGGTTAGCCATCACTGTCCTAGATCATTGTTCTTCAGATAGGTTGGGCAGGGCCTATTACTGGGCTGCTGTCTAACCATACAAATACATGGCTAATAATAATAATAATAATATGCATATTAGTGCTGAAGATGGGTCCCAGATCTGAAAAGGCTATAAAGACTATTGTTCTAGATCACCCTGACAATTCCACTGCTCTCCCTTTCATCAAATCCCTCTTCAAAATTCACCTTTTCTTTGAACCTTTTGGTACAACTCCCTAAAATCGCCAGAACTTTGAGTGCTTTAGGTCCAGCACAGAGCAATACATGTCTCTCTGTCTGCAGCTTCTAGCATTCACATACACCACTCTCCCTATTGTTCTCCTACATAGCAGTAGGTGAGGCTTTCCCCCAACCCATTTCTTCTATGGCACCAAGCAACTTCTTTGGTTTTGCTAAATCGTGGTACTTCACTAGTCAGCCAGAGCCATTCACTTGACAAAGGAACTGGTATGACAAGCTTGTTCTTATATATTCTGCCACCACGGATACAGGATCCCAAGATCTGGAAGGGCCCAGGGTACCCTCCAGACTGGCCACCCCACCCAGCAAACTCATAACGGTATAAAAGTGTGATTTGCGATGTGCTTGGGTGGTTACTATTTTATCTTTTTAATGATTCACTGCACCATGTTTTTGTGTATATATATTTACTGTAGTCTAACTGCATTTTTCTCTTGTATTAATTTGTGGGGGTCTTGCCCAAAAATAGGTATAGAAATAATCAAATGCTGCTGATGATAAAAATAAAGAGGAGTAGAATTGGTAGTATGAACTGTTTCAATGATTATATGTTATCTTCTCTTTTTTCATTTGAAACTGGTGAAGAGATGTTAGCTGCTCTTTTAATTAGAGCATTTCCTGTACCCTCTAAAAATAACAGATAACTCAGCTCACTCGAGTTCCAAATAGATATCTGAGGGCTGATAATGAAGTTTGACAGTCATGTCACAATTCTTTGGGATAGTATTGGAAATGTGCCAGCAGTAAAACACACACTCTTTCTTCTTCCCTGCTTCGCTGATCAGAAAGAAAGCATTTGCTCTTTAGTTATAGCATCCTACTAATGGTGTGCAGAAGCAAGTCCAGGTACAATCCAAACTCTGACCCAGCTCCCATATTACTCATTTGCCATAGTTTTTTTTAATCTTCACAGTTGAAAAATTACTCATAGCAAAATTAGTAAAAAGCAAGGGGTAGCTGAAACTGGGAATCTGGGGGAGTTAGCTTTACTTTCTTTAGCTTTTCAGTGGGGAAAAACATAATATAGTTTTCTGCAAGGTACCATACCGCATGATTCTAAAGATGTTTAGTCATATTGCTAGCTATCCAGCAGAACTTTTCCAAGTGGTGAATAGCATTGAAATCTGATCCAGATTGAGGATGATAGAATCCTCAGAAAACTGAGGAACACTATGAGGATAAAGCCACTCTTATCCATGCTGAATTTCTATGCTGCTATTGGAGGTGGTCAGAGTACCACCTGGCCATGCTGGTTCAGATCAGTTTCAGTGCTCAGAGGGGTTTGGCTGGCCACATGTATGATTGGCCCTTGGTGCTCTTGGCTGGTGACTGCTAGCAACAGGGAACAGACTAGGTGGGTGCAGAGAGTGGTAAATGCCTTTGTGAATGAGGAACATTTGAATGAGGCCATGGTGTGGCCACCCTAGAAGAGTCCCTCTTTGGACCCAGAAGACTGTTTCACCCAGTCACTAATATCCCCATTTGGGGCAAGTTGCTTGAGGTAGTGGTGTTGGTGGGCCAACTTCAAAGCATGGTTGGATGACGCAGATTATCTGGACCTATTTCAGTATGGATTTGGCAGCAAAACAGTGCTGCTTTTTCTAATGAATAATGTTTGCCAGCAAAGAGACAGTGGGAGTCCACCCCTGTTAATTCTCTTGGACCTCTCAAAGGCTTTTCACACTGTTGACCATGCTAACATACTGACCTGTGTCTGTGAGGTGGGAGTTAAGCCATAAGTGCTATGGTGGTTCAGCTGTTACTTACAGGATCAGCTTCAGAAAGCAGCAATGGGGAGCTTCTGCTTGCCTCCATAGCACTTGTGCTGTGGTGTCCTTCAGGGATCAAACTATAAGTCATTGGGAGAGGTCATCAGAGGGTTTTGATGAAGCTCTTTTTCCTTTTCATGAGGTTCTGCAGGTGCTGAACCCACTTCACAATCTTGGGTTCTTGCTTGTAAAGTCCTAAATGGGTTGGAACCCAAAAACCTGGGGGGACGCCTCTCATTGTACCAGGCTGCCCATGCTAGGGATGCTCTTCTTTGCATGTTCATTGGCACGGGAGGTCCCGTTAGTGATGGTGCAAGATATCACCTTCTCCAATGGTGGTGCCCCACTTGTGATATGCCCTCTCTCACAAGGACAACAGGCACCCACAATGCTTTTATTTTATTGCCAAGTTAATATGTACTCGTTAGCTCAGGCATTTTTAACTGCATTTTGATTGATTTGTTGTTGTCAGAGCTTGTTTGTACCCTCTGAAACAAACCCTGTAATCAATATCAATGAAGCTAGGTTAAAATAAATAAATAAAAACAAGTTGTTCTGTGAGGAGTCCTCCTTAGAAAGCGCATTTCCAACTGCATCCTTAGCATCCATTACAATTTGTCATCTGGCAAAAAAAATTGAAGGTTGTTGTTGTTTTCCTGGAAGGGAAACATGGAAGTACTATTTCATCACAGCTGCTTTTGTGTTCAGTCTGTCAAAAACAGTGGCTTGAAAGGTTTGACCTGAAAGGATAGTTCACACACACACACACACACACACACACACACACACACACACACACACACACAAACAAACACCTAGTGGGGGTAGGCAGGGGGACAGTATTTCTGTCAGGTTGCTTCCAGACAACCTGTCTATTTAGCATTCGTCCAGATTTGCTTGCAGGAACGTTGGGGAACATTGTGTCAAGCAATTCTTATCCCAGACTTCCCAATGCATTTACCCATCACTTTAGTGTAAAAAGTCCACTTTAGGGGGAAACAGCTTTGTTGTGCAGGAGCACCAAATTAATTTAATTGATTAACCGGAATTTGCTGGGGTGTGGTAGAATCCCACCTGGAAATAGCAACAGTCTGGAAGTGCCTTCGCCATCCTTCCCATGGTCTGTGGGAGGGACATGCTCCTCTTGCTCCACCCTGACCTCCTAATGGCAGGACAAATGCTTCACATGAGCCTTTTTTATTCAGTCAAGGATGCACAGCCTAAAGTTCCTGTGCAGCTCTGGCCCCTACGTACTGCATGGATTCCTCGTGGCTAACTATGGACAGACGTCTGCTTCTTTTCTTTACCTCTGCTTTCCCTTGTCCATTTACTTATTTATTTATTGCAAGCTTCCTGCAGCCAATCAGAAGCCGAGCCTTGGTTTCCGAACGTTTTGGAAGTCGAACAGACTTTCGGAACAGATTCCGTTTGACTTCTGACGTACGACTATACTAAGCATTCAATGCTTGGAGCCAGCAAATGGGGATGACTCACAGAAAAGAAGTAATAACCTCAGAACTTATCTTATTGGCATAGAGAGGGAATGGTCTTGGTTTCATGACTCAATTAACAAAGGGTTTTGCTTCAGTTCTGAGGCAGAAGTCCATCTCACCAGATTTTATGAAGCCTTTGGTTCTGGATTCCAATTATATGCACATTGGTGATTCTGGCCTTTGACATGTGCTTAGCCTTATTATTAATTATTAAATATATTATATTAAATTTATATTTATCTGAAGATCGCAGGACAGTTTACAGCATAAAAAATACAAAATGAAAACACAATATACAACCCTACTGGTCACTCTCCCTCAGCCTAACAAGACCAAGACATCTTACACAACTGTGAATGGTAAATTTATCATGCATGCTGAGAAGGACTTCTTCTTCCTCTGAGGAACTGTATGTCTTGTTCTAACCAGACCTTGTCACCACTGGCAACATCAAGTCCAGGCCTTCAAAACACACTCATCAAGTGCTTAAGATCACATATGCTGTATTCAGAAATCTGTGGGGCACAACCACAGAAATTTCTGGATGTTTCTGTGATGTCTCTTAACCACTTTGTCATCCAGAGTTTAAAAGCTGTTACAAGACTGGCATATTAAACAAGCCCATTCTTTCCCAAGTTTAGTTAACAGTTAGAATAGATTTATTGCCAATCTGGCTATAACATCTGCACTGCTAAATGACTTGGTAAAAGAAAAAAAAAGTGTTTTGTCTTCCTGCCAACATTTTGGGTGGCTTAAAGAAAAGTTAAAATCTGCAGAAAAAGGCATATGTGAGGCTGATTCTTTTGCAACACATGCTAAGGAATTGGAAAGAAATTTTAGGGGGGGAAATGCTAAGTAATGTTGAAAGGCAAATTTAAGAGAAACCAGAATTCACTAAACAGGGAGCATAGCTCTTGTATGAGATCCAGCAGCTCCTTCATATGAATAAAATGGGTTCTGGTTTAGCAAAGGATTGGGGATGCCTAGGCAGGCATAGGACCATGGGAAGCTTTCTAGGCCTGGATCGGGGAGGAGACAAAAGGGGCAGGTGTCCCAGGTAGCAGGTTGGGGGGTGGGGTGGCAAACAACATCCTGCCCTGAGCTTGAACCATGCAGCATTCCAGAAACATGGCAGAAGAAAGGGATGAGAGTTTGTGAAAGAGGAGATAGTGGGTGGGGTGGCAGCCATTGCTGCTGCCAACCCAATACAGTAGCACCATGGAGGATGCATCAGGCCCTGGAGATCTGAATTAATTTAAAGTCACTAGGCTCCTTCATGGATCACTGCCTTGTCGTGGCGAAGGGGCTTGAATAACAGAGAAGCTATGAGCTATGCCGTGCAGGGCCACCCAAGAAGGACAGGTCATAGTGGAGAGTTTTGACTAAACGTGATCCACCTGGAGCAGGAACTGGCAAGCCACTCCAGTATCCCTGCCAAGAAAACCCCATGGACAAAGACAACAGGCATATAAAAGTTATGACGCTGGAAGATGAGCCCCTCAGGTCGGAAGGCGTCCAACATGCTACTGAGGAAGAGCGGAGGACAAGTACAAGTAGATTCAGAGCTGATGAAGTGGCTGGGCCAAAGCTGAAAGGTCGCTCAGTTGCGGATATGCCTGGAAGCGAAAGGAAAGTCCAATGCTGTAAAGACAGAGGACGAGATGGTTGGACAGTGTTCTCGAAGCTACCTACATGAGTCTGACCAAATTGCGGGAGGCAGTGGAAGACAGGAGTGCCTGGCGTGCTCTGGTCCATGGGGTCACGAAGAGTCGGACACGACTAAACAACAACAACAATAACAACAAAGTCGCTAGGTGTTCCCTTACCACACTTATTTTCCTATCTTGGGCTGCAGCTCCCTCCTTGCACCATTTATTCTGTTATCACCAGCTTGGGCACTGCTTTCCTTTTGGGTGAAGTCAGAGACAAAGTATGTGTTGAGCATTCCATCTTCTATCTGTCACCCAATAGCATTTCTCTGTCTTCTCCGCACAGAGGACCTACATACTTGTTTGTTCTTTCTCTTGCTTCAAAAGTAGCCAAAGAAGCATTTTAAAAAACTATTTTAACCTCTCTTGCAATATACACATTGATTAGATTTCCCCAAATCCACCAGCTAATTTTAACATTCATAGTTGTTCTTCAATGGTCAAAGGCCTAGAAACGATGCCTTATGAGGAACGGCTTAGGGAGCTGGGTATGTTTAGCCTGGAGAAGAGAAGGTTAAGGGGTGATATGATAGCCATGTTCAAATATATAAAAGGATGTCATATAGAGGAGGGAGAAAAGTTTTTTTCTGCTGCTCCAGAGAAGCAGACACGGAGCAATGGATTCAAACTACAAGAAAGAAGATTCCACCTAAACATTAGAAAGAACTTCCCAACAGTAAGAGCTGTTCGACAGTGGAATTTGCTGCCAAGGAGTGTGGTGGAGTCTCCTTCTTTGGAGGTCTTTAAGCAGAGGCTTGACAGCCACCTGTCAGGAATGCTTTGATGGTGTTTCCTGCTTGGCAGGGGGTTGGACTGGATGGCCCTTGTGGTCTCTTCCAACTCTATGATTCTATGATTCTATGATTCTAAGATCACTGCAGCTTATTCTGTCTGATTGGGATAGCTGGAGAGTCATGTACCAGCCTTTGTTCGACAAGAGGTGTTCATTTAAACAGAGTTATGTGACTTTAGAAAACTGATCTACTACACAGTTAAACCTGACAACTTTGATCTAATCCCATGCAGTCCTACTCATGCAGTGAACTAGTTTCTAGGAGTCTTGGTAGACCACAAACTTGACATGAGTCAACAGTGTGATGCAGCAGCTAAAAAAGCCAATGCAATTCTGGGCTGCATCAATAGGAGTATAGCATCTAGATCAAGGGAAGTAATAGTACCACTGTATTCCGCTCTGGTCAGACCTCACCTGGAATACTGTGTCCAGTTCTGGGCACCACAGTTCAAGAAGGATATTGACAAGCTGGAACGTGTCCAGAGGAGGGCAACCAAAATGGTCAAAGGCCTGGAAACGATGCCTTATGAGGAACGGCTTAGGGAGCTGGGTATGTTTAGCCTGGAGAAGAGAAGGTTAGGGGGTGATATGATAGCCATGTTCAAATATATAAAAGGATGTCATATAGAGGAGGGAGAAAGGTTGTTTTCTGCTGCTCCAGAGAAGCGGACACGGAGCAATGGATTCAAACTACAAGAAAGAAGATTCCACCTAAACATTAGGAAGAACTTCCTGACAGTAAGAGCTGTTCGACAGTGGAATTTGCTGCCAAGGAGTGTGGTGGAGTCTCCTTCTTTGGAGGTCTTTAAGCAGAGGCTTGACAGCCACCTGTCAGGAATGCTTTGATGGAGTTTCCTGCTTGGCAGGGGGTTGGACTGGATGGCCCTTGTGGTCTCTTCCAACTCTATGATTCTATGATTCTATGAAACAACCAGGTTATTTAGTTTATATGGTTAACTAATAACTGTATACAGTACTTTTTTTGTAAACTGATGAGGCCAAATTCATGGTGGACATAAGCAAAATAATTTTCATTTTTGCCTGTGGGGCGGGGGGCGGGGAGATTTTTCTGATGATTGATATTACTTATAATACCCAAGAATAGTACTACCTGCAGCATCTGCTTTATAAACAAAACTAACGTGGAAGCAAAACAGCAGCAGCCATTATGGATGAGCTCTGCTTTCAACCGGATAATACAGCACTTTTTAAATCAGCCAGGTGTCACTTTAAAGGACAGCAAAGAGATCTGTGTGCGGTAATACCTAAAGCCTCTTCTATTCTTGGCAGCTGTGAGTAACCAGGTTTTAATAAAGTATAAATGTATATCCACCTGCTTACAATCAGATGTATTGGGTGTCCTTGGATTTCAATATTTAAAGCCCTGAAGCTATTTTATTTATTCTGCTCTAGAGCAGCAATAATAACAAGATGTTGCATTATTTGCTATCCTGCTGCTTGTTATTACAGAAATGTGATTGCTGTAGTCGTTACTATTTGTGAATAGATTGAAGGAACCCTTGTTGCTTTGTTTTATGCATCTTTATGTCGTTATGTGGGAGGTAGGCTTCTGCCTTATCACATAATGTCAGAATTCGTTAGCACAGGCATGTGAGGCAGCGAGAAGACTTGCTACGATCATGTGCTGGCTATGTAGGAGGTATAATCTCGGAGTTATCAAGCAGTGTCAGAATCTCTTAGCAAAAAGCTTGGGAGGAGACAGTATAGTGAGAGTGTGGCCCATATTAAGAATGTTTTAGAGGAACAAAGCTTACAACACATATTGGATGGTCTTTACCAGGCTTCCTCAAACTCGACCCTCCAGATGTTTGTGGCCTACAACTCCCATGATCCCTAGCTAGCAGGACCAGTGGTCAGGGATGCTGGGAACTGTAGTCTCAAAACATCTGGAGGGCCGAGGTTGAAGAAGCCTGGTCTTTACCCTAGTGCAGGCATGGCCAAACTTGGCCCTCCAGCTGTTTTGGGACTACAACTCCCATCATCCCTAGCTAACAGGACCAGTGGTCAGGGATGATGGGAATTGTAGTCCCAAAACAGCTGGAGGGCTAAGTTTGGCCATGCCTGCCCTAGTGGTACAAAATGGCAAAAGGCAGCCACTGATGGTCCAGAGTGGCATGGAAAAACGATCTGATCATTGTAATGTTAGTCACTACTTAGCGTGAAATGGTTTGGAACACAGGAAGTTGTCTTATAGTGAATCAGACCATTGGTCCACCCTTAGCTCTCTGTTGCCTACACACTGGCCAGCAATGGCTCAGAGGTCTGATTCAGCACCACCTGAAGGGTCCAGGAATGAAACTTGTGATTTGCACCCTAAAGTCCCATGTTCTGCCAGTGAGCACCTCCTGTGCAGCATTCATAACATTCCCTCCGATGTTTTCAAGGTAATTGGTATCATGCAACCACTTTGAATACAAGGGAAGGAGTAAGTTGTATGTTTCATGCACTACAATTTTCAGTGCATGCAGCCCATAATTTACCAATAAGATGGGCATTTCTGTGTTGGCACACTCTGAAATGATTTCCTCCTCCTTCCACCTCCCCCTAAATAAGGCCTGAACCATCAGTGATGCAATTCCAGTGCATGCTGAACACTTTTTTTGTTTACCATGGCTTTTGCTCATTACTGATACTATTCATTATTGAATTTTGTACTGTCTGCCTGATGGTTTATATTTGTATTATATTTATAATATTGATTGTATTCGCATTGCATCTTATAATATTGCTATACACCACCTTTGGAGTTCCACATAACAGGAAGAATATAAATATTTTAATAAATATATAAAATTAGTCACCAAGCCCTGAATTCTTATTGGATAAATGACACATTTTCCCCATTCACTTTCCTTGCATCTTCCTGAGAATCCTTGCCACTTACTTCAAGTCAAAGGGATAAGTAAGCATATGGCTATTGCCAATCTGATTTACTCTTGATAGGTATATCTCTAAATGGCAATGAAGGTGGGGAACTGGGATGGTGGCTCATTTACATTTAAAGGAGAAGCTACCAAATGCACCAAACTACCCGCGAACAGAAATACAGCTGTTTACACTTCTCGAAATTCTGCAGTGCCAGTCTCCAGCCAAATAATGTCTGCAAAAATTCACATAGAAGGGGAAGTGTGCATAAAATGCACACATTAGTGAAAACAACAAACAAACAGCATACAAAGTTGTATTATATTAGGGGCACTGCAAACAAGCATGCATATTTCAAGGAAAATCTGCTGCTGAATTTTCATGAGGACTTTTTTGAAAAATAATAATTGCAAGCTGATATGGAAATGTGGAGAACTGAGTTTAATACTGGAGGAAATGAGAAACTGAAATTTTCAGGTTCACCAACCCCTACATGAGGGGCTGTGCAGTTGGTTGAGGTAGGGTGGATAGGGAGCCTGGCACGAACCAGCCCCATATACCGGTAGCTTTGAAATGAAAATACCCCAGGCCCCAATTCCCAGACCTTCCTTCACCCCCCCTCCATTGAAACAAGTGCTCTTCTCTGGCTACAAAATATATGCACATTGAGGCCTGGCATTTGTGCACAAGAATACTAAGCATGCCGCTCTTTTCCTTCAAGGTGAAGTGTTGCACAGAATGACAGAGACATGGAAAGTGTCACTGCTTTTCACACAGGTGCCACATTTGCTCTGGGAAGAACATTTATTGGCACTATGTTGAGTGGGTTTTATACGATGGTATAAATATGTCAATTAGTATTTCATTTAGCATCTGTGACTAATGCTGCCCACGCTGAGAAGTTATAGCGTGTGCGTTTCTTGCCAGAGGGTATGTTTTTGTTTCTTTATTATTCAAATAGAATGCCGGTGGAAAATTTCAGCAGCGGGGAATAGGACAGAGAATTACAGGGTTTCTTTCTAATGGAGGATCAGGGATTGGTTAAAAGCCTTTTAAGTGGAAGCTTGGGTCTTAATTCCCTTTCCAGTACGGAGTTCGGCATCCCACTCTGCCTCGTAGATCAACTCCTACAATCTTCCTCCCTGTGTGCAGGCAGTTATAAAAAAAAGTTTTTTAGAACTTTCTAAATTTTGGCAGCATTTCTCATCTTGGGAATCGAGGCATAATCTGGTTTATGCAGAAGTAAGTTCCATACAATTCGGTGACAAGAGACCTTACGAGGCTGCTAGTAGTTAAATAAACCAGTGTGCAGTTAAGTACATCTCGGGCTGCAACCCTAATCTTATTAAAATCAATAGGGCTTAAAGATGTATAGCTTACAGCCAATTCAAATGCTCAGGCACAGGGAGAGTACATTCCTTCGGCACAATAGCTTTCACATAAGGAGTCGCTGTGAAAGCATTGGTACAAAAAGATTGCACAAAACCTTACACACTTCAGAGAAAGTGTCTATGCTAAAGGAAACTTTAGCATATAAAATTGGACTTAGAGTATAACTGGAATAACAAACATCTAACCATCTAACATTAAATATAGAAAAGGAACAGCAAGAAGGAGAGGGGCTGTAACCAGGGGATTGACCCCCTCCAAGGGCTCAGGCCCAGAGGGGTGCAAAAACCATGCCTCTCCACTCTGCCTCGGGTTTTGGGGGAGCACATTGCTCCCCATGACTAGAAGTGACCCCTAGACATGATACGACTCCATTCTAAAGCTACTCCGCAGCACCACAGCTATATAAAAGTACCCCCTTTACATTTATATTTATGCAAATGAATAAAATTCTTCCCAACCCGTTTACAAAACTGCTTACACATAATGTACCTCGAAACTTCTGAAGCACAACCAAAATACAGCTATCTTTTGCAAGAATTTTGAATTCTGAAGCATGTTGCAAAGGGAAGGTATAGTTTCTTCTTTTTTTCATTATTGTATTTATGCCAGTAGAGGGCACAAGCTGTTAAATCACATTATTATCATACATAATACCAGCAGCTTTATACAATTCTTAAGGTTGGGTGTGGGGAGAGAACAAGTCTTCCTGTGGAATTTGACTGCCGCATTACAAAACTGATAATCCCCCCAAAAGATTATTTTAACAGTTTTCCTTTTCCTTTTTTTTTTTACTGCTTCATTGACTCACTTGGTAGTTATTAAGGAATGTGCTGCCATAAAACAGTTGTGTGGGCTTTGGGATTGACTTTAGGAAAGCTAATAAATAAATGTTAATGAGGCCAATTAGAGTAAAAACAATTACATTTGTTATTTCTAAGCTATAAAACACTCAAGGGCTTGTTTTTTAAATAATGGTTATTGGAACCGCTCAGTGCTTTGCAGCTTTTAGCAGCCACAAGTTCAAAATTGGAACATTTATTTAACCAGAAGGTCAGGGCAGCAATCTGATTTCCACTTACCTGGGGGGTAAGCCGTACTGAACTCTGTGGGTCTTCTGAGTAGGGATGGAGGAGCAATTTGCTACATATCCCATTTTAATGTGATACTATCCACTCTGCATTTCTCAAAAACAATATGCAAGCCAACATGCACTACTACATCACACTACTCCAATTTTTGCAATGCAGTTCCCCAACCAAAGAAAATGTGTATATTAGGGGAAAGTGTGCAAATAATGCATCCATTTCTGAAAATTGTATACAAGCATGCATTATATTGAGGGAATTTGCTTGCAAAAATGTGTATAATTGGCAAAACTGCATACAAATATGTGCATATTAAGAGAAATGTGTGGCTTATTCAGGACTGCAAAATGAACATACTGCATCCAAGGGGTGCCATGCCATACATCCAGGCCTGTGCAGAGGCCCAGGGTGGGAGTCTTGTTAGACTAGTTATAAACTCAAACAAAATAGCAGCTGGCTTAGCCCTTTAAAGCCCGGGGTAAGTGTACCTGGCTGTGTCCCAGCCCCTTCCACTGCACAGGCCTGAGTGCACCGATTATATGATGTTTTTTCAGAGGCTTGGGTAGCACTACAAATTCTCCTGTTGTTTCCAGTTACTGTTACCAGTGGTGAGCATGGTTTTGGAAAGCTGATACTCATCCAAATATACTTGTGATCTTTCAGGATGGATAGGCAGCTCAGATCACTTGCTATCTTAGCCATCGGGAATGACATCACTTGAAGCCTCAGTCTTTCAGCCAGTGGTACAGTTTGCACATGCTAAAGACTGCAGAGCCACATTCTTAGCAGTAGCATTCTGAGCAGCAGCAGCCGACTCTGGACAGACAGAGGAGCTATTATAAGTTTCGTTGCTAATGTTTTGCTTTGTTTATGCTTTGTAGCATTTTTCTTTCTTTTAGTTTTGTTGTTTAGTCAATTAGTTGTGTCTGACTCTTCGTGACCCCATGGACCAGAGCACGCCAGGCACTCCTGTCTTCCACTGCTTCCCGGAGTTTCGTCAAATTCATGTTGGTCGCTTCTACAACACTGTCCAACCATCTCGTCTTCTGTCGTCCCCTTCTCCTTGTGTCCTCAATCTTAGCCAACATCAGAGTTTTTTTCCAGAGGGAGAAAAAACTTTATTTTAGTATGCGTTCTTTATTTTACCAAAAATAAAAATATAGATAGAAAGATTATGAAAAGTTTCCCTGTCATCTTGCCAAGTTATGCTGCTGTGTGTATGTTAAACTACACTTTGTCATTTTAGACAACGTAGCTTCACAGCCTAGTCAAAGTTTGCTTTGGAAAGGAACAGTTTTGGTAATTACTCAAAACAAAGGCAACATTCCTTATCAGTTTCAAGAGGGTATTTATTATAATATTCTCTTTCTTTGTAATAGGGGAAAGCGTGTCTGTATTTTTGTCTTTTAAAAAGGGTAGCGGAAAATCTGTTTAAAACAATTACTCAATGTTGAAACCAACCTTTTTCAGCTTTCATTCATTCATTCATTGTGTGTGTTTGTTGCTTACAGTGCTTGATTTTTATCTACAAGGATCAAAAACAAACTAAAAATTAAATTAGAGCTAATTGATGGAAGTTGGTTTTTTGTAGTCTCTGAACAGCCCACAGGTATCCTGGTCAATCATGAGGTCTGTTCCTGTGCAAGGATCTTTATGTGGTAAGTAAATAGCACTTAGTTCAGATTGACAATGAACAAGCAGTGGCTGGGGCCATGGATAACACATGTGTCTGCTTCACAGCTTTCGTACCCACAGATACTCAATGCCTGAATAGGGCTAGAATCTCACACTAATCACACTGCATTCTAATTATGTGCCAGTGTTAGCTGTCACCCAGTAACAGAAACCACAGCTGATTAACAATATGAATCTTAGGTAATTAACAAGAGTGGATCCATTGCATACATTTGCATGTGGATATTTAAAATGATCTGAGGCATGAATCAAACTTCCTTTGTTTTCAAATTATATGCATGTATGATGGTTTGCTTCAGATATTTGTAAACTACCTTTTAAGATTATAACCTTCCTGAGAAGTCACTCAGCAGGATTTAAGTAAGTTGTTGCATGCATGGGAGGATGTACATTTGCACAATGGGACTCCCCCACTCCCCCTACACACCCTGTAAATCTGCTCTGAAGGATTGGAGGAGTCTCCAGCACAGATATAAAGGGCACACAGGAGGAAGGGGGGAGAGTACTGCTCAGTACTCAGATGGTGCTCAGTGCTTAACATTTTTAAATGTACACTGCCAGATTAACCAGTGCCACCTTTCTAGATGATGGGGGAAGTGTTTAAAATGCATTCTGATTAATCTATAAAATGTTGCTGCCCTAGGATTTGTGAATGAATCTAAACACATAGAGGTTGTCACCTGAAGTTGATATTCTAGCCTTATTTGCTTATTTGAGTATTCCACTCTTTCTACAAGTAGCTCAAGTAAACATGCATGGCTCTCTGTGGTGGTTTGGAGGAGACTGTATCAACTGCTTCTCTGCATTATGCCACTCCCCTTGACATGTTACACTGTTTACTTAGTTGCTCATCCTTTTTTCTGTGATGTCAGCATGTATTTAAATTACTACTAGCAAATAATAAACCTCAGTTCCCCCACCAGTAGCTGCGGTTAACCAGCGCAGCACATACACCACCCTTCCCTATGCAAAGGCTATAGCTAAGGTGTAAAGGAACAAACTTGATAAGACAATGATCTGGGATTTTTGAAAAATGGCCACAACTTTATTGATTCCAGGTATAAGTGAATTTTGGCTCAGCCATTGGGTGTATATGCATTTCAGCCTCCTGATGGAGGGTTGAAACCTTTTTCAGGGTTGTGGCAAAGATTTTGGTCTCCTCAAGACACCAGTCTATCAAGGTGGCCAATTCTTGGGCCACTGCTGGAAGCTCTATGGCCCATCTGCCCCACATTTGGCATCTGAGCAGAGACTTCCACCTAGTGCTCTCTAATGGGGTACTCTGAGTACGCACCTGTTCTTCGGTCAGGGTGATGCACCAATTCACCCAGGACCTTGATGACTAGGATGGGAAGCACAAAACCTCCAGATGGGCCCAATCTGTTTGAAGGCAAATTCTTTCCCAGCTCCAAATACAGCAACCATTGGGAACCATAGCAAGGTCAGGTAGAGTGCAAGGAGGCAAAACATGCAGCATGGAAGGAAGGAAGGGTTTATTCTTCTGCCAACTGTGTGAAAGTGCCAGGCACACTTGGCTTTTAAGGGTAGCCAGAGGACCAGAGTGGAAGCATGCATGTCTTGGTCCACCAGTGAAGCTCTGCCCACTAAGGTGCCCATGATTGGGCAGCTTAAATTAAGTATTTGGCAGGCAGTCCTGCCTTGCAATGCAGCTGACCGGATGATCTTCAACGGCCAGTTGTGGATGTGAGTCCCGGTTGTGGATGTGAGTCCCACCTGAGAATGGTGGCTAGCCAGCGAGGAGCTGCAAGCACCACCTACCTGTAACATGGTAAATGGGCATTATGACATCACATTTCCCTTAAATTAAAAAAAAACCAAACAAAACTGATGACCCAGTTGATTTTCAGATGTTTCAGGATACTTTCCCCCTGCAATTTCAAGCCCCCAAAGCCCTAAGTAAAATGCACATAAAACATTAAAAATTATTTTAAAATAATGCAACAATAACATTAATTTAAAATATAACATTACCTTAGTTGAGTTTTTGGATTTAAGCCAAACTAGTTCACTGCATGAGTAGGACTGCATGGGATTAGATCAAAGTTGTCAGGTTTAACTGTGTAGTAGATCAGTTTTCTAAAGTCACATAACTCTGTTTAAATGAACACCTCTTGTCGAACAAAGGCTGGTACATGACTCTCCAGCTATCCCAATCAGACAGAATAAGCTGCAGTGATCTTAGAATCATAGAATCATAGAATCATAGAGTTGGAAGAGACCACAAGGGCCATCCAGTCCAACCCCCTGCCAAGCAGGAAACACCATCAAAGCATTCCTGACAGGTGGCTGTCAAGCCTCTGCTTAAAGACCTCCAAAGAAGGAGACTCCACCACACTCCTTGGCAGCAAATTCCACTGTCGAACAGCTCTTACTGTCAGGAAGTTCTTCCTAATGTTTAGGTGGAATCTTCTTTCTTGTAGTTTGAATCCATTGCTCCGTGTCCGCTTCTCTGGAGCAGCAGAAAACAACCTTTCTCCCTCCTCTATATGACATCCTTTTATATATTTGAACATGGCTATCATATCACCCCTTAACCTTCTCTTCTCCAGGCTAAACATACCCAGCTCCCTAAGCCGTTCCTCATAAGGCATCGTTTCCAGGCCTTTGACCATTTTGGTTGCCCTCCTCTGGACACGTTCCAGCTTGTCAATATCCTTCTTGAACTGTGGTGCCCAGAACTGGACACAGTATTCCAGGTGAGGTCTGACCAGAGCGGAATACAGTGGTACTATTACTTCCCTTGATCTAGATGCTATACTCCTATTGATGCAGCCCAGAATTGCATTGGCTTTTTTAGCTGCTGCATCACACTGTTGACTCATGTCAAGTTTGTGGTCTACCAAGACTCCTAGATCCTTTTCACTTGTACTGCTCTCAAGCCAGGTATCACCCATCCTGTATCTGTGCCTTTCATTTTTTTTTGCCCAAGTGTAGTACTTTACATTTCTCCCTGTTAAAATTCATCCTGTTTGCCTTGGCCCAGTTCTCTAATCTGTTAAGGTCATTTTGAAGTGTGATCCTGTCCTCTAGGGTATTAGCCACCCCTCCCAATTTGGTGTCATCTGCAAACTTGATCAGGATGCCCTCAAGCCCATCATCCAAGTCATTGATAAAGATGTTGAATAAGACTGGGCCCAAGACAGAACCCTGTGGCACCCCACTAGTCACTTCTCTCCAGGATGAAGAGGAGCCATTGATGAGCACCCTTTGGGTTCGGTCAGTCAGCCAGTTACAAATCCACTGAATGGTAGCATTGTCTAGCCTGCATTTTACCAGCTTCTTTACAAGAATATCATGGGGCACCTTGTCAAAGGCCTTGCTGAAATCAAGATAGGCTACATCCACAGTGTTCCCTTCGTCTACCAGGCTTGTAATTCTGTCAAAAAATGAGATCAGATTAGTCTGACATGACTTATTTTTCAGAAACCCATGCTGACTTTTAGTGATCACAGCGTTCCTTTCTAGGTGCTCACAGACCGTTTGCTTAATGATCTGCTCTAGAATCTTTCCTGGTATTGATGTCAGGCTGACTGGGCGGTAATTGTTTGGGTCCTCTCTTTTCCCCTTTTTGAAAATAGGGACAACATTTGCCCTCCTCCAGTCTGCTGGGACTTCACCTGTTTTCCAAGAATTCTCAAAGATTACTGCCAGTGGTTCTGAAATCACCTCTGCCAGTTCTTTTAATACTCTGGGATGTAGTTCATCTGGCCCTGGAGACTTGAATACATCTAAACTAGCCAAGTGTGCTTGTACTACCTCCTTACTTATTCTGGGCTGTGTTTCCCCTGCTGAATCATCTGCTCCATATTCTTCAGGTCGGGCATTGTTTTCTTTTTTGGAGAAGACTGAGGCAAAGAAGGTATTGAGGAGTTCTGCCCTTTCTGCGTCCCCTGTTCGCATTTCACCTTCTTCTCCTCTAAGTGACCCCACTGTTTCCTTGTTCTTCCTTTTGCTACGGACATACCCATAAAAACTCTTTTTATTGCTTTTAACCTCTCTAGCAAGCCTGAGTTCATTCTGTGCTTTAGCTTTTCTGACTTTGTCTCTACATGTGCTGGCTATTTGTTTGAATTCCTCTCTGGTGGTTTCCCCCTTTTTCCATTTCTTGTACATATCCCTTTTAAATCTTAACTCAGTTAAAAGTTCATTAGATAGCCACCCTGGCTTCTTTAGGCACCTTCCATGTTTTCGTCTCATTGGTACTGCTTGAAGTTGTGCTTTTAATATCTCCCTTTTAACAAACTCCCATCCATCATGAACTCCCTTCCCTTTTAGTATTACTGACCATGGGATCACACCCAGCATTTCCCTAAGTTTTCTGAAGTCGGCTTTCTTAAAGTCTAGAATTTGAGTCTTAGTATGCTTGGTTGCTCCTTTCTGATGTATAATAAACTCCAGAAGAGCATGATCACTCCCACCTAATGATCCTACCACTTCTACCCCACTAACCAGGTCATCACTACTGGTTAGAACCAGATCTAAAATGGCTGATCCTCTTGTTGCTTCTCCCACTTTCTGGACAATGAAATTGTCTGCAAGGCCCGTGAGGAATCTGTTCGACCTTATGCTCTTGGCTGAGTTTGACATCCAACAAATATCAGGATAGTTGAAATCCCCCATTACTACTATCTCATTTCCTTTTGAATGCTTGGTCATCTGTTCCAGGAAGGCATCATCTATGTCCTCAGTTTGGCTTGGGGATCTATAGTAAACTCCCACCATGAGATCACTGTTATTTTTCTCTCCCTTAATTTTGACCCAGATACTCTCAATTTGGCTCTGGAGTTTTAAATCATGGATCTCTTCACAGGTATACACATCCCTGACATATAACGCCACTCCTCCTCCTTTCCTGTTTGGTCTATTTCTCTTAAATAGATTGTATCCCTCTATTACTACATTCCAATCATGAGACTCATCCCACCAGGTTTCAGTGATGCCTATTATGTCGTATTTAGTTTGCTGTACCAAGAGCTCAAGTTCATCTTGTTTATTTCCCATGCTCTGTGCATTTGTATACAGACATTGAAAACCATTGATCATTCCCCCTAGTCTCCTACTTAAGGATTTTTTCCTCCCACCACTAGGTCTGTGCGCTGTTTGCTCCATTTGGTCCTTGACTTTTGGATGATCATCTTCAGCCTTTGATAGACTCCTACCTTCAGGACCACTGTCTCCCTCCCCCACATAAGTCAGTTTAAAGCCCTCCTGATGAGGTTTTTGAGATTGTTGGCAAAAACATTCCTCCCAACCCTTGTGAGGTGCAGCCCATCACTTGCCAGAAGTCCATCTTCAAGAAACTGCAGACCATGATCTAAGAAACCAAACCGTTCCTGCCGGCACCATTTGCGAAGCCAGTTGTTCACTTCTCCTATTTTCCCCTCTCTTCCTGGGCCACGGCGTTCAACTGGGAGGACAGATGAGATGACAATTTGTGCATTTAATTGCTTCAGCTTCCTGCCCAGAGCCTCATAATCACTTTTGATCTTCTGGAGGCTATGGCTTGTGGTGTCATTGGTTCCCACATGGACTAAAAGGAAGGGGTTTTTATCCGTGGGTTTAATTATTCCTTGCAGCCATTCTGTAACATCATGGATCTTGGCCCCGGGGAGACAGCATACCTCTCGAGACATCTTGTCAGGCCCACAGATCACTGCTTCCGTACCCCTCAATAGGGAATCCCCTATCACCACTACACGCCTCCTCTTAGGCTTGGTCGGGATTCTTACATGTGCTGTCCCTTCCAAGGTCGCCTGCACATTCCCAGAGGACTGACTATGTTGCTCGTCTTCATATACCTCATCAACTGTGATGAGGGAGAGATCTTCCAATGGAGTCTGTTCTTCATCTTCTAGATTTGAGAGCACTTCAAATCGATTTTGTAGTTCTAAACACTCAGAGCGATCCCTGGGCATTCTACTTCTGTGAGTCACGTTCCTCCATACATCTGGCTCCTGAGTTGGGGAACTGATCTCCTCCTCAGAGATGTGCCCTGTCTCCTGCTTGGTGGAGACAGTGTGCTCTGCTGCATCCAAGAAAAGCTCCAGCTCTTTAATTTTCTGGAGCGTAGATACACGGGCCTGAAGTTGCTGGACCTTGTCTTCGAGTAGGGCAACCAACTTGCAGTTGCTGCAGGTGTAGCTGTCTACAACCTTTGGCAAGAAGGCAAACATTGCGCAGGAATTGCAGGCGACTACAGTTGTTCCCTCCCCGTTCTGAAGTTGCCGGACCTTGTCTTCTAGTAGGGCAACCAACTTGCACTTGCTGCAGGTGTAGTTGCCTACATCCTTTGGCAAGAAGGCAAACATTGCGCAGGAATTGCAGGCGACTACAGTTGTTCCCTCACCCTCCATCTTGAAGCTTGAAGTCAGGACACTCAAAAAAGAAGCCTAGGTCTCCCCAAGTAAACGTTTGAGACTAGCTCTCCTCTATCAAAAGATAGGTCTTACTCTCATTGCATGATTGCTGTTGAAGCAGATGTAATTCAATTGGTTTTGATGACGTTCCACCAGCAGGAGACCAGAGTTACAATGGGTAAATTGGCCTCACTGGGCCAAAATTGACAAAAATAACACCACTACAGCATTTTATTAGCATGTTATGCTGTTTACTCTCACTGAGGTTTTAAAGGACACCAAATGTGATTGATTAAGGACTTAATTGCCAATGTAAAACAACGAAGTAATTAACATGAAGAGAAGAGTGCAAAGTAGCACAGGGATTTCATCAAATACAGAGTAAATGCAGCAACAGTGTTGCTTATTTTAAAATATTGTAGGTCAGTGTCTAAGTGTTTAGATATGATTTGGTGCTGTTTCGGGGAACAGAGGGTGGTATTCAACTAGATTTTACTCAAAGTAGACCTATTGAAATGGACCATGACTCAGTCATGTTCATTACCTGAGTCTACTCTGAGTAAAACCTAGCTGAATACCGCCCAGAGTACATAACAGATTTATTCCAGTGATGAAGTTGAAGACACTCTCTTAGACTGCAGGGTTCTGGAAAAATGCCTGGCAGAATTATTGAACAATGTGAAAATCTGAAACCTTTGGATTGCTTCAGCCTCGATGCTAAGGTCACAGAAGAAGAGCAACACAACTAAAATACCAATCTATTCTCAAGGTGTATTAAATAATACTGTGCCAAAAAAATACTGCATTTTTAACCATTTCCCCTCAATTAATGAAATTGCTTTTCAAAAATCAAAAGGCGGCACTTTGGTGAAATTGTCACAGGGAGCAAGGTTTTGTTGCACTTACCTTACTTTATGGTGGCCAAGGTGTGATAGTGAATGCCATTTCCTCCATTCTGCAATTCATTTTGCCAGTGTTCTGTACTCTGCAGCCTTCCTGGGTGCCCATGTGTCAATTAAAGCCCTGATATAATGAGGTAACTCCTTCCATGGTGCTTTTCAGATCAGGAAGTTCAGGCAGATGGGGAGTCTGAAGAGTGCTAGATAAATGTTTACAGGAAAGGGGGGAAATGCATGCACTATCCTTGGCTACCTCTCAATGATAAGGTCAGCTCAAAACCCAAGATCAACATTCTAATGATTTTTTTAAAAGAGCCCTGAAAATAAAACAGAAAAATGGGTACCTTTTTCACAGGGGGGAAAAAGGCTTCTGAGAAATTGGAAGATGGGTTTCAGCATAGCATGTTTATTAAGCAAACACCTGGTGAAACCATTCCTTAGGTGAATGTACAATCACCAAACAGGCCTCTCTTGCACTACGTGTTTTGAATGTGTAAACCAGATGAAATACAGAGTGAGTAATACAGAGTTAGGGGCTTCCCAGCATTAGGAAGAGCCTTTTCTGTGATGTCTCCGCATCTGTGGAATGACCTTCTCACTGAGGTGCATTTGGCTCCCACTTTATGTTCTTTTAGACACCAGGCAAAAATTCACCTCACCTTTTCTGTCAGCCTTTTAGAGGCTGCTGGGTGAATACATTTCTGAGTTTTGATGCTGCTAATTATGTTGTGTATGTTTTTATGATAATTGTTTTCATGTTTATTAAGTTTCATATCTCTTTATTCTTATGGAAATCAGATTGTGACCTTTTTTTGGTGATGGGAAGTAAAAAAGGGATAAACATATTGTTCTGGGTTTAGGGGGTGCCAGACCCCTCTAACCCTCTAAACAAGCCTTCTAATTCCAAGAAATATCCAAGCTAGCTTCCTCGTAAAGTGATGGGGATTAAGGGGCTTCATGCAAGATGGCAAATTGGTGGGGTCCCGTCCTTCAACAGAAAAGCAAGAGTTGAAAATTTAGCAGAGTTTTAGCAGTGATGCAACCTAGAAGTAAAGCAGCAAGTTGGAGAGAGTCAGAGCAGTGTTTGAGAGCAATATCATTCAAAATTTGGGTTGATAGAACTAATGAGTAGGGTTGGGCGATATCTGGTCTTCAACAACACAATATATCACCAGCTAAATATCACAATATCTCGATACATCACTATATATATATATATATGATATCTACTGGGCCTCCCCATGAGGGCAGAGGGTCCTGCCATACCACCAGAAAATAAAAATAAAAACTCTTTTTTTTTTCCCACTGGTGAGGAAAGAAAGTAGTACTTTCCAGTTCTTTGCTTACCTTGCCTCAGGTTGTCTAGCCATGGGGGTTCCTCCTGGATTGTTAGCAGGCTCTGCATAATTAGGTGAGCTCTAAGTGGAAAGATACCAGTGAAGCTGAGTGAGTTTGCTGGTTTGTGTGATGGCTTATCTTTATTTCTTATCGGTTAGGAGAGAGGAGGGAGAGAGCAAGCAAAGCTGGAGACAACTTGCCTGCAAAGTATCTGCAAAGTATTGTTCAGCTACCCCCTGGGAAGCTGTCAAGTCTCCATCTTTTGTTCACAGGTATATTGCCTTGTTGAAACACTTATCACAATGTTATTTCAATACCGGTATTCAGCAATATGGCAATTTACTGCACAGCCCTACTAGTGAGTGAATATGTGTTCTACGATTCACCATTGTCCACCCCTTTATAACAAGATGAACTATTAGTTGAGAGATCTATGCTAAATCTATCATTGCATGCCCACCATTACTATTGCTGCACCAGGTTCACATTGTTAGATGAATGAAGTCATGGGTGAAGTGGGCATCATATTGCCACTTGGCAGTAATACGGATGGCAATGGAAACAGCAAAATAAGAACATAAGGAGAGCATTGCTGGATCAGAAGAACAGCCAATCTAGTTCTGTGTCCTGTTTTCCCACAGGGACCATCAAGATGCCTCTGGGAGGCCCTAAGCAGGAAATGAGGGCAATAACACTCTCCTCTGGTTTTCCTCAAGGACCTGGTATTCAGAGACATAGTGCCTCTGATCCTGGAGATCCTATCATGGCAAGCTGCCATTGTAGCTTTACCCTCCACTGATATGTCTTAATACCCTTTTAAAGCTGTCCACCTTCCTATGTTCCAAAGACTGCTCTGGTAAAGGATACACAAGCTTTGAATAATATTCACACTGCTGGCTTTGTGTATATAAATCTCACTCGAGTCTCTGTATTTTGATCATATGGGACAACTTGTGAAGGACACCCGCCTGCTGTGTGGTGTACATGCAAACGCCACCCGCCACCCAGAAATTCAGCATGACAAGGCAAAGGAAGAACCTATAGGCTTATCCCCTCCCAATGTATTTCTCACTCAATCCAAGTCCATGACAGTTTCAACACCATTGTTCTCTTTGCAATCAAGCTGTTTCCAAATGTAATTAATTAATTCTCTACTCTTCAACAGGTTCCTATGGTGACTAAGTGGTGGATGCTTCATGTGAATTAACCCTATGAAACAAAATAAAAAATTCCTTCCAGTAGCACCTTAGAGACAAACTAAGTTTGTTCTTGGTATGAGCTTTCGTGTGCATGCACTTCTTCAGATACACTGAAACAGAAGTCACCAGACGCTTATATATAACAATAACAAACTTATATATAACAATAACAAACTTTTGTTTCGACTACGACAGACCATCACGGCTACCTACCTGTAACTAACCCTATGAAGTCAGAGATGATGGTGAATAAGTTTGGTTGTTTCCATTTGTGCTGAGGGGGAGGCCACTTTTTGTCTTTGTTTTCACCCAAAGGCTTAATGCAACCCACTGAATGTCATGAAGATGGAGAATTGTTGGCCAGTTTGCCAAAGAACCATTGTAGTTACTTGGGAATGCAGCTACTGCTGAATTGCTACTCTTAATAATTAATAATTTTATTGGTTGAGCTGATTAGCTAATATCCTCAATGCTTGTTTCCTTCAATGACTACACATTTGCATAAAACAATTGCACATGATTAATGGGTATATGACACAGTTTTTGTTCTAAAATGTTGCATTGCTGTAGAGATTATTTACTGGGCCACCACAAATACATATTTCTTCATATATGAGTCTTGCAGAAATAAACATAATTGAGGAGAAAATACAACTGCTTCCTTGTTTTGCTCATCACTGATCAAATTACACAAACAATAGTCAGAAAGAAATTGTTTTCAACAAGTTTTTGCATACCATAAGCATTTACTATACTACAGTGGCTACCAAATTTCTGAATTAGAACTTACTAGGTGGTTTGTTGCTGGTTTTTGTTTGTTTGTTTCACTGCATTTGCTTATGTGTAATAAATCCAATTATTTATAGGAATCATTCTTGTGTTAGAGGTTAAATCTTCTTCTTTACCTCTAATTGCTTGGGAAACAACCTATTGTTAGATTTTGCTTTCCTCCTTGGAAAGTATTCTAGATTAAATGTTTAACAGTTATTTATTCTGCAAGTGCTACACTATTTTGAAAGTAATTGCAAGGGCAGAGGAACAAGGCAGAGTGCTGCAGTTCGTCATCACCACATATAGCATCACCTCCCTTTTGCCAGTGCCAATATCGGGTGCTCAAAGTTGCAATGTATTATTTGCCAAAATCCATTAAGAGAACACACTAGATTTAGTAGATAGCAAAATGCCCTCCAAAAGGCAATCCAATCAACACACAGTGTAATTGCAAATAAAATAAAATAACAAAAGTTACTATATTTGGTTTAGACAGGTGGGGGACCAATAAACAGGAAATACTAATACACATGTTTTTCCCTCCTAGATAATGAAATTTGCAGCCAGAAGCCCTGGAAAAAGAACTGATAAGTACAAAATTGATCATATTTGAATGCCTAATATCTGCTGATGGTCCAGATTAAACATTCATAGTCAGGTTAAAATTACACCGTTTGTTAATAAAGAAATGTTAAAACAGAGGTAGCAAAAGCCATAGAAAACTCATCAGTGGTAGTTCTCATCAGTCACTTATCTCTGATATACAAATGGCCAAGGGGGGGGGGGAATCAAAAGATATCGCTATCATCCCCTCTTCTCATAGTCCTTGATTGCTTTTAAATTTTCATCTAACAGCCCATGAAATCATTCCACCATTTTCATTTATTTTTTCGTGTGTGATTTCACGGTGCCGTATATCAGTTTTCAGCACATAGCCTTCCTGGCATCTTCTTTCTGTAACAAATTCCACTGCACATTATTCCAACGTTTTCATTTATTTTTATGGTAGTCACCCTGGCCTGATCTATGATCTGTCTACTTGAGGGACATTTCCCCCCAAGATTTTCCTCCTCTTGGGTTGTTACTTGTAAAGTATGTCCAGCGACTGGGAAAACTGAGTGTCTCTAATCTTTGGCCATTGGTCTCATTTCTCCATGTCGGGTTCTGGAGCATGGTATTGGTCACCTCATTGTGTGACTGGAAACTATATACAACTGGTAATCTATGCAACTATTAGATGCTACAAAGATTGTCTAATTATTGTTTACAATAATTAGAATCACTGGCCCACCCATGAGGCAAAATGAGGCAATCACATCAGGTGGCAGGATCCACAGGGGCAGCAGATTTGGCATCAAGGAATGCATTGCCTGCTGCCACAATAACAGCAATGGCTGCAGTGCGCTCCTTGGAAGCCGGATCTGAGGCCTCCTCAGCAGCTTCCCCCCAATGTCGTCTCTACAGCAGTCTCTTGGCAAAAAGAAGGTGCTGCTGGTCTTCTCTCACCCTTGTTCCAAATGCACTTTATTCCCCTCTTGTGGCTGATGTAGATCTTCACTCATCCCTTCTTCCCTGACAGGGTGAGATCCATTTTGTGGTTTGCCTCAGGTGCCAAAATATTTTGGGCCAGCCATGAAAACTATAATATACATGCCTGCTGGAAGCATAGACTAGCACATACCCAACATTGCTCAGGAATTCCAAGAAACAAACAAGCAACAGTGCAGGTTTAAAGTCAGAGGGTAAAATCAGTGCAAATGGCTTATTCCACCATTTTGATTCAATTGTATGTGAACACAAAGAAAAACCTGCTCCTTGATCTCAGGAACCACTATACAAAATCTGATTAAAAATCAGTGCAGTTTTGAAAGGTTCAGTCTACCATCAGAAATCCAAACGGGAAACCCAGTCAGATGGGCAGGGTATAAATAATAAATTTATATATTATATTATATTATATTATATTATATTATATTATATTATATTATAATTATCTAACTGTATCCAAACACAAAGGAAAACTTGCTCCTTGGTCTCAGGAACCATTATGCATTTTTAATGATATATTAAGAGGTGTACAAATGCATAGCCACCTCTACTAATAATAATAATATAATAATTTTTTATTTATATCCCGCCCTTCCCAGCCAAGACCGGGCTCAGAGCAGCTAACACCCATAAAATCACAACAAAACAATCAATTAAAATGCAAGTTAAAATACAATTTAAAGTTTAAAATGCAGCCTCATTTTTAAGTAGCCCACCAATCAAACCATCAAACTCTAACCAAATTGTTACCAACCACCCAACTCCTGACCCAACTGGGCTGTCCACATGTTTATGTGGTGCCCATCAAAGTTCCCTCTCCTTACCAGCCTCATAACACCACTACAGTGTACCTTACTGTTCTCTCAACCCCGAAACACCCATTCTCTATGGATTTAACCAAATAGTTGCTTGGCCAATCTGATTTCCGACTCTGTACCTAAACCGTTATTATTGCAATAAACTGCCCAAACACAGGTTCTTCCTGTACATGTGTGATCACTGACAAGTTTGTTGCATGTGGCAACAATACTTCAGGTTCTATTTTCTAAGCAGCCCAAAGCAAACTTTGCCACATATTTATTAGTATAGGTGCTATTGAGTCAAAAAAGCAAAGTTCTATCCACAAGGAATAAATACACGTGGCAACTCTAAATATATGTTAACACTTCTTTTTTTCTCTGAGAGTGAAAATTAAGCAAATTAAAATAAATCAGTTTGGTTTTTATTGTTCAGTTGCTTGGAGATGTTTTATATGAAATGATTTATAAATGAAAATAAATAAATAACAGTGCTACTTTTGGGTTTTAAAAGACCTGTGATTGCAAGCAGGGAGTTTAGCATTTCCAGCTTCTACAGCACTATCAGGGGAAATGCCATACTTAACACAGTCTTGTTTGCCACGAACCTACCCCAAATCCCAGTGCCATGCACTGATATGAAGTGTTTTCAACCCTAGCCACATGGAAAGTTGTTTACATTGTGCCTCTGATACAGAAAAATCTGGAGTTGACCTCTTGTTCATCTGTTTCAGTGTTTGTTCACATCAAACCTTGAATACAAACTTGTTACTGTACTGTCAATATTAAAGCTGCTTCTAAATCGCACAGATTTTCCCCCCACAACAGGCATCTTGACATTTTTTGCAAAAACCTTAGCTGCTGTCAAAGTGCAACAAAGCTGAAGGTATTGAAAAATATAAGCAGATTAGATTTTATGGCCAGGATTGGAACGGGAGACCCCTGGAGTGGGGGCTGTATAGCTGATGTTATGAAGGGAGCCTGTGGTGTTCAACAGAAGTTTAAAGAGATTCACCCACATTTCCTTCCTCTGCCAGACCTCCTCTGAACTGATTGAGCAAATAAGGGAAAGCTGATGAAAGGAATAAACTTACAGCCTTTCAGTATGATAAGGAATACAGGTATATTCTAGTAGCACTAAGATTATGGCTTTGTCAGTAAGGAGGGGGGAAATGGTCAGTTGACTGTAGATGTGTGAGGGGTGAACATAACAAAACAAAATCACGTATTTACCATTTTCCCACAAGGATTGGTGGCTAACCTGCACCACCAACTCTTTTCTCCTTTTCCTACCTACTGCCGCTTCAATTACTGTTGTTCCTCCTCCATTTTAAGTTGCTGCATTCCCCAACCAGGGGCTACCCTCACTCTTCAATGTCACATTCTGAGGAAGAAGTCATTCTCAGAGTGGGGCATTGTGGGTTAGGTGGCCTCAGAGTATGCCTGCACGCGACAGTGGCAAACCCTGTTTAAAGTTTGAGACTGGTTAAATTTTAAACTGCGAATGCTGCCATCTTGGCAAAGTTGTGGTGGCAGCAGCACAGGTGCTGTCTATGGCCATCTCAGCCACAATGCCTCACTCTGAGGAAGGATCCTTACTAATGGCGGACTGCTTCATAGCTATGTGGTGCTCCATAACTCAATGGCTGGGTGGACAGGCAGCAGGAATCGCAGTGGGTAGGTGGCAGGTTTCGCCCTTGCTTGTGGTATAAGTGGCAGGCAGGCAGTCCATGGGTGGCAGATAGGGGCACCGTTTGTGGTCTAAGACACATTTTCTTGCTACATACATGTCCTGTGTAGATAATTATATGAAGTCATAATTATAAAGCTCTTAATACCTGAAGACCATTTGTAGAAAGTCTTATGAACAAACTAGGAAGATTCTCTTCTGCAACTGTTGAGTTACCAAAATCTGCATTTTTAATACTCCCTAGAATGGGATGGAAGAAGAATCACTTGGGACCAAGAGACTGAAGTAGTTTATATTCAGCTCAGTGCACAAGGTGAGACATGAGGCATGTGTGTGTGATTAACTTTGGTCTCACCAAATTGTAAAAACAAGTGAACTTCAGAGACCCTGTACTTCAGGGCAGCCAAACTCATCAACTTCCAGCTCCCATCCAGACTGTGCTGGCTGTAAATCATAGATGCTGTTTATTTGCCTCATGTTTACTTTAATCTCAGAATCATTAATTAAAAGATGGCAGTAACAGCATCTCCTCTTGGATTATTTTTGAGGTGCCTCTATAGTGACAGTTGAATGACAAGTAGGTAAGAAAAAACAATCTATATACCGCAAAGTGCTTCAGAGATTTCAATTAAATTAAAATAATTATTAACTATTGGTATTACAAGAACATCCAGAATTCCCAAAGCAGGATCAAGACCTGGTTATGAAAAGTGCTTTGCAGTTTCAGCAAAGCTGAAAATATTTCTCCATCCTCAAAGTATTTAATACCTGTTCATTACTTTAATGCAACCTCTGTGTGTATGTTCATGTGATGTAATTTGATTGTTTCCATAATTCACCCTGGGATCATGTATAAATGAAGAGCAGGAGAGAAATTCAAATAAAAAGTAAATAAATATCCTTCCTTCTCCCTCTTTCCCCCCTCCCCCCTCTCTCTCACACTCGCATACACCAATATCTGTACTAACGTTTTAGCATTAGTATTTTCCCCATTATTCCCCTTTTTCAGAAAGAGACAATCTAGATGATATATTAAATGACTGTATGCATTTAATGTTTCTTGTTCTTTACATTATAAATGACATGCACAGGGAGCACCCACAATTAGCGAATCTGGAAGAGATTTAACTACCGGTATTTCCTCCTACACCTCAGTCTAAGGTTTTTGTTTTGTTTTTTGTTTTAAAAAAATACCCTCCAAAAGCTGGCATTTGCCCTGGATAGAAACTTCCTTCCTGGGGGGAAAGGTAACTTGGGAAGTTAGTTTTCACCAGAACCATAGTGGGTGGGGCGGAGGGTTAACATCCTTCCCCATGAGCCACCGGCCCCTTTCTGTCTCTAGGCTCAGGCTCTGTCCTAGGCAGAACCACCTTAACTCTTAGCCAATTGTTTTCTGATGGCAATCAACAGCATGCAGCCCATATTTTTCTTAAGCCTTGTGAGGTTTTTGAGTCTTGAGTCTACTCCACCATCTGAGTTTAGGTAGGTGATTACCATATTTTCAGTGGTGGCATATCCATCTGCAGCAATCAGCCAATGTTCATTTGATGCCATTGAAAAGCATAAAACTATTTCACCTTACTGTGTTCTCTTCTTTTAGTTTGAATGGATGTTATTGTTGATTGCTCTTTTTATCTGTTGCATTTTTTGTTTTTAAATTATTATTGTTCATATTTATTGTTTCACTTTTGCCATCTTAAGGCACTGCCAAGCTGGGACATAAATTGTAGAAATAAATAAATAAAATATCACCATAGCACAGTTCTCATTAATTATATGGACAAATAAGTGGCCATCCATGTTCCCTTAAATGTTAACAGACTATACAATATGAAGAAGCGTTTTCAAGTGCTGCTCATTTGGTCTGTTCATATTGCTGAAATTTCCTAAAGAACAAAACCCTTTAAAACAGCAGCTGTTATAATGAAATTTTCTTGTATACCTTAATTACCACATTACTTGATAAAATTCTGTACTGTGAACATTGGAAGTCTGACTCTATAAAAATCTTCATTCAGCTCCCACACTGAAGAGACACTCATGAACTTGGCACTTTTTCTCCTGGGCTTGCAGCCCAGAAATTGGTTGGAGCTTTTACTTAATCCCCAAAGTGTGTGTGTGTGTGTGTGTGTGTGCATGTGCACGTACACGCATATGCACATACATTTCTGTGTGATTTTCAACTTCTCAGTTTATTCTGTTTTTAAGAAATGATAAGCTGAAAAATGAGAGCTAAAACAAGCAGTCTTCTTCCCACTACATAAGCAAATGCTTTCTGTCTTGGTATGTAACTTTTGTTTACTCCATTGCCAAGGCAGGAGGCTTATTTATTAGACTGGTAAAAACTATGAAAGCTAAGATGGCTGTGGCTACCAGACTTGCAATTGCATTAAATTCCTTCCAAGGCTAATCAGCTTTTCCCAGAACATGCAAGGCAAAGTGCAGCTACAGCCACCTTATTTTCCACACAGCTTGAATTTAACTTTGTATTTTCCGAAAGGGGAAAGCTCTCTACCCCTTTTTTAAAAATGCCACTTTCTCTGCTTTTACATATCTCTTCAACCTGCTTAAAATAAATGTTCTTTCAAAAATCAGGGAACAAGACACATACTAAAAATTCAGAATGCCCCACTGAAGGCTATTTGCACTGAATCAGCAGCTTATAGGATTGCATATTGGAGACTAGTACTAAAACCCAAACATACGTACCCTCTTCCCTGGCATGGTATATTACTGAACACAAGGAAAGGGATAGCATTGGATCAACACTGTAAGTGGAATATAAACCCAAGAAACACAACATAATGCTTCTGTTTTCTGGCAGGCACATAGTAGTTATCCCCCCCCCCCATTATCAAGGGCACTCCCCAGCCAAAGGATTGCACATGGCAGATAATGGAGCAGTTGCAGCAACAGGGGGCCATGTCCCCTCCACCAGCTTATGTATCTTCCCAAGCTCTGAAACTCCTCCTGCCTCTTGACTCTTGCCTCCTGGCTGGTATAGCTCCCCACAAATCACTGCCCATCCTCCAAATCAGACTCCAGCCCCCCTTCCCCCAGTATACACTCCTCAGCATCCTTCCAGTCACTGACAATAGAGGGTGAATAACAATCAGGAGAGAACTGTCAGTGAAAATAGGCCACAATCAAGTGGAGTTGGCATGGTATTGGAAGGATCCATTATCTGAAGCCGGATGCAGCAACTCAACACACTTGCTGGGGAATGCTATGGGAATTGACCAGCATACAAGGACCCAGTGTGGTGCCTTCCATGCAACTGGAACCCTGCTGGTAAATGTGAGATGAGTAGAGCCATGCCTTGCCTACTCAAGCTTGCACCATGATCTGGTGTGACTCCTCAAGAGGGCCCTGCTTATTTGTAGATTTTGCCCAATGCCATTTCCACCCAAGTTGTGACAAAGAAGGCTGCAGTTGGAGCCGATTGACCTCTTTAAAGGGGCTCACTGCCTCATTCCTTCCCAATATCTCACTGCAAATGAATCCTCTTAAGATCTCAGGGAGAATTGGCTCCTTCCCTGTCTTTGATGATGGCTGCACCACTCTGCAAGCTGGTTCTCCATTTGATTCCTTGCTGGGCCATTATTTCCTTTGCAATAAGAGGTAGTTAGGGAAATGGAAACCAAGACATTTATTTCCCATTTGTCAAGTCATGGAGTACCTCGTTGCCCAAAGGATAATGATGGAAAACTTAAAATGAAAAGGGCTGTATGAGTGAGTGTGCTGTAGTCTTTCATAATTTAAATGTCTTCAATTTGAGGCTGGTTGGTCTGCACTTTGAAAACATATGGACCTTCCACCACAACTTGACTACAAGAAGGTTGCACTGCATTCCCTACATGTGAAAATGTATTATTATTTAATTAGATGTATTCTTTCCTAAGACAGTATCCTCACAAAGCATCTAACACAGAATAAAAGCTAAAGAGCCACCCATAAACAATACATAAACACCATTTCAAACTTATAAAAAAACTACAAATCAATAAAAAGAGTTAGCACATCAATCTGAAGGCAAACAACAATCAGCCCAGCATAATCATACAACACAATGAGACAGAAGAACAGCCCAACGGTTCCATAGTCAAATTAAACTCAATCTATAAAAGCGGAATACAAAAGTCTTCAGAGCCAGTTTAAAAATGCAATGGAGCTTCGGGGGTGGGGGAGCTTCTAGGGGGCCTTAACAAGTATTAAAAATTTTGATTAGTACACAATGCTTCACATATATTTTGTGGGGGCTTACTCCCTAATTTGGGGAAAACATTTGTTTTGGAGGAAAAACAATTTTCATAAAATTAGCCAAGTTTCTCAGAGGAAGGGGTGCACATCTTCAAACACCGTGGTACATCTTTGCTGTTGGTTGGTTCAATCTGAAGGCAAACCATAGTATTGTAGAGTTGGAAGGAACCCCTAGGGTCACCTAAGTCTAACCCCCTGCAATGCAGGATTCCCAGCTAAAGCACCCATGACAGATGGCCATCCAACCTCTGCTTGAAAACCTCCAAGGAAGGAAAATTCAGACCCCCAATTTGGTGACCTAAATTGAAGTTTCAGGAACAGAACAGGTGGTGAAGTTGTTTCTGTGAGCCCTTCACTGTGTTCTCAGTTTGCAACTCCATCCACATAGTGTTACTATAAAGCTGCCCAAAACAAGTTGAGCAGTGACATGATAATGCAGAAGCACCACAATGAAGTGGGCTGAGTTGGGAGTTGACATGACTGTTTTACTCTTTGCCAAATTCAGAGTAGTTTCATTCACCCCGTGTTCTCAAGTTGCCTCATCAGTCTGGCTAGGAGAATGATTTCTCTTTCTGTCTGTTTGTCTATCTATCTCACACGTGCACATGCACACTCACACTTTGTATTTTCAGATAGGACAAATCAATGAATGAGAAGTCAGGGCTTACTAACTGGAGTAGTGAACATTCTGGAGACTGTGCAGCTTCTCTTCCAAGTTTACACCCTCTGTTTAGGGATGCAAAATGAACCTGGTGCTGATATACTGCACACCGGTGGCTGCAGCAAGCCAGGCAGATTGGTTTCTATAACTATGCGCTGTAAAAGGATGCAAGAGTTCCTTTCAACTCCCTGGCTTTAGCCCAAGCCAAAGGCTTCTTAACGCAGGCAAGCTGTTGTGTGACTGCTGAAATGGAAGATTATTTATTTAAAGCAGAGACTTTTTTCTTTTCCATCCCACCCCCTCAACCCCCAGCACTCAGAGAGCAATCAGTGCTAAAGGGAAAGATGGCAAAGCTCAGCGTCTCCAAATTGAAACTCAAGCCAAGGGTAGAGAAATGCCCCGCAGCTCATCCCAGCCTGTGAATGACAATAAATAACTGGCTAAGGGGGTGTTATTGAAAAGTGAGAGGAGGGAGCAGGACAGATCGGCTCTCTTTCAAAGTTTTTACTCCCAACATTAGTCTGAAGAGATTGTGAGGGATACAGAGGAACCACTTTCCTCTGGCTAAAACACCCCTGGCAGAAACTGAGTGAGCAAAAAAAAGTGGTTAATGTATCAATGGGAAATAATAGCATCTGTTTTATCTTCTGGAGGACAGGATGCGGGGGTGGGGTGGGGGGGCTTGTCAGGTAATGTGACATTTTGGATGGCCTGATAAACTAATATGGATTAGGGAATTCACATGTCAGAAACTTTTGACACTCCTGAGAGTCTGCACCTGCATCCATGCTTAAGTGCAGGTAGGTCCCATTGGAATGAACTGAGGCTGCAAACCTGCCCACATCGAAATCCAAACATGCCCTACTTCTGAGCGAGCAGAATTGAGGTCATAAGAACTGATTGCAGCCTAGTTTTTTTCGGGGGGGGGGATCCTCAGGAGAACTTCCCTCATCGCGTTGTCATAATACCAAATATTGGTGGTGGTGGGAGGGGGGAAGAGCGTCCATAGGTCTAAAGAAGTCATATTACTGTTAGGCAGGCTTGTTTCCCTTCTGCAGCCACGAAACACTCGAAACTGGGATCAACTTAGTCCCAACAACGCAAATCGCCTCAGAAATAAGTCCCGGGTTTGGGGTTCCCTGGTTAAACGCACCCAGGACTGCAGCTTCTGCGTTGTTGCGGATAGCGAGCACCTTAAGGCGCTTCTCCCACGTCCGCGCCTTCCCCGCTTCTTTATCAACGAGGCGAAGCGGGGGGGGGGAGAGAAGCAGCAGCGAGCATGTGCAGAGTGCCTTTTCCACAGGGCTGTGCTAAACAGCGAGGGCGGTCGCCCTCTTTCCTATGACACACACACACACACACACACACACACACTACTTATACCTAAAAACCCAGCCTCTACAGCTTCTGCCCTTGGGAGAAGGGACACGAGGCACGTTCACCACCAACGCGCCGCCGTCCACACACACACACACACACACACAAGCCGTTATTTTTAATTTCGGCAAGGTGACGTCGCCTTGTGCCGGGAGGAAGGCGCTCGCGGGGGGGGGGGGAGCGCTGCTAAAAAGAAAAAAAAGGCGCGAGAACGTGCGAGAGGGCGCGCGCGCCTGTGTGTGCCTGAGAGAGATGTGAAGCGGAGTGTGTGTCTGTGTGCGCGCGCCCGTGTGTGGAGGAATCCGGCGCTGCGCGAGAGCCTCCCCTGCTTTTCCCGCGCGCCTCGCTCCGCGCCCTCCTCCTCCTCCTCTTCTCTCCGCCCCTCGCCCTCCCCTGCTCGACCATCGCGGTGCCGGCGAGCGCGGCGCTGTCGTCGCAGCTCCAGAAGAGGCGGCGGGCGCTGCGGGAGGAGCCGCACAGGATTACTTACCCAGGCTCGCGGCTGCTTCTTGTGGAAGTGCTGGTGGCGCAAGAGGTGGGGAAATAAAACCGGAATAGAGCGCGACGACGACGAAGACGGCAGGTGGGTTGCCGAACTAGGGCACGGGAGGGGGGAGTTTCTGTCAGGGGGTCTAGAACAAAATGGGTGGGGGGGGGTGCAGCGAACTTTTTTTTTCCAGGGGGCGACGACCCCTAGTGGGGGTCTCCGCCCAGCCCAGCCTGCGTTGGTGGAGCAGGGGGGGGGGGCGTTTCTTCTTCGGTCCACGTCTGCCGAGAGAGTTGATAACCGCCTCAATTTGCTTTCTTTAAACTTCGGGAGCGAAGTTTTTTTGGGGGGTGGGGGATGTCTTATGGTGGTATCGATGCCTGCCCAGGCTGCTTTCAGTTGGTGGGAAAGCTGCGAGACGTTTCGGCGTTCTTCTTTTATTTCTCGTGTTCTCCGAGCTTCTTCCTGCTTAATTGTTGAGACAGGGTGCTGCTATGTTTCTTTTGCGAGGCGCCAGGCTCAAGTTTTTGTTTTTATTTCTTCCCCATCTCCTCGCTGCTCTCTGCTTGTTCCTTTTTTTAAATTGCCGGCATCATTTCCGAATTCACATTCGCCTTAAAAGCAAAACAAAAAGCCAGCTGTCACCTTTCCTCTTCTGCTGCCGTTCGCAGCAGTCTCCTCTCTCTTTCTCTCCCTCCTTTTTAAGCTCTGCCAAAGAGAGGCGAAGTCGACGAAAACCTTGCATTTTGTGCGGTGCAAGGAAGACTCCAGGGGTTGTTCTCTGAGGCGCTGTCTGTCTGAAAGCAGCTCCCCTTGATCCTCCTGCCTCTCCCTTTTCTCCCTCGCTGTCACTTCGTTTGTTAGAACAAACTCATTATAAAAACACACACAAAACAACTCCTGTGTTAGGTTGATGGGACGGTAAGCAGAGAAGAATCAAATAGGCACCTTTGAGAGTAAAGGACATAAACGTAAAGTTCACTGGTTGTGTGTGTGTGTGTTGTGGCATCGTAAAGACTAATAGATTTGCAGTGCAAGCCCCTAATCAGAAGGAAGTGTTTATAAGGATTGCAGCCTTATTGTGGTACAAGCTTCCATGGAGTTGGAGCCCACTTCATCAGATGCATAAAGTGTTATTTAGTTGTAAATAATAATGATATGCAAGCTTTACAGCTCTGTGCTTTCACAGAGCACATTCCTTCACTCCTGTGCTCATAGGAGGAAGGGGGGGGAGTTTCTAATGTGCCCCCAAACTAAAATGGGGACAGGATATCAGCAAGGCAAAATCTCAAGATCAATTGCAGTAAAAGAAATGAAGACAGAATAATCCACACGAGCCCCACCTGGGGCTATATTGTTCTTGTATAACAATATTGCACTTGAAGGGGGGGGAATCTGTTTTGGAAGTGTAGGTATTATCAATGATTATTACAGAGGGCTGTCAATGACTCACACCATCTGCATTACTCATGGGATTTTATTGTTAAATCACCTGTATAACAATCACATTCCCCGTGTCTTTAATTTGTGTTTAAATGTTATCTTGCAGTACTGACTGCCATCCCTAAAAATCATTTTTTAAAAGAACAACCCCTGACATTTGGAGCTAGGGAAAAATACTGCTCCATTCGCCTGTGGTTCTCTTTAGCAGCATGAGGAATGGAAGATGCTAATATTGCTCTGTTTGAACCGATCTATAATGTTAGCTTTACTGACTGAATATCTTTTTTTTTTGCTCTCACTTTTGTGAGCACTAGGGGTCAGATGCTTTCTGCTGATGATTAAAAACGAGCTTTCATTGAGCATTGCTTTATTTGTAAACTGAAGTGTTTGTTTTATATAATCCAATTAGAAGGGTGACAAAACTACAGTCTCCCTCTCTAACAACCCCCAATCAAAAAGATTCCTTGAGAGTAAACTTGCTTTGCTTCATATTTCCAGTTTATAAACAATAAATTAAATCAGGGATCTTCTTGAGACAAAAAAGATAGTTATTTCATGCTTCATAGTTTGCTCTTGGTAAGGGATTGCAGATGAATAGGTGGTCTCTATTAAAATATCAATTAATCTTACTGGATCACTTAGATTGGCAGGTCATCCTGCCATTCTAGGGCTGTTCTCTATAACACGTTCCTTAATGCTTGGTACTCTTAATTTTGAATGTATTTGCTGGTCCATTTCTCAGTGTTAGATACTGTGACTTACTGATTTATCACTTTTGGATCTTTTGTGGCTGCATTTGATAGGGTGGTTCTGACCCACTCATGCATTCCTGGATTGAGCAAGAACTGGCTTTTATGCAGTTTAGGTTGCAGTTTGCAGCCTTATACCAATTTACCTTGGAGTAAATCCCATTGAACTAAAGAAACATGATTCTAGATAGACTTGTACACGATTGCACTGTTGTTGTTCTTACCAGTTCACTTGACCACAGACATACCAGTATATTACATCTTGCTTTTTTTCCAAAGTCACAGAGTGCATACTTCTCAAGAAGAAAGTCCCAAATTCAGTCCCTGGGGACTGCATTGAAAATTATATTGTATAATATGGCTTGGATAATCCCCAGTCTTGGACAGCCACTGCCAGTTGAGAGTAGACAGTACTGGGCTGTATGAACCAATGATCTGATTTGGTAGGTGGCAGCTTTTTGTATACACAGATGGTCAGAAAGACCATTGGATCCCTCTTTTTTGCATTCAACTAGGCTTGTAGTTTAATCCCTTTCAACAGCATGTGATAATGCTGCCAAACTCAGCTCAAGCTGCGTTACCCAATTTCGACGGTTGTGGCTGAAGTTTTATGGGCACTTTGGAAACTTGTTATAAAAGAAATTTGATTTCTGACTGAGATGCTTGCATGCAGAGTTTCAGATGAGAGTGACTTTTTTTAACGGACAAAGCCATAAACAAGAAATAAGGATTTATAACAGAGGTTCTCTCTGACGTTTATGGCACTGCAAATAACATTTCTGAGATGCATGCAGACAGGTGTGGAAATGTATTCATTATAAACGCATCTTGGTTTCAGAGGCACATGAAACATGATTTAAAAAGAGTGTTTGACAGAATTATTTAATAGAAGCTTGTAACATTAGCTGCAGAAATCCTGATCAATTCTGGATCTTTAAAAAGTTCCACTTCCTGATAGTCTTGGTCACAACTAGATTTTGCATTTTTGTCTTGAGGGCAACTGATGTGCATACTTTGACATTTCAGAATTTTGAGATTCCAGATATGCTGGAATGTAGGCATTATATCTTCATTATATTTTCACCGACTATTAAACCTGTATATGACACAAACCGTATGTATCCTATGGTCATGCAGAATTGGGGAAGGAAATCCCTATGGAATATCAATGCAATAACTTTTCAGCCCATTAAGCATTTTTAGAAATTTAGCTATATGATTGTTTTCCTAATGTAAGGTTCTGAACAGAATATCCAATAGTCATGGGCATAACTTCAACGTTGGGCAATGTTGGACCTGTGCGGAAAAGTTCCAGTAGGATTGTACTGTGTGTCAGATCTGAAGCTGAGAGTAACTTATTTAAAGATTGATATCTGACTTTCAGTTTAATTTTTGAAAGGTTACTAATAAAGAAACGCCTATCATTCTCTTGTCAGGACAAAGTCTAAGTGTAATAAAATTTTGTTTGGGAAAGACAGTAGTGTTAAATTTTGTATTGTGTTAATCAGGCATGTATGAAAAGAAAACCACGCATCATGCAAATACTTGTACATTTGTGCTTTCCATGTTCCCATCTTGCCTGGGAAGCTTGTGTGCTTATATATGGAAGATTTCACCTTTCACCATCACTTTACATTATTGCTTTAACATGAAATATATCAGTATTGCATGCATGGGTGTGTGACTTGTCCTATCTGTGTAGCCCAGGGCTAGGCAACATGGTGTCTTCCAGAGATGTTGTTGGACTTCATTTCCCATAATCCTTGACCATTGGCCATACTTTCTGGGACTCATGTGAGTTGTAGTACTGGTAATAGTATAACAACATCTGAGGGCACCATGTTGACTACCTATCATTTTTTTATTTTTTATTTTATTTTTTTGCTATTTTGAAGTGAGTTGTTCAAAACCCAGCATGCTTTGAGAGAAAGCATGTAGAGCGTGCTTGGCATGCCTGTTTCGGTTGTGAATGAAGAAGGTTTGTAGCTGATCTACAGGGTCCGTAATTTTCTTGTCTGCTAATGTTTAAAAGAGGCACTGAAAAGTTCTCTATAGAGTCACCTTTGTCTGCTTGATTAGATGAAGATCATTTGATGTTGCACACAGCCTATAATTTCTTTTGGATCATGGAGAATTATCAGAAGCTGATAGTAGATTCGGGAGTTGTGGCACTTCCCATGGAATTTGGAGGACAAATTACTACATTTAGTGTTATATCCTTCAATTTGCATCGCCACTGTAGGCCTGCTCAGAAGTTTCCAAAACATAGAAGAACAAATTAGACAATCCAGAAACCCACTGTGTTTTTAAATTTAATCCAGTAAATCTAGGGTTGCCATATTTCAAAAAGTATAAACCAGGACACCCCAAAAGTTCTTGAGCTTTTTTTTAGGAAGATCCTAAAATTGTTGAACTTTTTTTTTTTTAAAAAAAAAAAATTGTTGTACAAAAATGCCCCAAACCCCGCAATTTTTTTGATTGATTTGCCTAAGATCCAGGACAAAGTGCCACATTTCAAAAATTCACCCCAGACATTATTTCTACCTTTGAAATCCCAGTAACCATATTGTATAACATGGCTTGGAAAATCCCCAGTATTGGAGAGCCACTGCCAATTGAGAGTAGACAGCACTGGGCTGTATGAACCAATGATCTGATTTTGTAGGTGGCAGCTCTAGTAAATCAAATTATTCCTGAATCAGAATGAACAGGAGTCCGTGATCTCTAACAGAAGGACTCAGTTTATAACTGAACACCGTATCCAGCTTCTGAAAAAGAAGCCTGACTTGGAGATCCTTGGCTTGATAATGAAATGGCAGTTGTTGATAGCTTTTCAAGTTTGGTAGTTTGGACAATTGGTAAATGGAAATCAGGGCTAATTTTTAAAAAGAGTTAATGCATGTTTCAACAGCAATGTGGTTTAGCATCACTATCACCTTGTGGTTAATCGGAGTAAAATGAGACTTGAGTCAACCCTTCCCAATGATAACACTTGATGGCACTCTCAGCAAGAATATCACTTTATCTAACCAATTACACAGGGCAATCATCATGTTTGTCATGGCAGCTTTTGAGCCATGCAGTGCATACATAGGTAGTTATTGAAATGATTTCTTGGTAGGAGATACTTGCATGACCACTTCTATCTATTGCCTTTATCAATTCTATTTCTGTCATTTTTGAAATGCCAACAAAATGATAATAATTTTAAAAGAAATACCATGCACGATGCATTACAGCTTGTTATTTATTTATTTATTTTTAAAAAACCCAATATGATTTATAGTTGGACACAACCATGCACTTACTGCTGATCTGTTTGCAGGTCCAAGCTGCAGGTCAATGTATCAAACCTCCCCAACACTAGCAAGAGCCAGCTGCAACGTTCAGAAGAAAGTAGAGAAAATATATGATGCCTAAAATGCTTCTTCTTTGATTGCAGAAATTTTAAAGGCTACCACTGAACTTGTTGTATATGGTAGCAAAATTATAATTAAGTAAAAAATAAATTAATGCAAAGGAGGGAGAAATAAACCACCCCCTTTTTCAAACCGATAAAGCCTCATTTCAGCATCCCTCAAATTCACCTATGCATGCAAAGTTTTCAAAAGTTTAAATGAAGAACTTAAAAAAATCAATGGTTTGAGTATTTTGTTATTCTGTTCATTTCTTGGAGCAACTTCATTGTCAGCCAAAGATTGCGGAGAGAATATTTAAAGATGCTGGTATCTCATTGATTCAAAGAATCATAATAGTGTGAACTGTGTAGCCAAGGCTTAGTCAGGTGACATTTGCACAAATTTCCCCGTGGTACATTCAGGGAACGGCCATCACAGATGTATGGCAATTCATAAGGTAAAACAGATGCTCCATTGCTGTTCCCAACCCAACTTTTGGAATAGGCACTCTTAAACGGCAAAATACATCTAGTAATATGGAAAGATCCATTCTAGGTCATGAATTGAAGATCAGGCAGAGAGAGAGAGACTGCAACCAGCAATGCATACTACTGAGTAGTTCTGGGCCTCTCCTATTTGGATACAAAATGAGAGGGAGATTACATTAGTCACCCAAACATCTCTATCAAGAAAACTGATAATGAAAGGCCTGCAAATTGAAGCCATTTCCCTGTTCTTACAGAATCTATATTAGACTGTTGCTCTGACCAACTTCAACCCATGATGTAGTAATCAGGAGTCACAATGCTCTTTGGAAATAGGAAAACAGTGAACAATTGAATTCTGCACAGTTTCCTTTCCTCCTATCATTAAAACCTCCCTTTTCCATTCATTCTGTAACCACAAAACAAATAGGGAAATCTGACCTAAGGCTGGAAAAAGGGTTTTTACAAAATTCCTGTTCTATAAATCCATTTGCAAATTATTTCACAGCATGGAGTATGGAAGGGGGAGCTAACAGTCTCTCCTGAGACTTCCTTTGCAAGCAAGGCACAATACAAAGTAGCAAAAAAGTAACAAAACAGTAGAAAAGAATCATTTCAAAATATGCAATTCAGTTACTCAAGTTACTTTCTTTATTGATTCCTATATGCTAGCTTTATACATCAGTGTAATCGGAATTTCTTCTAAATGTACGGTAACCTTTACTTTAAGGTTTTCTTGTTGTTTTTAATGAACGTATTTCAGAACTACCAGGTAACATGTAATACTGCCTGAGCTATGTCCTATAGGTCCAGAAAATGCAGGGGAGTAAATAGGATGCTTGGAAATAATAGAGAACTAAAGAAACAAGGAATAAATTTAGTTTTTTGATGTTGTTTTTAATTATATAGGACAAATTTTCTGATTCTACCACCTAATCTTTGATCATTGTATTAGAAGATATATCATATCTTCCAAGAGACTATTGTGAGTGCACCAGAGAAGTTTCCCTGGATCCTGAGGATTTCAACAACTATCAACCAGTGGCAGATATACCCTTCTTAGGCAAACTGCTTGAGTGAGTGGAGGCCACAAAACTTCAAAGGTTTCTAGATGATGCATTACTTAGATCCAATTCAGACCAACTTTAGATTCTGTTTTTAGTACAGAAGCTGCAAATATATTCTTTTACACCTCAGGCTTTTAAAATGTTGGGTATTGTAATCTGCAGTATTAATTTCTGGTTTTATTGATTTTGTGTTTGCGTGAAAGCACCAATGCCATTGTTATTTTGTTCCCTTATAAACTGCTCTGTGAAGCTTTTGGTTGAAGGGTGGTATATAAATGTATAAAAGAAAATACAGAAAATACAGTAGACGCAATAAAATTAATGGATCTTAGTTAGTCATAGTCATTTATTTCAATGGGTCTTTTCTGAGTAGGACTAACAGACACCCTAGAGCATGGGTGTCAAACACAAGGCCCGCGGGCCGAATCCGGCCCGCCAGACCTTGTCATGTGGCCCGTGCCGCCGGGGGTCCTCGAGAGGAGGAGGAGCAGCAGCAATCTGCCCGCGGTGGCCGCCATCTCTCAACTGGAAGCCGCCCCGCTCTCCGGCAGGCAGCGCTGCGGGGTTGCTTGGAAGGGGGCGGGGAAGAGTCCCCGCGCTCGCGCGCGCGCACACACACACGGAGCCAATCGCGCGGCTCCGCCCTCGCTGGAGGGCGCGGCCATGGAGTGTCAATCCCCGGCCAAGCCCGCCGCCACCAATCGCCGCCGAGGGAGGGCGGGACAAGGCGCCTCGTGAGCTGTCCGTCAACGGGGGAGACGGAGGGGCGGGAGAAACAGGGAGGGATAATTGAGCGCGAACTGGGCGGCTTATTAAGAGGCGCGCCGAGCTCAGGTAGAGGCTGAGGGGACGCGTGAAAAGTGGGTGTTGCGAGCCCAACCTTGGGACAGGGATCGAGTCCTCAAGGGTTTAGGCTGCAGTCCTGACGGAGAAGGAGGAGGAGGAGCAGAGGGAAGGGCCCGGAGGGGAGGCAAGCCGGCCGGCAGGCGGCGAGAGGCGGCTCCACGCGTCAGGTGAGCCGCACGTTTCAAAAGTCAGCGGAGGACACGCGTTTTCCTCGTGTCCTGCCTTTCCTCCAAAGAGCTCAGGGCGTTTGGGTGTGGGTGGGTGCAGTGCCGGATTTGCGTATAAACGCGTGGAGCCGCCTCTCGCCGCCTGCCGGCCGGCCTGCCTTCCCTCCGGGCTCTTTCCTCTGCTCCTCCTCCTTCTCCGTCAGGACTGCAGCCTAAACCCTTGAGGACTCGTTCCCTGTCCCAAGGTTGGGCTCGCAACACCCACTTTTCACGCGTCCCCTCAGCCTCTACCTGAGCTCGGCGCGCCTCTTAATAAGCCGCCCGGTTTGCGCTCAATTATCCCTCCCTGTTTCTCCCGCCCCTCCGTCTCCCCCGTTGACGGACAGCTCACGAGGCGCCTTGTCCCGCCCTCCCTCGGCGGCGATTGGCGGCGGCGGGCTTGGCCGGGGATTGACACTCCATGGCCGCGCCCTCCAGCGAGGGCGGAGCCGCGCGGTTGGCTGGCTCCGTGTGTGTGTGCGCGCACGCGCGAGCGCGGGGAGTGGTAGTGGCGGCGGCGGCGGGGACTCTTCCCCGCCCCCTTCCAAGCAACCCCGCAGCGCTGCCTGCCGGAGAGCGGGGTGGCTTCCAGTTGAGAGATGGCAGCCACCGCGGGCAGATCGCTGCTGCTCCTCCTCCTCCTCCGTGTCACTTTACAGTGGTATAGGGACCATAAACTACAATCAATAAACTATTGGCAATATTTGTATGTTTAAAAAAAAAAATTACTGTCTGTTACCAAAAATCATTTTTCAATAAATTGTACAATAATTGTACATTTGAATATCTACTTGCCATTATTCTGACTATGTTTCTGCTTTCAGAGCTAGTTATTACTTACATTATTACAAAAACAGTAATAATTGAATGCAGTGACAATAATTTATGATAATAAAGAGTGGACACATAGTCCTACAGATACAACCGGCCCTTTGAGGGTGACCAAACTGCTGATGCGGCCCCCGATGAATTTGAGTTTGACACCCCTGCCCTAGAGATAGTAAGTGCCGGTTCTCAGCTCACCTTCCTACTGCAGACAATTTCCTATAATTACTGCAGAGTAAGACAATTTCCTACAATTTTTTTATATGAAAATTAAAGGGAGAGTAACATCTCTCTCACACAGACATAGACACACATACACACTGTTCACAAATGTTTTCTGTATATTTTTTATATCCATCTGCCATGCTTACGGCTTTGTTTTATACAGATTTCACAGTAGTGTACAAAAAGTTCAAAACAAACAATATTAAGCAAATATATCACATTAAAATTAAAAGCATCAGTCAAAATGTTAAGAATAGAAACCATCAAGAACAAAATTAGCAGATACACAATGTGATGCTTTTTGAAAAATAAAAGTTTCAAGTTGCCTTCTTAAAGACAATAAGGAGGAGGATTTATGTCAGTGTTGGGGAACCTGTGGTTTTCCAGATGTTTATTTATTACTCAATTTATATTCTACCCTTCCTCCTAAAAGGAGTCCAGGGTGGCAGACAACAAGTGATAAAATAATGAAAGCACCTTAAATGTTTTCCGATGCTATTTGACTCCAACTCCCATCAGCCCCAGCCAACATGCTAATTCGTTAGGGATGATGTGTGTTGGAGCCCAACAACATTTGAAGCACCACAGGTTCCTCACCATTGTTTTATGTGCTTCTCTTATAAGAAGATTCCAGAGCATGGAGTTGCCACTGGGGAGGCACTGCATTTTATTGAAGATTATTGCTCCGTTGTTCACACATGCAGAAGAATGGAAAATCAAAACATACGAAACTGCCTTATATTGAGTCAGACCTTTGTCCCATCCAGCTCAGTATTGTTGACACTGGCTGGCGGTCAGAGGCGTAGCAAGCCCAGGTGGTACCCGGGGCGGAATTTTTTTTGTCACCCCCCACCACTTTAATTTTAAAAAAATTAAAAAAAATTAAAAAGTGTCACCCCCCTCTGATGGTGCCACTTTGCGAGGTATGGGGGTTTTGTTTGTGTGTGTCTATTATATCTTTTTTTTTCAATAAAGTTAAAAAAAAAAAATAAATAATAATAATAATAATAATGTAAATAAATAAATAAATAAATAAGTGTCACCCCCTTCTGATGGTGCCACTTTGTGAGGTGTGGGGGTTTTGTGTGTGTGTGTGTCTATTATCTCTTTTTTTTCAATAAAGTTAAAATAAAAAATTAAAAAAATTAAAAAAAATTAAATTTTTTTTAAAAGTGTCACCCCCCTCTGATGGTGCCACTTTGTGAGGTGTGGGGGGTTGTGTGTGTGTGTGTGTGTGTGTGTGTGTGTGTCTATTATCTCTTTTTTTCAATGAAGTTAAAATTAAAAAAAAAAAGTTTCACCCCCCTCTGGGGTGGAACCCGGGGTGACCCGCCCCCCCTTGCTGCACCCCTGCTGGCGGTGACTCTTCAGGTTTTACCAGCCCTACTAGGAGATGCCAAAGGCTGAACCTGGGACCTTCTGCTTGCAAGAATACCTCCCAGATAAAACACCCACCCATCCCCAAGTGGGAATGAAGTGGAAAAGTTTTGATGTCATAGCGTGGACTGTGTCATTTTGGGTGGTGAGTGGGGGAAACTGACACTTTCAAATTATTTCATATGTTAAAAATGCTCCGTGTGTGTGTGTGTGTGTGTGTGTGTGTAGGTTGGCTTACCTTCCTTAAACTAGGAGATGAGAGTAGTGAGCATGAGGTATGCTTGAACCTTCTGAGCACTCCAGGTAGGGGCAGGTGAGGATCTCCATAGACATGCTCCGATAGATTGCTATTCTGGTCACCACCAGCAGGAAGCATGGTAGGAACAGAAGGTTCCAGTGGACCTCAGGCCAACTTATTTAGATGCCCAGAGGGATTGTGAGGCATACCTAAAGCTTTTGGTCCTGCCAGACTTCCTGCTGGGATAGCCAGAGTATTCATGGGAACAGTCCTATGCATTCTGTCCTGCCCCAGGCATGGTTTGTCGGTTTTTGTGCACCTCACATTTATTGTGGGCAGTTGCACAGGGTTTCTGCCTGTTAAAAGGGAGGAAACACCCTGCCATGTAATTTAAATAAAGTAAACCAATCCCTTTTCCTCCACCAAAGGCATACAATATTTTTTTCACATCTTGTTACTTTGCTGTGGAATGTTTTTCTCTCTCCCATACACAGATGACACAACAAAACAACTGAGCTATAAGTATCGGACAGGCTCTTTGAAGAACTGAAGCTGTACTGTGGGATGTTTTCAATAATTTTCTTGTCCACCCCCACAAATAATAATTCTACTTTTTTTTTTTTTTTGCTATTATATACTTTGATTCTTAAAAAACATACACCTGAAATGCAAATTGTGACTTTAGATTGCTAGCGGCAAATATTCTGTGCAGACATGTAATACAATGAAATCTTTCTTGGTAATTTAATATGAATTGACTGAATCCATTCTCCCCAGTTTTTACATAATTGTGTTAGCTATTTATGGTTATTGGGTCAGTTTTCCTGAATGTGATTAATATAAAATAAATAAGCAGACAGAGTAACAGAACACTATTAACAATGGTTATACTTTATGCATTCATGAAAGTATAATCTCTATATGACTAAGCTCTTCTGCACTTCGGAATATATTAATTTTAATACATTTTATGTTCTTCAGCTTCTCATCGCAGTGTGCTACACAAGGACATTTTCTTCTTTTGCATTTGTACTTCATAAATTTGTCACCCCTTCTCATGGTATCTAAAACCTTTCTTGCAACCAAGTCCAATGCCAAGATGGAAGAGTTAGTTTCACCATTTTTGTCAACGTACTTCAAATGCTGCTGGAGGTGCAGTAAAATAGTCAGAGCACTATGTGCATGTGCCCTTCTGTGGTAGCTAATTTTTAACATTAAGTTGATTTGCATATCTTATGTATTTTGAGGAATATTTAGATACACACCTCAGCTAATATGCAGGCAGGCTAATTTGTGTGACTGCTATCCCGTACTTGTGTATTAAGTCTCACTGAACTCAGTGTCACTCCTGTGCAAATGGGGCTATAAGATTCCTGCACTACAATCAGATTGGAGAACTGGGTCCAAAACTAACAAAATGAATTTCAGTAGGGTCAAATGTAAAGTTGCACACTTAGGCAGGAAGAACCAGCTGCACAAATATTAGATGGAGGACACCTGGCATGCCAGTAGTACATGGGAAAACGATCTAGAGGTCTTAGTAGACCACAAGCTTAACATGAGTCAACAGTGTGATGCAGAAGCAAAAAAAGTTAATGCTATTCTAGCTTGCATCAACAGAAGCATGGTGTCCAGATCAAGAGAAGTAATAGTACTACTCTATTCAGTTTTAATCAGACCACTCTTCTGGAGTACCTGTGTCCAGTTCTGGGCACCACAATTGAAGAAGGATATTGACAAGCTGGAACATGTGCAGAGGAGGGCAACAAAGATGATCAAAGGTCTGGAAACCAAGCCTTATGATGAAGTGTTGAGGGAACTGGTTATGTTTAGTCTGGATAAGAGAAGACTGAGAGGAGATAAGATCATCATTTTTAAATATCTGAAGAGCTGTCATTTGGAAAACGGAGCAAACTTGTTTTCTCCTGCTGCAGAGGAGAGGACCCAAACCAGTGGTCTTAAGTTACATGAAAGGAAATTCTGACTAAACATCAGGAATAACCTTTCATCAGTGGAACGGGCTCCCTCAGAAGGTGTTGGACTCTGCTTCCTTGAAGGTTTTTAAGCAGAGGTTTGATGGTCATCTGTCACGGATGCTTTAGTTGAGATTCCTGCATTGCAGGGGGCTGGTCTAGATGACCCTTGGTGTCCCTTCCAACTCTAAAATTCTATGATTCTGTAATCTTAGACAAGTCTCTTCAGAAGTACATCCCACTGAGTTCAATGAGGCTTCCTTAGGTAAATGACTAAAGGACCGCAACCTTAGTGTCATATACAGCCTTTAACTACTTTTAAAGAAATTATTAAGCATTAGAGGATTCATGGATTTCAAGTCCCCTTATTTAAGGTCAATGTGTGTCTTTGTAAGAGTAGTTCCTGGAATTTATGTTGATAAGTTCTTAACTGTGCAGCACGTTTTTGTTTTTGCTTCTGCAGCTCTTCTTGAATTGCATTGACATGCTAGTAATTTTGAAATCTTGTTTCAGTCCAACAGAGCTTGACATTCAAAAGATGTTTTATGGCTACATATATTTATCTCTTCTATGATATTAAAGTATAATCAATTGCAGGTTTTTATAGTTGTAGATTTCTCCTGCAATAAATCAGTGAAGACAATCAAGAAGCTTTGATTTAGTAAAGTGCTAGCAGTGTAATACTACTTTACGCTGGGGATGGAAGAAATCATTGGTGGCATTACTGGTGTAACCCAGCCTAGAGCAAGCAATTATGATAAACTTTGCTTAGCTTACATGATGGAGATTTCCATTATCCTTGGGCAGAAAATTCCATGGTGCCCAGTGTTGCAGGAATTGAGTTGTACTTCATTCAGTAACGCATTTAAGTCAGAATAGTTGGCATGCAAATACCAAGTTACATTATTTAGTTTTGAACATTTTGTCTTTTTTATGAGACTAGAATGGTGGTTTACTCGTCCTTTTTGATCTAATACATTTCCATTGCATTAAGCTCAGTGTGTGTGGCCCCTTTTGGAAGGTTTGTGTATTAAATTCAACATGAAGAGGTTGCATTGCTATGTTTACACAGGCTGGCTTGGTTCACGCTTAACACTAAGCCAAACCATGATGTTGTGTGAATGAGCAAATGCATGAGCTTCGAGAGAAGAGATTCTAGCCACTTACTCCCACCCAATCGTTTTGCTTCTGTGCTAAGCCACAGTGGCACAGTGTAGTAGCGGAATGAATGGAGAGGAGCAAAGCAGCTGTGGGTTACTGATTTGTTTTACAACTCAACATTAAGAAAACAAATGGTTTAATGATGCGGAGTCTGCATAAACCTAGCAGTGCTTCCCTGTTCCAGCCAGCCTTTCAGTTTAATACAGCTGCAGGAAAGTGCAGTCAGGGTAGATGTTTAAATTCTGCGTTTGTCACCATTCAGAGTTGTAAAGGCATTTAGCATTTTCTTCCTATTTTCATTAAGACTGGCTTAATGCACCTTGCATTCTACAGTTCACATCAATAAACATTATCATGCTTAACCTTAGGTCCGCCAGATGTTTTGAGACTACAACTCCCATCATCCCTAGCTGACAGGACCAGTGGTCAGGGATTATGGGAGTTGTAGTCCCAAAACATCTGGAGGGCCGAGTTTGCCTATGCCTGGGTTATTGCATACAACTGACTTTCTAGGGTTCCCACGATAGATAGTTAGACTGTTACTGTTTACACCTGTCGAAACATGAAAGAGAAATGAACTGTGAGTCCCTGTCCATGACTTTAAATTTGCTCATACAATACAGTGCATGTGTGTTTTAATTTATCAGTTTCAGGGTCTGCATGTACAGGATGAGTGCAATTATACTCATAGTGAATATCCCAAAACTGAAAAATAGCAGGAGGTCAGAATAACTCGTTCCAAAATCTGTTCTGGTGAGAGGAATGGTGCACATCCTTTCTTCCATTTCCAGGTAATCCCATCTGTAGAGCATAGACACTAGTGTAAAGGCTGTCAGCAGAAACAGTGTTGATTGAATGCCCTTCTCTTAAAATTGCTTTGTGCAGAAGTGGAGGTAAAATGACTCATCAGTGGTCTGCACCTCTTGCTAGTACCTCTGCATGGCTTGTAGTTGAGGCTTGTTTGAGCCACCAGTCAAGGACCAAGATGAGTATAGAGCAGGCATAGGCAAACTTGGCCCTCCAGATGTTTTGGGACTACAACTCCCATTATCCCTAGCTAACAGGACCAGTGGTCAGGGATGATGGGAATAGTAGTCCCGTTCATTCCAGTTATGAACGGATTTCCGGAACGAATTAAGTTCGTAACCGGAGGTACCACTGTAAACAGATTCACAGTGACTGAAATCTAGCAACTGCTCTGTGGAACAGTGGACGTGAAAGTAGGTTGCCGTGTACAGAAGTTACTAAATGTGAGATAGGTTGAACTCTTGGAGTCATGACTTTTCTGTAGACTTTAGAGAACTGTGGTTAAAATATAATGAATCTTTTCTGTTTTTTCTCCCAGCATATAAATTAGTTATGGCATGTAGTCTGTGCTGTCAGAAATGCATACTGAAATATATTTAAGAAAGGTTTGGAAGAGTTAATGTGATGTTTACACCACCATTAAAAGATAATCTATCTACTCTATATGGTGCTTTTGAAGAATTGGTTCTGCCTCAGGCAGTGGGAGGTATATGCCTCTAGCTCTTTAGGAAATGTACTAATGTTTTTGAATACATGACTTCAGAGATTATTACTTTTTTTAAAAAAAATGTATCTAGTTTGAACTTAATTTTCTTCCCATCTGTTCTAATTTTTGCCTCTATTGACTAAATAGGCTAAGAACATAGCATTGTGCAGATACATGAATTTGAGCCAACACATATTTGAGTTGAAGGAGCTGTGTTTTCCAACTATTCCCTGCATTCTGCTGGATAAAATTGGCATGTAATTTAATTCTGCATCAGCTGTTGAAAAAGTTCTTAAATTACAGCCTGCATTGTGTTCAGGAAATAAATCTTGTATATATTTATTGTACCATTTGCCGAGTGCTTTATTCATAATGCCAAATGAATATGCAGACGTACGTGGGAATAAATCTCATTGGGGCTGATTGCAAAGTATGGGATTGCAGAGTGACATGAAACTTTGAGATAGGTACTCGGTAAATAGGGGCGGTGTCAGTAACTGGCAGCTTGGGGCAGCTACCAGGTCCTAGCACTCTGGTAGGTCTCACAGCTGATGCCTTTCCTGGGTTGTCTTCTGCCACCCAAGGCAGCAGCCTCACCCTGCAAAAGGGCTGGACCAGTGTCTTTCTGTGTGCTGTTTTCTTTAGTTGATCCGCAACAGTTGTACCTCCCTCTTGTGGAATGCTCTCCCCAGCGGCATCTGCCTGGTGCCATCATTAATATCTCCCAGGCAATTGACTGGTTTTGATAAATGTTCTGCTGCTGAAATTTTGCTGGGTCTATTTATGGGTCATTGTAATGACTTTATTATAAGACATACTTTTTGTTTTTGTGCTTTTCATATGCTTAGACTTTTTTGTAGTGAACAAGCAATAAGTCAAATGAATGATAACTGTTCATGCTAATTATTTATACAATGAGAAGAGGACTAAAACTAACAAGTGATATTTTTACATCTTGGTGAATATGTTTGTTTTTCCACCCTTTAATTGTTTAAAAAACTGTTAGGAAAAGATACTTACATACTAAGGAACCAAATGTCAGTTTTTAGGCTTTGGAAAATTATTGATATTGAGTTATCAAGTTATTATAAATGTGTTCTGGAATCTGAGCATTTCTCCCTATTTTATATTAACGTCTCATTAAGTGGGCGTGACTGGGCAAAAAGGTACTATGGACAAATTGCACTGCATGAATGAATGATTGAATGGGAAATGTTGAAATGGTATAAATAATTGATACCAACCCTTAAAGAGATTCTGAGTGTTACTGTAAAATGAAATATGCAAGAAGTCAGCAGATGTTTGAATATAATGAGGTTAGGCATGAGTTAATACGTTTTTTTTCATCTGCAGACCATACATTTTAGATAACAGGATAGAGTGCTGGTCTTAGCTAAAAATCATGCTCTGCAATGAAGCTTGCTAGATGACCTTGCGTTGGTTATAGTCTTTGAGCCAAAGCTACTTCACTAGGATTTTTGTGAGAACTGGAATACAGTGGTACCTCGGGTTAAGTACGCTTCAGGTTAAGTACGCTTCAGGTTAAGAACTCCGCTAAGAACAGAAATCGTGCTCTGGTGGCGCAGCGGCAGCAGGAGGTCCCATTAGCTAAAGTGGTGCTTCAGGTTAAGTACGCTTCAGGTTAAGAACGGACCTCCGGAATGAATTAAGTACTTAACCCGAGGTATCACTGTACAATGGATTAAAGCCCTTGTATGCCACCCTGAGTTCCCTGGGAGGATGATATAAGGTACAAATGAAACATCTAGCCTCAAAGTCTTGACTATATGCTATCATTCTGCAAATGAAATGTTCATCAGAAAGCAGTCAGTGGTTGTGATGCATTAATTTGTTTATTAGTGCATATTCAAGGATCCACAGTTTTATTTGCCAAGGATTCCTTCCAGCTCTGGATATGCAGGGGGAGAAATGATGCTCACATTTTTGGAAGTGCAGTTTAAGGTTTGGGACAAGATCCTTGAAAGAGAACACAGCTGGCAACCACAAATCTTTAGTTGGTCATTAATGAATTAGGGGAGATTTGTTTACAACAGCGTTTTTCAACCGGTGTGCCGTGGCACAGTAGTGTGCCGCAAGACACCGGCTGCTGTGCCGCGGGAAGACACCGGCTGCTGTGCCGCCCTGGGCCGCTTCCGCTTCCGGGTCGGTCCGGGCTGGCGTCGCCTCAGCTCCGCTTCCCGCTCGCCGACCGCCGCCTTCGCCGGGGCTGCCGGGCGCTTCGCCCGCTGCCTCTGCCGTCCCGGTCGCGGTCGGGGACGGGCGGGAGGTGCCGGTGCCACCGGGCTCGCTCGGGGCCGGGTGGAGGTGCTGCCGGGGGGCTGGGCGCGGGAGGCGGAGGGGGGGCAGGCGCCTGGCCCGCCGCGGTCGCCGATCTCCCGCTCCGTTTTCGCCCACCTGGGTCCTTCCCCTCCCTCCCGCTAGGGCGCGCAGACACCCCGCCCCCCGGGGCGGGGGGGGTCGGGGTGCATGTGGTGGTGGTGTGCCGCGACATTTTTTCCATGGGACAGGTGTGCCATTGCCCCGAGGAGGTTGAGAAACACTGGTTTACAACATACAGTATTTGGTTTTCCTGAGAAAGTTGCTCCTGGCTAGTTTGGCTGCTTGTGATGTTCTCTGACAAGTTCCAGCCTTATTTTTGTGTATTCTGAATTGGGCAAGGGAATGTGGTTTCAGTCAGTCTCCCCACAGTCATTTAGTAACAAATGTTTCAAGGTCGTCTTTCCCTACTCTATGTTGTGTAATTTATCTTGTCATCACAGTCGTCATCAATTCTTTTCGTTTATTCATTTTCATTTCATTCATTCCCATTTCCATACCACTTTATATTTAAGAAAAAATCTCAAAGTGGTTTAAAACACATTAAAACATCAAATACAACAATCCAGAATAAAAGAAGGAAGTCCAGATTACTTGAAGAAAGTCAAATATAAAGTATGCATTCAAAACAACATAATTAACAGGGAACTAAAATATTATCTTAAAGATTTCAAAACTAAACATTACAAAGGAGGGCAATAACAGAGTGCATATTTAACACAGCAAAGTCAACAAAGAAAAATCTTGAGCATTTCAAAAGAAAACATTACTAAAGGAAGTCAAATATAAAATGCACAATTAAAACAGCATAATTAGCAAGAGAATAAAATATTATCATAAGCATATCTGTTGCTGTTGTTGCCAATCCTGCCAATGGTGGTTTATGGTGGGTGGTGGCTGTGGAAGCTCAGGCTTGGTGACCTGGGTCTGCACTAAGAGACATCCAAGATGGCCTCTGGCCTCTACAACAGCCTCAGCTTTTGTAACTGGAGTCAGTCAGGATCCCACGCTCCTAGGCCAGGTAGAAAAAGGCCTGCAAAGGCAGGGAAAATGTCTTACAGGACCCCCAACCAAGATGGTCTCTTCTTAGCTTCTTTCCCCACATTTGTCTAACCGAGTATGGCTATTTAATATATGTCATTCTCTTCTCCTTGAATGCGGTATATGGTGGTAAAGGGTTAAAAGGAGCTGCAACTGTTGCTCCTCCTATCTCAGTCAGTAGGATTTATGTTTTATATGTTTCAGCCCTTTATCAGTTCAGTTCTGTGTAAGATTGCCTCACTGCTAGACCTGTTTACAGTATTCCCTTGTTTAATGAAGCAATGTTCTGATGTTCTCTTGGAGTCACTGCTGTGGTGCATGGTTAACAGGAAGGTGTGCAACCATGTGAGTACATACACAAGGGTCTCACTTAACAATATGACATTGAAGAAGCCCCGAGTAGCAAACACAAAAATAATAAAACAATGTTTTTAAAGCAATGTCAAGACAACAAAAACAAAACAAAACAAAACAACCTCCCATCCAGTGATCTCAAGGTTACCAGGAACTGTGTGCTTCAACTATCAAGTTTTTAAATAAACTCCTCCTGAAAGTTGTTAACAAGGGAGACAGGCACACCTCACCAGGGAGGACATTACACAAACAGGGAAATGCCACTGAAAAGGCCCTGTCACAGGTCAACAGCAACCAGACAGCCTCCAGTGGTGGTGGCACCAACGAGGCCTCACCTGATGATCACAGGGCCTGAGATGGTTTACTGGGCAGTTTACTTTCCAAATAAGATTGTGGCTTAGTTTCTATTCAAGGCATTGGATTTTTGCAAAATGTTCAAGCACTTGGACCGCAGTTCTACTTGTTTTGTTTTTTCAAGGGCCAGATCCTTTCATTCATGTCTCTCATCAGTCCTCTCACAACTGAGCTACTGAGCTCAGGCCACAAAAGACTCTCTCAGAGATGAGTTGAGTGTTTGAAGCACCTAAATTATTATCTGCTCTGGTTAAAACCCAAGCAGGAGAAGAATTGCCAGCTTCCCTGGTAGACAAATGCTTCACATGGCCAAGTCTTCGTCAGCCAGGGATTGTGTGAGGCACTTTGGCAGCCAGAACTAGCATTGCTTTGGCTGTCAAAGCTCCTACTGTGTTACATTGAACAGGGTTGATTTCATGATATGTATAAACCAAACCTAAGGGTGGGGAATGGCGGGTGTGTGTGAAGGCCTTCTCCATACACAGGGATTATCCACACCCTTCCATTGCATTTGGCCTCCACAGTGTCATCTCCCTGCTCTGTAGAAACTAATTGAGCCATTCACTTCTGTGGGGGAAGGAAAAGGCTCCTAAAACTTGTTATGATTTTTTTTTTTGGGGGGGGGGCTGTACTGTGGTGGGAAAGACTTGGGTAATTTCCGAATTAATTCAAGAGGAGCTTCAGGAAGCTTGTCCAGCTCTAGTACTAATGGTGAGGTTTTGGATCAAAATGCTCATGAATTCCTGGAGACTTGTGGCTTCATTGCTAGATTGCTAGGAATGAATGTTGCAGAAATGGCTCTTGAAGATAACAAGGGGGTGGGGTGGGGTGCGTGAATTAAGTGACAAATCTCTTAAAGGCATCACCAGCACTGCTACATGCGTTCCTCTTAATGTGGCTTAGTCTACAATCCTAGACTCATGTATCTAGAAGTAAGTCCTATTCAGGGTCATCATGTCCCGTTTTGCTGCTTGAGGCAAAACAGGAAGTGCCACACTGACAAATATCAGAAAAGATCAGAAAAGAGAAAGGCCTCTTTGTGTTGATGAGGAGAGGAGACGAGAGATGATTAGGTCTCAAACCAGACCTAATATAAATGAGATTACCTGGCAAAAGCAAGCTCACGCCTCTCATTGAGTTTGTATACATACTTAAGGTATGTTTGTAATTATATTTTGGGAATGATTCATGTTCTTATGTTGCTGCATTGTTTCACATTTCTGGATGTCCCATGGTCATATTATATAGTAGTTGTGTTCTATGTTGCAAATCAAGCACTGCTAGGAGTTGTCTCTTTTTGTTTTCCAAAGTATTTCTTATCAATAAAATGTGATGTGGTGTGAGCAAATTTTTGTTCTGAAAGTGTGGCCCAGATAAAAAAGTATGAGGACCACTGGTATAGGCCTAAGTAGCTAAGTAGTTATCTGTCTTTCCTGGAAGTGAGAAACTGATAGTTTTTCTTGGTTTGCCTCATATACTATGTTGTACATATTCTTTCTACTCTGCGCTGTACTATGCTGGCTTTTTTGTTCAATGATTTCCAATTTTCAGCTTTTCATTCTATCTCAACTCAAATTATTCCAGCTATTCCACTAGGGGCTTCATCCCATGTTACTATGGGTACAGCAGCTGCCTGTGGAGGAATCCCATAAAGCATAATAGTGATCATCTTGCCACCATCCCATTGATATGAAGTCATGGGCACTCAGTGGACAAGGTGTTATGGGGAATAAAATGCCTCTGCGTGCATTTCCCGTGCATTCAGTTAATGAATGAGATTTTCAAGCTTCCTTTCCTTGACTGAGTGGAGGGTAGAGGCCTACCATTTCCAATAAAAGCTTGATAAAGTACTTGAATGCATGCTGAATGGCAAGGGGTCAAGCAGAGCTCCATTTTATCTGTTGCTCTGTCACCTCTGTAGGCTTGGATGTTCAAGGCTTTTATTTGCAAGAATATAGACACTGCTTTTTCCACTTGTGTATTTTCAACATTCGTTTGTTTTCTTTGTTAGCAACAGATCATCAAGTGTGTTTAAGTCAACTGAAATAAATGGGTTGGATCCAGAGATATATCAGTGGAAGAACCTTGAGGTCATGGTGTGCTGCGGGCAAACACACGTCTTGAGACATCACAAAATACTTTTGCAAATGTCTGTGGAATAGCTGGTGCTAGCAGACCTTAGGCTTCAGAGTGGGATTGAAGGGAAGTAAAGTCAAAGGTAGTTGGTTAAAAGAAAACTGGTTAAAATGCTTTAAATGAATAAAATAAAGTATATGATTGCAAAATATGAGCTGCTAGGAGAGGCACATAGCTGGAGTTTGGTTGTCCTTCTCATGCTAGGACTTTGCCCTACCGGTAAGTAGGCAAAATCTCTTCCATTCAGAGGGCAGCTCTGGCTCCACTTTACTAGCTTTAAGCTTGGTTAACTGCTGAATTATGTTTTAGAACCTTATTTTTAGTAGTTTTGAAGGTGTGGATGAGCCCTGTTGCTGGGTTGTTTTTTTGTTTTTGTTTTTGGGTGGGATCACATACTGGCAAATTCAGGTTTCACAATTATAACTGATGTCATGTTTTTGTGCAAAAAACCCAGCTTCCACTAAAATTTTGGGATTTTCTGTGATAAGGAAAGTATCAGGAAAAAGCACTGGAAAATGTGGGATTTGAATTGTGCTGTAAGGGCCAATTTTTACAGCTCAGGTCATTTCAGATGTAACCATGCATAGAATTGCACTGCATGAATGCCAGTGCCTTCTTGCTCTGGTTCCCTTCCCCATGTGGAAGTTGTAAAAGGAGAAGGAACATAGACATTGAGCAGTAAAAATTGTACTGATGCAGCATAAGATGTTTGTTTCATTCTTTGCGCTTGTACTAGCAGATCCATTATAAATGCCTTCTAAGAAAGTTAATGTATGGATGCACTTAAGTCTAAAGCTATTATACTTGATTTTTTTAAAATTATCCTATTCAGCAGCCAATACTTTACAGTCTCTGCTCTTAGATCCCCACACAGTTAACCAGCAGTGTGCTTGAGAACCTTTGCTTTGTTAGTACTGCTACAATTAAAAGATAAATCCATATTGGTGACCAAATTAAAGAATGGTCTGAAAATTAACTTGATGTACTGGTGAAAAGAGAGGCTCCTGGTGCTTTATTTTTTTCAACCCATGAATAAGGAGAAGATACTTTTCGTAAAGAAGATAGGCTGCTTTGAATGAGCGGGTTTGTTTATACCTTCTGTTGGTCGTTCTGATAACATGTTTATGATGGTTTATGATTCCCTCTCTTATGCCCAAGTTCACTGAAAACCCTCTACTTCCCATGAAGCTAGGATTACACAGAGTCCTCAGACACATTTGGCTGGCCCGAAATGAGTTTCGTTTTCCTTCCCCTCAAATATTTCCCTGTTCTGTGGATCCATGTCACAATCTTCATGTTGCAGATTACATTGGAAGCAGCAAATCAGACCATTGGCTCATCTAGCTCATTACTGTCTACACTGAATGGCTGTGTCTTTTCAGGAGGTTGAACCCAGGACCTTATGCATACAAAACATACACTCTGCCACTGAGCCACCACATGAAAGCATTTTTCTACCATGATTTTTGGGGTTTAGGGGTCATTCCAATCCTCTGCAGCTTTTTATTCTTTCTTGTCTTATTCTGCAATTTCTTTCTTGTCTTATTCTGCAATTCTGCAATATACCACTTAGCACCCTCGTGTTACAAATAGGTAATCACATTATTTTCCCCCTTGATGGTGGTAATTTTTTGCTTTTCGTGCACAAAGCAGGGCTACTTGTTTGAGATTTCACCTGGGACAGGACATTTCTCAGCAAGTATTTTAGGATTCAGTCAGCTGGTAGACTGCCCCACCCCTAGCAACAAAATTTAGGTTGGTTATTAGTAATGTGAGATTGCTGCTTGCCAAGGGCAACTGCTATATGTGTGTGGTCATCTGTCAACTGTGCTTACTGGTGATTTATCATCTCTGGCTTTTCCATATCAAGATTTGATGCAATAAGACTATGCTGAATAACACATCATTGTTGTCTTAATGTGTCCTTTGCTTCCTTGTCATGCAGAAATGTAGCGATTTTGTCGCACCACATGGCATACTTTGTGAAGATGAGCCTTATATTGTACTGCATTTCCTGTGGTTTTATAAATCATCGGAGCCTTTTTCTCTTAGCTGCATCATTTTAAAAAGAAATGTGTAGCTGAAATCTCTAATTTTCCCCAGGCCATCAGCTACCACTTAATACTTTTGAGTTAGCCAACAGCTACATTAAGAAGGCACAAAATGAGCATTTCGCATAATAGCCAGCTCTTGCATAACAAAAATGAAAAATCTGTGATCTTGTCAAACATGTCTTTGTCTGGCACGATCTATAGAGCAGTACATGTCCTGTCTCTCTGCCCAACCCGCTATTTAGTGTTTTGCTTTATGAGGTTTAAACAGTAAATCAGGGGAGCGAAGATTCCTTAGGTGGCTGGCATCGTGACAGGACAAACTCTTAATTGTAGGTACATGTAATCTAATGTTAGTAGCCACAAAAGACTAGTGGGCTATTGACCAGGAGCAAAATCTAGGGCTTATCCACACTTCCTTTCCCCCCACTGCTTTCCCCTAGGGAAAGCAACTCTTTAGGGCTCAATTGGAGCAAACAGCAATTCAGTTTTTCTCTGGATTGACGTTTGTGCCAATTTAGCACCAAAGAGCGGGTTTTCCATGGGAATGGAGCGGGGCAAGGGGAAAACCACTTAGACCCGTGTTTTCTAGTCATGGGACAAGCAGAAGAGTGGACAAGCCCAGAGTTGAGCTTTGAAATATTATGATTGGGTTCTCCTCATAGTTTCAAAAAGTGTTTACAGGCACAATTCAGAAGCCCATATTTTGATTAACATCACCCCTTGGTTGCCTTACCTCAGTTGTAGTGCTTCCTCCTTTGAGTTTTAAGGGAGGGAGCATAAACCCTGTTCTTAGCAACCTCTGCCCCAGTTCAGATGTAATAATCTCAATAGATAAACCTTGACTTGTCATCTTCCCATACATTCCTCGTCCTTTCCCTGGCACCTCTTCCTTACAAAGATCCTGGTTTGTAAGCAGCAGTTAAACCATAATATCACAGACAGTATGGGTGTTATGAGAAACTATGATTCCCCCCTCCCACAAAGTCAGATGATACGTGAGGAGGAAGTATGAGGGTATAAGGTTTGTTCTAGATCTGATTGTATTTACAGCGGTACCTTGGGTTAAGAACTTAATTCGTTCTGGAGGTCCGTTCTTAACCTGAAACTGTTCTTAACCTGAGGTACCACTTTAGCTAATGGGGCCTCCCGCTGCCGCCGCGCGATTTCTGTTCTCATCCTGAAGCAAAGTTTTTAATCCGAGGTACTATTTCTGGGTTAGCGGAATCTGTAACCTGAAGCGTCTGTAACCCGAGGTACCACTGTATTGATAATTGTTGTCTGAAAGGGGCCTTTACCCTAATGTAATTTATAATGTCAAGAAATAGATTGTGGAATCATCAGACTTAGTCTAATAAGGTGAAGATTGCCTATATGTTTTTTGTTTCCATGTTTTCAATTTTAGCTCTTGGTTTCCTGCAAGCAAAAACAACATCTAGCCTTGCATTGATTTAAAAGTTATCACAAAATTAATTTCAGCTATATTTTCAGAAATGCTTGTTGTTGTTGTTGTTTAGTCATTTAGTCGTGTCCGACTCTTCGTGACCCCATGGACCAGAGCACGCCAGGCACTTCTGTTTTCCACTGCCTCCCACAGTTTGGTCAAACTCATGTTGGTAGCTTCGAGAACGCTCTCCAACAATCTTGTCCTCTGTCGTCCCCTTCTCCTTGTGCCCTCCATCTTTCCCAACATCAGGGTCTTTTCCAGGGAGTCTTCTCTTCTCGTGAGGTGGCCGAAGTATTGGAGCCTCAGCTTCAAGATCTGTCCTTCTAGGGAGCACTCAGGGCTGATTTCCTTAAGAATGGATAGGTTTGATCTTCTTGCAGTCCAGTATTCTCAGCAGATGAGTTCATGTTTAGGGGTTGGCATAGCTCAACAGAATTTTTGGCCTTGGCAAAGTGTTACCTTGGTAGACTAAACTATGAGGGTTGCTAGTTTTCTCAAACGTTGCTAATTTAAACATAAAATTTTGTCTCAATTTTAAGCAATTACATTAAAAAGTTACTTTTCATTATTTAACTCAATCAGCCTGAAATTAATAAAATCTTTACAACCACAAAATGTGCTTATTAGGGCAAGCCAAAAGCCGGAGACTGCAAAATTAAAACAAGAAGTGCATGGTAAAGTACAATAAAGTTTCTGATATTTCACTTTAGATTTGGGTCATTCCACATAGCTCTCATATTTAATATTCCATGTAATCTTATGTAATTACACTGAATGAAAAAGTATGTAATTCCCCACCCCCCCTCGGGGCTTGAGAAGGATTTAATCTTTTTACATTATACCATAGATTTGATTCTAAGGATTTTATCCATGCACTCTGATTTTTGGCAAGTAACTCATAGACAGGCAAAGAATGGCGATGTGCATCTTTCCCTCCCCTCTCCTTTTTGTAATCATAGAAGTTAGAAGCCATTGTGAATAAATCTTCACAAGGAGAAGAAGAAGAAGAAGAAGAAGAAGAAGAAGAAGAAGAAGAAGAAGAAGAAGAAGAAGAAGGGTTTGGATTTGATATCCCGCTTTATCACTACCCTAAGGAGTCTCAAAGCGGCTAACAATCTTCTTTCCCTTCCTCCCCCACAACAAACACTCTGTGAGGTGAGTGAGGCTGAGAGACTTCAGAGAAGTGTGACTAGCCCAAGGTCACCCAGCAGCTGCATGTGGAGGAGCGGAGACGCGAACCCGGTTCCCCAGATTACGAGTCCACCACTCTTAACCACTACACCACACTGGCTTCTTGTGCCCATCTTGTGTTTGTGCTGCTGAGGAACGGGTACCGTTTGTAATACAATGAAGAACTAAAGCAGTATTCTGTTGCAGAAACCAGAAATATATATACAATTCTTTTTTTACTTTTATAAAGATGCTGCAAATAAAGTGTACATAGTGATGGAGACTTCCAGTTGCCAATGTGTGTGTGCTGATGACTGCCTTGCCGGCTAAGATTAACACTTTGTGGCTTCAGCCATTGTCTAATTCACAAACACAAACACACCTGTTGTTATTTTGCATATATTTTTGCCTTTTAGATAGAACAGTGTTAGGGAAGATGTGGTCCCAGGGTCAGGGATAATGAAAGCATCATTCTAGTAATATCTGGATAGCCACAGGTTCCCTATCACTGTTTGGACTTTGGAAGATGCCTCCTAAGGATGATAGAAGGATTGGCTACCCTTGATATAGACAATTAGAAGCTTATCATGAGAGAGAGAGAAGACACACAGCCCAAGTTATGATTTGGCATTGAAGCAACCACATTTTCCTTATGTTTTACTGATGTGGTCTTATGTTTCTATAAATGTTTATGCATTTTATAATGTTTGCACAATATGGGCTGTTGTATATGTTTTTAAAGCAATCGGGCAGTTCTCGTTAATGCTTAAAATATTTAAGTTTTTTAAAAAATGGTGGCAAAAATGCTCTTGCTAAAAAAAAATGCAGAGAGAAAACTATATTGACACCATATAATAATAATAATAATAATTTATTATTTATACCCCGCCCATCTGGCCGAGTTTCCCCAGCCACTCTGGGCGGCTTCCAATCAAATATTAAAACGATACAGCATTAAATATTAAAAACTTCCCTAAACAGGGCTGCCTTCAGATGTCTTTTAAAAATAGGATAGCTGCTTATTTCTTTGACATCTGCTGGAAGGGCGTTCCACAGGGCAGGCGCCACTACCGAGAAGGCCCTCTGTCTGGTTCCCTGTAACCTCGCTTCTCGCAATGAGGGAACCGCCAGAAGGCCCTCGGCGCTGGATCTCAGTGTCCGGGCTGAACGATGGGGGTGGAGACGCTCCTTCAGGTATACAGGACCGAGGCCATTTAGGGCTTTAAAGGTCAGTACCAACACTTTGAATTGTGCTCGGAAACGTACTGGGAGCCAATGTAGATCTCTCAGGACCGGTGTTATGTGGTCCCAGCGGCCACTCCCAGTCACCAGTCTAGCTGCCGCATTCTGGATTAATTGCAGCTTCCGGGTCACCTTCAAAGGTAGCCCCACGTAGAGCGCATTGCAGTAGTCCAAGCGGGAGATAACCAGAGCATGCACCACTCTGGCGAGACAGTCCGCGGGCAGGTAGGGTCTCAGCCTGCGTACCAGATGGAGCTGGTAGACAGCCGCCCTGGACACAGAATTAACCTGTGCCTCCATGGACAGCTGTGAGTCCAAAATGACTCCCAGGCTGCGTACCTGGTCCTTCAGGGGCACCGTTACCCCATTCAGGACCAGGGAGTCCCCCACACCTGCCCGCCCCCTGTCCCCCAAGAACAGTACTTCTGTCTTGTCAGGATTCAACCTCAATCTGTTAGCTGCCATCCATCCTCCAACGGCCTCCAGACACTCACACAGGACCTTCACCGCCTTCACTGGTTCTGATTTGAAAGAGAGGTAGAGCTGGGTATCATCCGCATACTGATGAACACCCAGCCCAAACCCCCTGATGATCTCTCCCAGCGGCTTCATATAGATATTAAAAAGCATGGGGGAGAGTACGGAACCCTGAGGCACCCCACAAGTGAGAGCCCAGGGGTCTGAACACTCATCCCCCACCACCACTTTCTGAACACGGCCCAGGAGGAAGGAGCGGAACCACTGTATAACAGTGCCCCCAGCTCCCAACCCCTCTAGACGGTCCAGAAGGATGTTATGGTCGATGGTGTCAAAGGCCGCTGAGAGATCCAGCAGAACTAGGAAACAGCTCTCACCTTTGTCCCTAGCCCGCCGGAGATCATCGACCAGCGCGACCAAGGCAGTTTCAGTCCCATGATGAGGCCTGAATCCCGATTGGAAGGGATCCAAATGGTCCGCATCCTCCAGGCGTGCTTGGAGTTGTTCAGCAACCACCCGCTCAATCACCTTGCCCAAGAATGGAAGATTTGAGACTGGGCGATAGTTGGCCATATTGGCCGGGTCTAAAGATGGTTTTTTAAGAAGCGGTTTAATGACCGCCTCTTTCAGCGGGTCTGGGAAGACTCCCTCGCGGAGGGAAGCATTCACCAGCCCGCAGAGCCCATCGCCCAGCCCTTCCCGACTCGCTTTTATTAGCCAGGATGGGCAAGGATCAAGGAGACAGGTGGTCGGTTTCACTCGTCCAAGCAGCCTGTCCACATCCTCGGAAGCAACAGATTGGAATTGATCCCAATCTCCCATGTAGGGAGTGGCCCTTGACTATAAGTTTAAAATACAAAAATGGTAAAAATAAATCTCCTTTCTACTTGATTGGCCGAACATGTATAGTGCTTTATAGTATGAACAAAAACGACACATTCCTACCCCATGGAGTTTCTGTTTAGTTTTTTGGCATTGTGGGGTGAAAAGAAGTTGACAGAGTTGATAGGCAAGAGGTCAAATTAATGTTCTGGAGAAGGAACAACCCTTGCACATTTTTTTTTTTTGAATTTTGAATAAACTCCCCTTTGATTTTCATACTGTGAAGTTAAAAATGGAATAGTGCTTTGAATAGTGCTTCACTTGCAATTCAGGCTTGTATGATTTTTTTTTCTTTTGGTATGTATGTTTAGTACAATGAGATTTGTCACTTATGGGTAGAGAAGACCAAATTCTTTTGGAAAATCACATTGAGAAAATACAGAATATTATTATCCATTTTTATGGATAATATCGTTTCTTTTAAAATCACGAAGAAGAATGAGCTCTTGACAAATTGCTTTAGCTAACCCCATGAAGCCAGGTTGGGTTATAAAAAAGAGTCACTGTTCCAAATACCAAATACTCTTTTTTCAATGAAAAGAATCACTCAGTGGGGAAGTAGGTTTGCAAAAAGTGTGGAGGGAAGGGCAATGAATGAACTTCTATAGAATGAATATCAGTAGGATTCTTCATGCGGTATGAGCAACATGTTTTAAGAAAATGAGAACCCCGGTGGGGTAGGTATTATTTTTTTATCATTTATTAAATTTATATACTGCCCTTCATTTGAGGATCACAGGGCGGTTTACTGATAGCCTAAATAAGGAGTATGGTATTCAGTAACTGAAGTCCGGGAATAATATCACCTAAGATATGTAATATCAAGCATTGGGATTGCCCTATGTGGTCTCTGGATTTGGGGTAATCCTCTATATGTAATGGGGTCACTTGATCTTCACCAGAGGACAGTCTGTTCCCTCACCGTCCTGACATAATCAAGTTATCACACGTTATTTTATTAATTTGAAAAACTGCAATAATGTGGAAAAGTATGATATAGAAACTATTGCTCACATTATCTAGCTGAATGGTCACTACTCTTACTTGGCAAATAAGAACATTCAGAGGAAATATATATGTATTTGAAAATGATCAATGTGCCGTATTAGCCTTCCCAGAAGCACAGCCAATATTCTGTTTTTCAAGAGCAGGCCTACCGATCTAATTTTGTTTGTATCATATAGATGCCTGAGGCAGTTTATAATGGCACCGAAGTATTCTAAATGATATCTATTGGGAGGAACAAATATATTGGCAATAGGTAACTGATAAAGTCATAGGACTGGAAAGTTGTCCCTGATTTAGTAGTTATAATACGAAGTTAGAATAAATGATTCTTAACCTTTCTGAATAACCTTATTAAAAGATCCCCCCCAAACCAGAATTATTATTATTTATTTAAAAGGGGCTATATTCTATTACCATGTCTTTTCTTTTGTATTTGCTGTTCAGCTTAATTGAGGTTCCCTGTGTACTGCAGAGTTTCCTGCTGGGATAGGATCAGCCACAGGCAGCTCAGCAACTTCTACCTGTGAAGGTTGCTTTCTAGTAAGCAATACTGTTGCACAGATGAAGTACAAAGATCTAATGAGACCTCCAAGGAGCCAAAGTGCCTGGCATTCTCTTCCTTTCTTTGTCCTTTCTCTGTTTCTTCTGGCACAAACACTGTTTTGCCTAGCATGCAATTAGCATTGGCCCTTTATCATATACTGCATTGCAGTTTGTCTCAAAGCCAGCCTGTTTTATTTTTCATAAGTGACTAATGATATTTCTGTATTTAATTTAACAACACTTGCATATTAGCACTGTTTACAGATCAGCATTTACTATAACACATTTATCTTATTTTCTTATTATATTTGCCTCCAGGGTTCAAAGGTCGGCGCAATTTTAGGGCTAGGCCAAAAGATGGGGTACTTTTCATAACAATTTTCACAAGTGAGGATGCTCTCCCCCCCACCCCCCACACTTTTTAAGGAATCAACAGGATTTTGCAGCAAGTTGAATGAAGGTGCAGAGAGCAATTGATGATCTAATTAGCTGGTTCATCCAGCAGAAAGCATTGCCTTCATTATCATTGACTTCTTTCCCCTCATTGATGTTGTATACACAATTAGATTTGTATACACAAATCTAATTGGTTAATTGTGATGTTATCATTTCACAAGTGATCCCCGATTTGCTGGAATCACTCTAGGAAAGAGAATTAAGCCATAAGCAGATATAAATGTTTCCGAAACCACCAAACAGAGAGACAAAGTGGCAGTGAATAGCAGCCAAAGAGGATTGATATAGAATTAATTTACAACTATTAATTTACAAGGCAGTCTCAACTTTTCTCGTAATGGGTTTATGCAAAGAAAAGAAAACATTACTGTTCTAGTCAAAGTGAACTTGGACAACAGGAGAACACTTTTATAAGGTTCTGTTAATTGTATGATCCCATCGCAGATTATGTGCTTTAAAAGCACAGAAAAGCAGCACTGCTTTTCAATATGTATTTCCATTTACTTTGCAGATTTGGTAGTGTTAATGACTCCCTTGTTGCTTCTTCCAGCTTCTGGGAAATGAAATTGTTAGCGAGGCAATGGAGGAATTTGTTGGACCTTGCAATCTTGGCAGAGTTTGAGTTCTAGCAGATATGGGGGTAGCTGAAGCCTCCCATGACTGCTATATCTCTTTTTGAATGTTTGGTAATCTGCTCTAGGAAAAACATAATCAAAATCTTCTGTCTTTCTTGGAGGTCTATAGCAGACACCCACAATAAAGTCACCGTTGTTTCCTTCTCCTGCAGTTTTTACCCATATACGCTTAATCTGTCTTCCATGCTCCAGGTCATGGATCTCTTTTACAGGAGAAAATTGCAAAAGATAAGTAGAAGATGGAATTTCAGCCAGTGTATATTGCATAACAGAAACCAAAAACAAGCAACACAGCAGCCAATGAAAGTAGTACCTGTATATATATTTTTCTTTTCTTGTATAATAACAGAAAGACAACGGACAGTGATCCGGTATTGACACTGTTTCGTCAGCATATAACTCAACATACAATTTGACTCATATAACTCATTGTATGTTGAGTTATATGCTGAAGAAGATGTACACGCAACAGTGTCAATACCGGATCACTGCCCGTTGTCTTTCTGTTATTATACAAGAAAAGAAAAAAATATATACTACTTTCATTGGCCGCCGTGTTGCTCATTTTTAGTTTCTGTTTGAAGATTGCAACACAGGTTTTTTTATCTTGCTAAGTGTATATTGCATGACAAACTTCAAACTTTTTGGCTCTGGTAGGTGTTTGGCCTGTTGTTCAGATGCTGTTTGGCCAGATATGGATCTTTTTGCCTTGTCTTCTCTTTCTATTAGTTTCTTGTAGTTTATCACCTGGTTCCTACTTGTTGATTCTTGTAAATTTGTTGTTTGTATAAACTAAAGAACAATATTGGTTCTTTTTTGTTGTTTGTATATTAACAAAATAGGCCAACTTCAGTGCCTCTTTTGAGGTGGGAGAAACATGTTTTTAATAAATACATAAAAGCTTATTTGCAGTCTAAAATTGGTATGCCAAATCCCATATAGTGGCAGTTATGGGAAAGTATTTCTTAATTAAAATACTTGTACGCTTTTCCATCTTAAACAAGATCCTCCATATTTATCAAGATCCTCCAAGACAGTTAACTACAGGACTGAATCCAAGGAACACACAGTACTTATTTGCCTAATAAAGTGGCTTGCAACTAGTTCCTCCATAGACACAAAATATGTATAAAGGCACAGTCCTCAAACCACAGGCCTTATTTGCAAATCTTCCTGTCTTGTTTCTGAGCATTCATGGAATACTATCACGATGTGCTTTCATCATGATTACTCACAACTTTGGGTGGTATTCAACTGTGTTTTACTTAGAGTATACCCTTGAAATAAATGGGACTGACTTAACCGTGCTCATTAATGTCAATGCACCTACTTTGAGTAAAATTTGATTGAATCCCACCCCGTACTTTTTTTAAAAAAATGAAAGCCACAGACATCTAAAAATCTAATAATCATTTTGAAGTTCAACAATAATATGTAGTGGAGGGCTATGAGTATAATGAAACAACTTGGTATTTATGGTAAAGGAGAGTGAAGCAACATAAACTTTACAAACTTTTTGCACTGCTGTTAGTTTTGTTCTAAAATACCAAACGACAACAACAACCAAAAAGTAAAAAATTATCACTGGGGTGACTGGAAAACGTAACAACATTTAAATTTCTGCTGTATATGGAATGATAGGTATATTATGGTTTTATAAACTCTTGGGCAAAACCAAGCATATTAGCGTTCAAGGAAGTCACCAGTAATTTTGAGGAAGAGTTCATTTAGTGGCTGAAATGAAAGGGAAATAAAAATGAAATGATGCTGCAGATGTCTTGGAAATATATGTGTAAATGGGAGAGCTTGTGGATCGTTTTAGCATGTAATCATAAAACAAGTCATGAACGTCTCTATAAACAGAAAATAGTATAGATGATTAAAATCAAGCCGTTATGTGAGTACAAATTAATTTAGCAGAAACAGTTATTTAAACAGTAAAAGAGTCTCAAGTAGCTGGGTTTCTCAAGATAAGAAAAGGCATTTTTGTGTCTTGGTGATTAGCAGGATGGTGCAGAAATACCTGTTGTTGTGAGTGAAATGAAACAATTTGCAAAGATAGTGTAATTGGTAATTACATGAGCACGATTTCGCTGGTAATTGTGGATTTTGACTTTCAGTGTGGAATCAGTAATTTGGGTTTCATAATCCAGACTTAATTATGACAATAACCTTTAAGAGATGAAGACAAAGCAAGTCTGTCAGAGGCTTCACAGTGAAGATAATTCCATTTCAGATTGCACCTCTAATTAAGACAGCTGAAAATATGTCCCTGTAGTGCAGCCAACTCAGCTGTAGGGTTTTCCCTATGCTTCAGGCAGATTGTTGTTGTTTTTAATCATATCTAGTCTGTTGTATTTTTAGACTTCCTTTAAAAATAAAAAAGCAAGGTGCCTGTGATTTTTGCAAGAGCCATCCATCCAAAATTCTGCATACCTGGCTTCTCTTTGAAACAGGAGGAACTGTAGCTCAGTAGGAGTGCATGCAAAAAGTCCCAGGTTGAATAGGTAGCATCTCTTGGTAGAACTTTGGGAGACTCCTGCCTGAAACACCTGGGGAGCCACTGCCACTCAGCAGTACATATCAAGCTACATGGACCAATCGCCTGACTTGTTATATGGCAGCTTCCTTTGCTCCTAAAGAAGTTTGTTGTCACAAGAGAACAAGGAGCGGAAACTAGGGGCTTATGGGTCCAGATCTGTGTGTCTTCAGCCTTGCAAATAAGCCCACAAAACTTTAAAACTTTAACAGCACATCCTGCCCACAAATATGTTGATTAGATATTGGTGACAATTATTACCATACCCGTCCAAATGAGTGGACATTTGCAAGACTTGTATGCTTTGTCTTTTTATATGGTTGCCTTCATTCATCTCAGATAAATTTGGCATATTGTGAGATCATTGGCCTTTTGAGACCTGGCCCCATCTGCGGAATGTGAACTTTTTTTTTATTTTGTCCATTTTTAATCTTTTTTGGGGGAGGGGTGTATGCAAAGAAGGTCATTGACTCTTGTATTTTTGATATTTTTTGGTGAAGGTGCTGTTTAAGAACATAGTAGACCTGTTAGGTTAGATCAAATGCCTGTCCTGTAAAGCACCATGTTTCCCATGATGGCCGGCCTGATGCCTATAGGAATCTCACAGGAAGGACATGGATATAATAGCCTTCTTCAGCTGTATTATCCAAGAATTTGTCTACCCCCCCTTTATAAAATCATTGCCTCATCTTGTAAAGACTCACATTATGAACTGTATGAAGAAGTACTTCCTCTTGTCTATCAAGAGTCTTCTACCACTTGGCTTCATTGGTTCTCATATTAAAAGAGAGGCAGAATAAATTCTCCCTTTCTCTATTTTCTCCACATCGCGCATACATTCTATTACGTATATCATTCACTGATTGGTTGCTCCAATCCTTTGTTAATGCTGGTGGTTGTTTTCTGCACCTTTCCCCCCTGTTCAATAGGAATTCTGAGTAGACATGGTTAGGGATTGCACTTTAAATGTGTATACTTTTTTTTTCTTTTTAACTTTAAAATGGGCTGCATTTTAGCTCCTGGCTCCTTTAAAATAGTTATTTAAACAATGCTCATGTCTAAAAAATATATGTCAGAGTGCAGATGTCATCTAGCTATTGAAAATACCAATTTCAAAAGAAATTGCAATGCTGTCTGCTCAAACAGGCATTAGAAGAGAAGGAAGATGGATTAGGAAAGAGGATGGGAGCACAAGAGAGATTTATCCAAGCATATTGAACTCTGGGTCTCTATGGGCAAAAGTACCCAGAAGTAACATGTAAACCTCAGTTCTGCCACTACTACTATTTGTAAAAAGAAAGAAAAAATGAAAGAAAAAAGACAGATAATGTTCTCCCTCAAGGACAGTGCCAGAATAATAGTTGGACAATAATGTTATAGGATAAATCCCATAGAGGATTGAAGAGGTTTTGTCTTGACAGTTCTGTAATAACATGTCTGGACAAAACAGAAACCTTCAACAGTGAAGTTCCTGTGGATTCCAGGCTGCACGACTAAACAAATAAGACTAAACAAATTTACAGGGTGGTGGTGGTTTTGGCCTGGGGCGTTTCCATATAATAGATTAATGGAGTTGTAGAACTGGAAGGGAACACGTGGGTCATCTAGTCCAACCCCCTGCAATGCAGGAATATTTTGTCCAACTTGGAGCTCACCCATACCCCTGATGGGTCTCATGCTCTACCAACTGAGCTACATGTTTAAATGCATTTGCTTTTATTTTTAGAGTGACACTTGAATTAGCCTGTCCCGTACAACAGCATGATAGGGTGGTGGTCCGGTTCGGGGCATTCTTGGTGAAAACAGATGATTTAGCCCAGACTCTTTTCAGACTAGGTTTGGGCTTGGGTTTGGCAGTGAAACAGCCTTGGTTGCCCTCATGAATGGCATATGTCTGGACAGAGATGGAGAAGAGTGTCTCTGCAGTTTAGATACCATTGACCATGGTATCCTACTGGGCTACTCCTATCTGGCACCTGCTAAAAACATTCCTGTTTAGACAAGCCTACCCAGATGCTTAGAAAGTTGAGATTCTGTTTTAGTAGCATAACTTTTGCATGTTTTCAAGTATGGTTGTAATTTTTTCTTGATTTTACTGTTTTATCTTTTGTAAACTGCTTTGAGGGTGCGTGGGTTTTTTTTGCAATCAAGGGGTGTATAAATTTTATTAAATAAATGTAAATGAATGAATGAAAACTCAGCATTTAAATGTAAACTTATAGACAATCTATGCATATTTGCCATCAGCTGTAGTTTTGGAGTCAGAGTGTTGGCCCACTAAGTGAGTTGCCTCAGAATGAAGTGAGATGCAGAAAGAAAAATCCATACTTCTGTAGTTTTAGAGTTTGGGTACAATTCTAAAGATCAATTTTAATGTCTATGTCCAACCTAATGGGTAATCCTGATTGTGTGTCAATAATTTGGTTATTTCACCATATGTATGTATGTATTAATGACTTTTGTAAGCTGCTATCGGCTAGCATTCAGGACATTAATCTTAGAAATAAATGACTGTGGATGACGGTGCATTTCAAAGCATCTGAAGGAGTTCAGATATTGGTTAAAGATTGCAACCCATGTAAGTTTTAGTAAATGTCCTAGTATAGATTGTGTAATTGCTGCACAATTTGACGTTGAGACAAATGCTTGGCGAGAATCCCAATACATTTATTTTCTGCATTTTAAAAGCTAGTAATCTGCTTTATAGAATATATGAAATATATTTCACTTTGAACAGTTCAGAGACCTCAAACAGTAACAATGAATAGTCTGAGGCAAACACCTATATTTTCACGAGCTGAATAATCATGCCAGAATATAATTGGAAACATAATTTTTCATTACTTTTGTAATATAATCTCTTCGTGCACTTGTGACCTCTGTGTCATGGTGATAATACTCATGTTTCTTCAATGAGTAATTGAATAATGATGAATTTTTTGTTCCCCTCTAAGGTATTATAGAGCAGACTCTGTTATACAAATGGAACAGCAATACAAGCTTTGCAGTTTTTAAAAAAAAAAAATAACGCAAGAGTACTCTACCTGACTGAGTTTAAATGGCAAGATTATTAATACTCCAACTCAAATTCACATTGTGGCTCTTTTTCTAAGATAAGATGCAAGAATTCTGCATCAGGGGAATGCTGCCTTAAAGCCTTAGCAAATCTCCACATGCACCCCTTTTAAACCCCAATATTTGAGTTCAATTAACACTAACAATGTTCTGTGCATTTTACCCTGGATGTGGCTTTCCCCTTTGTTTAATGACTTTCACTGAGAAGTTTATATGACTGTTGAGATTTCCAATGCACGAAAGCATCAGTTTGTAGTGGATTAAAAGATGTGGAAGGCAGTGAGAACTGTTGGGACTTAACAGTCCACACATTTATTTCTCTTCAGCCCACAGGCATCCAATACATACATACCTGTACATACATATTTAAAATTTCATATTGGTATTTTTTGTAATGGAAGTCATGAAAGTGTCAAATATATTAGGCACATTAGCCAGTTCTTACAGAACACTGCAATTTGGCTACCACAATTGGTTTTTAACATAGTTGTTTCTTTGAATAAACCTAATCATTTAATCCAGCCTCAGGTATGAAATATAAAGGAAATGGCATATTTCCACCTCTGTACTGTAGCCAGGCACTAAGGTTCATGGAGATTTGTTGGGCTAACATGGCAACATTAGTTTTTTTGTGTTTGTTTTTTTTTTAAATCTGTTTTGATCGCCAAATGAAGATAATTCTTATAATGCTGAGCTGCATAAGTACCAGGAGGAAGACTCGTTTCCTGGCTGCCTTTCATATGATCTTTATTGTATATCCATGATTGTGTCACCAGGCAGAATTTAGTAATACCATGGATTGTTCATGCTGGTGGAGAAATAGGAAAGATGCTTTCATCTGTTAGGGGCTGGATGGAGTGAAGGTGAGGTACATTTCAAAATGTCTGAGGAGAGGAAAGAAGAAGCAAATCAAGCAAATGAAAACCCACAAATACATATGAACACTGAGGAAATCTACCATGTGCCTATGGATGAAAGAGCTGTGGCTATTATCTGTGAAGGAGCTGTAGTTGTAAAGCATGTGATTTCTCTGTGGAATTCAGTCTAAGGTTTAGGAAAGCTTGAGTAGGTCTCTTGATGGGATTAGTGTGTGCACTTTAAAATTCTGGTACCGGTATTTGTTTGACTGAACCATTGCTGTACTTGAGAGTATTGCTTTATGCCAATTCATTCATTCATTTTTCTAAATTTGAGAATGAATTTGCATACACACTGTCAGATTCGCTTATTGCTCATGAGTAAAGACCAAGTCCGTCTTGTCTTTCAACTATTTTATTGTGCAAAGTATGTACAGTGCAGAGCTATCCTAAAACATGACCACCTAGTCGCTAGCAGAATCCGGAAGTGCCCCCCTCCTGTTGCGGCGCCAACACCAGAGTCTCAGCACCCTAAAGTGCCGCCTCCTTTCTCCCCTGACCCTTCTGCGTAAAGCAGGCGCCGGAAACGGTGTCTCCCCCTCAGAGTGGGTCTGCTGAGCTGTGCTGGGTCTCTCTGCATCATCCTGGGGACCTCTTCCCACCTGGCTCCTTCCTGGTAACTCCTCCTCCCCCGGGGAGGAGCTGGCAGACTCACTGGGAGACGTGTCCGTCAACAACAGAGGCTGAAGCTGCCGGTACCCACTCAGTGCCGGACTGGCAGGGGAGGGCACGTCCCTGACACACATCTAGATTATTTTCCTTTTGTAGTCAGAGATGCTATCCAGGTCACTGGAATTCCAGTGCAGATATAGTAATTAATAGAATATTATGTTAGGATAATAGGAAATAACCTTATACTAAGTTAATCCATCTAGCTCAGTTATTGCCTACATTGACTGGCAGAGGCTTTCCAGTCTTTCAGGCAGGGGACCTTCCTAGACCAACCTGGGGATTCCAGGGATTGAACCTGGTACCTTCTGCATGCACCTTTGGGTCTTGTTTGAACTCCTTCAATAGAATAGCCTCTATGTCTTACCATTTCCCCATTTCCCAAATTTAAGATGAGACTCCTCTCAGGTGGTCCTTTGACATTGGCAAGATAAAGTAGATTTTGGAACACACCAACTCTGCTTATTGAAACTACAGCAAGAACAGCACTCCCAAAGAAATAAGATTACTTGATTGCTAACTGGCACAGTGTGTAATTCTCTAATTCTAAGTATAGTTTTTTTTTACTGAGCCTGAATTGAAGAGTGAATAATTTTTATGGCCGTGAGGGAGCGTCAATCTTCCTTCCATTAAAAAGTTCATGTGACAGCTAACTTGCTTTTCATGTGGTGAACCCTATAATTAAATTATTTGTGTATTCATGTTGTTTTAACAGATTAAAGGTTCTGTGTGGAAGACTTAAGTGTACTGTTCATTTGAGGCTGGACAAGAACTTCTAACTTTTGACAGCTGAAGATGTTGTTACTATGGAAACAGATGTTCCTGCTTTTCTTTGTTGGCTGCCTTGGAGGTGAGGATATATGTTTATCTATAATTTCTAAATTAGAGCTGCAACTGAATCATTCCTTTCAAAATAAAATGTTGCAACAGTAAAGCTAAACTTTTCAGTCCATTAAAAATAAGTGCATTATAAATTTGGAACATTAATGGAGTATAAAAACAACTCATTTTCCTGTGTTGGTTATTACATGCAGCTTGCAAACACAGATATTCAAAGAAAGGAGAGCCATTCCCTAAAAGTTATAAAGAAAAATATGTGGTGGTGATAAACCTAGATGCGTGCATTAAAATGAACACCGATATATATTTTTTTTAATTTTTTTTAATTTTTAAAAATTTAATTTTATTAGGTTAAAATAAATGTGTACAAGAAAAACACACATTACACAGACATACCATCCAGCACATAAAACCACACATATACCATACCAACCTCCCCAATCACAATTAGCCTCATTAAACCAATCCACATCCTTACCAATCTCTAACATCCACATTTTAACCTATCTCACACTGATCTCTCCATTCTTACCCATCATACATCCCTCTTTTATTCCCTTCTTCAATACATTCTCTCCCCTTCCTCTCCCCCCACCCTCACTAAACTTCCCTCCCCCTCGAGAACCCCCCCTTTTACACTCCTTATTATATTTATTATTACTTACATACATTCAAAATGAACACCGATATATTGAATAAGTAAGAATGTATATTTAAAATATGACATCCAATGCAAACAAGCAGACAAATCAGCATAAATACCCAAGTGGTACAGCAGCAACAAAATTGTTTAAAAGTTTGGCAAAGGCTTTCACCATTACAAAATGATTCTGCCCAGCTCAATGGTGGCTTGATCTATCCATTTTGAGAATTCTTAACCATGAACAAAACTTGAGTATCCTTCACTGTCAGATTTAATGGTATGATGTTTCTAAAAAGCATACAGAGCTGGGTGGAATTTAGTGCACTCAAGGTGCAGGGTCTAGAAGCAATAATCCACTCAAGGAGCAACTTTATTTTGGTTTTAGAGCAGTAAGAGTAGTGTGGCATAGTCAGGGATCCTGTCATTGAGAAGCACTACAGTTGGCTGATGTTCCAGTCCTGCCCAGTTGCCAGGTCCACTAGCATAGGTCAATCTGATGAGCCCCATAGGCAACCTGGGGTGCTGTGGCCCAGCACCAACCCTATCCAGCTGAGCTTTTGTGCAGACATCAGTTTGCCAAGATCCATGAGGGAGACCCACCCAAAGGGAAGCAGGGTGCCCCTCCCCTGCTCACCCCCTATCATATTACATACATATACATTCTCAGGTTTCCTGATTTAATCAGCACATAAACCAATACATACAGCAATGCATAAAAGGTAAAGGGACCGCTGACCATTAGGGCCAGTCGTGACCGACTCTGGGGTTGCGGCGCTCATCTCGCTTTATTGGCTGAGAGCCGGCGTACAGCTTCCAGGTCATGTGGCCAGCATGACTAAGCCGCTTCTGGCAAACCAGAGCAGCACACAGAAACGACGTTTACCTTCCCGCCAAAGCGGTTCCTATTTATCTACTTGCACTTTGACTTGGTTTTGAACTGCTAGGTGGGCAGGAGCTGGGACCGAGCAACGGGAGCTTACCCCGTCACAGGGATTCGAACCGCCGGCCTTCTGATCAGCAAGCCCTAGGCTCTGTGGTTTAACCCACAGCGCCACCTGGGTCCCTACAGCAATGCATATCACTGTGTAAAAAAGTTGTGTATCTATCTATATTATAAAACTATTTGGCAGAAATACAGTACCACATGGAGTTTGACTCTATCACATGTATTAACCATATCTTTGCATATAATTTTGCATATTGTTCACTTTGGGGGGGGCGGGGAGAGAAATCAACTAAGAAAAAGCCTCAGATATAAGCCAGTGCTCAATGGAAGAAGTGGACTGAAGTAAGCAAAGGTTGATCAGGTTGAAACCGCCAAATACCACGTATAAATACAATTAAAACAGATTCCTCCTCTGTTGCTAGTAAGGAACCACTGAATTTCATTAAGAAGGACTTAGAAAGCTGTCTCCAGATGGTTTGTTTAACGTTGCATGAGGTCTTCAACAAATAACAAAGGTATAAAAACGAAACCATTCAGAGCTGTTACAAACACTGCCTTGTGCACTAAACTACTGTGCATCGTACAGTGAAGGGAGATGAAATACACCTTCTCAGACTTTGAAAGCTGAACTCAAGTTATGAAAAACCACATATATACACTTCATTCATATGAAGGACAACAATCCTGCAACCACTTAAAATAGATGGAGATGATGTACCATGCTTATAAAAAGCAGCTCAGTTCTAGCAGTTCATAGAATCATAGAATTGTAGAGTTGGAAGAGACCCCAAGAGTCATCTAGTCCAACCCCCTGCAATGCCCACAACAACCCCTGGTTTGGCTCGAACCACCACCCTTCTGATTAAAAGCAAGATGCACAAAGCCATTGTGTCACTGGGGGCTCTGAGCTCTGTTTGAACTCATGCTGCAATGCCTCAGTGTCCACATCCATCAAGTCATGGGACTTGAGGTTTTCAATAGCAAACACTTCGTCAACATGAAGTTGGTGATATCTAAATACGAGGAGGACAGTAAAAGCACATGCTTTGCTTGTGAAGGGTTCCAGGTTCGGTCCTTGACATCTCCAGGTAGAACTGGGTAAGACAGCTGCCTGAAATCCTAGAGAGTCACTGGTGTGAACAGTACTGAGCTAGTTGAACCAATGGTCTGATTTGGGATGGCATATGTCATCCCTGTGGGTGGTTCTCCAACATTGTGTGAGCAGACTTTCATTCACCTTTCACCCCCAGTTTGATAGATAGTTGCTTTGCTATACTTGCGCTTTTACTGATGCCATTCAGATTCCCTGCTGTGCCTAACTTTACGGTATTGCTATACTTGCCTTTGAGAGGTGTTGGAATTCCTGATTTTGTCTGTGGCTTCATTCACTGAATGAGCAAAATGAAGGGAAGGGCTATAGTTGTTGCAAGTAGTTACACCTGGGAGCTTCAGCAAGCCTAAGTGCTTCTCTGTAGTGACAAGGGCAAAATGAGACCTTACTCATACACTTCCACACATTGTTTAGCCACCAATTTGCTCTGTCTGTTTGTTCTAATTGTTCTCATAACAGTTCTTACCCCCCAAAGGATTTTGAAGGCTATGAGTGAGATTATAAACATCTTGAAAGTGCAAAGGGTAAAAGAAAAGACAACGTTTCTCAATTTTCAATAAGTGGGAAAGCCCCTTGAGATGTAGGAAGGAGGGAACTGCTTAGAAAGCTGCGAGAGAGATCCTAATACAGCCCTGAGCTTTTATATGAGAAACACATTCTAGCTGTACTGGAAGTTTGGCTGTATGGTGCATTTCATGGTATCTGTTCCATCATGTTTGAATGTAAGCTTTTTTTGCAAGTTATTTTTTAATGACAGTTAGGTTTAAGCTATTGGTTCTGTTTCTGAACATGTATTGCACATATTTTCTGGCTAAATTTATTATAAATCTTGAATGAGAATAGCTTCAAGGAGAAAAAAGGATATTTGTTCTATTCTAAAACATTAAAAGGCTGCTCAAAACAGAAAATCATTAATGGGATCTTGGCCAAATTTTAGAAATGTAGGCTATTATAAAATGAGAAACTGCAGCTGAGTGAAAGAGCACTAAGATTACACACATATTGGTTTGACTGTTAAGAATAATCTGTGTTGGAGACTGTACCTACTTGTTTTTAGGTGTGGAGCTAGGCATTAGAAAGAAATTCTGAAAACTTGAATTCCGCCTCTAAAAACTTAAAACTTCGTTTAACTGTCCTGCTTATTGTCAGGCATCTGCACTGTAGGAACAGCCTTTCAGATGGTGAGGGAAGCAAATGCTGTGTCTCTCCCCACCCCAAAGCAGGAGGATTTTGATTTGACCACCCATTCCAAATAGGACTCCTGCAGGATTGTACCATATGAACACCAGCGGTCTTTAATTTAATTGTATAGTTAATCTCATAATCTATTAGTATATTTCCTCAAATTCATTCTTCCTTCAAATTGTGTGTTTATGTATTTGTATGTGCATGTGATACGAAGTTTGCTTCACAAGCTAGTTGGCATTCTTGTATAAAGGTATAATATTAATTATTGATATTGACATGAATTAAAACAGAATTACAAGATTTTTTTCTACTGAAAGTAAGCACTATAATTTATTGTAAGGAGGAATAGTCAAATTTTCTACACATTATGCAGTCTAAGTAGATTTTTAGAGAAAGGTTGTGATTGAAGCACACATTCATATGTTTAGGCCACATTTTACTATTGGATATTAATCTTGTTTTTCATTAGGCACTGTTCCTTATGTAAATACAAGCAGTATATTTTCATGTCTCTCCAGTAACAAATCACATTTTGGTTTAGCAACAATGCTCAAGTTATTTATAATACAATGAATGAATTTCTGTAACTGAGAGCAAAGTTCTGTTTTGTACAAGCCAATTCTTCTGGGTATGAACATATAAAGTATTATGAATTAATTGCCCTTTGACCATCCTATTGATACCACTTGTATGGTTGTCAAAGAAGAATAAATGGGCATATTTTTGCACCTTTCAAAGAATACTTCTCAGTAAAGCACATAATAGATCGTGAGTAGATAACCAAGGGATTAATAGTTTAAACCAATCAATTAAGACAGAATGTAAGGGCATTATTTTGTATATGCAGCTCTGGATTGCCAGTGCTTTCATACACCAGGCAATTTATAGATGTTTTCCCTTGGTTTTAAAATCTTGATCTCCTGGGGAGTGTAAGAAGTTGTCTGCAGCTCTCAATATTTGCTTTTCCCTTCCCTGCCCATTTTGTGGATTTGACATAAGAGGGAAATTGGAGAGAAATAATACACGTGTGATAGTGACACATCATCTGTCTTACCCAGCTTCCCTGCCAAATCCTCAAGATACCTGGGAGTGTTTGAAGAGCAACCGTGGCTCATAGTGGAGGCACTTTCTAATACGCAAACTGAGATACTTGTACATGTGCACATTTCATCAATGTAAGGAATGATTCAGAACCCTGATTTTATGTTGCGGGACAGTTGAACCCTGCTTTCATCCTTTCTGTGGACCTTTCTAGGATATTAATGGATATTAAACTATGAGAACTTGGCTATAATGGTTAGTATCCATTGATAAACTTGTTTTCCATGAACTTGGATCACAGGTTAGGTCATCAGCGTCAGATGAAGAGTCTAAGCCCAAACCCCTCATTTGGGAAACATGATGATGCCTGGACACCTACCCAACTCCTAAGAAGTGGTACTATCTCCTGAAAGTCACCATTATGGTGCCTGCCCTCTTTATCTGACCAGCCACAACCTTTTACCAGCCTTGCTTCATACCCTCCTTAGATGTTTTTGCCTGACTAGAATGTATTTGAGACCTAATGGAATAAATGTTATAATGCTTCCTGCTTGTCTGCATGGGTGATACAGTTCTGTGTGAGTGTGTATAAACTATCCCTACTGTACAAAGGCAAAAATTTACACCAGTTGCTTTGTTCATTTTTGCCTCTGTCCCCATCCACCACCAGTATGCAGCCTTTGCAGTATGCAGCCTTTGAATGTTTGTCTAGAAGGAATTGTGGCCTTGAAAAGGGTTCTGCACTCTCTGGTGTGTGTGTGTGTGTGTGTGTGTGTGTGAGAGAGAGAGAGAGAGAGAGAGAGAGAGAGAGAGAGAGAGAGAGAGAGAGAGAGAGAGAGAGAGTGCAGATAATCCTGTTGCTCTCTGGGCCACTTATAACTCTGTTTTCAGCCAATGGGGCAAGAGCTGTGCTTCCCAGGTTCTCCAAGAATGAGTAAATGTAAAGGCAATCTGCTTGTAGAAAATTGGTTAGGGATGAAAATTATGATGATAACTTGTCCAATCTACACACCTATCCGGGAGAGATAGATCAGATGAATTCACACACACAAAAACAGAGCCTCCTAATTCCTCTACAGCCCTAATGTGGACCATTTCTTTCCAGAGCAGTCTCACAGCAACTTGCCTCAGAATGGCAGGATCAGGATTGGGCTCGCTGTTATCCAATGAGAACTTTATGAATTTGCTTGTGGGGCGGCACTGTGTTCCAGTTTTTTTAGTACTGGGGTGAAACTGACGAGTTCTGCTCTTGGCTCTCCAAACACATACATAATTTTATTTGCAGGCTGCCTTTCCTTAGTTAAAGCCATGCTCAATACGGCTTACAACATGTACAAAATTGCTAAATTGCAAACAAAACAAAATTACCGGTAGTAAGAAACAATGAATAAAAATTTAAAAGTATGCAAACAATTACGACATAACTCATAAGGAGATCTAAAATAAAGATACAAAATATTAATCTAAAGAACAGTAACACCCCTAAACAGCCCAAATGTCTGTTTAGCAGCCTCCACTTTTGTAGGTGGAGTTAGGGCCTCAGCCACCCAGGCCAAGTGAGAAAAAACCTACAAGGCAGGGTCACAGCTAAGGTGGTCTCTGCCCATTCTATTCTGCTGAGTTGTTCAGCTAGCATGATCTAGGGAAGGACTCTTGAGGAAGTTTTTGTCCATCAATTGTAGGGCTTTATGCCTCCAAATAAAATATGCAATAAATTGTGCCTTTTTGAGGTCATATTTTAAAGAAGCTTATTTGAGCTCTTGTTTTTGTTGTCATGGGATAATTACAATTCTCAGGATTAAGAATAAGCTGCAAAGGCAATTTATTCTAGCTGTATTATTCGGGATTCTGAATTGACTGGGATAGAAGTAGCTTTGCAGAACTGTTGTCCTTCTAATATGCCAACTCAGCTTTAGAGAAGATGGTACAATGAATCAAAATGCGTAAGAATGGCTTAGTGGCAATTATATAACGTAATAGCAGATCTTATGTAATTCAGCATTAACAGCAAGACATACATGTTTGGGTGTTTTAAGAGTGAAATGTATAACTTGTGAGGAAGAGAGCAGCTGGGGGATCTTCAGCTGTAGGATTAGATCACTAACTTGAAATTCACAAATGTACTGTGAGCTAAAATGTTCAGTTTTCTTAACTCACCTGCTTCAAAGTTACATTGAACAGTTATACGTTTAAGTAACTTGCACAGTAAAAGTAGAATATATTTCCAATGTTCTGGTCCCTTCAGTACTCAAGTTCATTTCTCTGCCCTTTTGGGAATCAAGCCTCCCCTTCAGAGATGCATCACAAATTAGACTATATAAATTGCTACTGGAGTCTATAATGAAAATGTTTTATGAGGTCTTCATAAATAAGGTTTTATTATCTATTGAGAGCAGTGAAGTCCCTTCCAGTATTCATATAACACTGTACTAGTCATAGCTGGTAATACAAGCCTATTAATCAGATTAGCCTTGGTATGAAATGCATAATTTACAGTGACTAATATAATGCCAAGAAAATGAGCCACAAGCATTTGAGGTACAAGAGATTTAATTTGAATAATATTGTCTCTTGCAGATGGTAATTTTAATTAATACTTTTTACAAATTGTGCATTGATAAAAACATTTTAGGTTATTAACTCATTGTCAGTTTCAATAATAAAATATGGCTTGTAGAAAATTTTGTGAGTAGTGGTGGTGGTTGCGTATTTAGTCTTTTGTTTTTCTAGCACTTGCCTTTGAAAGCTTTGTAATTAAAAAAAATTGAGGCAGATAAAATCAAAACTCCTAAAACAAATGAAGACTGCAATCCTGTTACACATTTATCAGGGAATAAGCCCCATTGGACTTTATTTTAAGTAAACATGCAAACAATTGTTCTGTCAGATTGTGCTCCAAAAGTAGCATGAAGGATTAAACAACTAACATTTTCAGCTTCAGTTTTACCCATACAGGTGACGACCATTTTAGGCGCATCTAACTGACCCGCAATCGCTGATGCTTGGGTCTTTTTGGACATGGACGAAGGCAGAATCAGAGGGTGTAGTGGGGCGGGGCATGCTTATGCATGCTCTGCCAACGGGGACAGGGGGGGGGGACAGAACCCCTGTGCAAAATGGTCACCACCTGTACTGAAGAACAGTTCCACTGCTATTTTCTATATCCTTACATGATGTTAGGCCAGTAGATGTTATGGAGTATTTGGATTACATGTTTGCTATGCCAAATTTTTGAAATAAACTATTATTTGCTATCTAATCCAGATCTGATTGCAATAGATAATCTAGGATAGTCAAAATTTGGAATGTACAAAATTGGCTACTTTCTGATAGCAGCTGGACTGACCACCAGACACTTTTGCAACGAAGTCTGGATTTTAGCTATGTCAGAAGAGCTAATGCAAAGCATGTGTTTGCAGAAAGGGAGATGCTTCTTCTTCATCATCATCATCATCATCATCATCATCATTGTTACTAAATTTAAAAGATACCAAAAGGTCTGGTCTGGTTTGAGTCTATTAAATATATAAATGAGGGAACAGACACCCCAAGTACACCAACAACATATGGAAGTTTACGGAACTCTTTAAGAACAAAAAGTCTTGATGTCAAATATCACTTGACCAGTAACTTGGGGGGCTCTGTGCCGCACACTGTGGACAGACAGAATAATCAGGCTGAACAGCAACCTTTGTTTTATATCTTATGTAGTTTATTTACTTTTATTACTTTCTGGGGATTTCTCTCACGTGTTGTTTATGATTTGTAGCCTTGTCTTTTACAAGATTAAATAAAAATTAATTAAAAACAAACAATTGATCATGAATCACTGGCATGCATTCCTTAACAGTTAGCATCTCATTAATGACAAAACTGCTCTGCCTCTAGGTTAGCCCAATGCAGAAAGAAATAGTCCCCGCTTGGTCTGTTGCTCTACACACATGTGCCAGCTAGCCCAAATTGTTTAATTTGTGAAGGACCAATCTAATCAAAATTAATCACAATCTAATCAAAATTAATCAACGATCCATTGACTTCATGAGAAATCCTTAAAGCCCATTGAAATCAAATGATATATGCAACTATTGCTCCTCATTTCAGCAACATTTCCTCCTCACCTTACTTCAAAGTTGGGTGAAAGGACACAAGAGGGAGTGGGTAGAAACAGCTGCATTTGTTTATCTCACAGTGAAGAAGTACATCCAGTGTGCCTAGATTTTGAAGTAGTTGTACTACCATCTACAGTTGAGTCTCAGCAGAAGGGGAGCAAAAGAAAAATATTACCACTGACTGGCAAAGATTCTTAATACAGTCATACCTCGGAAGTCAAGCGCCTTGCGACTCGAATGTTTTGGCTCCCGAACGCCACAAATCTGGAAGTTTGTGAATGTTCTTTGGAACCCAAACGTCCAACGCGGGTTCCATGGCTTCCTATTGGCTGCAGGAGCTTCCTGCAGCCAATCAGAAGCCGTGCCTTCTTTTCCGGACGTTTTGGAAGTTGAACGGACTTCCAGAACAGATTCCGTTCGACTTCCAATGTACTACTGTACATAGTGCTATGGAAAAAATTTTTTTAAAAAGCACCACAGTTTTCTTAGACTAGTGGGTTGTCATGTGATGAGATGGTGTGCTTTAAAACGGATACATAAGCATCCCACAGCCAATAAACTGAAGTAATAAGCAATGCTTTTCCAAGTTCTGTCTGACCTTTTGTGATGTGATCAGCTCAATTCTGGAGAAATGGAGATGTTGCTGGTTTTCTCTTATAAACCTTGACCTTCTTTATGTTCTAACAGATGGACTTATTTGAAATTAGCTTTGCTGATGGTTTATTTTCTGTCTTGAATTGCTTTCGGTTTGTCATTTAGATCTTAATAGGAAGGATAAAGGAGATCCCTTGACTTGAGAATTTGGATGAGTTTTTGACGCTTGCTTATTTTGTTTTAAATGTAACCTTGAATACTGACTTCGTGGTAGAGGTGAGAAAGCACCACTACTTCAGTCTGCAAGGCTGCAACACTCAGAAGTGGATAATGGGTTCTACAGCACAAGTAAACCAAATGTTCCACCGACTTTCACCAGTTCAGCTGATTATGTGTCACTGCTAATGTTAAGCTTCGGCTCTAAAAAAAGGTAAAACTATATAGAATTAATTGGGTTCATGGGCACCACCCACTGTTTTACAACAGTTGTTTGAGTTAGTATAAAATGTGTGGTTCTAATACGTTAGCATGTCTTACACTCTTTGTGATCATATTTTTGCTGATTTTTTTTTTGACCACCTGTGTATCCCCATACAAAAATGGGGTGATCATAAATTCCATGTAAAAGAGAGAAATGTGCGCATGCACACTGTAACCACACACAAACACCTGTGCGCTTACTTTCCCTGCTCCTGGCCAGCAATTGGGCGTGAAAAAAAGTTTTGCAAATTTAGTTGGGAGGGGTGCAGTGATATCAGTGTAGAGTGCAGCTGCAGACAGAAGAGTTAGCCTTCCTTCCTTCCCTACCTGCAGGCTCTAGAAAGATACCCCCCCAAGGAACTAGAACAATTAGGCTTGAAAAAAGCCTTCTATTGGAGCTTATAAAAGGCCTTTTAAAAACCTAATTGTAGTGGGGAAGGGGCAGGAAGATATCTTCACTACCCGCCTCCCCCCCCCCCGCTCCAGAAAAAAAGACTGGGGGGGAGTGATCAGGGCAACTTGCATTTTTAAACAATTGTGTAGTTTGAGCCTCAGATAGCTGTTACTAAAACATGAACCTAGGAAACATAGAGCATATTAAGTGAAATGAGTAATTGAGATTGAGCTAGTTAATGGTTCTACAGTAAATATATCAATAATTACTAATAATGTATTTCATTCTCTATTTCTTATTAAATACAGCGAGGAATAGCTAGTGAATATTCTTTAAGCTCTTCCATTGAGTCTAATCATTCCTCCCTCCCAAAAAATAATAATAATTCCACATTTCCTGAGGTGATGACATCAATTATGTTCTGGGTGAAAGAGTTATGGAGGTTAATTTATTGCATTTTTAAAACAACATGGTTTGTAGTACTTCTTTAATCTATTGTTTCCCCATTTTGCTACAGCCCTTGGGGGGGTTGTTTGTTAGATTTCTTTGAACAAAACATGTGTAAAAGGATCAACCATAAAGTCAAGTGTATATTGAAAAGGCGAACAGATTGCTCACACTTGCAGTTTGCTGTGTCGCCGAGAAAAGCATTGACTACTCTATACATTTGGCATATACAAAAGACTTACCCTTGCTTACTCAATTCTGGCTGCTGGTGTTGGTTGGTGTGACCTGTTTTATTATTGCATTTACTCGAATATAATGCTCAATGTTTTGGGCAAAATTACGTTGCAAAATTAAGGTGCACATTAGATTCGATGGCACATTTATACTCGCCAGCAAATACTTTTTTGGTTTCAAGGTTCTGAAAATTGAGGTGCACATTAGATTCAGTGGTGCATTAGACTCAAGTAAATACGATAATTACTGCATGGCTTTATCTTTCATGTACACCACTATGGAATCCTAAGATACTAAGCATGGTGTTTTGTTTTGTTTTTGTTTGTTTTTTAAAAAAAACAAATTAAAAACTGATGATTTTGTGCCAGTTAGCAGAAATGGACATTATAAGTTTTGCAAAACATAGTTGAAATTCATTGTATTGAATAGCCAATCATTTTGTAATAATAAAGACATAATGGCAACTCTCAGGGACTCATCATGGGAGATCCCAGGAAATGGTATTTAGAGGCATAGTCAGTAGAGGTGGAGGAGTGTTGCAAATAAGGCAGCGTTGCTCACCTGCCTTCCAAGTGCCAGAGTGTTACTGCCAGTTCCTGGGTGGGGTTGTGGTGGTGGTAGTGAGGCATAAGGAGCTTACCTCCATGTGAGCAGCCATCATGGCTCCACGCATTTGTCTATAAATAGCAGACCTTATGCATTATTATTTTATAAAATAGTTTATTATTTTTATTAGAGAGTGACCGAGTTTCTTTTTGTAGTATATAGAACATTTAAATGGTTGTGGGAGGGATGGGCTACGTTGAGTGCTGTTGGCATCAGTTAAAGTAAGAGTTGATTGAGACTTTTTAATGGCTGTGGGAAACTCATTGAGGCTGAAGAGAAGATAATGCTGAATGAAGTTCAATGGCAGTCGCTGAGAAGTTTTAGTGTCAGCGCAGGACAGACTGGGTTCCTTATGCCAGAATTGTACATATTCTCCCTTTTAATCTTTGCCATGCCCTGCAGTCTGGCATGGCAGAGAAAGGAGGAACCTGGAATATCAGCAGAAAAATAAACTGCTTCAGAATATTCAGGAGTTTAATGCCTCTCTGGGCTGCAGTAACCCTTCATTGTATGAGGAGCCGTTTAGCACCCACAAAATTCCCAAGACCTCTGTCCAGATCTCTCCGCTCTGGACAAGATTTCTGGTGAAAGCCAGAATCAATCGATGAGTAAGAAATGGAAGAAGGCAGCAATAAAGGGAATCCTGGTGCTATCTTCCAGAAGGAATAACTATTTGTGCTGGATGTGAGGGAAAGATACACATTTAAAAGTTAATCATTGTGCATTTAATGATGCACAATCTAGAAGGAAAACTGTGTCAGCTCGGCAAAATCTGTTTAATCAGTCTTTATGGTGTGCACCAAACAAAGAGAAATCTGTTGCATGACAACTCCACAGTGCCATCTATTTCTTCATCTGCAGGTAAATTATTGGTGATGACTGAAAACTAATCAACTGCCTTTTCATTTCAGCAATAGGCCAAACCCTTGAATAGAGAGCAAGGTGCTGCTGACAGCTACTGTTTTTCTCACTGTGTAGCCTTGAATCACTGCAGCGCAGCCACTATGGTGATGAAAATTACAGGGGAAGAAATATCTGCTTGTGTTCCATTTCTAAAGGAAAGTGAAGGAGACGAAATGACATTTGTGAAAAGACACAAGCAGGGCATGCCGTGTGCCTGGCTTGCCTGGCTTGATAGTACTATTGACATTGCCATTATAGCTAACAAGATACACACCAGAACTATAGAAATGTATGATTTGACAGAGTAGCTGTGAAGCAGCAAGCACTGTCTTTCTGCCAGAGTCTCCTAATGGGATACTTGTTCCTAAAAATCAAGCAGTCTACCTGATTGCAACTTGGCTGCTAGAAAAGCCCCAAGGTGCTTGTGGGTGGCCTGACTTTGGAGATAATTATTTAAGCAGAAAATGTGGGTATGCAGTATTGTATTCTGAGGCTCTGCAGAAGCTTTACAACTGCAAAATGAAAAGATGCTTTGGAGAAAGGAGGGCTTTATATACACCCAGGAACTTTTCCTAGTACTGTATGGTCTATTGATTTTATGATGAAAAAGAATAGCATCCATTTCCTTCCTGCAATAGAATTTGGAAGTAACCTGTTCATCATCTTGAAGGAATACATATTACAGATAGCACTTGCCTAGTTTGCAACTGGAATTTTGAAATGCATCAAATTAATAGGTTTCCTAATGTCAGAGACCTTCAGGGCTTTAACTAGTCATATATGTATATGAAGCACAGTCGAATTATAAAGAGAGTAATTAATGATTAATAGTAGAGCGCTATTTGATTTTTATTTATTTTTTGTAACCAGCAATTGCACTGAATTATGAATAGATGAAATTTAGCTCTGAATTTTCTGGTCTGTCTTGGTTTCCTCCTGAAAACTCAGGTGGTGAACTTACTAGGATCTGGTAATGTTTCCAGGAGGTCACTCATCTTATTTATGCTGCATTTACTCAGAACAGCCTGGGCCTAACATAGGCCATGTCTTGAGTTGATGTCAGTTGATGTTGTCATCAACCTGTACCTTGTATATTAGTTTATGTGCATAGATGGCAAGGCAATTGCCCCATAGTGCTGTGTTTGGCAGTTTCAGAATATAAATTGGTCAAGAATACATTCCATAATAATAATAATAATAATAATAATAATAATAATAATGCAGTGGTACCTTGGTTCTCAAACTTAATCCGTTCTGGAAGTCCGTTCCAAAACCAAGGCGTTCTTTCCCATAGAAAGTAATGCAAAATGGATTAATCCGTTCCAGATTTTTAAAAACAACCCCTAAAACAGTAACTTAACATGAATTTTACTATCTTATCGAGACAATTGATCCATAAAATGAAAGCAATCAACAATGTACTGCAGTCACACAATCAATCAATCAGTAGCTGAACTGGGTTCCACACAGTCACAAAAACAAAACAAAAAAGCTGCAAAAACAAAAACGCAAAATAAATAGCAGACCTCAGTGTAACACTCAAAACAGAAGTGTGGCACTCAAATCAGAAGCATAACACTCCAAATGGAGCATGTTCGGCTTCCCAAAAAAAGTTCGCAAACCTGAACACTTACTTCCGGGTTTGCAGGGTTCCAAGTTGTTTGAGAACCAAGGTACCACTTGTGACGATCCAGGTAGGGGAAGCTAGAAATAGAAGTGCTGGTGGTGAAACAGTTAAATGGAATGCCCAATCCAAACCCAGAGGGAGGGGGAAGATGGAGTCCGGGGGACTATTAAAGCCCACTCTGGGGAGGTTGTGTCAGTTAGAGTTGGAGTGGGAGTTGGGAGTTTTTGGGTGGTCGAGGTTGGTTATTGGGAGGAGGTTTGAAGTTTGGCAGTTGGGGGGAAGTGAGAGTCAGTTGGACAGCTTAGAAAGAGGATTGAGTCAGTTAGGTCAGTTAGGTGAGGAACAAATACAACAACTAAGCATTCTTGTACACATCAATTAAACCTCACGTGTTTTATTTCTGTACTAAATAAACAATTCTTTGATGTTACATTTTAAGCCTGACTGGACTCAATAAATTTACCAGGGAGGCCCTGGTTGGTGGCAGCGTAAGAAGGGAGTGTGGTGGCACAGGGGTCAATCGACCGTGAAACGTCCGGGGACCCTGTGCGATCGCCACACCACTGTAATAAAAAAATTACAGGGATGTGATTTTTTTTTTAAAAAAATCATGAATAATTGTATCAAATTCATAAATTCCCTCACAGTACTCTCCTTTACTAATATAATGCAGCTAATGTATCCTCTTTTCCCTCACTCTGGGATGCCATTTGGCTCACCCCCCCTTTCCCCCCTCATCCCCCTTTCCCCTGTCCCTTGTTGTAATCTTTAGAAGTCAAGTGCAACTCAATGGTTCTCAATTCAATAATAGCTAATGATGTTTTCCCGTGGCAGCTTCTACTTAAAGGGTCAAGAGGCAGACCCATAATGTATATAATTACACTGGCTGTTGAGGCGTTGCTTCATTTCACAGTGCTTTGTTTGTTTGTTTGTTTGTTTGTTTGTTTAAAAAAGAGGCATTGCTACTTATAACATGATCAAAATGATGTGGGTGCCGGCACAAAAGGATTGAATTTGGCAATAATAAATATGTGAGTTAGTAAGAGATGCTGGTACTCTGTACTAGTGAGTACCATCACAAAAAAGCACTGGCAGTATGCATTCTTGGACTATGATCTCCATCCTGGGCTGTATAACTTATTTATTTATTTCGTGAAAAGTGTGTACCCACTTTATTGCAAAAACAAAACAAAACCCCAACCAACTTCAAAGTGGTTTCTGATCACAATTACGCAACATTGATTTCTCCCATTTAAGGTTTTCAGTTGGGAAAGTTAGGAAATTCTCCCATGATCTGATGAATACCAGGGACCTTTCAGTGTTAAGGATATGGAAAAGTCTGACATATGTGGTCAGTTAAGCCTGATTATTAGGTTCCTTTTTCATCTGTTAAAATTTCTCAGTTCTAAAAATAATTTCTTCAGGATGTGGGCCCTAACTAATTACGTTCTTACGTTCCGGAGTTTTAGTGAAAGCTAACGTTTCCTGGGTTTTTACATTCAGGTCAGGAGAGAGGTTCACTAGGTACCGGTAATAGTCACAGGTGCATTGCTGTTATTTCTTTTTGTCATGGTCACATATGTGAGAATCTGGCTTAAAGCATTTTTATCGTCCTAGGGAAGTGCTGTGACACCAACAAATGAAACAATGCATTTTCTTCCCTAATCCCAGCAGTTAAAAGCCTACAGCTATTGGCACCATAGTGTCATTAATTCAGCTGTGACTCAGAGAAGAGTCTCATTTGAAATATTAGAAGTTCTCTCTCTCTCTCTCTCTCTCTCTCTCTCTCTGTGTGTGTGTGTGTGTGTGTGTGTGTGTGACATTCTAGTTCTAAAAATAAAACTTGTGTCAACAAGGATCTGGTAGGATAAATTTGCAGCTATGTATCCATCCATCCCCTGGAAGCGTAAGGGATTAATTTGTTCTACATGCCCGGCTTCCTTATTGCTTCTATTAATTATTTATATAACAGTTAAGGTGTGCACATATGCTTCACAAACTGCACAGTACCATTCCCTGGCTAGTTGGACTTGGAATTACTTTTAAGATATAGGGCACAGTTGAGTGCGAAAATTCAGGAGGGAAAAATGAAGGTAGTAGAATAAGGAATAACTCTACAGGCTAATAAGTGCCTAGTAAGGGGGGGGAGACATTATGTGTTGCTTGAGATGTCTTCTGGTATCCCTGACAAATGTCTTAGCTAGCTAAGAAAAATAGTAGCAATATTGTTTAATAGGTAGGTGGAAATTCTCCGGTCTCTACAGCACAGCTGTGCCACTAAACTCCACCAATTTTTTGTCATTATGGCTCTCTTTCAGCATTAGGTGTCCAGTAGCCAGCCGGTTCTGCATACACTTAACCAGAGTTCGAACTGGTGAGGGTATCATATAGATAGGTAAGCTATAGGAATGCTAATCCAACCTTCTTTGGGTAATAACTCAAGCATCTTATCACTGGAGTTGTTTAGAGGACATGGAGATATAGAACCAATTTTCCCCTCGTGGTCATATTAAGCACACATGTTTCATGATGAGTAGATCAGCTGAGACACTGAACTTGCAGTTTCTTCCTGTGGTCCATGCCCAGCTATAAATACCAGCACAGGTTGTGGACTGCAGCAGCACATTGCCATTGTCCACTTCCTCTGGTTGAGCTGTCTTTGGCTAGTAAGTAACTGGGACAGGAAGAAACGTAACTCACTACCAGAATAGGCCTGGGCCATGCTGTTTTCACCTTTTCCATAGCAATTGCTGAGCAGGTTGGGTTGCAGTACTGTGAATTTCTCACAACTTTTCCTCTGGTGATAGACAGTGCTGGGCAGGATCCATAGCATATGAAAGGATCCTCATAGGAAGGATTGTGGCTTGTGTTGTAAACCGTCAGCCCTAGCTTGGAGGACTGCGGTGGCTGCTACAGCAGGTTGCTTGCCAGCTTACTAGAGGGATCCACAGGAACAGCCCATGCCTCAGTGTGGTTTCTTGTCTGGCAACTCCTGGTTACCCAGCAAGTGGGTGAAACATTGGCTAGCAGGCCGTCTGTCTGATAGACAGATCCTTACCCCATTCTATGGCCAACCCTGATGTGCTGTAACTAGTGATGTTAAATTCTCCAGAATAATCTTTTGGAGAATATTCTCGAGAATATTCTTGATTAATGAGAATATTAAAGAATTTTCATTTAAAATAGGAGAATATTCATTTTAATGCATTGAAAATTATATAATTAGTTAATATACATGTTTATTCATGGGTAATATGAGCTTAAAGCTGAAATAAAGATGTTGTTATTCTGATCTCATGGGTAAACTTGTTCAGATGGCAACCAAAAACTGTACAGATACTTTTATTCAATGAGGCAATGCAGTGAATTCACATTCTTTGATTTTTTGCACCAAACTTGAAATTGAAAATTCAACGTGAATGACTCGCGTTAATCATTAAGCCTGCCACTAACTGTATATTTACCATCAACTTTGAATTCTAATTATGTTGTGTATGCATGAAATGTAGCTTTTAAAGTAAAAGGAATATAAAAAAAACAAACCCTCAGGTCCGCTACATGAGTACGTTTATTTCCAGAAAATAAAACACAAATAATCAGTAATGACAATTTACATAACATCAGGCACCTTGTATCATTGAATGGCACTCCAAAAACCAGTTACTGGCACTAAATAAAAATAGAGAAATGTCAACTGTTTAAATCAAGGCCACCTCACATGCTGTAATCTGAAGCGTATGTAACCTGAAGCGTATGTAACCCGAGATACCACTGTAATTGTATAGGCCTAGATACAAGTGTATATAGCATTAAAGCTACTTTCTGTAAAAAAAAAAAAAAAATCACACTGCATGGCCAAGGGTATAGAATTGCTAAGAATAAGGTCACACCAAAATAGAAATAAGGCTATTACATATAGTTGAAATAAATACGAATTCAAATGTTCATCAAATTAAATGAATAGCATTTTTAAAATTAAAAGTATAAAATGTTTTCTGTAGCTCACATTTCAGAACTGCCAATGGTGAATGACACAATGCCCAGTAATGTAACTGGATTTAAAAAAATCATTATTCATTACTTACATTGGCAATATCAGAGCTTGACTTATTATTTACTAGATTTTTTTAAATGTGGGTTGTAAAACTGGTTCCTACATTAGAATTTACAGTTTGTGGAGAATATTCTCCAGAATATACACCGGAGAATATTCTCACCTAACATCACTATATGTAACCTATAAAAGGTGTCTTCATGTATAACCTATACACTCATATTTGCCTGAACATTGCTCCTGGATATGCCTGGTGCCTGGTACAAACCGCAAGCTTTGCATAACATAATATCAGTACAGTCGTACCTTGGTTTTCCAACAGCTTAGTTCTCGAATGTTTTGGCTCCCAAACGCCGCAAACCCGGAAGTGAGAGTTCTGGTTTGTGAACTATTTTGGGAAGCCAAACGTCTGACGAGGCTTCCGCGGCTTCCAATTGGCTGTAGGAACTTCCTGCAGCCAATCAGAAGCCGTGCTTTGGTTTTCAAACGTTTTGGAAGTCGAACGGACTTCCGGAATGGATTCCCTTCGACTTCCAAGGTACGACTGTAGTGTAATTTCTGCCAAGTTGCAAGCATTAGTATAGGGAATAACATATTTCCTCTGTTTCTTTGTTATTCTGTGGATCCAGCCTGCCCTTTCTTCCACTGCTCTTGAATTCCATTTATCTAGGCACATTCTAAAATTAATTCTAGAACTGGAGCATGCAGTTTGCTGCAGCTTTTAGTTCAGATCGTTTGCCTTCTCACACTTTCCCCTTTCAATTAATTCATGAAATTGCTGAACATTTCAATTCCCATAAATGTTTTTGGGTTGTTGTTTTTAAGAAAGCTATTAGTATTTAAAGACAGGCAGTTGATAAAGAAAACTTTCTTGTAGTTGCATCTAAATTGATCCTCAGTTGCTCTCTCTGTACAGCCATAAGAAGAGTGTGGCCTATAAAAGGAGAAATCATATTAGAGATTTCAAAGGTAGAGATGAAAAGAAAAGGGTTTATAGTGATGATTAATGCAGTCTTCTCAGTAAAGTGCACAATGACCTTATTGGTTTTCACCTTCTGAACACTCAAGACATTACATAATAATAGAAAGGCAGTTGGATGATTTTTCTCTTTGTGAGTAAATAGAAGTATTGATCTCTTTTCTGCACTGCATTTAGTGTGAAATTCCTTCTAAAGAACAAAGCAGAGGACTGAACCACATAAACGCCAGTATCCTAGTACTATTGTTTCTGTGAAAACAGACAAGATTGGACAGTACAAATCATCTTCTTTAAAAGTAAAACTGTGTGTGTGTGTGTGTTTTAAAAGAATATATAAAATAGCTTGATAGTTCTAAAAAATAACCAGTAAAAGACTTGATCCAGTGTCAAGTGTGCAACCTACCTGGGACTGCACTATTTCAGATGTGGAACCATATGTTTGAACATGTAAAAAGCTAACATATTTTTAGCTTCTCCTTCCCATTATGTGCTTGTTTTCTATCAAACAGACTGTAATTTTTTTGATAGAACAAGTATTCAGATATGTTACACCTTCCTCCCATCAGCACCCTGCATCCAAAAGAGAGAAAATTCCTGGATGACTGTATCACATAGTTTCTGAAGATATATATTTTCCCTGAAACAAGGGTTTGGAGTTTCTCAGCTATTGCTCAGGTGAATCGAGTGTGAAGTGTGGGTTTAGCACTGTGAGTTGCAATTAGCCCTGAGGACTTGGATAAAAATATATATATTTAAAGTGAAAGTGCACTCTTGTAGATGCAGAACCTTGTTTCACATTACAAGCTGTACGAGAACTTACAAGGGAGGCACCAATCTATTCTTATTGATTGCATAAAAGCATTACAATCTAGACAAATTCATATTCTGCACCAAGAAAGTACAAGGTTTAGCACCAAAAACAACCCCCCACCACACACAGATCACATATGTACCAATTTCCTGGTTCGTGAATATCTTGAATGCTTTCAGTGGTAATTGGTGAACTTTCTGTGGTCTGACTTGAAATTGTAATGATAATATAAGACTTTATTTATTGTGTTGCTATCCCTCTTTTATATCCTTTGCACTCAAAGTGATGGCCCATCTGGAAACTGTTTACTTGTAGTGGCCCTTCAGATATTGTTGTTCCTATCAGCCATAGCCATCATGGCCAGTAGTCACGGCCAATGGGAGGCGCACCCCAACAGCATCTGGAGAACACCATGTTAGTCACTCCTGGTTTATTGGGTGCTCAGAATCATTGCAGTGCTACATCAGGCCAGTTCTAAATTAGTATAGCACCCTTTCTGCTCTGCTTTCCCAGCAGTTACCCCTCCCTTTCTTTTTCACCCATAGAGAGTTCTCCAGCATGGTAGACCTCAGTCAGTAGTAGTACACTAATGCACAGGGCCACTAGAAATTACATAGAAATGGTATTTTGATTATGCATAGTAGGATCCAGGGCCTGATTCATTACAGACAGAAGAAAGTACTTTATAGTGTAGAAGTTCATTTTTTGATTTCCCGCTGTAAGCCATGGTGATGGCTTAGATGGCTTTAGATGTTCCTACTGTTGCTCTGCTTAATCACTATCTTTCAGACAGTCTTCGAGACATACGGCTTTCCTTTTAAGAAAAAGTAGCTTAATGTAGTAATTTTAGATGAGACCTCCATTTCACTGAAGCTTGTTATAGCTGCAGTTTTTGTGTAGCTCAGCGGTTTTCTCACTAGGTCCTTTAGAAGAGACCCTTAGAGATGATCGATAATGGTGAAAAAACTTACTGAACAACGGTATGCCCATCATTAATGATCTTCCTCTGCAATGTGCTGCTGCAAGAGAGTAACAGATGTGTTCTAGGTCACACTCTCACTTCATATGGACAAATAGTTGTGCCCCCAAAGCCTGCGTCCCCTAGAATTTGTCCCCAAACACTGCAGTGAACTGTACTTTCATGTGGATTCCTAGCCAGAGCACTCAATGTGGAAAGCATTTCCTAAAAAGACATAAAGTTTGGGTGGGGGGGACCAAGCATCTACTGTAGTCAGATCTCATCTTCTCTGGGAGATTTAATTATGTGTTAAAATTGCTCTTTTATTTATTGCATCTGTCACTATAATAAAATTCCGATTTTACTCACCGGTATATATATATGAGTGAGCTATGTACATTACAAATGGAATAACCCGTATTCTTCTTTTAAGCAAATACTGAACAAATGTGCACAGCCAAACTGACAAGGCCGAATCGATACAGCATAAGTCATGCAGCCTATAAAATATATGTAAAGTGTGTTGTTCTGCTTGAATACTAAATATTTGTGGATACAGGAGCACTTGGTTGTTCATAGCTGCTTGCCATTGTTTAACAAACTGTTGTTCATTCACAACGAGGTTAAAAACTTTAATGCAATATAAAATGACACCACCAAAGCATTAGTGCTGGGTGGATTAGCACTTTTTAATGCAGAAAGGGATACCTTGCATTTCAGAAGATTTCTTTCTCACAGGCTGGGATGCTGGGCTAGCAAAGGAAGTTCATGCACAATAGGTTCATGATAGGCAAAATAAAATATATTTTCACAAAATGGATTCAATTACCCTGTTCCTCTAGCAGAAGTCAGCACAAGGATTCCTGCTAGCATAGTGGGCTTTCCCCTTTCTCCTCCCCTGTGTCCCCCTCCTCTGACTCTGGATCGCTAGGGGAAAAAACCCAGAACAGCATGTGGGAAGAGTAAAGGGGAGATCATTCTGTTGGGATTGCACTAATAGAACAATCACCTTAGCACTATAATGAATTCCACCCATAGGGTGGTATTTAACTATGTTTTACCCAGAGTAGACCTGTAGAAATTAATGGACTGAACTTGGGCATCTTCATTAATGTCAATGGGTCTACTCTGAGTAAAAAATTAGTTGACTACTACCTATTGGGTTGTATTCAACCTCTTGAAATGAATGGACCAGTTCATTGATTTCAGTAGGTCTACTCTAGATTTTGATTTAGTTAGATACAATCCTAGATTTTGATTTAGTCAGATACAATCCAATTCAGTAGGTCTACTCTAGATTTTGATTTAGTCAGATACAATCCAATAGTACCATATTAATCAGTGCACCTGTGATGATTACCATGGGAGAGGTTCACCTCACCAGCTCTGTCAGCAGAAGTCCTGAGCTAGAACTCTCACTTGTGCAATGGGGCCTCCCCCTGCCCTGATCCTGCTATGTGCCCCCATGCCACCTGCAAATTGCTTGGGGATGGGGGGGGGGGTCAGGAGATCCCTTAGAACAACACCCAAGGGAGGAGATGGGGGATCATTCTGTGTGACAAGCTGAAATGCTTGTGCAGATGGAACAACTGGGAGAGCATTACATTGAATTCCACGTCATGAATTAAATTCTGGTCATCAGAATTGTGGCGCAGTGTGCATAATGAAAAACTTGTTGTGCATTGTCCACACACACACACACACACACACACACACACACCCTACCAGAATATTTCCTGTTAAGCAGGATGAATCATGCTGCCAGACCAGCCTCTGCTGGGGCTTGAGTAAAAGAGAATGATGATATCCCAAAGTACCCACCAGCACATTCAGTGCTATTTGAAGCAAGATCACGTCTTATGGGGCATCTCACTGATCAGTTTGAAACTCAAAATACTGGCTAGTGCCATATCTTCCATAGACCCACTATATCAGCAGTCTGCAATCTTATGTGCTCTTAACCTGGGAGTTGGATTCAATGTGGTTTACTTCTGAGTAGGCATGTACTGGATTAAACTATGCGATCACGAAAAACCAATGATGTAAGAATGTTTCTTAGAGATGAGTAGATTTTCCTCATTTTAGTCCTTTATTGTTCTGTGCTTCCACTCTGCTTTGTGTTCCACTCCTCCTGAATTCCAACTGAACAAGGAGAAAACTTAAACACTTAAGATTCTGTAAATACAGCCACTGTATAGTTGTCACAGGGAGAAATTCCGCTTAGAAGAATTTCAGAAGGATCCTAATTTTTCCACGCATATGACTTAAGTATCTATTTTCTGGTTGGTAGAGATTGATATGACTCCCCCCCCCCAACCCACAACCCCAGTTTTATTAACCTTAACAAATTTATGTATGGCCTAAGCTTTTGTGGACTGAAATCTGCTTTTCCTAGCTACATGAACTGAACATAGCCTTCGGTCTATGAAAGCTTATGCTATAATAAATGTGTGGTCTTTAAGGTGCCAAAAGATTCTTTGTTGTTTTTGCTGCAAGTCCTCTGGTAATCTTTCAAGCAAACAGCAAAACAATAACAATTTTTTTGGTCACTTTTTCATGGCAACTCATTCATAAATGCATGTTTCTATGTAAGTGAAAGTGAGACACAGTTAAAAGAAATGCCGCTTTTGAAAACTTATCACAAATATGCTTTGACACTTAATAGAGTTATATTAAGATATTTACCGAATTCCGTCTTTCTTAAAGGTCCATAAAGTAATGACTAGATATGTTCACCTATTGTCACTTGCATGTAGGGAAAGAACATGTCCCTAGGGGCTCGACTAAAGCGTAGAAAACTGCCTTTTAAGACCGTTTCCCCATCAATCTTTTCATGTGCACAATATGTCAATCTTTTAAAATGTATGAAGGAATGCCATTCTAAAATAAAAAGCCATTCGTTTCTTTTATAGCTTGCTTTCTAATTAACCACTGTTGTGTTCACTATTGCTTTTACTGGAAGTAATGGAAATATAAACAGCCCCCAAGAGATGAATGCTTGGAATTTGCATATTTAATTTTTTCCCTTTGAAAACATAACAAATTAAGTCTGAGCAGTAATTGCCAGAGAAAGATGTGCAAGTGTTTCTAATACTATAAAAGAGACAGATTAACTGGGCCACTACCGCCCCAATTTTACTCCAGAAACATCAATCCAGAATTCATCAATCATTTGTTCCATGAGTCAGAAGATTTATTATTGAGCATGATACCCTCTAAATATAACTGACCAAAGCAGTTGCCTAGTTTTCTAAATGATAATACACCTGGCAGAAGACAGTGCTTCCCAAGTAAAAATTATACAGTTGTACCTTGGAAGTCGAACAGCTTATTTTCCAAACATTTTGGCTCCTGAACATCACAAACCCGGAAGTAACTGTTCGGTTTGCGAACTATTTTTGGAAGCTGTGGCTTCTGATTGGCTGCAGGAGCTTTGTGCAGCCAATCAGAAGCCATGCTTTGGTTTTCGAAAATTTGGAAGTTGAACACACTTCCGGAATGGATTCTGTTCGACTTCCGAGGTACGACTGTATCCCTTATTTCTGCCAAATGGTGTTCATGGTGGCTAACAGCAATAAAATACCAATGCACTAAAACAGCAGTAAAATACAAAGGGACGCTGAAGTCCAAGTCACTTTTGCACTGAGCTGGGGAAAGGAGTCAATTAAGTGGAGGTGCCTTTGCCCACAGAGTAACATCAGTGTCCACATGTGTAAATATTTAGTTTCACGTTCAAAAAGAGATGAACAGATACCAGAACCAGAAGTCCCCTGCCTCAGTTGCACGTTCATACTCAAAAATCAAAGAGAAGGCACATCTCATGTGAAAGCCGTTTAAAATTTGAAAGGCCTCCTTTTTTCATTCTTTCAAGATTTTGTAGCTAGTCTACAAAACAAACCCTTTATCTTTCAGTGATACAGTTCCAATACCAGAAAAAGTCCCTGATAGACAATTGTTGCTTAGGCTAATAACTGTGTCTACGGCTTCCTTGTGACAGTAAACAATTCATTTATTAGAACTCTTTCATATGAAATAAAGTTCTTGGCACTAAAGTGAAATTGTCAAGCTTATTAGGACTTTGGGAAGGGTTTGTAATTCCTGTTTTTCTTTGAAGTATAATGCAAGCCAGAGGGATGAGGGGCAGATATCAATGTAGGTTCAAATTTTTCCCTTAACACAGAAGGATGCTTTTGAATTTTGCTCATATTTCCATTCAGTATGCCGTCCTTCTAATACCCTCTTCAGTCCTGCTGAGACGATGTCCTAATTAACCTATGAATAAAACTTCTGGGCATGGCGGGGGTGTGGGGACATGATAGAGATCCAATGACACATCTAATTAAAACTCTCAAAGGGCAGGTTTGTCTTGAGACACTCTGAATTTTATCTGCTGAACAAATGCAGCCAATTAAGAATCTCTTCATTCAAGAAGGCACCAAAGGCAAGTTAAGTGCCATGTTATTCAGTTCATATTTTCATCATTGCAGGGGCTTTAGCCTTGCAAGTGAATAAGAATACAATTTTTTTTTACTTTTTTGCTGTTGACCAACTTGGTGAAAGAATCTCACTGTAAAAATACTATTCTAGGCATAGTTAAATGCGAGATCTTAGAAAAGGAGGCAGCTGGAAAAAAGAACAAAAGTTGTTGCCCCTGAAAGAAAGTGTTGTGAAGAGAACTATTTATATTATGTAGTTTATTCTGGTTCTCTCATTCCCCCTCCCCAACCACCCACCTCTATTTTCAGCTGAATTTAATGAATGAATGTAAAACAGCATTAACTTCAATGAATTGGTTTAACAAATATCTAAAACTAGAAGAGCTTAACTGTAATGTTTTTGCTTTTGGACATTACTTATATTACATAAACCTCATTGGATTTACTTTTGAGTAAACTTACATAAAGTTGGGCAGCATGTCTGATAAACCCATAATGTATCCATTTTTAACTGGACTGTGGAATAAAGTTGAACTAGGGCCACATTTTATGAATAATGAAAGTTGTGTGCAGCTGGTGGGACCTTATCTCCAGAATATAGTTTGAGAAATACATTGATCCATCACCACAGTTTTCATAAACAAAAGATGACCCTAGTATATTCTTGATAAAGGTTTATTGCTTATGTTAAAATTCTGCATATCTTAAGCCAATATCTAAAAAACTTCTGGTATATTTTCACCCATAATTGATAGTGCATACACTTAACTTTCTGGATTAGCTGAAATGAGGGAGACACCTAACTGGTGTGCATTTTACTTCATTCTCTCCACTCTTGATTTATCGCTGTAAAACATAATGCTGAAAGTATCATGCTCCACGGAAATTGAATAGCGAGGTTTTGTTTTGTTTTTCCAACCAGCCAGGAACTGTGGTTAAAACACTTGGGAAGTTATCTCAAAATAACAATTCCAAATCTTGATGATTATTGTAAACAAATCTACAAACTACAGACGAATATACAAAATGATATACAAGACTGTCTTGTGTATCACTATCAGTTGACACAAAGCAGAAAGATACAAACTTTCCTAATCTTTCCATATTTAAGGGGGAAACATTCAGTGTTTGATTTAAATAATGCCAATTTTCAATTTGCCTTTGGTAAGCATTTTTATTGTGTACCCTCAATTACCTTATCTATGATATACTGCCTAAAGCATTCCTTGCATATTTACAAAGAGGAAAATCAGTGCCTCTCTAGCAGGTGTATATTATAAAACGTAATATTCTTCCAAATCTTAATAAATAATGTAATCTTAATAAATAATGGAAATACTGAACATGAAAATTTATGTAGATGTTTAAAGAAAGCATGATGTTAACAACTCAAATATCCTGTTTGTTATCTCATTCCCTTCAGCTTGTCGCTTCGGCCAGTCGTATCATGGATGACGAAGGGAAACAACCTGTTTGTTAAATTATCATTTTTTGTGCAACATAGAATTTTTTAAATAATAAAAAAAAAGATTCTGATTTTTTTTTTAAGTAGAAGTGATTCATTGTGAAAATGCAAAAGGTAAAAAAAAGGTAAAGGACCCCTGGATGATTATGTCCAGTCAAAGGCGACTATGGGGTTGCAGCGCTCATCTCGTTTTCAGGCCAAGGGAGCTGACGTTTGTCCACAGACAGCTTTCCAGGTCATGTGGCCAGCATGACTAAATCGCTTCTGGCACAATGGGACACAGTGATGAGTGTCAGAACGCACAGAAACACCGTTTACCTGTACAAATGCACTCTAATAGGAGTTGGTAATGGCCACCAACTTGTATGGCTTTACATCTGGGAAAACCCAGCCAGATGGGTGGGGTATAAATAACAACAACAAAAACAATAATTATTATTATTATAAAGAGGAGCAGATAAACTCATGTAGGATAAAGCTATCAATGTCTACTAGCCACAATGGCTGTGTTTTGTGTCCACTGTCAGAGATATTATGCCTCTGAATACTAGTTGCTACGAAACAAAGGTGGGCAGAGTTCTGTTGTGCTGAGGTTCAGCTTGCAGTCTTCCTACAGGCATCTGGTTGGCCACTGTGAGAACAGGATGATAGAGTAGATGAGCCATTGCTTTATCCACCAGCTCATGGTCTTATTGTTCTTCTGTTCCATCTTCTCAAATTGGGGTGTATGGTGTGTTAGGGGAGGGGTAGTGCACCTGGTGAGGGACCTGTAGTGCTGCTTCTGGGGTAGTTACCACCTTTGCTCCCTACTCTGTATTCAGCTCTCACCTGTGGCCTCTGGGAACTGTCACCAGGAGTAGCCTTGACTGGCTGGCTAAAGCCATAGGAAATGCAAATAGATAAACAACCTTTTCAGATTTCCCCTCTTCTTTTAAATGCTTCATTTTTATTTTTCTATGCATTTATGCACACAAGTAAAAGCCATAGTGAATCACTTTGCAAGCCAAATTGAAGACAGCATAATATGAAAAGCCCAGACTGTGGCAGGTTAATATTAATAGCAGTGTGGTGTACATTTTTTTACAAGGGGTGACAAAAACAGAAACAAGTGCTCCAGAAATGTTATTTCCCCCCAAATCAGAAATAATAACCCCAGTGAAAGAACATGGTTTCCTCAAATATTGATTGAAGGAGCACAATCACTGAGGAACCCTTCTTAAGGGACACTGGTTTTAATAGATACTGTTATAATTACATAATGGCCCATTAAAACCAGTTCCAAACCCTAACAATAAGAACTCTATCTGTGAGCTTTTTGGCAATCGCTCCTTTGCCCAACAAGTCAGGGTAGCTCTACTGATAAAAGACCCATACAATTTGATAATCTTTGTACCTTCAATTTTTTTTATATTGTACAATTGATACTTTACTTGAACATATTGAAATAAAATGGGGAAATATATTAAGTATTTAAATATTTGCCTTGTTCTAAAAGTCTTATTTTAAATTTAGGCCAAATATTATCACCGTGTTTGTCAGAGTTTTGTTTTGTTTTTTTAAATGAATGCTAGGGAGTCCTAAAATGTATTGGTACTTAACAATGTCTCAGATTTGCTGATGGCTGTTCCTTTATATCAGGGGTCAGCAAACTTTTTCAGCAGGGGGCCGGTCTACTGTCCCTCAGACCTTGTGGGGGGCAGACTATATTTGGGGGGGGGGAATGAACGAATTCCTATGCCCCACAAATAACCCAGAGATGCATTTTAAATAAAAGCACACATTCTACTCATGTAAAAACACACTGATTCCCGGACCGTCCGCCGGCCAGATTTAGAAGATTGGGCCGGATCCGGCCCCCGGGCCTTAGTTTGCCTACCCATGCTTTATATGTTCCTTGGGTGCACTGTTGACACCTAGATATATAGTTAGGTTTTCCTTGAATATTAGTTATCACAGTGCTAGCTACTTATCACAGTGGTAGCTACTTAAAACAGAGTTTTGAGTTTATTTGTGCCTAAAGTGAAAAATAAGGCTGGACTAATTAGCAACAATCACGATGCCACAAGCACTGAGAACATGGCCTACTGTGAAACTAGAGTGGTGATTCCCTCAACATAACAGGGCAGCTGGAAGTACAAATTTTTATCTTTCTGTGTGTCTTTGATCTGCCTGGAAGCTTAATTTCTTTGATCCTTTTATACATTTTGCTTTTATTTTCAGTGAATAGGCAATGTATTACCCTTGAACATGAGTTGTTTCTGATGGAGAGGGCGAAATTACCCATTTAACTAAATACTAACTAGAGCATTAAATTTTTTTAGAATAGCATTGTCTCTGTACATCAATAGTTCCTGCAGTTGACTAGTACTTTTGAACAATACTTCTGAACAGTGACCTATTGATGCATCATAATTAATCAAAGACTGGTTTGTTTGTTTGTTTGTTTGTTTGTTTGTTTGTTTAAAAAATAGAAATGGAGAAACCTTAAAGTAGACAAAGACTTGATATTGTGTAGAGAATGGAATTTTCTTGGCATTGTTTGTAATTGAAACGTTGATTTTCTTGACTCATTAGCTACTTCAATTATATCTATATCTGGAAGAGTCTAATATGTATTTTGTGCCATTCCAAATAAAATGTCTAGACTTCAGTGTGAGCACATATACAGTAAGTCTGAAGCATACATGTAGGATCATATAATAGTTTGTCCCACCATAGTTTTGCTGTGCAACTCTGAACAGAGCATTCACATTATCCACCTTCTTTAAAATAGGAATAATGTTCTTGTTCTTGTTATGACTGGTGTGTACTCCTATAATGACCAAATGAGCCATTTGGCACCTGCAGTTTTCAGAAATGTGGTTAGAAAATGAATATCCATGTGCACAATTCAGAAAAGTCAATGCTTTCAGACTCAAGATTGCTGTGAAGATAAGAAAAAGGAATTGTTTGTCCATGATGTCCAGCTTCCCAGTCTAGTAGCCTCACATCTGATATTTTGGACTACAATTCCAATCAGCCTTAGGATGCATGCATGGCTAATGGTCATGGATGATGGAGTTGTTGTTTAAAACATCTGGAGAGTGCCAGGTTGAGAAAGGATACAAGCTGGTTAGGATAGCATCAGCTCTGTGTGTACTATTTATAAACTTGGCATTTAAAAAAATAGTGTAAAGAATGATTAAAGATGAACTTATCAAGCATTTGGGGGTCTTTTTGGAAAAGAATTAACATGGCTTAAGCAAAGGTAAGTCTTCTCTCACAATTCTGCTTGCAGGAAAACCTTTGACCAGAGTTTCCCCACCAAAGACTACTGATTAGTCGTGTGATAGGAGGACTTATCTTCTTATGAATCAGTAACTATTTAAGGAAAAGAAACTAGAGAGAAGGAATAAATGGACAGTTCTTTCAATGGACAAATATAAGATGTGGGATCCCCCAAAAATCTGCATTGAATCTAATGTGTTTTGTTTATAAATGATCTCGAGGTAGGGATGAGCAGTGAGGTGCCCAAATTTGCAGATGACACAAAATTAATCAATATGGTAATACAATGGTACCTCCGGCTGCGGATGGGATCCGTTCTGGAGGTCCTGTCAGATCCCGAGGTTTCTGCAACCTGAGGACTGATTCTGCGCATGCGCACGCAGCAAAACCCAATCAAATACTTCCAGGTTTGCCGCTTTCGCATCCTGAAGTTTACATAACCAGAGGGTTACGTAACCGGAGGTACTACTGTACTACGAAAGTTTCAAAAATGGTCTTTCCAAGCTGGGGAAATGTAATTAAAATAACAAATGCATTTCATTGTAAGAAAGTGTGAATTGATCCATGGTGGGGCAAAAATTCTCAACTTTACATCTACACTGGCAGGGTCTCAGCTGGCAGTGACTGACCAGGAAACAGGTCATCTTGGACTAAAAGTAGCTAGCTTTATGAAAATGTGACCCACACTGAGGCAGTTGTAAAAAAATAAAATAAGATAAAAACCAAGTTAGGGATCATTAGGAAAGGAATTGAAAATAAAGCTATCAGTATTGAAAGTGTGACCCTACTTGGAATAGAGTATACTGTTCCGGCTGCCTCACCTCAAAAATATAATGTAGAGCTGGAAAGGTGGCATAAAAGGGCAAGTAAATTATGAGGGGGCTTGACATGTTTGAGATGTAAAATATTATTGAGGGTGTGGAAAAATGTTAATGCATGCATTTTTTCCCCTTTCTCATAATTGTGGAACCTAGGGTCATCCAATGATACTAGGAAATTCAGGCTTCCTGTAGGCATCTAGTTTAGCCCTGTGAGAACAGTATACTGGAATAAATGGGTTTTGCCATGATCCAGCAGGGCTTTTCCTATCCATGTGTTATTATTTGAACAAGTAATTCCTTAGGGCAGGGTAACATTAGATGAAAGAGGAAAATAGCATAAAACAATGTTTACCTAATTATTTGAATGCTAAACATTTAAAGAAAAATATTTCTGTAGGCAACAATTTTAGAATATTCAGTTTTAGAATATTCAACTGCTATAATGGCTTCTTTTTAAATAATGTGATAATGTCCATTGTTTGTGACTACACTGGTCACATTCATAGCTGTCAACTTTTCCCTTCTTTTGCTGGAAATTCCCTTATTCCAAATAGGATTCCTTGCGAGAAAAGGGAAAGGTTGACAGCTATGTTCATATTATATACCAATTCTAATAGGTAAAAATGAGTGTGAATTGGAGTTATACTGGCCAGTATATGCATTAGTTTCACATAGAAAATGTGTTAGCATTTGGTCTAACTAGGGCTACTACATTGCTTATGCATCCTCTGAATTGTCAGGAGCATTATTTTCATAGGCTTTTGACAAGATACAGTGCATGCTGTGCTTTCCTCTCTCTGCTGATGCCTTGCCTAGCACTATGTGCTAAGGCATCTTCATTCTTTTTTATGTAACAATATTTTTGCTTTCTGTAGCTCAAGGCTTTTTATTAAATAGCTGTTAACAGTATGCTTCTGAGGATTACACTACCCAGCATGGAGCAATTTAGCTTACACTAGAGATCAGTCGGTATATAGTAGATTAATTACTTAAGGAATCTGTTTCGACGGCAATAGAAAGATTTTTGATCTCTGGAGTGTTTTATTTTGTTATGTACTTGTCTCTCACTGTGCAAACCTTCTTGGTAGCACTGTGTTTTTTATAGAAGAAACATCAATAGTTAGAAACAAATGAATAGATAAAATAAATCTCCACCATGAATTGTATTGTTGGAACATCTAGATGCCTCATGGGTTCTTTTCGCTTTATTTTCTCTCTCCCACCAGAAATAGTTGCTCTGGCAAGATGTAACTTTGTATTCAAACACATTTTTGCAACCACAGAAAGCATGTAAATTATCCAATTTAATGTTCATGATACATTAAAAGTTTGTCCAAAGATTGCCTCTGCTGTCATCTGTTGGACCTTTCCACAGTCTTGACAGTCTTTACCCTAATTTTGCTTTCATTCATGTGTGGTGTTATTTTGTCAGAAGTGTGACTGCAATTCTCCATTGACCTGTCTTGCTTAAAAGGTTTAGCTATCAAACAGTTTCCATAGCTGTCTGATTGAGCAATATCCAATGTAATGCCAGCGAATGCAAAGGACTTCCATGAGAACATAAAAAGCCACGTTGAATCAGGCCAAAGGCCCATCTAGTTTAACATTCAGGTTACTCATTTGCCAACCAGATGTCCATGGGAGTCCACAAAGGAAGACCTTAGTGCTACCCTTTTGAGATTCCCAACAGTGGAGATAGAACATCGCCAGTGACTAGTAGGCATTGGTAGCCTATGCTCCATGAATTTGTCTAATCCTCATTTCAAACCATCTAAATTGATAGCCATTGTTACTACTTCTGGGGTGAATTTCATAGTTTATGTGCTGTTTGTATAAGTATGTACTTTATTTTGTCTTTCCCGAATCTTCCAACATTCAGCTTCATTGGATGTTCCCAAATGTTATTGTTACAACAGGGGGAGAAAAACTTGTCTCTGCAGTGGTACCTCCGGTTATGAACTTAATTGGTTCTGGAGGTCCGTTCGTAACCGGAAACTGTTCTTAACATGAGGCGCGCTTTCGCTAATGGTGTTTCCCGCTGCGCGCGCACAACCAGGGCACAACTTCCGCTCGCAAAGTTTGCAACAAGGAGCACCTACTTCCGGGTTAGCGGAGCGTGTAACCCGAAGCATTTGTAAGGGGGACTGTGCGCAACACAAGGTACCACTGTATCCACTTTCTCCATTACATGCATAGTTTATACACTTCCATCAAATCACCCATTATTTATCTTTTCTGAAAACTAAAAAATACCTAGGTGCTTCAGGGTTCCTCTTAGGGGAGTTGCTCCATCCCCTTGACCATTTTGACCTCTTCTGCATCTTTTCCAGCTTTACAATATCATTTTTAAGTGAAGCTGCCTGAACTGTACACAGCATTCCAAGTATGGTCACACTATAGCTTTATGTAAATACATTGTGATACAATTGTACCTCGTGTTGCGAACGCTTCATGTTGTGTTCGTCACGGGTTACGAACTCGCTGAACCCGGAAGTACCGGAACGGGTTACTTCCGGGTTTGGCAGGGCGAGCATGCGCAGAAGCACTAAATCGCACTTCACGCTTGCGCATAAGTGCCAAATTGCGCGGCGAGCATGTGCAGATTCGGCGCTTCAGGTTGCATGCACTTCAGGTTGTGAACAGGCCTCTGGAATGGATCCCGTTATCAACCAGAAGTACCACTGTATTGAGAGCTTTCTTTTCAATTCCTTTTAATTTGTTATTTTACGTTTCCACTGTACAAACAGAATTCCTTTGTGAAATCAGGCTAATACCAGTGGATATCATCTGTTAACATGAATTCAAGACATCAAATTCAGCAAGATGAGAAATGTGACTTCTAAATATCTACTGTTTGTGAGTCGCTCGACCATGATGAACTGTTTACAAAAATGAGAATGTCTGGTTTAGGGTGGATGAATTTGAATATGTCTCCTTGGTTATCTATACCAACCTCACATAAAGGGAAGTAGCCACCCATTTTGGCCAATGTCAGTAGTTGAATAAAGCTTTTTTCTTTTTTATTTTCTTTTGGTCCATTCTCTCTCTCATCATCATCATTCTCAATAGTAGTAGTAGCTGTGGAATCACTGTGCTAGATTCCAACTCCTACTTCACACATTAAACGCTTGCTTCCACCTGAGACTCAGGAAACACCATGACAGGAAATTAGGCCGCCATCGGGAGTAGCAATGGAACTGATGATTGACCATGCTATTCAACGGAACTGACGATTCACTGTGCTGGAGAAGAAACTATTATTATTATTTTTTAATCATTTCTTCTCCCGTTACATTCACAAAATGTTTAGGGGTATGTATACCCCTGCATCCCCCCAGAAAAAAAGCACAACTTTGGCCTGAATTTCCCTGACTTCATTGTACTAAGTCACAGAGTCTTTGTCAAAAGAAAGTTCTAAGGTTCATCATAAAAAGAGGGGAGGAAATCCTCTTTAATTTCTGAATGCATAGTGCTACCAACTGTTCTCTCCTTTTTCTTTATTGAAAAGTGGTCACTATAAGTGGTCATTATTTTTGTTTTAGTTGTCTTTGTTTATAATTGAGTTTTTTTAAAATAATAATAATACTATAATCTGTTTTTAAAAAATGGTACCAATGTCTTTGAGCATTGAAAATCTCATTTCACATAGCTTTTATCTTTACTGCATAGTGGGAAAGTTTCTCTTTCCGTGAAGAGGCAGTTTCCTCTTGAGTGAAGGAAAGTTAATATTAACTTTTAAACTTTGCTGCCATTCCTTAACTTCAGTTTATTTCTCTCCTTTTCAATGGGGTATAAACATCTTTCCATTGTTTCTGCTTTTCAGTTAATGTAAGTTCCCTGTAAACTCTCTTACAATGCTATTGCTATGCTTCATGGTTTGGGGTAGTGTTGAATTATTTTCTCATTATCTCTTATGGCTTCTATAACTATTTAGTCAATTTAAATTGGTTACTTTAAATGGGACATACTTTTAATCCAGATATTCTTGAAACCAATTTGAGTGTTTTAAAACTCATTTATTTAAATTGGTGTTCATAATTACAATAGAGAACAAGCTTTCTTGCTAGGCCTTCATAAAATCTTGCTTATGGTATCAAATCAACAATCTTGTTGTGTAGACATTGCATTATGATATGATATGATATGCTTCAGTTTGTCTGAGTTTATATATATTCACACTATAATGTAAAATTGAATACCATTATGCAATCTAACAGTGCAGGAATCATGTTTTCATTTCATCAGATAAATTACTGGGTAAAATATTCTTACTAAACTGAGTTGTTGGTATCATGAAACTAGTAATGAAGTTCTCTCCCTCTGGGACAAGATGAGGGGGTTGCAGTTGTAGAAGCCCAGGCATTATCAGTGACACTTTTTAATTTGATCCACCATGTGAACAATGGAGGATTGTGATGCTGCTAATTCACTGGATCTTCCTGTGCCTTTTGGTATACATGAACTCAGGACGCAAGGGAGAAACGTAAGAAGAAGAAGAAGAAGAAGAAGAAGAAGAAGAAGAAGAAGAAGAGGAGGAGTTTGGATTTGATATCCCGCTTTATCACTATCCGAAGGAGTCTCAAAGTGGCTAACATTCTCCTTTCCCTTCCTCCCCCACAAGAAACACTCTGTGAGGTGAGTGAGGCTGAGAGACTTCAGAGAAGTGTGACTAGCCCAAGGTCACCCAGCAGCTGCATGTGGAGGAGCGGGGACGCGAACCCGGTTCCCCAGATTATGAGTCTACCGCTCTTAACTATTATACCACACTGGCTAAGAGGAAGGCGCGCTTGGCAAATCCACACCGTGATCAACTCCCACCCGGAAACCAATGTCCCCACTGTGGAAGGATGTGTGGATCCAGAATTGGCATCCACAGTCACTTATGGACTCATTGTTAAAACCGTGTTTATGGAAGACAATCTTACTTGGCTACGAGTGATTGCCAAAGAAGACTGACCATGGTATCCTTCTGCACTGACTGACTGAGACAGAAATTGGGGATATTCTGTTCCAATGATTTTCTTCCAGCTTTGCAAATTGGTTTTAGAAGGTGGTCAGGTAGACCATTCTGCACTGTGCTTCTTCTGTTACTGCTTTCTGCGGAGTTCTGCTTTGTTTCTCGAGCTGAGTGGGATCATCCCTTTATCTGCTATATTTTGGAACAGCCAGTTCCTCTCAATGTCCTGATGTCACACACCTTAATAAACTAAATCTTAATCAAAGTGACTTTTCTGTGGTATACTCTGCCATGCTGAAATCTTTTGTTTTTCTGCCCAGACATTTAATATTAATAAATTTGAAAGTGCTGCTTTAGATCTGACTGTTTTACACCTGGTTGGTCTGTTTTATGTTATGTTAAGGAAATTATTTTAAAGATTGCTATTTGTTTACTGTTTAGTTTGGTGCAATCCATTAGGAAAGTCAGGGTATAAACTGCAGAAAGAGAGAGAGAGAGAGAGAGAGAAGCAAACCAGCACCTTTGCTTCAAAATAGTAAAATCTCAAGCATATTGTAAATAATTCGAAAAGAAAACATTCCCAGCTTCAGAAATGGATGAGAGATGAGATTCAGAATGAGGAAATGTACAGTGATGATTACTACAACATATAGGCCCAATTTATTAAGGTGTGATTGTTGAGATTTTACGTAGCCGATGCTGGTTAGGCTTGGCTGTGGGCATATCATATGCCCACAGCAATATGTATAAGCTTGTGCCCATTTTCTCAATCTGGATGCCATCCTTTCCCTTCTCAGAATGCTGCAATTAATCCAAGATGCCTTTGATTCACCATAAATGCCTGTTAGAACTGGAAAACTTTGGAACCAGTCAGGATTGTAAACTCAAGTTCAAACAGGAAAAAAGGCAACAAAAGAGGAAATATAAAATCTAATTTGTTTTACATCATGCATCATCAATCCATTTCATTTCCAGAGCTGAAGTGAAGTTTGTTCTGATAACGTTAAATAGCTTAAAAAGTAAAGTATATTGCTTAGCCAATGTTTACCCCATGCCGTGAACACTTCTTTTGTAAACTGCTGCGAATGTACTGATGAAAAGAGATCAAGAACAACATTAACTTGTTTATTGTACACTTCTGCTTTAGCTGATAATGGGCAAAACAGTTAAGCTGTGTAAGTTCGACTTGCTGTGTTTGTTTAAAGGGATTGTTGGCCATGAAGGCAAGCTTCTTTCAACAGCTAACTGGGATGCTAATCAGGAGCTGCGAAAGGAGTGTGGTGTGGTGCCATACCTGTCTCTGCTGAATTATAAATCTGCATGAGATACAATGCAATTTGACATTTCACACTGCAATTCAATTCCTGCAATCCAATTTCATAATTGCGAACCAATTAGAGTTGAGAAGGAAGAAATGTTACTGGTAAGGCAGACGATTTATAGTTCAAGCAGCAGAACCTCTTGCCTACATTTCTAAAATGTTTTCTATGCACATTTTGGAAGATATTTTTCATTCCTATATCAACTGTGTGCTCAATGAAGCCCTAAAACAATTTTTGAAGTTATTTCTAATGTCTTCTGATATTTCTGATTTTTTATAACTGAACTTTTAATGCTATTGTTGTTAAACTCTCCAGTGGGGAAAGGGGCTTTTTGGTTTGAGAAAAGAGTAAATTATGAGTAAAGAAGGGGGATAGACAGAGGTTTCTCTTCCTCTCTCATAATATTTGAACTCAGGGTCATCCAATGAAGCTGAACGTTAGACACAGATAATTAAACTGTGGGATTCTGTACCACAAAATGTATTGCTGGCCACCAACTTTTACACATTAAAAGGTTAGATTCACACATGGAGGATAAGTTACAGGTAGGTAGCCGTGTTGGAATGCCATAGTCAAAACAAAATAAAAAATAAAAAATTCCTTCCAGTAGCACCTTAGAGACCAACTAAGTTTGTTCTTGGTATGAGCTTTCATGTGCATGCACACGATAGCTCATACCAAGAACAAATTAAACCACAGAGCCTAGGGCTTGCCGATCAGAAGGTTGGTGGTTCGAATCCCTGTGACGGGGTGAGCTCCCGTTGCTCGGTCCCAGCTCCTGCCAACCTAGCAGTTCGAAAGCACGTCAAAGTGCAAGTAGATAAATAGGTACCGCTCCGGCGGGAAGGTAAACGGCGTTTCTGTGTGCTGCTCTGGTTCGCCAGAAGTGGCTTAGTCATGCTGGCCACATGACCCGGAAGCTGTACACCGGCTCCCTCGGCCAATAATGTGAGATGAGCGCCGCAACCCCAGAGTCGGTCACGACTGGACCTAATGGTCAGGGGTCCCTTTACTCACTCCTGTATCAGAGATGGTATGCCTCTGCACTCCAAATATTGGAAAGCCCAAGTGGGGAAAGTGCTGTTGCATTAATATCCTACTTCCTAGAAGCATGTAGTTGACAGATCTAGCAGGGCTGTAGTGAACTTCCACTTACAGTGGTACCTTGGTTCCCAAATGGCTTGACTCCCGAACGCCGCAAACCCAGAAGTGAGTGTTCCGGTTTGAAAACATTTTTCGGAAGCTGAACGTCTGACAAGGCTTCCGTGGCTCCCAACTGAGTGCAGGAAGCTCCTGCAGCCAATCAGAAGCCGTGCCTTGGTTTTCGAACCATTTTGGGAGTCGAACGGACTCCTGGAACGGATTAAGTTCGAGAACCAAGGTACCACTGTATCTCCATGAGTTTTGGCTTTTAAACAGTGTTCCTTCCTTATTTGTTAAGGAAATAAGTGTTAATCCCCATACAGTGTTAAGTTTTGGCTTTTAAACAGTGTTCCTTCCTTATTTGTTCAGTGCATTAATGCATTGATCCAGCTCTCTTCTTTCCTTTCATTTGTGTCTAATACATATCCTCCAGTTCTTTAGATTATAATTATGGGGACAAGGCTTGATATTTTTAACAGTTGCTTTTATTAGAAGTATATTAGCATTAGATTTAGTTTGGGAGATACTTTATAAATAAGAATTATTAACTCACGCACCCTGCAATGAATTGCCAAACTTGTAATAGAAACAAGATTATGTGCTTTGCCTCTTGGGCTCCGCCGCATCAGAAGTATGTAACAAAATGTTGCTGTAAATAACACTGGGCCCATAATATTTATTTATGCAGAATGCTTTCCAGGAAAACTGCTGTGCCACAGCTCATTAGCATTTGAAGGTATTTGTTTGCTTTTTATGTTGCTTTCATCTAGCTTCATAAAGGTGGTTGTGCATACAGATCACCCTCCCTCTAGGCATCAGACCAGACTGGATTTTGTTTTGTTTTGTTTTTGTGTGCATGTTGGTAAATGTTTTGTAAGCTAGTGAATACTTCTATATAGTCAGTGTCATGCCTTTGTCACGTAAGGTTACCTTGTCTCTAATCAGGTGCACAGGTTAGCTCTATATTAGTTGGAATTAAAGGATGCCATTTAGGTGCCGGCTAGGGGAGCCTAAAAAAGAGAGGCATTTCCAATTTAAAAGGCCTCTTAAAAACAGCAGCAACATCTTTTGGAGATGCTGATTAAGAAGTCACTGTGCCTCCATTTTGATGTATTTCTGATCTTCACTTAAAATTCCATTCCAAGGATCAGCATATACAGACTACTGTAGCAGAAATAGATTTCTTTCTGGTGTGCCAATTTCCAGTTCTTCAGTTTGCCTTGCCTTACCTATGTGAATAAATGGGCACCTCACTTGGAAGCCCCCCATCGGCCCTTTCCACAATTCATCCAACAATTTATTCTCCATTTGCTCTTGTTTTATTTCATTATTTGACATTTTATTATTTCATGTTTAACTACCCAAGCTAGCAGGCAGGGTTGCTCATATTCCTTGATTCTCCTACAGGGCTCTTAGCCTTTTCACAGTTGCATGACACAAGCAACAATCTACTTTTCCCTTTTCTCGCTTTGAGGATATGGTGACTGAGCAGCCACTTCCACCATAGCAAAAGGCAGAGAGTCACCTCCATTGCCATTGCCAACTGCAGCTACGCATGTCAACCTATAATGCAAAATAGTCAGGAATGACCCTACTATTAGGCAGAATGAGGTGGCTGCTGCAGACAACAGATGCTGGAGAAGACCCAGTGGCAGGAACATGCTGGAAAACAGCTGTATTTTCCATATGGTCGGTCCTGCACCTCATAGGCTATCCTGTTGCCCACATGTAAGGTGGAGGATGCTGTCCCATCACCAGTAAGATTAAAATGCTTGGGTGGCTTCTGTACATGGAACTGGGGCATGTGCACCACCTTGTCCTTCTCCCACGGAAGCAAAATGCTGTGAAAATGACAAACAAGCTGTCACATAAGTGCTTCACATTCAGAACTGCACTCCCCAAGATGCCATGTGAGAGGAAGAGGCACAATGCATTCAGAGATTTATATGGAAGGTCCTGGTAGAATGGGGGAAAGTGGAAAAGGACTGGAGCAGAAAGACAAATGGAATAACCAAATGAAAAAGAATCATCATTGTCTATAACTGGAATATGTGACACAACATATATTATGGGAAAAGTTGCAAAAAATCAATTTTTTAAGGAATGGAGATGAATAATATAGACTGGAATAAAAGATCCTAATATGCGAAAACTTTTATTTGTTTTGTACTGCCTTCAATGTTATAGGACCTGCTTCTATATATTTTTATTAAGATTCTCTTGGGTTACAAAAATGCATGCATCATCTCTGTTTTCAGATAATAAAGACCTTTCTTGGTTATATTCAGTGTGAGACATTAATGTTACAGATGGTATAAGTTTGGGGTAGAAGAGAGGGGGGGTGGTAAACTTCCATTCTTTTACATAGTGTATGTGAAAGGTTTTCGAGGCAACATCGCGTGGGTAGGTTCTCTTTCTATTCATTTATTAGTTTTTATTGGCAGTGAGAGAGCATTGTTTAGCTTCATGCAGTTCATCAGATTTTCTGGCAATCATCAGCTAAGTTTTTCTCAGACTAAATTCATTAAAATTAATGGACCTTAGTTTATCAAATCAATTAATTGAGATGTGTCTTCTCTGACTAGGTCTACCATAAAGTTACATCTAACCAAGTCATCAAGTTAGTACAAGGACTTCCCCTTGCAGATCAGAACATCTCTTCTCTGTGCTCACCACAAATTGTTGTAGGGGTTACCCTAACCCTCCATAACAGATTTGGGGTGCATACGGGAGGAGAGGGAGAGGAGAGGAGAGGGATAGAAAGTTCCATTCTGCAAACAGAAGTTTTTGCACAAACCAGGTGACTGTTTTGAGTTGTACATAGCATTTACTAGTCTCTTTGCAAGTTCACCAAATAGGAATATGTAAACCTTAATAGAGTATGACGCCTATTTTTGCCATTTATGCTGCAGTTTAAAAGATAAACACATTTGTGCCTGCTTCTCCTGTAAAATAAGATGGTGTCTTCAAGCAACTGAATCTCATTTTTGTGTGCTATTTCATAACACTGGCATATGCATTCCAAATAAGCAATACCAAATTCAGTACTAAAGGAAATGTAAAGTGGATATATATGTTATGATGGAAAAGGAAATGAAATTACTATTTCAGAATCTTGGAACGTATACAGCTTCTTTCTTCGGTTGTTGTTAATTTTAAATGTCCTTCAATTTTCCAAGCTGTAAAATAGCAATAACATTTCTATCTCTTTTTGAGAATCCAGTTTTAGGACCTTGGTTTTCAGCCCAGTCATTTAATTTTTATAAAAGAAGAAACACACACCTACCTAAGCACCATTGCTGATAATGAACAGTTTTTACCACTTCAGAATTATTTCCCCTGAAATTACAATCTTAAATCACTGCTCATATTTAGGCATATCTTCCATCATTTGCCATATGGAAAAAGATACACTTGTTTTCCATTATGGACAGAACTGCTTCCGTACTTGAAGGAGAGACTAGTTGTTTCACTAGCAAACCATTCACAGTGTTTCAGAAAGCCCCAGCACCATCAAGGAAATCTTGTTAGCCACAAATCGGTTTTAGATCTCCAGAAGCTGTAATTTATTATGACTATTATTATTGGGTGACATTCAATGAGCCCACCTGATGTTGCAATGGACTTCTGCTTATGTTACAAGGTTTCCTCCTCTTCTCCATCAACCCCTGCACACCCTCAAAATTTTGTCTAGAGAGGTGTGTGCTGTGGACTGCAGCCGGGGGAGGGGGTCTCATCGCATGAGTGAAAGTCCACTCACACAGAGTTTGGATATCACTCTGCATTTTTAAAAATATTTATAACCTGCTTTTGTCTATTGATATCAGGGTCAGATACAGAACATAAAATGAACCATGCATTAATTAACTATGCAACAATAAAAACATAATTAAAACAAACAGAGGCATACCCTAGAGTGCCAGCAATCCAAATTATTAAGATACAGTAGAAGATATTCGAGGACTTGGCAATGGAGCCCGGGCTGCTGTTAACTGATGAGAGATAAATTATTTACTTTTCAAATCCCATTCAGTTTCCATATACAGGTTCAAAAGCACCAGGTGGAAAGATAGAGCAATTGTTTGTTTAAACTCAGCAAACACCTTATTCCAAAACTGAGCTGGAGCTAAAATGATAATATATTTTCTAGTCATACATCTATAAAAGACCATTCTATATATTTAAAAAAATCTTCTGTTACAACATGGTTACATACCATTGTTCTACTTATTATTTAGTTTGCTAGTTGGATACATCCCAATAAAAGTGACCACCTTTCAGTGATTTCCCCCCCAGGAAACATCAGACATTTTGGAAAGTGTTATTATTCTCGCATTTTGCAAGGACTGTGACTGCCCCATTGGAAAGAGAAGGAGTTTGGGTATGGGGAGCAGGGCATGCTGGATATTGCAGGTTGCCCAGTGATGGGAAGATGCCAGCGAGACTCATCTCAAGGGGGCTTCTCACCAAAGCCACACCTTCCATCTCCAAAGGCTCAATAGAAGCCCATCCCATAGTCCTTGACAAAACTACCTGTTCCCTATACTCCTCCCCACAACTGCTCCCTCCCCATGCTCTTTTCCAAAACCTCCCCTCCCCAAGCTCTCCAAAACAACCCAGTCCTCTCCTTTTAGACTTCTCCCAACTTCCATTTCCTGGCCTCTGCTGCTCACCAGCCTCAACCACCTGTTAGCCTGCCTGCCTCTGGTTCCTCCTTCTTCTGATGGTGCTGTGATAACCCAGCAGGTCTGAGACCCTAGTTCAGGGGTCGGCAACCTTTAAGACAAAAAGAGCCACTTGGACCCGTTTCCGAAGGAAAAAAAAAACTGGGAGCCGCTTTTCGCACCCTAGGCGAGGGGGCGGGGCCATGTGACGTCATTGCGCATGACGTACGGTGCCCCGCCCCCTGCCGCCCCGCGCCGCTGTGATTTAGGCAAGCGTCCATCAGGAGCCTCCTGCGAGATGGCAGCACGTCTGCCAGCGCTGGCCCAGCTCAAATACAGCTGCACGGGCTTTGTCTGGGGCTCACTGCCTCCTCTCCACACACACACACACACACACACACACACCAGCTTTTGTGTGCGCGCGCGTTTCGCTCTCCCTCCCTCCGGCCCTAGACAGGCAGCGAGTGAGCGCAGCATGATAATGAGCTCTGTCAATTGCCCAGCCGGGAAGCGGGAGGAGGAGGAGGAGGAGGCGCTGCTCTCGCTCTCGGGCTCCGCGCTGGTTTGCCGTCGACGCGCCCGTCGCAGCTCGCCAACTTCTCTTTCTCTCTGCAGCTCGCTCTCCCGCCGCCCCCCGACTACACACACCAACGTGACGGGAGGGAAAGGGGAGCGGGAGAAGACACGCCACCCCGGAGCCGCGGCAAAGGTGTAAAAGAGCCACATGCGGCTCCGGAGCCGCGGGTTGCAGACCCCTGCCCTAGTTTGTCATCATGCTGTAGTTTGCAGTCTCACCTGTTGGTGACCATGCAAATTGCAGCATGACAACATCCCTAGGAAAATACGTATTAGGAAAGAAACACTGCCCTGCACAGAAGGGGGAAACTAGGACAGTTGCACACAGGTACAAAAGTATGATCAGGGAATTACAGGCAGCTGGAGGAGAAGGAGAGGACAGAGGGTGAAGAAAGAGCTGTGAGTGGAACGATGTCCTCTTCCCAGCCTTTGGACCGCCCTGGAAACTCAACAAACCTGCTGTACCTGGAACTGGGTATGGAGAGTGCAGCTGAATTGGACACAGCTGTGGGAAGTCCCATCCACCTGCCCATAAAAAGCAAGTCTAGAATGAGAGACTAGGGTGATGTCCACTGTTTCCAGGTACTCTTCTCATTGTCCGACTTTTGTGGGTGAGCTGAGAGTTTGTTGGACCCTGGGTGAGAAACAAGAGGCTGAGAGGGAGAGTGTTAGAAGGAAATTGAATTGATACTTATATATTAGTAACTTTGTATTAACGTAGCTTTTTTATGTGTAACTGTGTATATTTCCAATGTTTTCATTATATACCTTTAGGCACCAGGCAAAAACATTCCTTTTCAACCAGGCCTTTGGTTGAGTTGATTGACATCCTATGCCCTTTTAAAATGGGGTTGGGGTTGGGGGGGTTATTAGGTTGTTGTTTTTATTTTAATTGTGTATTTTGTGGTTTTATATTTTGATTTTGTTTTGTGAGCCTCCCTGAGACCTCCGGGTATAGGGTGGCATACAAATTAAATAAATAAAATAATAATAAGTTGTTGTTGCTTCAGTTTTCTGTACACCGCTTAGAGATATTTTAAATAGAAAAATAGGAATTAAAGAATCAAAAATAATCAAATATGTTTCTATCCTTGCTTTGTGCATTCCAGATTAAACCTGCAACTATGAAGGAATTAAGAGTGCTTGCAAAAATGATATATTATACTAGTAATGCTTTGCATTTTACTAACCTATTATCAAGAGCTCACAAGTGTGTTATTTATGTGTTGTTTATTTAGTTAGCTATTCTAAAAGCTTTAAAATAACCTGAATGAGGCTGCAGTACACTAGCAGTTGTGTGATTGCATTCAACAGTTTGTTCTTTAGAATAATGAGGCATTGAAGTGCCAAATTACTGTTGTTTAAGTGGCTTCAGTGAACATCTGCTGTTGCTTTTTTAAAAATGTTGGGAAAGACTTTACATTGCACAGAATAACTTATTTTTGGTCACTCCACCATTTTCATTATGTGTTGTTGGAAAGATAGTTTACTTTGAAGTGTCCTTTGGGTGCATCATTGAACATCTGTACCTGAGTAGCTATGCTTTATATAACTGTAAACAAAAATCCAGGCTGTTGAAACTGTTGCTGCCTGGCAGTTCTCTGACCTGACTGAATTGAATGTACCTCCCTCTCCTCTAGTTTATAATTAATTTGGAGAAAACAGAGGCTGTATGAGTGTGTCTATGGAGGGGTGACATGCCCCAATAAACATGGGGGAATGTGCAGTATATATGGAGACATCTAGATGAGAAATGCACTAGAGGTATTTTAGGAAAATAGCTAGCTCGGTCCTTTAATCCTTATGAATGCCCAGGTTGTTCAGCTGAGCACCATAGTCCAGATTTCGAAATAGCTTATTTCCTCCCTATCAATTTACATCTGCCCTATCCTACCACCCCCTCCCGCTTGTATCCTATACTAATTTATGTTAAAGCATTATAACTTTTAAAAATGCATATGCACTCTTTCTCTCTCTAAAATGACACATTGTTGTATGTGGTGCTAGTCCTACTCACAGTAGACCCTGGCTGGCCTAGGTTAATTTCAGTGGGTCTACTCCCAAGTAGTACTTGTTGGATACAATATTAAAATATAAGCAGACATAAAACCATTCCCAGCCATAGCAGGAAAGCAACTAAGCTGCAGTATGCCCAGGAAATACATTAATTGAGAAGCTGTTTTAAGTAGGTATGTTTTAATGTAATTTTGAATACTGCAGATGAAGAATCCAACAATGCATCCTATGTGGGATAGTTTGAGAAGGGAGTGGCCTCTACTGAGAAGGCCCTGCCGTAGTGTCAGTATTAAAGGGAAGGCATCATCTCTTTGCATCATATCATGCAAAGATAGAGCTTGCCCATACCCTCTGCATTTGTGTATTGCCCCAGAAGCACAAAAAGAGAAAACAGGTACCGGTATCTTCCGCAGCTTCTTTGTATGCTATCTGGTAAAGTCAACTTTGAAACAAATTTATATGAATTATTCTGTAGAGTCTCTACTGCTGTTTTTAAATGTTGCCCGATTGTTGTGTTAAGGGCGATTTTGCTACTGTTTTAAATCAATATTAGATAGTTTTTATTGTTAGTTGATGTATGTTCCCCATGGAAGGAAGGGTTGGATATAAGACAGATGAAATAAAACAATCCACACAGTATAGGTAGCATAAAACTGGAATGTGCAAGTTACAAAACACCATGGCTTGCTCTTTACAAGAAAATGTTGTTATCTCTTTCTAAGCAATATCGCTTATGTTTAGATTAATCAGATAATTTCTTTTTCTTTCATTCTTTTTACTGCCTGATTTTTTAATTTGTTTCAGTACAGTACAAATGTAGGCTTTAAGAAACGGTGTTCAGAAAACTCTGCCAGACTTTATTCTGGTTATGGCCAACAATTATAAGTGACACTGGAAAACACTCTCAAAGAGTTTTTCTTCTGTGAGTTACCAAACCTCCCAAAACTATAGCTTGCAATTGTTACTGCTTTAGTAGCAGCAGCTGGTGTTCCAGTGTTGAGGGAGTGTGATCTATCTCTCCATTTCTCCTACTCTTCTGTCTAGGCCCTGGGAAATATAATTTTCCTGGGTTCCTGATGTCAATATGGTTATTAAGTCACACAATCTCGGATTTACGTATAAGCTAAACAAGCTATAGCTTAGGGCCCGACTCTCTTGGGTGGGGGGGCCAAAAAATTGAAGGAAAAAAAACACTGGATGTACATTTCCAAAATATAAGATAAAAAACAAATAGAATAAAACCTACACACAGCAACAGTGTTTTGTGTTGTGTAGGCTCCTATGATGTAAGTAATACTACCTAAAGTATCACTGGTTTGCTCATTTCTATATATAGGGTGCCCTACATTCTGCATGTGCAAATGGCTTTAGATACCTATTAGGTCCATAAATTACCATATAGCATATATTCAACACAAAAAACAGCGACAATTTGTTGTTGACAAAGGACAGCCGGACATATAAAGGGCCCCATTACCTTCACTAGCTTAGGGCCTCATCAAACCTAAATCTGGCCCTGATTAAGTGCCCTGGGGAAGCTCCAGGTGCCCAGAATGATGTCATAGCAGTGTTCTAGGTGGTAGGGAGAAGGAACAAGAGGAGGAAGGAGAGACCTTCTTACCGCTTTGCCATTACCATCACCACATCCTGCTGCACCTAGCTAAATAAGTGAATGGGCGGAAGTGGGAAGGAGGAGAGGCAAGCCTTGTGACTTGCTGAGGTTTGCTCTTATGCTGAACCAATGACTGATGAACCTTGGAAACACCCCTGGTAATAATGGACGTACTGTAGAAGCATTTCATACGTCATTGGCTCCCCATGACCAATTATCTCATTGAAATTAATGGGGAAACTACTATCTTTAGGACAAAGGGTACTGAAAGAAAAACCTTGCTCTTTTTTGTTGATATCTGTTTGCTAACACATTTATTTCCCTTCTTTTGGAAAAAAATAAAATAAACAGATCTTGAAAACTTAAAGACAAAAATGAGAAGCACCGTGTCTGTACGAGAAGGGCAAGGGGTTGTTCTGCTGTGTGGGCCACCAACTCAGTCTGGAGGTAAGAAATGTTTGGAAATATTAGTACTCTTCTCTGTGGGAGTAAAAAAAAAAAGACAAATACTGAATGGTTGCAGTATATTCAGGAGGAAATATTATTCATGCTATGAGGTCAGACTATCTGTGTTTGCATTGGCCTATGCTGCTCTGAAAGCATGCATTTCAGAATCAAATTAGGCATGACCTAATTTGGCATCATTTGTGTCTTTCATCCTTGTGTGTTGATTTTTATTAAATAAACAAATAGCTGGAATTGGAGGGTGTGTGTGGGAAATTTCTGCAAAACCCCACCGGCTGATGGGGGAAGGGAGTTTGGATTACACTCTAAAAGTCCAGTTACAGGTAGATAGCCGTGTTGGTCTGTCATAGTCAAAACAAAATAAAAAAAATTCCTTCCAGTGGCACCTTAGAGACCAACTAAGTTTGTTCTTGGTATGAGCTTTCGTGTGCATGCACACTTCTTCATTTTAAGGCCTATAGAAGCTTAGAGTCTTAAAAAGTGCTCACTGGTTTTCTGTTTCTTTTTTTTTAGCACATTAGTCAGGACCGCATATCTAAAAGTAGCTTAGGTGAGATTTCCAAACATATGGACATCAAACATTTTCTTTTTAGGCATAATACATTTTTCTTAAATTACATTTGCCATGGGGACCATAAGATTATTCCATGCCACTAAGTAACAGAATTCAAACCAAACATAGTGAATTTTTGTTTTACTTCATTTTTTATCACAAAGTGTGAAAACGCATCCTGATCATTTTTTATTACAAAGTGTGAAAACGTTTCCTGATAAATATATAGTTGGCAATATCCTGGTCACTTTATCTTAAAAGTCACTTTATTTACATTTAACAAATTGTAAATTGGTTTATGATTTAGATTAACATATGAGGCAGAAGCTCACACAACTGTGCTGCTGCACCTCTGTGAACAAAATATACTTGCTTGTTCATGGCAGCTGCTGCAGCGTTGTTAAAGAAATGCTTGCTCATCACGTGTCACACTGCTCATTTGGGAACATCGCTTGCATGAGTAAAGTTCAGAAATAAGCTGTTATTAGCTCCACAAATAGAAGTCCATTTGTGCAATGCAACAGACACGATATTCTGTGATAAAAATTTTTTTTCAGTATCTGCAAGTTTTCTCAGTCATTGTAAGCTTATAAGATACAATACATATAATAAATAAATAAATAAATATAATAACAAATCTTCAGGAGAATAAAAGCCTAAGGAGTAAACCCTACACAAATCCAGAGTAGAGTCCCAAAGGCGGTTGGATGGCACCTTGTACGCCTCCTTCCAGCAACTCCTGCAGCCAAGCTGGTGCCAATCATATTGCTCTGCTTTCCTTTGGACCATATCAGTGAGACCAAGAGGGAGTTCTTGTCGTCTGGGCAACCCAGGACTTCCATCCACACTGCCCACACTTGTACCTTCTATGTTCCTAATACAGCTGTATGACTTCACCCCTGGAGGCACACTTCATTGTCTCTTAAGAGAGATGGGTGCCAACATATAATATAGGCCAGTGGTGGGAAACCTATGACCCTTCATATGTTGATAGGCCAACATCCATCACCCCCAACTAGTATGATGGGTGATCAAGGGTGATAGGAATTGCAGTCCAGCAGCATCTTCATGTTCCTCAGTCATAAGATAGACAGCAGTCGCATGTAGATATCGCTGATTTTCTTAGTGTGATTGTTTAAGATAATCTTTTCCCCCACTAAATCTTTTCTCCACTATATTAGGCACCAATATATTGATATCTACGGAGCCTGGTCTGTGTTTTATCTTTCAGGAGTGCCAAACAAATTTTATCTTTCAGGAGTGTAAGGCAAATGCTGATAAAGAATAATTAAAGTGACATGACCTATTTTCATTCGGTATAGTTTAAATTGTCACAGGTTGTTTTATTGACAACTTCTGCAATGAGCTACAGTTTCCTGCAAGTTGTAAAGTGATTTGAATCTAGAAAAAAAATGAGAGATATAAAGCGTTGCAAGTGAAAAACCTTGATGACAACTTAATGGGAAATTTGGAGAAAACCTATAGATAAAGAAGTAGACTTTCTGTTTCATAACTGACATTATATTTGTCAGTTCAGGCACCAAGTACAGCCTTTATTAGTTTGTTCATTTTAAACTTTTATAGCCACCTTCCATTTCACAACTTCCAAGACAGGAATATAGGAAGCTGCCTTGTATCAAGTCAGGCTTTAGATCCATCTAGTTCAGGATTATCTGCACTGATGGACAGGAGCTCTCTGGGGGTTTAAGACAGGGGTCTCTCCCAGCCATACGTGGAGATGCTGAGGCTTGAACCCGGTAGGCCTACCTTCTGCATGAAAAGCAGATGTTCTACTGCTAAGCTACAACTCTTCCCCTACAGCAGATTACAAGAATAATTAAGATCAATAAGATAATTTAAAACAGCCAAAAGCAGTAAAAAGAAACACATCAAGTTCCTCTAGGCCAGTGATGGCTAACCTTGACACCCCAGATGTTTTGGAACTACAACTCCCATCATCCCTAGCTAACAGGATCAGTGGTCAGGGATGATGGGAGTTGTAGTCCCAAAACATCTGGAGTGTCAAGGTTAGCCATCACTGCTCTAGGCCAACATCCTCTTTCCAGCAGGAGGTGGAAACCTATAAGTAGGAAGTGGAAACAGCAGTGTCTCACGCCCAGCCCAGTCTCATCTCCTGAATAAGGAGTGTTAGGCCCCTTGCTGGTTTATAGGAAGAGAGCAGTACCAAACCCTTGGCAGAAACAGAAGGGCAAAGTTCTGTTTCAAAAGCCTTATCTGAAGCCCTGCTAGCTATCTCTGGCCATCAAATGCGGCTGTTTGTTAGCTTTCCAGCTCCAGGGTTGCACTGGGCCCCTCCCAGAGGAATGGGCCAATGTAGGTGTTGGCCTATGGCATGTGCCAAACGAGTTCAGCTCCCCAGGCGTGTAGGTTCGTGGCAGTGCAGTTTTGTGCTGGAAGAAATTGAGACCGACTCCAACTCTTCAGTCATTTCAGTCATTTACTGACAGGTCCAAAGCCTTAAGGCAGTTTCACTATATACAGGCTTCCACTAGATCCCTAGTAGAAGGTGCAGGCTTCAAATGCAAAGCAAGTGCAACTCACAGCATACATACAGCACAGATCCAGTATCAATCTGACAGAGCTTCCTTGCAACAAAGCAAAGATGCAATGTACCCAAGAATGACCACACCCTTGGCCAGTTGCCAGGTCAGAGACCTTCAAACACTAAATCACAAGACCTGCAACAGATGCATGGGAAGCTGTTATCTGCCCCGCTGCCCCGCCCCGCCCCGCCCCGCCCCCATAGCAACCTGGCGCTGGATACTGCATGTGGAAACACCGCTGGTGTTAGTTTTCAACCTGCAGGTTTTTTCCATGACTCATCTCATCTCAACCTCTCCAGCAGCAAAAATCAGCAGGTGGAGATTGGTGTACTATTCAGCTTGCTTGTACTTTCCTAACTTCCTTTATACATTCTAGCTGAGCTTATATTGTCTTGGCTTTAAATGGTCTTCCAGCATTCTGATTTCTCCATCTTGTGTCTCCTTTGTCTCTTCCCTTCTCTTAATTTCCCTTTGAAATTAAATAAGATAGAGTTTAATTACATGGATGCTTTGAAACATGCAGGCCACTAGAGCTGTAATTGCCAGTTCTCCTATGTTAAGTGCCAATCATTCTATATCAAGTGCACTTGCTTTTGACACTTAAGTCAGTGGGCCTGAGCTAGTTTAAGTGAATCCATTTTAATAGTTGGTGCTTTGTGCCCTAGGTTTCTATTAACATATTTAGAGCGTAAGAATCCCTAATACAAATTCCACTTGCCTTTTAAAATGTTTTGGGGAGTTATCTATAAGCAACAGACAGTGGCATTTCTTTTTGCCATGTGTTCCTATAGATAGATGGCTGTCAATCATCTACCGGTACCTAATAACACCATGTGTGAATATGTGCACTGACTTTTAAGCACTGGACTTCTTCAGAAAACTCTTGTGTGAGGTGCCAAACAGAAGCTGATACAAAAAAGCAGGATGATATTACTAAGCGCTGCAATCCAAAAAAACACATGGTGAAAGGTGAGAATTATTTCGTAATCCACAGATGGGATCTTACTAACACCCACACTAGAAAGCTGTTTGTTCACTGAAATGCTTGTGCAGGAAGAGACAATTTGAAGATAGTTTCCCCCTCCTTTTTGAAAACCAAACTCTCCAATAACCATTTGGACAGGTATTGGTCAAAGGAAAGAAGGCAACCAGTATTTAATGATGGGTGAATTCCGTTAATTTTGAAATCTCAAGTATGTGTGTTTTAAAGAACTCTTGGGGGTGTCTTTTCCCCAAGAATACTAAACCGACTTGTAATGTTGGTTTCACTTTATTAAACTGATATGCTTTTGTCTGCTTTTGATTAGCCAAGTGACAAATAAGCCATAACTGTGGGGAAACAATGCAGAACCTGTAATAAAAGCTTTTGCACATAATATTGGCCCTTGCACTGGGAAGGTTTCTAGAGCTTCTTCAGATAAGCTCCTGAGCTACAAAGCCTTTTAACCCCTTGGTAGCTTCCCTGGGCCTGCCCATCAATTTTTGAAGTCTTTAAAGTTTCCCGCTGCAGCTGTTCACTTAGCACCGCTTGAGCAGTAAGTCATGTCTACAACTTGAACTATGTTATTGATTTTTATTATTTTAATTTATGATTCATTATCTGCCCTTCAGTGCTACAATAACATGGTTATATAATTTAAAATCAGATAAAAGTATTTAAATAAAAAACGAATGCAATTTAAGTAAGAACCAATGCAGTTTAAATCCAAGAATAGAGGTAGACATGAAAACACATCTCAACTGTCAAAGGCTGAGGGTAAAGAGGTTCATCTTTAGTATCTGACCAAAGCAATACAGTGAAGATGGCCAGACGCACCTCTGTGAGGAAGAAATCCCACAATTTAGCTACTGCCAATTTAGGTGCTTTCAAGGGCCGCCACTTCCTGTAGTTCTTAGGGTATTGGAACTACTTAAAAGCCCTCCTCTGTCAATCATAACACCCAAGAGGGTCTTCAGGGAAGGAGATGGTGCTTCAGATATTTGAGGTCTCTGTCATTTAAGGCTTTGAACACCTTAAATTGGGCCCAGAGACAAATTGGCAACCAATGCAGCTCTTGTAATACGTGGGTTAAAAGAAGTTCAAAATGGAACCCTGGTCACTACATTTTGGTCCACCTGAAGCTTCAGAGTGGTCTTCGGGGATAGCCTAATACTGTATAGAGGCAATAATCCAATCAGAAAGTTACCAGAGCAATGGAGTACAATGGCCAAGTCATCTCTGTCCAAAAGGGACCATCACTGGTGAACCAGCTGGAGCTGGAAATAGGCACTCCTAGCCACCAGGGGCATCTGAGCCTCCAGTTGCAATACACTTTAAAATAATTACCTCTGCGTGTGCAGACCTTTGTTTTACATTCCAAGCTGTGGAAGAACTTTGAAGGAAATAATATCCTATTTAAACTGGCTTTACAAAGTAAGTAAATTGTACTAGGAAATCAAGTTTCATCAATGTCACAACAATTGATTTTTTATATAGATTTTTCAGCCTATATATCTCGACACAGAGTTGAAAGTGTTGTGAAAGAAGCTAATCATTTTCATTGGTGTATACATTCATATCTTTCGTTCACTGTTAACTCTGGTTAAACAGACTCTGCAGGTTTTGGATGTGTAAAACCTATGTTTGAGAGGTAAACAGTGGATGAGTGTACACACTGTAAGGAGAGAAAACTGCCTTCGGAGTTCAGGGTGGGTGGGAATTTGGTCTCCTACCAAAGATTCTGACTTCACATTTGCTGTAATATTTTGTATATGTAGCAACAAGTTATTGTATTCCTCAGAGGCCTGAGTTCATTGAGTGAACTTCAACTTTCCTTTTGGTTTTCCTTTGGGACACTATGTAAAACTGGCAGTTCTGTCCTGAAATAGACAGTTATGGAATTGCTGTAGATATACTTGTGGGAACTTGCAAATCCCCTGTGCATTTTAACAAGGAGGCTGTGAGGTTATGCTCGCTGTTACAAACCTCCCTGTCAGTTTTCACTGTTTTACAGCAGAGCAGTGTTACTTCACAAGGGGCCCTGTGTATCACTTCTTACAGTCTTTGTATCATACGTCCTGGAAGAAACTTGCTGAGTAAATAATTCCCACTACAATGTGAAGAGTTTGTTTGGCATACAGTGCGGTTTTTGTTGAAAGAGGAAACCCCTTTGCATCCTGCGTAGTATTGTGAGCAGTAACTCTGAAAAGAATCTGACAATTTCAGTTCCCATCAGTTTTGTAATTCAATGAAAGATGGTGGAATGTACAGAAGGTATGTTGGAGAGGGAAAAGCCTGAGCTGACTTCACATTATTCTGAAAAGGTAAAGAACCACCTGCCACAAATTCAAGCATTAGATGCCCCAAATCTTCAATTATAATTACTTTACCTCCTTGTGAATGTACCTCATATAAGCCATAACCATTGGAATTGCCATGCCAGTGGTCGTGGTGCTGGACATCTAAGGGGTGTTGACCATATCAACAGGAATTATGGAAGGCATGAAAAGTAGGGGGGGGGGAGATTTGATTCTGCAGTAGGCTGCAGATCTCCATCCCTGATAATGCCATATTCTTTTATTTTCTTTCAAAACTTTCCACAGGATTTGTATGTAAAGTTAGGATATCATAAACTGTAACAAGGGGTTAATGCAAGCTCAAACTCATTAAACTCTTTTCCAACTTTCTCGATTCAGAGTCAGGACTGTGTGAAAATAGTTTAAACCCCCTGTTCTTTTTCTATGGGTTGTAACCAGCCCCAATATATTTGTATTGGATTTAGTGTAATTTTACTTGATTTATCTCTGTTTTTAACCTGTACTGAATTTATCTAAATGGCGACAGGCAGGAAATAGGTTGAATATGTGAATGAATGAATGGTTCCATCCTCATAAACCACTTTACAGAAGTAGTTTGCTCCTGCTCTAAAAATTAAATGGGCTGCCTTGAATCAAAGGCCTACAATAAAGTTCAGAGTGTATATACTGTCTAGAGGATTGTGCCTGTTGTATATAACATGGCATCACCATTTGGGCTCTGAACATAATACTCTGAAAGAAAACTCAGAGTAGATAATATTTGTTGCATTTTAACGAGGCCTTTCATAACATTAACACTGCAGCCCACAAAAGAGAGATTAGTTTTAAGAAAAGAATGGTAAATTCTGTTAAATACTATTTTAGAACACTAAACATTTACCCTTGGGTATATTTTATAATGCTTACATAGCTTTATGTTCATAAGTTGTCTCATTTCTTTTACCTAAGAAATTATAATAACTTTTGTCTTTTAATAATTAAAAAAATCATTATAGACAAGAGGCAATTTATACAATCTTCAACTATTAAAGACACAACAGTGTTGTTAAAAAATGTTCAAAGCAATTGACTGCAAAATTCTTGGGAGTTGATTAAAAGATCCATTTGTCACTTGAAATGGGATATGGTTAATGGAAATGTATTTTTAAAATTGCTTCCCAAAGCATTTTTTCACTTTATACATTCAGAATAAGATAAAAAATGATCAGAGTCATAGCACTTTGAACGACATTGTTAGTCTGAAACAATTAGCTCAGGAATAAGATAAAAAGGAATTAATCTGTCATATCCTCACAGCTACAGGGGAAACTAAATGGACATTTTGTTCGTTAGTTCAGCCCAAATGTGTAAAAGTAGTTTTGCTGGACTATTCCATTTAGAACCCCAGCTTCACTCACAGCAATAGGCAACATTTAACTTGTCAGCTAAGGAACACTTTTTCAAGGGCAGAAGTCCCATCTTTCCTTGGAGATTTACATTTTTTCCTTTTTCCTCAGCAGTGCTGTTAAAACAGAAAATGATGTTACCAAAGTTTAATTTGAAACAAATGGCTAACCATCAAATCTCATATGTGCCTGAATAGTGTAAAAAAAAAAAAAAAAAAAAAAAGCAGATGCTGGCAGTTTTCCAGTTTTTGCACAAGTGCAAAATTCTTCCACTGTTCCTCCTGATATGGTGCCTGTAATCTTTACCCTCAGTTGACTCGCAATTTCTCTTGTTTAGCCAAATGAATGCTACTTTGCCAGAGAAATGAAAGAGAAAAGTAACTCTGGGGAATGGGGAGAGAGAATCAAGGACAATCCCATGAACTTAACATTTCCAAGGACACACAGGGCAGCGTTCAAAATTCACCAGGTGCATTTTGTACCTGGTTATTGACAACTTGTGACCAAGTGAAGATGCCCAGGTGCCAGGATGGCACTTGACGTCTCCACAATCTAGAGGTTCATGCCTGACAATCTTTGGATCTTGCCTGTTTTCACACACCAACACATCCTTTAGAATTTTATCTGTGATATTTTATCTGCACAATCAGAGCAAGTTTCAGGAACCAAAAAGACCTATTGAAAAATAGGACTTTTGAGCTACCTGGCCCTAAAATGGCAGCTAGACATTCTGTTTTGGCAACTACAACCTTGGTTCAAGGAGCCATTTGGCACCTAGCTTAAATATCTTGAGTTTCTAACGCTGCAGGGTTAAAGCTTTCAGTCAGCTCTTGGGTAGCCATATTCCACCCAATATACAGACTGAACTGGAGTGCTTTGCAGTGACTTCCATAAATCCCAAGGTCTTTGCCTCATCCAGTCTTTAGTCCAAGAAAACACACTGTGTGTACCTGAAAAGTATCCCAATCTTGCCACCAGTAAAAAGTGTCATGAAGAGGACTCCACACAGCAGATGTAGACGAATGACTTTTAATACGAAACAGTTTGTGGAGGGAGCAAACCTTGCAACAGGTTGCCACTTGTAATGCAGAACTAAAACTTAAGTGCACACTGCCTGAGAGCTGACACAGCAATTCCTGGTGTGGCAAGCCAGGATGGCCAATGCACTACACTGAGATAGTTACAACTCCTATATTAAGCAGGGCTACTCTAGAAGGCATCTTAAGGGGGAAACTAATGGCAAGATCTGCAGGGATGAGCAGTTTTGGATGCGGTGGATCTCCAGTGTCATCTTGGCTGAGTTGAATCTGGCTGAACCGAGGCCAGTGTAAGGCCCCGAAAGAGGGTGTTCTGGGGGCAGGACCAGACTTAGGTTGCATCCTAAGCTCTAAGCCTAGCTTGTTCACACGGCCTATCCTAAGCCTAGCTTGTTCACATGGCCATCCTAAGCCTAGCTTGTTCACATGGCCTGTTCACCCCACATAGGATACTATATTAAAGGCTTGATTTCCTTCTGCCAAGCATATTCAGAACAGCAGCAGCCCTTCTGCTGAATGGGGTTTGGGGGCTTAACTTATACTGGCTTGCTTTACACCAACTTCTTGTGTATAGGATTGCACCATAAGAGAATTACTGTGAATAGTACAGTCCACAAAGAAACGGTAGATGCAGTTGGTGCTTCTGCTCCACAAGCAACAGGGATTTGCCGTACTATTCTCTGTTTAATATTTTAACTTCTCCTGAAGCAAACATGACTTTCATCTTATTGCCTTGCTTTAGTTTTTACCCTAGAAAAAAAAAATCTGAGCTGCTACACCAGGAATGAATAACCTTTTCCAGTGCAAGGGCCACATTCTCCCCTGGGCAACTTTCCAGGGGCCGCATGGCAGTGGTGGGCAGAGCCAGACAGAAAAGTGGATGGAGCAATCGATGCCTATTTTATTTTATCTTTGCACAATAGGCTACTTTCTACACAAACTCTACATTCCCTCTATCCTCCACCAGGCAAACAAGGGGAGGCATTTCAGAGTTCAAGAACACATTCTACCCAGGCAAAAACACTCAAGGAGGGCTGGTTGGAGAGGGGTGTATGGCCCGTGGAGACTGCTGAAGGCCAGATATAGAAGCCCGGAGGGATGTATTTGCCTTCCAGGCCTGAGGTTCCCCACTGCTGTACTAAACAGATTTGTGAAAATCAAGTAGCAGCTATATGGATGGAGCCCTAGATATAGCACGAATGAGTGTGTTGTGTCTCCTTTCTATATCCAATTTTGGATTTGAATTATGTTGTCCATTTGACTGTAGGTGGAAACAAAACATTAGGAAGATTCCTCTTTGCTTCAGCAGAGAATTTGCCAGCCCTCTTGGAGTTAAATTTTCCACATTTTACTGCACATTATGTAGGTAATTGCTCTCATAACTTTCCTTGTTCTGGTTTTCTGAAGAGGTGACATGCATTTTCATCCCCACATCAAGCTGGAAAGTCACCTTTTTGGATTTTATCTGCTGAATAATTAACCTTTTATGCCAAAAAGATTAATGATTTGCATCTGTTTCAAATCAAAATGGTATTGTAAGCATTTCAGAGGGGAAATGGAATTTTGCTTCCAGGCGCACTGTTAATTTCTGCTAGAGTTTAACATATATCTAAAATATGAATTGTCCACATTTCTAAACCATTTCATATGCATTTGCATTTGAAAGTTGAATGCATTTTTGACAAATAAGGCAACGGCAAAAAAAAACGCCATTGCATATGGTTAATTCTAAGTCCAACTTCTGCAACATCTGTCATAAACTACATTTAAATGTGGAAAGGCAAATATTACGTACCTGTGGAAGTTCAGGGGTATTTTCTCAGGCTAGCTTCACTCCTAGGATTTCTGTGAGGGTAAAATGGAGACACACGTACACACACTCACTGCAAAAAAGAAAACCCCACAATCCTCATACTTGATTAGTTCCAATGCTGACACCTTTTCTGTGGGAGATGAGAGGGAATGCGGATGAGGGAATATTGATTAATATTTCCTATCCCAGCTTGTGCTAACAAGCTCCAAACTAGCAGAGTTTCTCATCCCCAATAAAGCGCAGCAAAGCGTGGCGTTTAAGTTCCTATGAACTTCTAGAATAAGGCAGATCCTGGCACATATTTCCCCTGGTTCCCTCTTAAAAGAAAATACACGACACATAAGCTTATAAAAGTATAAAGGTTTTACTCACAGTCATTTCAAGCTTCTACAGTCTCAGAAAGGCAGGCTAGCTTAGATTAAATGTATTTACATGTGGAGATTCTCCTTAAGGGAGAAAGGCTCCATGTGGGCCTCTCTTGGCTGGAAGCCAAGAGAGCATCTCCTGAGATGTTGCATCCTCGGAGTCCTGGTGGGAAGAGAGGGGGAGTAGCAGCTCACCTGTATCTTTGAATAGCTACAGGTAAGGCCACTCCCACTTCTGGTCACACAAAGGAAGTGATTTCAGTCTTGGCACAGGAAACTCTACCTGGAGGACCAAGTCCCCTTTGTGTACACTCTAGGAATGTTGTGATTGACTGCACCAGTGTTATACATCCCACATTTTCTAACCAAAATGTTTTGTTTAATTAAAATATTTATAGCTCAGCTTTAATCTAAAGAGCTCAGGGCAGGGAACAATAGATTCATTTTTTAAAAAAGCAATGTTGCCGAAGAAAAATCACATAAGGAAATAAAAATCAAGGGTTCAGCTATGTATTGCCCAGCATTCAAAGATCACAGGGCAGTTCAGAACATAAAATTACAAAATAAGAACACAAAATAAATAACCAAAAATCAAACAGAAGGACCCCCCCCTTTTAAACACATTTAAAAGTTTGTAGATTGTTTAATGAGTCAAAGCCCTGGTTATAAAGCCCTGGTTTTCACCTGGCGCCTTCATAAGTGCTGTTACAGAAAAGGGACAACAGAGTTTGGGGGTGCAAGGGCACCCATAACTGCTAGAGTCAGTGAATGTTAGAAATTAATTTAGCTGATTTTGGGAGTATTGAAGGGAAGATGCCAGGCCAGTGGAAAAATGCAGGATAAGCTTCCTTTCCAGGCCAGGGCCATTAACATGACAAAAGAAATATAGAGCAAGGACTGAAGGTGGACAGGATTTAGTTTTGGATTGAAGGCTGCAACTCATAAAAATCCAGAACTCAGCGAGCTGGGTTATCAGAGATTTTTTTGTGTGTTTGTACCTTCACACAAACAGGTTAAAAAGAGAACTGGTGGGAATAATGTAATGTGAGTAATTTCATTTCAGCCATTACTGCACACTGGACATACTGAATGCATCCATGCTCAACTCTGTTCTCTCAATTAGCCCAGTTACATAGACTGTTGAAAGTTTACCAAAAAAAATATGTTGTTTCACTAATTAATTTCACAAATTTTATACTATTCATCAAGAAAACATCTGCTCAGTTTCCTAATTAGGTGTTAATGGGGAAAACAAACAAGTGGGTAGATCTGTAGGCCCAAGAACTGTCAAGGTTGATCTGTATTTTTCAGTGTTCTGCTGTTTAACAAGATTTTTTAAATAAATTATGCAAGAATTGAATCACATGTATACAATTTGCATCCATATGCCTGTTAACAGTGCTTTGGAGATAACCTTATTTTACATCTATCTGAGCATCTTGAAGTAGATTTAGCAGAGTTACTAAAGTAGTGGAATTGTCCTGAACAAGTCAGCAGAGGAATACCAGTTTGATTTCCCATTCACCATCAAAGTAATAAATTTGTTCCATGCCTTTTTGTTATGTCTGCCCAACTACTGCATTTCTGAAATGTGTCATACAACTCTGCTTGCATTAAGACACTCACCTGGTCTGCTATGTGCATTTGTCACCAGACTAGCAGGGTGTGTGTGTGTGTGAGAGAGAGAGAGAGAGAGAGAGAGATGCCACAGGTAGTATCTACCCTATTCCACTTCTTATTTTTCTTTTTTGTCTTTTTTATTAATTTTAATAAAACATGTTAACATAATACAGGCACCACAGAAGCAACAGTGCATTAACCTACAAGCAAAACACTGTACAGTACTAAATCACCCAAGAGAGAAAAGCTGATTCCCAGCCATGACTGCAAGAATATAAGATTATCTTTCACAATTCCCTTAAGTACGATGGTAGTTTATATGTTCTGAAAGTGCTGTGTCCAACACTCAAGACCACTACCTGTCCTTAGAACACGTGCCCATGGTTTTCCAGCTTTGAGCGACTTCCAACCTTGCAAGGGTTAAGAGGAGTGACATAAGTTATTTGTGATGGACTATGGGGTGCTTTGAACTATGGGGTTCATTGACCAGCAGGGAGTCAGAAAGAAGGTGCTGGATTGTAATTTCAGAGATTAATATCAAAACCCACAGCTAACATGGATCAGACCCTTCCTAGGATTGGTCTATCTCCAGCTCCCCTATTTGCTCCCCCTCAGCATCATATCACTCTTTCCACAATGTCTCCAGAAGTCTCTCATAGACAGGGTTCTGATCTTAATCTGTGCCTGGATAAGAGATTGCCTGCAACCCCAAATGTGTCACTTCGAGCTTCCCCAAGGAAGAGTAGGCTGTAAGCTGATTAAGTAAAAGATAAATTTTTAAAAAGAAATAAAAATGGAGTTCTGAAAACAATACTGTTGCATAGTGTATGGCAAATCTCCACTCCTTATGCAGCTTTGGGCCTGAAGAAAGTTCAAAAACATCTAGCTGAAGTGGAGGAATGTATATCCCAGGATATTACTAAAACGAATTATTTCTATGTTTAATGGGAAATCAACTGAAGAAATGTAATTGACAAGAGAAGTTTTATTTTCCTTGAAGTAATCTCACTAGAAAAGTGTGTGTGTGTGATATATGAAACAAAAGTCACATGAGAGGTTGTTTACTGCAGTTTTATTTAGGAAACAATGAAATTTTGTTTTGATTTCACCAATACAAAATTAAGTTATTGCAGATGGTTACAGACGGAATGTTGCACTCTGTTTTAAAGTGCAATGAACATTTGATTAAGGCTGTAATCCTATGCATATTTTTATTTCTCGTCAGCAACAACAGAAAGCTTTTCAACAGAGATTACTTGTAAAATTATGGTGTGATCAATTCTTTTGTAGTAGTGAGAATTAGTAAGGAAGAGTCCTTGAATCCATTTTTTATTTTTTTATTATAAATGTGTACTCTCTCAATAAAACATAGACACTGAAATATAAAATAGCCCAATATTAGAAATAACCTATACATTAATGCCACATCAGTGTGCCACCCACCTCATTGCTTGGCAGGAGGCCTCCTCACTAGTCCAGAGAGCTAAGCAATATGATGCCTCTGCTGAATCCAAACATCCCACAGCCTGGAATGATTGTTCTGCTAGTGTAAGAAAATGCAAAATTAAGCAGTACCAGCCTTTAACACTGCAGTCCAGCATTATATAGTAAAAAGAACCAAGACTTATGCAAAATTAAAACAGAAGTCAAGCCCTGTTAACGGCCTTGAGAAATGTGGAAATGGGGAAATATATTCTAAATCGGGTTTAAATCTGCTCATTTAATATTTTGTGGTTGAAGAAATAGAGAAGAAATGGAGTATTAAAGAAAAACAACCATTACTGCATTTGCACTCTGTGAGTGTCGTGTCCAATTAACAAATGCTCTATGGAACTGGCTGAGGAGGAAGCACCTTTACCTCACACTGCCTCAGGGTGCAGGTCGGGGCTAAAGTTGCTGTGCTCTTTCCTAAGTGCAGGAATTACTCAGATTCCTACCTTTTGGCCACCTAAAATGTCCTACTCTTCTGCTATGAATATGAAGTATTGTGAGCAAACGAAACCAAAACTCCAAAACATCACAATTATTACAACACCTGATACTTTTTTTGTATACTAATGAATATGAAGTAGTTTTGCTTCATAAGCTTACCTACTTCGACTAAGAATCAGAATGATAGTTTAGGAATTTGAATTTACTGTAAGTAGAAGGTTTTGTGACACAAATGGGATTGTCAGTGAGATAAATTGCAAAAAGTGCAAGGGAAACAAGTGTTACGTTGTAAGAACTACTTTGCCCTCAGTTAATAATGAAGATGATATTGAAGAATAGTCTCGTTAAAGGGAGGTTAATTTAAGTGAACACGGCAAATTGGATATGTCACCATGTTAATCGCTGTCCAAACTGTTTGAATGCAGTTAACACATGCGGCAATTGTTCCAATTGAGATATTCATTTTAAAACTTTGTTACCTACTGGTAAATGATATCGCTAAACCCTGCTTTAAAAAGGAAAAGGGGAAATGCCAGAACAAGCTGTCCCAAAGTTTGAGGAACCACATACAGGCATAAATTTTGTGGGAAAGCCAGGGAGGAAAGATGGAAAGCTATGTTTGCACCTCAACACATTTCTTCCTTGTTACACTGTTCTTAGTGCTGTATCTGTTTTCTTGAGTAGGGTGCTATCTATCGTTTACTGCAACTCTTTGCTTATGGTTGCAGTTGATCCAAGCTGTAGTGGATTATTTGCAGGCACAGCCTTTCTCATGTTCAAATTTCACTCAGTTTGTATGCTGCAGTTGACTCAGAATCTATACCTTGGTGCCAGAAGTCACTGCTAGTCACAGTTGCTTGAGTTGGTTTGATCCAATTTTCCTGGAAGGCCATCACAGTGCACTGGGAATATCACTGATTTTGCAGCTATTATATGTTGAAATAATGTTGGTTATTTGTTAAGTACTAAACTTTCCTTTATGTATTGTTTAATAGTTGGGAAGCTTTAGGCTACTTGTTAGCCACCTACATCTGATTAAGACAGTTAAGCAGTTTCACTTAGAACTGTTTTGGTGTGTTCAATTCATGTTCCATAGTAGCAAGAATTAGTAAGTAAGGATCTTTTAATGCCAATTTCAATTTTTATTATAAATGTATGCTTTTCCAGTAAAACATAGACATCAAAATATAAAATAGACTAAGATAATAAATAAGAGTTACAATACATTTCTTGTACAAATGTTTACATCTTAGAATTTCAGCAGGGTAGCATTTCTAGGAGAAAGTAATCTTGCCCACCCCTGTTCCAGCTGGAAGGTTTATAGGCAAGGAGCTTAAGATGGTAGAAAGCTACCCGGTAATTTGTTTAGAACTTAGAGCATATTTGTGCAATTTCTAAAGATTGCATCATGTTGCACTAATCTTTAACATAAGCTAAGAATCCCATAAATTTGGGCTTATATTCTGATTATTCTGTTATTTAAATGTTCTTATATAATTAGAAGATGATTGGACATGGACACATATGTTTCTTATAGATAAGTTCTACATTTGTGCATTTCATTTTCTAGATAAGAATTGACAGGTCTTAATGCAGAGCTACTACTATCTTACCCTAACATGGGAATGTAAATGTTATGGCTTTTAACTGATAAACAAAACTCCAAGTAAACCTCTGACTTTGAGTGACAGTTTTACAATTCAACTTTCTGATCTTGTTTATATAAGTTACCCAGAAGACATCATTAACATGAACTGCTTTTGTGTCTTCCCTTAACACAAAATAACACCTTTAAATTTACAGGTAGGTAGCCATGTTGATCTGCCATAGTCGAAACAAAATTTAAAAAATTCCTTCCAGAAGCACCTTAGAGACTAACTAAGTTTGTTATTGGTATGAGCTTTCATGTGCATGCACACGGCTTCAGAATATTTTCCTATGAATCACGTCAACTTGCCTTCTGCTTGCCATTTCCTTACAAGATACCTTGTATCACTGATGGAGGTGAATCAGCAATTTCTCCGGTATCTCTTCTCATCTCATCTCATCTAGAAGTGCTAAAGCAACTGATTTTGCTAAATTGGAGACAGTATCATGGCTATCAGCTTGATGGAGCTTGTAAACAAACTTTATTTTAGATATGTGGAGCTGATGCAAAGTTATATGAACAGAAATGATTGCTCTGGTAATAGCCACGCAGAGACGTCTGTGGGCAGGATTCCTGCATTGCAGAGGGTTCGACCAGATTACCCTTGGGGGTCCCTTCCAACTCTACAATTTGTATTCTATGAGTCTATGATTCAACTAGGTGGGGGAAATGGGTCTCCCTCTTCCTCTGTCTCTGTCCCTCTTAATAAACTTGTTTGATGCAGGTTCAGAAACTTCAGCTGGTTCAGAGTGCATCAAGGTTGGCTATAGAAAGCAGGTGTCTCCCATGTTACAACAGTTGCATGCCTTACTGATCCATGTCCTGTGGTTCATTCAAAAAGTGCTGATTATGACCTACAGATCTGAAAAATTGTATTCTAATTCTATCACCATATGAACTTGCCCATGGTTTAAATATCTTCATCATCAACTGAGTTCTTGTGGACATTGTAAATATGCTGCAATTTGTTCAGATAGAATTAGTTTTTATTAGTATGATTGATTTACCTGGTTTCTTCGTTTCTGATATTCTGTGTTTTAGTTTTACTGTTAGACGCCTTGTGGACCTTTGGGTGAAAAGACAGTGTATACATTTAAGAAATACATACAGTAATTAGAAACTCTTTTAAATTACCAGAAATCTACTTGTTTGCCATTGTTAGCTTTTTTCTAGCTTACATAATGGTATAACTTTATAGTTTAATAAAGGGCAATTAAAGATAATTGGAAAAGCAATCAAATTTTGAACTTCTTTCCGTTGTTAACAGATACCATAAATATTTCAATAATTTGCATTAGTTTGTTTTTAGTTTTGTGCGACATTTTACATACTGTGAATTAACCTTTCGGTTCTCCTATTTCTTGGCAAAGCAATACTAATACCATTCGGTAATTTTCTTTTTCTGTAGCTGCATGAAAATAATTTCCCAGGCCCACTTGTAAATTACTAGGTTACACACAGGCAAGATTTGTAAAGGCAGTGAGGAAGTTTGGCAAGATGTGTTAATGACTACTAGGCAGGTCAGTTAGATTATAATTAACTGAAATCAGTTGCTATAGAAGCTGCAAAGGCTTTTATCTACTTATTTTTTAAAGATGAAAATTATATCTACCTTTGAAACCGTATTTTAAAAACCTTATTCAAGCATATGAGCTTGAAGAAATATAGCATACCAGCTCCTATAGGAAATGGCTTTTGATACACACACCCATATTCTGTCCATAAACTGTGATCTATAAAACTAAATTACATAGTAACTGCAGTTCTTATCGGATCTAATCCCATTGCCATACTACTTCAAATTGACTAGATGACAGTGGCACCGGTCCAATACCAAGTTGCATGCTGCAAATCCTAATGAACCTTTGCGTGTGCAACTGCACTGGATTATGGTTACTGAAATTTCTGACGTGTGGCATGCTAGTGCCACATTTTTGGCCCTTCTTATCATCTTAGCATTGCCAGAATGGACAAGGGATGGAACCAAATCTACTTCTCCTATAATCTAACAACTTGCCCTAAGTGCTGAGTCACCAAGTGAAGTAATATGGAGTCAAATATGTGTGTGTGTGTGTGGCTGTTCTCTTAAAGTAACATACTTGTTCTAGAAAAGCACCAAAAAGCTGTTGTTGCTTTAGAGATGTGAAGAATTATGGGTGAAATCATACGCATATGGTGCTATATTATTCCTACTAGGTATGGATTCTTTCCCATAACTGTATGCAAGCAAACAACCTTGGGATTCATCTGCTTATGAATACATCTCATTTAATGCATATTTTCATTTATTGACTTTCAGAACATTCTTATGCTTGGATCTTCAATGAATATCCATCATTTGTGCAAGAAGATAGTCGTCGATTTGTTTCTCAGGAAACTGGGCATCTCTACATAGCCAAAGTAGAGCCATCTGATGTAGGAAATTATACATGTGTTGTGACAAGTACCGTAACAAATGCCAAAGTTCTTGGCTCGCCAACACCTTTAGTGCTGCGTACCGATGGTATGTATGAGTTTATGCTTATATAATGTAGCAACTAACAGTAGTTGCTTAGTGTAATAGTTTCTAATTCTTTGGAATACGCACTTCTTTCAATGCACGATTTATCTCTAACAAAAATATTTATGTTGCCTTTGCCTTGCTAGTTATGGTTCTTGTACTTTCCTTTAGTGCCCCATTTTTGGGGTATAATGTCATCATGTAGGATACTGTTAAGTGGTGATTCTGTTGCAGTATATTGAAAGAACCCAAAGACAAGAGTGGCTACTAGGAATTGTCAACCAAATGACAGTTGTCAGCCAGAAGACTACTAGGAAGCTAAAAGAAATAATAAATAATAAATCCCTTCCTTAAAATATCCAAAGAAGCCTTATTGCATAGTTGTCCCCTGGGGCTCAAAGATACAAGCCTCCCCTAATCACTATTTTTCTTTTTTGGAATAACAGGAGTAATGGGGGAATACGAACCCAAAATAGAAGTTCAGTTTCCTGAATCACTTCCAGCTGCTAAAGGTTCGATAGTAAAACTGGAATGCTTTGCCCTTGGAAAGTAAGTTTGTATTCATGTTTATCCATATTGCAATAGTTGGAAACAGAAAAGTTATGTTGTACGTTATATGGATGACATGAGATCCTTTTAAATATGCCATAATTTTTTTAGTTGCATATAAATAGTTACAATCTTTGTGTCCAGTTATAAACTAAACAACTTCTCACTATTATTGCACATGTGATACATTAATAAGATTTTTCTGCTGCCTTATGTAAAACAAGTACATACTTTGCCTCCTCCCCATTCTATTCTCATCTGTGAAGTAAGTTATGCTGAGAGTGAATGACTGGCTCAAGGTCACACTGTGAGTTTCATGTCTGAGTGGGGATTGAACCATGGTCTCCCATGTCCTGCTACAGCACTAACCACTATCCCACACTGATTCTAATGTGGTATGACTGTTCACAAAAACACGTGTTTGACAACCTCCTGAGCTAGGATTATAGTGTTTAATTGAGAAAACATTGAACTATGGGAGTCTGCAAGATTTGGGCTAAATTTCACTTTGACCCAAAAAAATCTGATTCTTGTGACGATGGAATTAGAACTGAAATTAGAATACCTCCTGAGAATTTCCAGAGACCTAAAGACTAAAACAATAACACATATTTATGCTTTCGGACCTAGAGTGTCTGTCAATCCTACCTAGGATTAATGTATCCATCCAGCCGCAAAGAAGTCTTGGCTCACTTGACTATGTCTCAATCTTAGATAATGACTGAGTATCAAGCTCTAGATTCCCAGTCAATGAAAGTGTAACAGGTACTCTAGAATAAATTATCATAGTAGTGTGTTGGTGTTGTTTTAAAGTACCAAATATTGTTAATTCCTTCGTATGCTGCAATATTTTGTTTCATTTTTAATCAGTTCTTTTAAAATTATCTTCAAAAGCCTTAATTGTATTTGGTTTCTGCAGCCCAGTACCTCGGATTAACTGGAGAAGAGCTGATGGGATGCCATTTCCAAGCAAAGTAATGTTGAGGAAATCCAATGGCATGATTGAAATTCCAAATTTCCAACAAGAAGATGCTGGTCTCTATGAGTGCATTACTGAGAACTCTAGAGGGAAAAATGTTGCCAGGGGGCGCTTGACATATTACGGTAAGAAACCTTTTTTTTAAGAAAAAATGTTGAAATAGCTTCAACTTAAAATGGCAAATGTCCAATTTTAACGTGATGCAGTTGTATAAATATTAAGTCAGAACAAAGCCCAGCTGCATTCAGTGGGACTTACTCCCAAGTAAGTGTGTAGAGATGCCGCCTCCTCCTTCAAATGCATGAAGGGTAATCCTTAGTTTTATTATAAATGCCCATTCTTCCAGTTTAGTGAGAGCCATTTGGGGACTCTTTCTATCCCTTTAAATTTTAACCACCCTTAAGAATTTGGTATGTTCAGCAAACTTGGCCTCCTCACTGTTAACCTGTGCTGCTTTGGGAAGAAGGGTAGGATATAAATTGAAATGACAGTGATAATGGCGATGATTTTAGATCATTTATTTACTTTAAAAGCACTGGTTCAAGTATAGCCTTCTCTGATTACAGCCTTCCATTGTTCTCCAGTCTTCGTCTTCTTCGTTGGGGGGGGCGTGTCTTTGGCTGCTGAGGTTTTATTTAGAATGGGTTTTATTGAATTTATTTTATTGAATTTCTGTTGTTTCCATCATTGAGCTTTCTGTAGTTGAAAGACAGGCTATACATCTTTTAATAAATAAAACACAACTTCTAAGGAAACTGCCCACTGTTCCCTCTGGGTCTGCTTCTGATTTGCAATAAGAACAAAGAGCAGCAATAGATCAAACCTGTACAGGTATTCTGTTGCTTTAATTCTTCTAAAACAAGTACTATACTTCTGGTAGAAGAAGATGGTTGCCATGTATTTATTTTCAGCAAGATATATCCCATTGGCCAACATCCAAAGAATTGCTTGACTAATTAAATAAGTACATTGTCCATCTTAAGCAACAGTCCTTCACTGAACATACCTAAAGAAGCTCTTTATATCCCAGCAAAGTTTTTGATACATTCCTTGGCATCAGTGACTAACAGTGCAATCCTATACAAGTCTACTTAGTAGTAAGTAAGCCATGCTGAGCTGAGTGGGACCCCCAAGTAAGCACATGTAGGATTGGAGACTAAGGTATAGGGTTACAGTACAAAGAAGAAATCCTATGCCAGGACAAGTGGGTTAGGATCCAGCAGGTCTCCAGCTGAGCTGGGAGGTTTCTGACACAGCCAGGCTATGCTGACTTCACTCTTTCATCTTCAGCTCAGCTGGGCATAACCCAGCCCATCCCAGTGGCTCTCAAACTAGCATAAGATCTGGAAAAACAGGTGTGGCATGGCAGGCCAGAGAAGCGGGTCTTAAGCTGGATCCTAAACCTATTCAGCTCAGTCACATGATCTGGCAACCTGGCACCATTTAAGCCAGCAAAATGGTGGCTTAAATGGTGATGTAACTGAAACACTATTTTAAAGGCTTGCTTTTTTTCTCTCTGCTTAGGCTGGCTCAACCAGTAGTAACTCCACTCCTGAACAGAGTTCAGAACTTCTGATGGATGGAGTTTGGACCTGGCATCGCTTTACACCAGCTTAATTTACATCAGCTTGTTTTAAGCCAGCTTGTTTTGTATAGGATTGCTCCCTCAGATTTCAAAGTTTAGCAGTAGCGTTTGTGAATCCTTCTGTAATGTGGTATTGAAAATTCTGTATGGAGAAATATAGCAAACTAATTGACTGTAGCAACTGAATCCTTAGATATCTGAAGCTGGCATTTTATTCTTTTGATGCAAAGGTCATAGCTTCCCAATTGCCCCACAAGCTGTCCATACCGTACTATGTCTTAGAAGCCATTCTTTGTTTTTGTATCCAATTGTCTGATTCCCCCCCCTCTAGAATCCTTTTGTGAATCTTAAGGGCACTGTTGCCCTCCTTTGCTCTCTTTTTCAACATAATTGTTGCTTTGAGAGAAGTTGCTATGAGATAAGAAGCAATATAATGTAAGAAATAGATGCAGAATACCAAGATAACCTCTTGTGCATTTTAAAGTATGAACACACTGAACGCCAAGAGACTATATTGCTCTTTTCTTAATATAAAACTATTTTGCAAGCTGACAATTTTTGTTTAAAAAAAAAGTCCCCAAGAAAGGCATTTCTTTATTGTAGAAATAGCAAATTAAGGAATGTTTCACTTCCCATCGCAAAGGCTAAACAATGCACACAAGAAATGCAGTTCCAAAAATCTTTGTGATATATATTGTTCCATAAAGAAATATAACACTACAGTTTGCTATGTATTGTATATATTAAATAATAAATAAGAGTGCAGTCCTTCATAGCCTTATATTTGCTGCTGGGAGGGACTAAGGTCTGTCAATTGCTGGCCCCTCCTGCAGCCGCAGAGAGAGCATGGTGGATTGAACGCTACCGTCAATGGTTTTCTTTTACAGGTAGGTAGCCGTGTTGGTCTGCCATATTCAAAAAAAAAAAAATCCTTCTAGTAGCACCTTAGAGACCAACTAAGTTTGTTCTTGGTATGAGCTTTCATGTGCATGCACTCTTCTTCAGATACATACAATGGTTTTCTTGTCATTGGTGAATGGTATAGAATATTGACTAGGATGTATGTTGAAGGGGTGTTACAGTGACAGCCACAACACTGCTGGATCTGTTATCCTGTGGGGAGCCTGATTTGGAACCCTCAGCTAGCACAGCAAAAACAAAAAATAAAAATAAAAAATGCCACAGAATGATGACCTTTGCAAACTGACAGGGATTCAGGTGCAGTTGTCAAATCTGCTAGTCCACCGCTGCTTCCAGACGCTTGTGACAATTAAGTTTGAGATGAAAAACAGGTTGTTCATCTGCTGGCTTCCACTGTTGGAGGCAGTATGCCTCTGAATGTCAGTTTCTGGAAATCACAAGTGAGTTGGCGCGCCCTTACAGTAGTTCCTGCTTGGGGGGTTCTCACAAAGAGAACAACAACTACCAGACCTTTTAGAAGACATCTGAAGGCAGCCCTGTTTAGGGAGGCTTTTAATGTTTAATAGATTATTGTATTTTAATGTTCTGTTGGAAGCCGCCCAGAGTGGCTGGGGAAACCCAGCCAGGTGGGCGGGGTATAAATAATAATAAATTATTATTATTATTATTATTATTATTATTATTATTATTATTATTATAGCCTATATTCAGCACAAAAACAGCAACAATTTGTTGTTGACAAAGGGCAGCTGGACATATAAAGTCCACATTACCTTCAGTAGTAATAGATTGATCGAAACACTTCACCATATAGTATTTATATGTCCTTTATATTGTATTGTCTGGAAGAGCTTACTGTTACCATTAATCCACAAGTTGCCTGGGCACCCGGCAGATTTTCGCCTGGCCTTTTTATTGCAAGATACAGATCAGCATGTAACTTTACAAATGGCGAAATTTTTAACTTCTGTTTTGACATATAAACGTCGAAATGGACTGCTGTTTGGAAGCTGAAAATTCCTTATAGTATCTATTTCTAATTTGTACTCTTTTAAGTTTTACTGGTTCTAATTTTTTAAATCAAATTGTACTGTGTATTTGTTCTAGTTCTGTTGTTCTTATGAGCTTAAAGCTGAAATAAAGTGATTGATTGACCTTCAGTAGCTTAGGACCTCATCAAACCTAAATCTGGCCCTGAGTGTTCTTCTTATGTTCTTACACTGTTTAAAATAACAGATCATACAGTAAGTACGCTGTGCAGTGGCAATGATGATGTACCACCACCAGCAGCAACAAGAAACAACATGTGCTCACGTGTGCACCCACACATCTATAGTTTGGCTGTATGTGAAGCTTTCCATACCACACAGTGCCCCAACCATTCAGCCATAAATAACAACCTCATATGTTAAAGTGATATAGAGTTTATATTATCAGTTCTCCACTGTAATCCATGTGACAGGATTAACCAGTTTTATTTAATCTTTTCCTGCTTTGACATTTGCCTGGGTGATGCTTGTAGAATGCTATACTTATAATTAAGGTTTTCATCCTTTTCTGCATACTGGGAGATTTTCTTCTCTTTTTTGAATTAATATATCTTTTCCATAATTGAGGGTGATATCACCTTGTGACTCAAAATATGAACTTGTCACAATGTGAGAGATATCACAGCTTAGAAATCTTATGAATAAGCTAAACCATTTGCACATTTATCTTCCAATAAAGTAGCAACATCAACTTTTCTGAACTTTCTGTCAGAAGTTATTCCAGGAAACAGCGTACAGGTATATCATATTTAAGACCTTCTAGATACCACCAGTCTTCCAGAAATCACTAAAACACTGTCACCGACTGTTTTTGTTCTTCTTATTGTTATTTACTGGAAATAATTTCCCATGAACCAGGGATCAACCAAACTTAACAGAGAGCAAATTGCTCAAATATAGACTTGAAAAGGAATGCAGATCTCTGCAGTGGAATCTGGACTATAACTTCCTCATTGTAATCACACCAGACACAGCTTCCACTGAGACAAAACGAAAAGATAACCTGCTCACTGGTACAGAGATTAAAACATATATATTTAAAGGGTAATATCAAAACTGGGCTTATATTTTCAATATAGTCACTGTAGACATCATTATATGGAAAAGCACTTTTCATGTACAAGTTCTCATATACAGATGTTTAGTAAAGAAATATGGACATAAAAGTGTCCCTATGTCCATTTCCGTGATGGAGGAAGTCGTTTTTGCAGTGGGAGGAATAACCCTCAGCAGAGGAAATGTTTCACCATTGGAGAAAGCCCCAGTAAGGAGTAATACAAACCCAATATTTACTAGTCATATCCCCTTTGCTTAGTCATGTGGCCTGGCAACCTAGCAGAATATATGCCAGCAAAAATGGTGTAAGCTTATTTTAAAGGTCTGCTTTTCCTTAATCCGGTTCAGGCAGCAGTAGTCCTGCTCCTGTTTGGACCTGGTGTACTCTATACTGACTGTCTGGCTGCCCACATTGAGAATTGTCCTGTTAGAGGAAGTTTCACTCTTGACTATCAGGAGAAGGAAATCTTGTTAAAAGCAAAAATAAGAGCACTAGAAGCAGAGACCAATAGCAATCAACATCAGCTTAAAACTATGTTTAAAACCAATAACAAAACTTTTAAGAGTCCAGTCTCTGTTAAAAACTTGCACAAGCTCCATTAGAAGCCTACACAAAGAGCAGTGTTTCAGTTGGCACATAGAAGCCAACAAGGAAAGTGCCAGGTGAAATAGACCGGAGAAGGGCAAGCAGTGCACCCCAACTATATTCCTGTGATCCTAGAGGGCAGTGAACTATAGCCAATATATATTTCCTGGTTCTCATCATAATGTACATAATGCCACATCACCCTTTTGGGGGTTTGATTTAGGAAAGCTCTATGATGTGAGATTAACAAGCTGAGATTCCTGTGCAAATAGATTCAGGTAGGTAGCCGTGTTGGTCTGACACAGTCGAAATAAAAATAAATAAAATAAAAAATTGTCCAGTAGTACCTTATAGACCAACTAAGTTTGTTCTGGTATAAGCTTTCGTGTGCATGCACGCTTCTTCAGATACACTGAAACAGAGGTTACCAGACCCTTGTATATAGTGGGAGGGTGGGGTAGGGTGGGGTATTTCTCAGAAGTGTAGTAGGAGATGGGTGATTGACTCAATGGGTATGGTAAACCTGTTGACGACTGTTAACGACTGCAATTAGTCCTATGGGAAAAAGCAAGGGATAGTATGCAGATGACTTTAGCATGTGTAATGAGACAAGAATCCAATATCTCTATTCAGACCAGGTCTCTCCCTAGTTTTTAGTTTGGTGATAAGTTGTAATAGTAAATAGTTCAATTGGCTTCTGCTCTGTGCTTCAAGATTGTGCTTCTTAGTTGTTGGGCCTTCCCAGTTCTGGCTCTAGTTTACCCTTATACTGCTCTCCCAATCAGCTACTGCTAACCTCAGCTGCACGTTCCCGACAATAGCAGGAGTGTAAGGAGCTCTGAATGTCTTTGTTTAGCTTTGGAATAGCAAGGACACAAAATTTCAATGAAAAGTTAAAATAGATCATTGTCACTCCTAAAGCCCTACTACATTGCTTCAGCTGTGCCAACAATCATGCTAAAGGGCAAAATCTAATGCTTAGACCCATATATACTGACTGTGCTGAAGTCATGATACTTCTGATTATACAATATTGTGGTAAAACAATGCAGATACAATAGCAAAAATATTCTTTCCTAAAAAGTTTAATTACAAACATAAGCATTTAAGTGTAAATTCTATGCTCCATAAACTTAAAAGCTTCATCATTGCAACATTATTTAAAGGTTTACTTAATGATGTATTTGAAATGTGATGGAATTACAGATTTTCTCACTGATATTAAAAAGTACAATAAAATAATACCCAAAATCTATGGGCTTGCATTCTCCTCCTGTTTGATTGTAGTAGAGCAGAGGCTGAGGAAGGAGAAAGAGGTAATAAATTTGCGCAATTGCAAATGTAGCTATTGAGTCAAGGGCACCCTAGACTAGAATGGTGAAGGTTGAACATCAGCTGCATTCTCCAGGGTTACAGAAAGTAGATATTAGAAGAGTTTTAGCAGAGCTCTAAGACATTGCCAGAGTAATCCTGTCTGTGAGTTATGCCCACTGGTCAGGACTACTAATTCTCCTGTGTGCACAAAGCACAATTCTGCACTGGCAGGAAAAATTACGACAGTGTGGTAGTAGAGGAAAAATACAACCTTCAGGACTCAACCACCTCACAGAGGAAAATTGGAATGTGACCTGGAGAGGAGCAGACTTAAATTAGAATCCCATGTTCATTTAGGGTCTCTTTCTCAACATGCACATAATCTTAAACCTGCAGAATAACTGGTATAGCTTTGAACATTCACATCAGAATCATTGGAGAACCCCAAATAATTTTTATGGTGTTTTTTTATTATGGAATGTTAATGTTAACCATTGCAAGCTACCTTGAGTAGCTATACACATTAGAAAGGTACAATAAAAATCTCAATATAAATAAAATACATACAAGGATGAGTGGTGAGGCTACAAGGCTTCTTGGCACATGAACAGGACAAGCAGTTACTGTTGTGGAGTTACAGCTCCATGTGCCAGTCATTGTGGATAGCTATCGCAGTATATTGAACCATACATCTTTGTGGACAGATAGATCTCTTCCTGACACCACAATGGTACCCTTTGGCACACCATAGCACCACTGTCAGGGGCCAGACACATAATCCCCCAACACTGTTCTCTAAACCTGGCTTTCTGGAGCAGGGGACATTGCTTCTGGTTCTGCTTCATCTGCCTCCCCCCCTTTAAAGTTATTGCTGCTGTCAACCACTTCCCATGATGTAGGCATCTGTGCATTTTTCTAAGTTGGGACTCAAACCCATGGTTCATGTTGACTGCTTCACTCTCCTTTCCCACTGAGCTACTGGACAAATAACCTCCCCTGGGTTAGCTATTGTAGCTTTCATTCTTCTTGCAGGAATTGTGAACATGTATGCATGGGTTCCACCTTAAGACTTATATCCTTCTTGAAGCCTCTAGTTTTCTATGTAGGGCCTTCTTATACAGTGAGAAGCACAGTAGTCTCTTTTCCAGTGGCCTAGTTATACATTGCAAGAGTGCACTGGATTGTGTTATATCATGAGCTCATTTGACTACCACCGTGCTTTGATTAGTGCCTTCTGTGCCTGGGTGATGTAGGCGTATTACTGTTCCACAACATCCTTATTTCCAGGCACACTGTGGCATTGCCTATCAGTGGTGCTGCTTCTGTTAGCTGTTGTCTGTTCCTGGGTGTGCTTTGTATTGTGACTACCTTATGTGGGCATGAAGCCTGCCATAGTAACCCCATATTATGTAGTTGAACAAAAGCATCAGCATGCTCATCTCACTTTTACATAACAGTACTTTGGGTGTAGAACAAATAGTTGGCGTCTAAAAAAAAATGACTTAAAAGGCTCAATAAATCAAAGATGCAAGGAACTATTTTGCTGGGTGAGGAAATTTCATGGCTGCGTACTCTCCTCTATATGGAAACTTTCCTCCTGGCTGCTTATGCGTCAGTGAGGCATGACATCGAAATCAGCACCTGCCGCCGTAACGTTAGTCGTGTTAACAGGCCCAAGTGAAAACCCAATGTGACATTAATGTATCATTTAAGGAACTTTTTTTCCCAGAACATTCCCTGCATTTACTGTTGGTCAGCTGCTTCCCTAACTTGCTTCTGTTACCACCTTCTTGAAAAACAATATCCCTCTTTATTAAGGCTTTCTTATCCTTTTGCTTTCCTTTAAAGCAAAGCCTCACTGGGTTCAGCTCATAAAAGATTTTGAAGCTGCGGTGGAGGACAACTTATACTGGGAATGCAGAGCAAGTGGCAAACCCAAGCCGTCCTACAGGTGGCTGAGAAATGGAGAGCCTCTGGCATTGGAGGTAATGGTAGTTGTTCTTTCTTTGGGCAGGGGGTGGGGTAGGCATTCTTGCATATATGTAGACCATGGGCTCTGCACAAGTAACTCAAAAGGAGCTGACAAAGAATAATGTTATGCCTCGAATAGCTTCTGCAGTTAATTGTTTACCAATAGCAAAATATGTTTAAGAGGATTTATTCTTTGGCAGCTGGGCTAAACTGCAGTGCCAATCTACATGGTGGTGTTGGCACATGAAGGTTGTGCGCCCATCATTTCTGCCTATTCTTAAAATTACTGTTGAATTACTTGGATTGTACTGTATGTAATGCTAATCCGAGTCTGTTTATAAATGCGATAAATAAACAACTCAGAGTAGATCCATTAAAATTAATGAGCCTGTCAGTCATGTCTATTAATTTCAGCGGGTCTATCCTGTGTAGGACTAGCACTGGATACAACTCATGGTTCTTACATTTACATGAGCAGTTAGCCAGGTTATCTATCCTACAAAGAAGGGTGCCTCCAGGCTTAATGGAAGTTGTTTTCATCCTGTATCACATTGCAGGGTGAGAGATTGTCTCTTGGCTTCCCTCATATATAATCATTTCTGCACTACTTATGTTGCTCACTTATGCAAATCAAATGGAAAGGTAAATGCACAAGAAATCAAATCTATTGAGAAGTGTCTTTTTGCCAACTCAGTCAGCTTCCCCTTACCCTTGCTGAATAGACAAAAGCAGTAGATGGGAAAGGTGGGGGCGGGGGGCAGAACAGTACAAAATTTATTGGCAGCCAGTTACTATGAAAATTACAGTCTAACAGATGTTTGTTGTCTCACTTTTAGTAGCATCTACGTATGTGAGACTGAGAATATCAGCTTTCTTCAAAGTATACTACAGTGGTACCTCGGTTTAAGAACAGCCCTGTTTACGAACTATTCAGTTTACGAACTCCACAAAACCAGAAGTAGTGTTCCAGTTAGCGAACTTTACCTCGGTTTATGAACGGAATCCGAACGGTGGAAGGGCACTGGTAGTGGTAGGCCTCATTAGGGAAAGCGCATCTCGGTTTAAGAATGGCTTTGGTTTAAGAACAGACTTCCGGAACGGATTAAGTTCGTAAACCAAGGTACCACTGTATATCACTTTTGCATTCCTAGTTGCTGATTTCAGGATCAGCATTGTCAGGCAGCTGTTGTTCAGTTGGACAAGATTCCTAGTAGACTAAGTACAGTGATGACTAACTGAGTAGTAGGGTGATTAACTAAGAGAGGAATTCGGTGTAGCGGTAAGTTAAAGTCCCTTAGCACTAGCAGATTTTTTTGTGTGCTAGTGGAATGGTACTCATGGCTGGTTGCACAACAATTTGCTTGGTTTTGCTGTAATTCTGATACTTCCTGTTGTGCAATCTGTTGCACAACAAGCTTTCCGCGAGCATAGCTGTTGTGCAGGATTTCATATTGTGCCCCCATTATTCTTGCCCTTCTGTTAGCACAACAACCCTCCCGCTGGCAGTCAGAGAATACTGAATCTGAGCCTAGGGTTGTATCCAGTGCTATTTCAAGACTCTGTATACAGGTATGCAGGACGCGGGTTGTGCTGTGGTCTAAACCACTGAGCATCTTGGGCTTGCCTATCGGAAGGTCGGTTCGAATCCCCACGATGGTGATGAGCTCCCATTGCTCTGTGCCAGCTTCTGCCAACATAGCAGTTTGAAAGCACACCAGTGCAAGTAGATAAATAGGTACTGCTGCAGCAGGAAGGTAAACGGCATTTCTGTGCACTCTGGCACTCGTCACAGTGTCCTGTTGCGTCATAAGTGGTTCAGTCATGCTGGCCACATGACCCGGAAAGCTGTCTGTGGACAAATGCCGGCTCCCTCAGCCTGAAAAGTGAGATGAGCACCGCACCCCATAGTCACCTTTGACTGGGCTTAACTGTCCAGGCGTCCTTTACCTTTACCTATACATGAACATAAGTAACTCAATAGGAGGTGATTCTGTGGGGGGAAAGAAAACTGTACACAGACTTCTGCAAAAGGAAGTAGGAGGAGGGGACTCTATAGTCTATAGACTCTGAACTTGAAGATAATCCTGGATCCCTCCTGCCTATGAAAACATGGAAGGCAATATTCTTAAATGAAATGGGTATTTTAAGAACATATATTGATTACAAAATTGAACTGGCAAATAAAAAAAGTTCCCTGAGAAAGTTAATGAGTTTGAGATTATGGATTTTAGAAACCCAATAATTGCAGATAAATTAAGTGGGCTAAAGTGTAAAGTTCCCCAATATGATGAGCAGTTTCTTCGTGCCTTTGTTCACAGACTGGATGATCTGAGAAATAAGACTCCTAACTTAATTTTGCCAGCAGTAGCTGAAATGATCAGAGTCGAAAGAATTGGTTATAATTATTCCTCACCTCCATACACCTTTGAAGGTGAGGCAGGGAGTGATACAGGAGAGGGCCTTTTCTGTGGTGGGATCCTGTCTTTGGAACTCACTCCCCAGGGGAGCTTACCTAGCACCATCTCTGATATAGCTTTATGCAAGGCAAATAGTGTTTTTATTCTCCTAGGCATTGGAGGATGTTTATTCTGCTGCTGGGATTGCCAGACTTCAAAATTCTCTTCAGTCATATCTTCTTCTATCACATTGTATTGTATTCATCTTCATTGCTATTACTGGTGGGGAGTGATTTGTAAAGATTTTAGCGTGATTTGTAAGGATCTATTACTACTTTCTCTTCTAGTCATGTTAGTATTCTTTCTTTCTCACAACTGCAAAATGAATCCCTCCGTGGCTTAAAAAAATGTTCCTAAGTGAGAATCATGGACCACAAAAGTGATGGTGGAAATGTGATACTGGCCAAGGGGGCTGAGTCCTGCTGCCCAGATGATCAGTCAAAAATCCCGTGCTATTGCAGTCAAGGCTGATTGATGTTCTCTAAGTGCCTCTAAAGATAATTTATAAGTTCTTAGGTTTCTTTCTTTTTATTCAAGTGTGCATAAATTGCGATAAATTGATTGCTGAATGTGATAGCATATAACATTATTATTTGCACATTCAATAAGCAATGATATGAACTTCCACCTACTGTCTGAATTCATGCTTCACGTAAATATACCCTGTTCAAGGTGAACAGGACCTCTGTTTCTTTCTCAAAACACTACACCCAGTCTCTGGAGTTGTAATGTGACTTGACATTCCGAAGGAGCAGAATTGAACGCCCACCCCATGCCAGGCTGCAAAACCGTTTTATAGAAGTAGGCGTGCTTCTAAGCACCAAAATTAAAGTGAGTTGATCCCAAGGATTGTTAGGAATAGGGCACATTGACAATCAAATCCAACTCAATTTTCTCAGAATTCAAAAGAGGATTTTCAAAGCTGGTGTTCCAGTTTGAGGCTTATATCTGCTGGATAGCACATAAAGCCTTGTAGCTCATAAAAGCCATTATTACTGTTATTATTGTTGTGCTACTCTCTTTGGTCAGAGCATGCCAGAAACTTCACAGTTGACTCAAGCATCAGTTAAGCTATGTTTAAACTCTTCAAATGAGATTTGATAAAGGCATGGGGTATTGTTGTGCAGTCAAAATAGCTTCCCGCGTCTATTTTACCAGTCATTTAAAGGCATATACATTTTTAACTTTTGCTTTTGCTGTCTAGGGAAGAATACAAATCGAAAATGGGGCTTTGATCATAACAAACCTCAACTTGACAGATTCTGGCATCTACCAGTGTATTGCAGAAAACAAACATGGGACAATATATTCCAGCGCTGATCTCAGAGTTGTAGGTAGGTCTAAAATTTCCTGTCTCTTTCATAGAATCGTAGGGTTGGAAGGGACCCCAAGGGTCATCCAGTCCAACCCCCTGCAATGCAGGAAACCTGCCCACAGTCATCCCTGGGTGGGCTCGAACCACCGGCCTTCTGGTTAACAGCCAGATGCACCAATCCATTGTGCCACTGTTACGATATATGTATTTCCATGCCATATAGTTGTCAGAATGATTGCCTTAAGAAAAAACAAGTGGCAAAACTTGGGGGGGGATTGTTGTTGTTTTCTCATTGCAGCAAAACAACTTCTAGTTGTGGTGCTGCAATACTTTACTCACCTGCATCTAGAGGATGTATTAGATGGGTGCGGGGGTGGAAGATGAAGTCTGGTGTGTTTTACAGCCCAATCATTCACTGCTTTAAAACGAGGACACCAAGATAAATTATTAATTAGGGGGAGAGCAGAGACAAAGGCTTGGATGCAGTCCCGGAGATTAAAACTAATCACACGATCTGGAAGCAACTTCGGTTCAGCACATTACTCAGGTGTGCTGACCTTCTGCATCACGTCCCTGGTATTCCTGGGAGAGCAATGTCATTTAAAAAGCAATAAGATGGGTTCCTGTGACCCCTTCCTTGATTATGGAGACAGGGGCCAGTTACTGAGGTTATGCCAACTTGCTTTTGAAAACAAATGGCAAACACTCATCAAGGCTGAGTGCTCGACTCTCGGCACTTCCACAGAATTCTAATAACAAGCACCCTTTCTCACTGATAAGGCAGTTGAGAGAAGCCTTGACGACCACCTCATGCAGCTGCCTTTTAAGCATTTCTAAATAGCTACCAGCACCTGTTCATTGTTACGATTCACAAAGGTCACACAGTGAACTATCCTCACAGCTATATACAGCATGTGGGGTTGTATCCAGCTAAACAGTTCAATTAGTGCAAGTTCTCCATCCTCTCCTTTCCCTGTGCAACCCCAAAATCTCATACACAACACATTTAGGGGCCATGGTGGGAGAGAAAACGGCAGGGAAGTACCACTGCACAGTTCCAAAATTGTTATGCTAGCAGAACTGTGTAGTTGGAACCACACATGGGCTATATTTGGCCAATTGTATCACTCCATTTGTCACTTGTAATATAACCTGCTCTATTTCTACTGAAGAGCATGAGGAAGCCAAGTGGAGCCTGCTAATGGTTTGAGGTTGATTGCAAGGTTATTAGTTTGAGAGTTTTTTGCGTGCCAAAAGCAGTTCTCTGATATTGCGGCACTCGATAAATTTGCAAAAAAAAAAAAAAAATCACTTAAATATGAGCCCAAAATCAAACTAAAGGTCAGCTCACATGGCATCATTTTAGCATTGCCCTTCTGCTCTCTGAAGCTATCCTAAGCTGTGTATTCCAAGGAGGACTGTTCTGCTTCCATTTTGTGTTCCCTCATTAGCACCTTGGCTGAAGAGGTTCCATATTTTCCAAAATGGTTGGCTGGCAAAGATATCGCAAACCAAACCCTAAATGCGCTTGAAAGCCTCCTGCCAAAATCCTCTGCTGAAATGAACAAGGAAGTGCCTTCGCCTTCTGTCCATTGCCATAGCACTTCCCAAAATTGTTAATGTTAAGTCTTCCTCGTGTTCCTGATCTAATCAAAGCAACGCTGTCACCCTTTGATTAGCCATGAAGAACCCTGAGATTATTTTGGAAGAAACGATCATTTTGAACTCCACCTGAAGCCTAGGCCAACTGTTTTGGGGCGCTTTCCAGTCCTACTAGTAACAGCACTGAAACCACTATAGTATGTGTTTCTTCGCCACCACCAGACTAGTAAAATGAAGCAGTCATCAGCAGTATTGCATTGTAACCCACATCCTGACATGCTAAGAGTTGTGTCCTTATGCAGTTTCTGAAATCAAATTATATTCAGAAAAGCCAGTTTCTCTGGATAGCAGTCGCTGGGAGAAATTGGTAGAAGAAAGATGTACCCTGCTTGTGAGCTTCCTGTAGGCATCTGGTTGTCTGTTGTGCAAAAATGGAATTCTGGACTAGATAGACTTCTGGTGTGACCCAGCGAGACTCTTCTCATGTTCAATGAAATGATAATGAAGTACGTGTTTAATTCCAGCTGAATTCAATGCCAATTTAATGTGTGATAATGTGCAATGGTAATTCAGATTCTTCGGTGGTTAAATGAAAGATGGGCCTATTTTAACTCGCGGGATCCACTGAGGCCATGGCAGAGAAAGTTGTGTTTCATAGTTAATATTCTTTCTTCTGCTGCTAGCCTCTGCTCCTGACTTCTCTAAAAGCCCGATGAAGAAGCTGATTCAGCTTTTAATTGGCAGCACAGCTCATTTTGACTGCAAGCCGAAATCTTCCCCTAAAGCGACGACTACTTGGAAAAAGGGAGGTGAGCTGCTCCAAGAAAATGAAAGGTATTATGTGAATCATGAGTGCTTCCATACTACAATTTAAACTATTATTTTTAGTCCCTAACCTGAATAATAATAATAATAATAATAATAATAATAATAATATGCAGTAATCTAAACTAGGTAACAAACATGCAAACACAGCTTTTGTAGAAGTAATTGAGCTTCTCTTTCCCCCCTTTTTCGATTCACCAGAGTAACATTCAAGGCCACTGAAACAAAATCCTGTCTCCCCAGTCCCTCAGAAGATACACTGCACATACGTTCGGTCTTTTTCTGATTATATGGTTAAGAACGGTAGCTACAGAAGTGTTGCAGAACTGTTGCAACACTTCAGAGAGTGATTTCTTGTGACGTGGTCTTTCATACACAACAACCTGCCTCACAAAATGCATGAGCTAGAGTGTGTGTTTGTTGTAATGTAATATGTAAACACAACACACAAATGCACATAGATTGCAACATCAAGGAATTTTAAAAGATAGGAACTGAAGATACCAGGATTACAAAAAAGGAACAAAAGCCTTAATAGCTAAATAACCTCTGCTTATAATACAAAGGCTGGAGGTGGAATCCTACACACTCTACTAGGGAAGAAGTCTGACTGATTTTTTTTCTCCTGAGTAAACATACTTTTGTGAGTTTGCAGTGGGGGTTAGGCTGTATACCTGACCAGTAAAGTGAAATTGAAGTATGTTCCTAAGCAAACAAACAAACAAACAAACAAAACCTTTATGCCCCAGGAAGCTTATAATCTAAATTCAGTTAGTCATGAGCAGGAGAAGGAATAGTGGAAAGTAAGGAATAGGAAAGGCAGGGAATGGATGTGAGCAAATGCAGAACATGTAGAATCATAGAATCATAGAATCGTAAGTTGGAAGAGACCACAAGGGCCATCCAGTCCAACCCCCTGCCAAGCAGGAAACACCATCAAAGCATTCCTGACAGGTGGCTGTCAAGCCTCTGCTTAAAGACCTCCAAAGAAGGAGACTCCACCACCCTCCTTGGCAGCAAATTCCACTGTTGAACAGCTCTTACTGTCAGGAAGTTCATTCTAATGTTTAGGTGGAATCTTCTTTCTTGTAGTTTGAATCCATTGCTCCGTGTCCGCTTTCTCTGGGTTTTGTTTCACTTGAGCATGAGACCTAGGATTAAGACAAAGGCTTCTCAGATGAAGGGCATTTTCAGCTGAATTTGAAGAAAGGGGGTCACTAGGTAGGAAATTGTAGCATCAAATGAGGTTTAACAACTTGACAGCATTGCTCCAGGAAGCCTTGCCAGGTTGGAATTTTATCAGCAAAGAGCACATGGGTGGTGGTTGTTGCAATGTTCGAACCAAAAATGAAGAGTCCTCCGCTGCCTCATTCAGTTCCTAAGGCATGTACACAAATCTTGCCCCCTCCCTCCTTTTTTTAAACATTCCCCCAAATATGGGGAAATACTTCCACAGGAAGAGTTCTTTAAAAAACAACAACACAACTCAGCATGGTTCAGCACAGCACTAGGCCAGCAAATGCATGATGCCTTGTTCTAGTTGGGAATGCAGCTTCTAATGCAAATAAGGATGCACATCCCATTGAAATGATCAGTTCAGTGCTGACCAACACTACGTTTCCATCTATCTTGTGTAAGACTTGATGCATTTAGATACCTTTAAAAAAAAAACTCAACTAAATTGGATAGATCTGAACATGAGGAAAGTTAGGGATAACTGTCAACACCACTAGAACAACAATATCAATACTGAAAATGCAACATCATGAATATCTATATATCCCAAAATACTAATTTGTGTCACCGAGATACTGTCTAGGTGACAGAATATAACTGGCCTGAAGTTTGTAAAGTTTTGTTCCTTGAACTGTGTGTGAGAGGGAGAGAGTGCACAGCTGATTGTGGAAATTAGAGGGGGGGAATACAATAGAAGCTATATGTTGAGAAAAAGGTGATGTACTCAGGTAATACTGCAGGCATAATATCATTTCATACAAACTCAAGCCCTTTTCCAACAGTTGGGAGTTTTAGCACAAATTGGCCTTTAGCACAAAACTGATGAGACATTGTCGTTGTCTCTGGAGATTTGATTTGTGCCATAGTATCATCATAAGCAATATTTGAAAAGTGAGGCATGCACATAAAAGGAAGAATGTTAATAAATGACTGGTGCTTCACAATGGGTCTCCTCCTGTTGTTTTCTAAATAAAATGCATTGTGAAGAAGTTGCAATGCCATAGCAAATCAGCAGACGATACAAATTATTCTGGAGAGTCAAAGTGGTGCCAAGGGAGCTAATAAAGCCAGGCAGCCTAGCAGCACCTTGACAGTTCAGAATCAATGCTGACAAATGCAAGGAAATGTGTGTTGGAAGGAAAAAATTGAACTACTCATGTACAGGACTAGGTTGTAATAAATTAACCTGTAACTGCTTAGGCTGGAGCATCACTTGTGGAGAGTTCAATGGAGATATGTGCTCATTCTGCAGCAGCAGCAGTCGAAACAAAGTGAACTGAGAAATGAAGAATGAGATAGAAAATAATAGTGGAAATCTTGTTCTGTTGTTACATAAATTGATTTTAATGCCCTTAGACCTTGAATGCTGCACACTGTCCCGATCATCCTAGCTCAGTGATATAAAGAGACTAAGGCATGGCAGGTGAAGATTCAAAAAAAAAAATTGCAAAGGCATCCCTATGAACTGTGAGTAAGAAGAACTCAAGACTGATATAGTTTGAGGAAGACTAATTGTATGGGAATCCCTAGGTACAGAAAAAAGCATTATCAGATGCTTAGTATTTACCTTACTATAGCTTCCATTACTAAGAAAAAATGAAAAGCAGTGCATTTAAGGCAGCAAGAATACCATTAGCATATAGTAGAGTTGAACCAACATTGTGGAGCGACTAGAGTGTTCTGTTTGGAACCAAACTGACAAGTTTGTTGTTATCCAGAAGTGTTTCATTGGGATCGCTGAAGGGAAGATGGGACATAACAATTTTTCTAAATATGCCAGATTACTGAAAGGATTGAGATAAATTTGGGGGGCAGGGAGAGAATCCAGTGTAAATAAATTGTCAGTTGTGGTACTATGAATGGAGAGCATGAGTAATGATTTTGAAAGATACCATAAGAGTTATTTCAGCCAATTAAGGTAATTTTTCATGAAAAGATTCACATAGCATCAGTATTTATAGTTGCAAGTTAGGTTATTGGTTTCGAGTAGTTATCTGTGCAGAAAACTACCGATTATTCTTTGTTGTTGTTGTTTAGTTGTTTAGTCGTGTCCGACTCTTCGTGACCCCATGGACCAGAGCACTCCAGGCACTCCTGTCTTCCACTGCCTCCCGCAGTGATTATTCTTACGTTTCCTTATTCTCTTTGACAAGCGTTGACATGTCCTTCATTATGACTAGCAACCAAATGGTTTTACTCTGGAAAGACAAAAGCAATAAGGAAATGCAGAAGTAATATTGTTTACTGCATCCATTTCTTTTGTTTTTGGTATGAGTATCCAAGTAATATTGTTTACTGCATCCATTTCTTTTGTTTTTGGTATGAGTATCCAAGAGTAGGGAAAACGGTTTAGAACTATCAATTCTTTTTATTTATTTATTTTATCTCAGGCATTTCTATGCTGACTTGCCTTTTGCAGTGCACCAGGAAAGAGGTATTAATAAAACACTTCATTGAAATCCTTCCCTAGCCATTATGGTCATACATTTTTAAAAATAATAATAATAATAATGTCCTATTTTCTGTAGAGAGAGCAATTTAGACCAGGAACTGAAAGATGAAACACAGCTTTTATAAAGTCATCTACAAATTTCTATGACCATAGCTCTTATACTATATTTGGTCTTCTAGGAAGAATTTGTAATACTCTGATCATAAGGAAACCTACCTGTGATTAATTGCTACATAGGACTTCTTATCCATGAGCTATCCAGCTAAGTCATCACATGAGCAGAAGAAATTTTGCTAATGTAACAGTATTCAACCCTTCTCTGCAAGCCCCTGCACCACTCCCAGGGCAGATTTTGGCAGGTGCGGGCTGGGAGCTGGGGTGGAACAAATATTGTTACTTGTTGTTCAAGTAAAAGTGCAATTACTTAGATACAGCCTAGGAGCTTGAGCAGCAGCACAATCCTCTACATGTTTACTCAGAAGTAATCCCTATAGAGTTCAATGGGACTTACATGCTGGTAAGCGAACTGCAGCTTATGTTACACTGGCAGTGTCCAATTCAATTGCATTTATCAAGAAATGAGCAAGAAGGTAACATATGCAGAAGCTATTCAGCAAGCTGAAAGCCACTGAATTGACCCTTTTCCAGAGACACATCTGCTTTTAACATTCCATTGTCAAAACACAGCTATTTTTATGAAGTGTTGTTTGTCTAGCCGTATGCCCCTGCTTGAGCTTGCATCATTGCTTTGGTTAGGAAAGGAACCCAGAGGGAAGTTGTTTCTTAAAAATACAGCAGCTGAATTTCTGACCTAAATCTTGCAGTGGCTTATGAAATGAATGTATTAGATTAACCCAGGATTAGCTACTTAATTAAAAGTGAAGTGTGTTCAAAGCAGAATAAAACTGTGTACATTTTGATGGAAGTACTCTAATTCTTTCGCTTCTTTGAAGTGGATGATCTGAAGGGCTGTGTAAACCCCCTTGTTTTGGGTGATGGAATGATCTCCCATCCCAGCAGGAAGGCTCCCTAGCTCTGCCCTAACTTTACATTTCTTCATAGAATGCAGGAAAACAGTACTTGCACTTCTATCAGCTTCTTGCTTTAACTACACACAAGACTGCTTCCTTGGTGGAAGATGAGGTGGGGATGAGATCAGCTTTTTCAAGTGATATTTTGAGCTTCTACTAACATATAGCTACGCTGGAAGTTGCTTCAGGGGAGCTAATTCATAGGGCAAAGCACTATTAAAATCTGGAGAGCACATAATCCTTGCTCCGCCTTGTACTCTCTTCATACAGGATCATGCTGACCTTTGCTGAAGAAGGTGGAGTGGGGGTTCCAGTTTCAGGCATGCTTGGAGGAAACTTGATTACTTGGTTCCATTCCAGACTGGCTTCATGGCACTGAAACTGCCTTGGTCACCCTAGTTGAGAACATTTATTGGGAGAGAGATGGGGAGAGTGCTTCCTGCTCATTCTCCTCAGTCTGTTGGCAGCTTTTGATACTGTCAACCATGGTATCCTTCTGGAGTGTCTCAGGAAGGCGGAAGGTGCTAAATAGCATGGAGGACAAGATGGAACTTTGTGGGACACAATAGGACAAGTCCTATAATGCCAAAGATTAGCCTTCCATAACTACTCTCTTGTAATAACCTTGGAGGTAGGAGTGGAACCATTGAAGAAGTGCCCCCATCTCTAGGAAGCCTCTGAAAGCTGTTGCCAGGAGTGAAGTGCCATTAATATGCAGATAACATCCAGTCACATTTCTCTGTACCATCTGAATTAGGGGAGGCTGTTAAGGTGAAAGCATCATGTGGCTCATTCTCAGACTGGAGAGAGACGGAGCTAGTGGGTGAGAAAAATGGGAGGTGCTTCCTCTCCTTTTTGAGTGAGTCATTCAAACTTTCCTCATAATACAGTCCCCTTTAAGCATATTCTTGTGCTATTCAGTATCTGTATATGAACTGAGCTACAGTCTCAAAACTATGACAAACTAGAAATCAATGCATACAAAAAGAATGTTGCTGGTTTTCTGTTCCAGTGGTGGTTTCCCAGGGTCACATCAAGGATAGATAGATAGATAGATCTAGATGGGATACCTAGGGAACATGAAAGGCTGCTATGGGAAAGAGCAGTTTAAAAAGACTTGGTTCACATATGGTACTACATGCATAGTCTTCTGGAACCTGGTCTCTGGAACCCTATGTTTTACAGTAACAGGTTGCGCAAGAGAGCCATTCTGCTTCCCTTCCCCTTGTGTACCCTGCCGGATACACAAAAAATTAAAACATCCTACGGCTTTGTAAAAGTGATATGAAGAAGAAGAAGAAGAAGAAGAAGAAGAAGAAGAAGAAGAAGAAGAAGAAGAAGAAGAAGAAATCTACTAACAGCTGTCAGAGGCAGCAGCATGCCTCAAAATACCAAATACTTAGAATTTAAATCAGGACACATTTGTCCCCTTCATGTCTTATATGTGTGCGTCCGATATTGTAGCAGAAATAGTGACTTGGTGGACCTTTGTTCTTTTGCAGTAAACTTCTCCTTATGCTCTTATGGAACCATTCACTCTGTTCTGCTTTTACAATCGCTGCTTTAGGTTAGCATAGCTGGAAATAGAATGCTGTGCTAAAGGGACCTCTGGTTTGATCCACCAAGTCCCTTGGGTTCTTATACAGATAATAGTTCTGACCTATAATTCCACAGTGTCAGAGCAGTGGATTTTGACAGTCTAGATTCTCGTGTTGATATATAATATAATGCCTTGCCTTGGTTTCTAGACCTTGTATACTTACAGATATCCCCCCCCCCCCAGTAGATAAAATGCTGTGAAAACAGATGCATACACTTTTTATCATGTTGCAAAACCATTCTATCTCTATTACACAGAGAGAGAAGTTGCTATTTTACTGGCAGTTTTAGGAACATATATAACCTTATTGTACAGCCATATTCAATAACTGTCTCACAAGATTCTATTTATAGTCCATTATTACTTTTCAGGCACCTAATAACAAGATGAAATTCCTATTAAGGTACTCTGTATTCTGTTTAATTCTAGTATGCAAAGCAAGGTTTCTCCTGAAATATTTTCCTCTGGCGTCTGTGAAATAGTTCAAAAAAATTGGGTGATAGCAAAAAAGCCAATTACTTTTGAGCATCAGTATGTTACTCTTTGATTGTTGAACACCTTGGTACTCGTACGTTTCGGCTCCTGAACGATCGAAACCCGGAAGTGAGTGTTCTGGTTGTCTAACGTTGTTGGTTTTTTTTTTGGGGGGGGGGGGAGCCGAATGTCCAATGTGGCTTCTGCGGCTTCCAATTGGCTGCTGGAGCTTCCTTTAGCCAATCAGAAGCCGTCCTTTGGTTTCTGAACATTTTGGAAGTCAAATGGACTTCCAGAACAGATTCCATTTGACTTTCAAGGTACGACTGTATTATAAAAGTCATTTCTGGTGTCTTCTGAGTTGGTTTCATCCATCTTCCCAAATGTTCTTACATATCAAACAGATATAAACAATTATTCATGGTGCCTCATTGACATCCCAGTTAAACTGGAACAATTTGATTAAACATGTTTTGTCCCATTGCAGCTAACATGACAGCATATGTTCAAATTCATAAACTTTAGCTTAAATCAAGGATCTTTAGGAACCATTGGTACTTTGGTCCCATATTTATTTCAGTCATCCTGCTATAATTATTTAGGAAGGTTCATATTGAAAATCTGTTCCTTCTGAAAGAAAGAGAGAAAGATTTCTGATTATATATGTTTGCTGATGTGCCTGTATACTTGATAAGCATGTTATTACGGGAGAGGAGAGGCATTTTCATCCTGGTAGTTACCGGTAGTGAGGCCGCAGTTCAACTTTCTGCAAATGTTAAGCATTCATTACAGTTTCATCAGTGTTTGTACCCTCTTCAAAGTCTACCAACAGTCCACTTGATAGCTGCTGAAATTTGAAATCTAATATCTGAAAGAATAGGCAGAGCTCTTTTGGTACAAGACAGAATTTCAGTAGAGTATTGATAAAGAGAACCGTACAGTAATCCATGTCTTTCAGTTATAAGTGAAGCATAAAAACTAGGCCATTTCCAATCATTTTTAAATGAGTGCCATATTAGACTACGTGGGTTATTTTCTCTCTAAGTCATCAAACATTTACAATTGGACTGGCTTCTCTTTCAAGCAGGAAGGGTTGTTGATAGCAGATATGTCAATGTCTTTTTTGTAAAGCAGCTTAGATAGCTGGTTTGTGGGGGGTTTCTTTGCTAATAAAGGGCTTTTTTAGAATACATTCTTTCTGCCATTGATTTGCTTTGTGTATATCAAAAAGGGTGATTCTTAAATATAGACAGTTTAAACATACATTATCAACTCAGACACATGTTTGACTTCCAAGTACCTCAAAGTACTCTAGATTGTTTATTTTAATTAAACAATAGGCATTGTTATAATATGCCAGGTCTTTTTTCTTTGCCCACTCAGTGCTGCTGTCAACATTGTTTTGCATTGATGTGGCAAAGCCGATAGATGTGAACCACTAGAATCCTCTAAAAATGGAATTTGAGACTGTATAGTACCAACCCAACCACATACTGCTATAATCTGTGGTGCTTATGAAATGCATCAGTCATTTTTCAGTTCCATTCATAAGCTGCTTTCAGAGGTGCCCTTGAGAGCAAAGACAAATTTTGTAGCACAGATTTAATGCATAGATAGCTACCGGGTAACTAGCAGCATGAGAGGTAGATCTAGTCCCAAGGTAGGTTTATCTGGTTTTGCCAAATTTTAATCAATTCATCTGGAAGGAAAAGAAGAATACTTAATATAAATTCGGGGTGGAATTCAAAGTAGCACTAAGGAGACCACTCCATCATTGCAAACGTTTCTGCTTGCCATGCAATCTCCTCCTCTTCCAGCACTTACTGTTCTGGGCATTCTCACAACCCCCTAGACCTGTGCAGGGGGAGAAGAGTGGGGAAGCCCTTTTGCACTAGTGGGACTCATACTGGTTCCAGCTTTCGTTGAATTTGTGCATTAGTCTGGAAAGTGTAATACAGTGGTACCTCAGTTTTCAAACGTAATCCGTTCTGGAAGACCATTCGAGTTCCGAAACATTCGAAAACCGAAAACTCAATATGGAAGCCTCAAAGCAGAAAACTCAATACAGAAAACTCAATACAGAAGCCGCGCTTCATGTTCAACTTCTGAGGCGAGTTCAAAAACCAAAGCATTTACTTCTGGGTTTACAGCATTCGAAAACTGAAATGTTTGTCAACGGAGACATTCGAAAACCGAGGTACCACTGTATATAGTGCTTTTAATGGTTTTATCCCATTCACTCCCCACTACTGCGGCCTCCTCCACTACCACTTCATCCTTTAGTTTAGGATTCTGTTCCCAAACTGGGCAACCAGATGCCTATGGGAAGCTCATAAGCAGGATGTGAGTCTAACAGCCCTCTCCCTACATGTGATTTCCAGCAACTGGTATTTAGAGGCATAGGGCCTCAAACACTGGAGGGGGAACACAGCTAGAGGAGGCAGTAGTAGTTCAGTGAAGAAGCCAGCAAAGACTCTGAACCAGTCTTTGCTTGTTGTGAAGGCACTCTTGCAGCTTGGCTGAAGTATGTGCTTTCCTATTACATCCATTTGTAGCCTGAATTTATTGCTTTCTTACAAACCTGCATGGTGCAGCTGAGTGCTGGATGAGAACTGGGGCCAGTCACTATCCGAGGATGATAAAATAGGATGGGGGAGAGCTCTGCACTCTGCCATGAGGTCCTTAGAGGAACAGCCAGATATAAATGTTAGAAATAATAAATCCAAAACCCCTTAAGCTCCCTTTATTATTCTGGAGCTCTTTTCAAGAACTTTCTGTTCCACCATTGGGTAAACATTGTAAAGCAGAGATGGAAATGAGCTGAGGAAGTATTATCTCATGCCATTGCTCTTCTATAAGCAACTCCCAGCTTGAACTCATCCATACTAAAGGGTTACATAATTATTATTTTCTCAGAGGAGTGATTAATTTTAACGTTTTTGTGTTGCTGCAAGATAGAGCTAAAAGGACTGAATTTAAACTAATTTTTTAAGTCATATATTTTCGGCTTGCATTACCATTTCATTCACCTTTTGAGGATTGTGCATTAATCATACACCTTATACATAACATTTTCCCTTCTTGAATATATGTATCTGACTGCTGCTTGTAAAGTATTCTGCAGTTAACAAGACAAAGGGGCCCAGTGCTCTCTGTTCAGTGCCGCACAGTTGCTTTGTCCAGTGCACTTATATATCCAGGTATTGTATGCTATGATTATTCCAAACTGGAATATGCCATAAATTGTGGGCTTTAATTTCCCTTCGTTTCCTCCCTTGATTTCTCTGATGCCTCTTCCTCCCTTGACAGACTCCAAAAAATAAAAATAAAAATCCTTCTCCTCTGTAGCTTTATAGTAATATCCATTACCAACTCATAGCCACTGTGTGCAAAAGCCTTTCCCCCTCCTGTGTGGAACAATTCTGTGATAGTGGTCCTTTCTGACTCTGTAAAGCAGCCCAGTGTATCCCAGAAGCTGATGGACTGAACTCCCATTAGCCCAGCCAGCATGGTCAATAGTCAGGAATAAGAACATAAGAAGAGCCTTGCTGGTCCTTGTTGTCCAGCACTCTGTTCTCATTGTAGTTAACTAGATGCCAGTGGGAAGCCCAGTAGCAGGACCTGAGTATAAGTGCACTCTCCCTTGGAAAGGATGATGTGTGTTGTTGTCCAACAAGATCTGGAGGGCACTAGAAGGCTGTTCTAAAGAGCACTAATCCAGGAGTTTATTTAGTTTGCTCAGGAAGCTCTACTCACTAGTACCATCCAGAATACATCATCTGAAGTTCCTATTATCCAGACCAGCCTTTCTCAACCTTGGATCCCCAGGTGTTCTTGAACTTCAAATCTCATCATCCCTGACCCCTGGCCATTCCACTACAATAGGAGTTGTAGTGCATGTTGAGAAAGGCTGACCCGGACTGCTCCTCTCTTTATAACTTTTTCAATGGTTAGAGAATTTTACAGGTTTTTGGTTGCTGTTTTGCCGTGTTTTCACTTCACATAGGCACAGCATCTCCAAGGCATGTAAATGTAGGGTTGATGGAGCTGCCACATAATGTTCTTACTCTGTAGCCAGAGGAGGTTGGAATAGAATCTATAATTTCACTGTCTCTTAAGAACATTAGGGAGCTGTGTGTGTATGTGTTGCAATTAAAGCATTTAAAGAATACACATATTTCTCTTTGCAAAACTACACTCTTTTCCCCCCATCTCTCTTATTTTTAGACTATCACTATTAAAAGATGGAGGCCTCCGAATAGCTAATGTGAGTAAATCAGATGCTGGAAGTTATACTTGCCTGGCAGAGAACCAGTTTGGAAAAGCTAGTAGTTCAACTAGCTTATTAGTTACAGGTAATTAGATAGCTAATTGTCTATCAGTAGCAAATTGTATGAACTGAGAAATTTGTGAAACAAGACATTCCAGTTTTGAATTTTCAGTTTACTTTCAATTAGTACTGCATGCACAATTCATGTGAAATGTGTAATCAGTGCTCTTGCTAAGCTCGTAGGAAAATGGTTCTATATATTAGACTGTTTATATTGAATGCTCTATATTTCAGAGTTTTTTATATGGTGATGTTTCAGCTTTTTCTACGAAGCTTTCTGATAGTCTCCATGGACAGCCATATGAAATCTCTGTTGCCTTAATCTTAGTCTTCACTTGACCATGCATTTGTGGAGAGGGAACAGGTTCACAGTTTTGAAATGGAACTAATTTTTGCTTTAAAAATATATATATGACAATTCCATTACCAAAAAAAGCAGGAAAATTGGGTTTGTGTCAAGGACAGTACTGGAGATTTGAAATGCTTTTTTCATGATACATAAAAAAGTGCATTCCATATCCTCTGGTTGTCATTCTGCTCAATCCTCTCTTAGGTTTTTATTTCTGCAGTATGTTTATGCCTATATTTTTTTCACAGTGCATTCTTGTTTCAAAGGCAGATTTTGCATAGTTTCCGGTTTCATCAGATTTCCCCTCTACTTTTGAGATGTCTTCTAACATTCCTGAAAGATGCTTGATTGGAGTTTGGAAAATCTTTGAGGCGGGGAAACTGTACTTAAATCTTTGACTCAGTTTGTGTGTGTGTGTGTGTGTGTGTGTGTGTGTGTGTGTGTTGTATACAAAATTATACTTTAAAAAAACCAACTATGCAGGAAAGTAGAACAGTAATTCAGACAGCTGAAACTGACTCTTCCTGTTCTCCACAGAACCAACTCGGATAACTTTGGCACCTTCAAACATGGATGTTTCAGTAGGGGAAAGTGTTATCTTGCCCTGTCAAGTTCAGCATGATCCACTGTTGGACATTAGTTTTACATGGTATTTTAACAGCGCATTGACTGACTTCAGAAAAGACGCATCTCATTTTGAGAGAGTAGGTGGGGTAAGTTGTAAAGTATTTATTTATCTTCTGATTGTTATCTTTAGCTATATAACTATTATGGTCATCTGGAAAGGGCAAAAAATGATTTTACTAAACATTTGGAGCTTTATAATGACAGAAACAATACATAACCATTAAACTGCTAATGATAGTGTGGGGTTTGCTGCATATTATTAATGGATTCGACGGTAGAGGAATTTCTGCAAAATAAATCTCACCTTTTTATTAGTTGTAGAAATGTACTTAACAGGTGGATTGAATTTACATATCCTCTTTTGCAGTAGTCCATCCATTTTGCCAGGATATTATTTTGCTCCACTCATTTATGTACCCTTTTTTTGGGTTGAACATAACACCTCCCGTCCCTGGAAGATATAGCTGCTCCTGTTATGTCTAGGATGACTCCTACCATAAAAACCTTCCTGTAGTTTATGATCTGCTTTGGCGGCTCTGCCACAAAGGTCCGCTTTTCATGTCATCACAGTAAGCCAGAGTATGGCTTGTCATGACTTCCTGAATATGCTGGCTCCTTAATAGTTGCTCACACCCACTATGTTCCTCTCCATGTTTTTAGATTAGCACAGGACCACAGCTAAGGGATCATAGTTAAGCTCTCTTCTCATTAATCACAACCTATAACCTTGGGACAATCCTTGGCTACAAATCATGTTTGAGGAAGAGGGACCTTAAACCACAATCCTGGGTTAAGGTGGCACTGTAAGCCAAACCTTAGCTCAAGTGGCCTAAAAATGCCTGAGAAGAAGCAATCTTCTCCTTGGGAACCAGCACATTTGTGCCAAGCCATGGCTTAGCATGACTAGTAAATGCAGCCAAAGTGAGGCTAATTGCAGAGAACATTGGGCCAGGGGCTTTGCCAGTGATATACCAGCTGTGGAACTCGCTTCCTAGGAAGGTTAGAGTGGCTTCTTCTTTAGTTTTAGGCAAGCTATTAAAACTTACTTGTTCTTTGTAGCTTTTAATTCTTTCCTTTCTATTTATTTATTTTTTTCAAAAAAAAATTATTGATTTTAACAATTTTAAGCACTTAACAATACCGTTAAATTTTCATCCTTCCCCCCTCTCACTGAGGGAAGCAAATTTCCATCCCCCTCTCTCACCGGGAAAACATATAAACATTGTACATTTAACGTAGCTAACATTAAATATCATTGCTAAGGCCTGGCCCATTTCTGTGGGCCAGGTATTCCTCCTTTCCTCAATTTCATATTTCGGTTGACTTCCTCAAGTCCCCCTCTGTTGAATTCATTATCTATCCTCTTTATCAGTTTTCCAAATTCATAAACTTCACAATAACATAAAATACCAGAATCATTTTACTTAAATTAACTCCTTTTCCCCCTACCTCAGCACCTCATTGCTTCTGATCCTTTCCTCAAGCCTTGTCAAATTCCCTTACTCCAACCTAATTTAAGACTCCTAATTTTCTTCTTTTTACACCCTTACCTCCCTCCGGTCTCGAACTTTTTAGCTATATTTCCCACCACTAACCTCCTAATTTTTAACATATAATCATTAACGCCAGTATCCAGATCCAAACATCTCTTTCCTTTCTATTTAAATGTGCTTTTTTCTTGTTCCTAATCTGTTTCTCATAATATTGCTTTAAATTACAGTTTTTGAATTGTGTGTTGCTTGGCTGGTGTGCTTTTGGATCAAAATGCAAATAATTTTATGAATAAATAAGAGACTCCAAGTACCCATGGAATTCTGGGCTATATTCCCCTATAAAGTTTAAGGCTAAATTGGACCTGACATGAATCACATGATTGTGTCTCTCCCCCACCTTTACTAAACATTATGCTTTTTTTTCATTTTTTCTGCTTTTGTTTTGCTAGATTCAGCTGGGGGACAATCCAGATTGGGGCAGTGGGAAAAGGAGCAGGGAGCTTTAAACATTCTGGCCACACTTTTACAACTTATTTGCAGAAACAAAACAAAAACAAAACACATGGACTCGTTAGCAGGATTTAAATAAACATTTACAATTTTATTTACAGAGAACAAGAAATATAACAGGTGATAACATAGTATTATGTACAAACAGCAGAATGTAACATTTGATGGGGGAAGTCACAGGGAGGGGGAAATTGGAAAATGAATGTTAAGTAATGATATTGGATATTTGTTATCAGAAAAAAAAATCAATTAAAAAAAATAAACTTTCTGGCTACACTGTGGCACCAACAGTAGCCTTGCTTCCAGGTAAAACAACAGTCAGGAATGAACTCTCCTCTTATTATAATGAAACTATCATTTTTCCTTTTTTCCCCCAAAGAAAAAGACTAAAATTATAATGAAGTTATATGCAATTATAAGGCTGGATTGTGATAAAAATGCAATGTTGGTACTATATAGCTTTATTCCACTAATTGCTAATGGCAGGGATCCAAAGCACGGCATGTAGTGTTCCACATATGTACGTGGGCCAACTTTTTTTCACTTCCAGTCTGCCAGCAGTCAATTCCCTCCCACCTATTTTAAAACAAACAAACAAAGCAGAGGTTTTTGAAACCTCTCCAGCACAGCACCAATTGAGGCCTTGAAGAACTGGAGGGGGGGCAGGGAAATCACATTACCATCAAACCTAACTTAGACCATTTCAAACAAAACCTGGCCTCTTTTCAGGTGGCCAGGTGTACTACCCCAGTGTTAAGCATCGTTCGTTAGAATTATTTTATTCCGCTTTTATTTTAAAGGGTGACGTCTTAACGATTAGCTGACAGGGGCTGAGACAGAAAGTGTTCTTTCAGAACGAGACACAGCTTATTGTCTCCTGCCTAGTTAAACTTCTCACCCTGGTTTCCAGCACCGAAGATGCAGCGCCCATCTTCTGCAACTAGTACTGCAGGCCTTTTCAAGCCAAAAGAACAAGTCTTGGGATCAGCTTGTGTGACCGCATCCTATTACGCTAGGCTTTCAGTTCTAGCCAGCGCTGCCTCCTTGACTTTTAGAACTGCATTGCTTGAGAGCAGGGTAGCTTTTCAGAGCACGTATGCCATGAAGCTGTTGAGGAAAAGAGGGCTGGAATTTCAAAGAGAGAGAAGCTACTGAGAGGCTTGGACGCTTAGACATAAAGACGGATCAAGTGATCGCTGCTTGGCATGTGGCAGAAACTTAGCAAGTTGAAAGTGTTATCCCAGCTTCTAAGCTCCACTGTCTTTCAACTTCCACACCACCTCTGAAATAAAGATATAGGAAAGTGAATGGGTTGAACTATGGGCCACAGGGTCTAACAAACCCTGCGCAAGGACTTTCGCTTGCGCAACAGGGCTTTGCACACACACGCACCCTCTGAAATTGACTCTTGGGGAGTCAAGAGAACGCCAAGAACGGGGGAAAGGGGGATCGTTTCACCTGTTTAGGGAAGTTTTTAATCTGTGATATTTTAATGTATTTTGATATTTGTTGGAAGCCGCCCAGAGTGGCTAGGGAGACCTGGCCAGATGGGCGGGGTACAAATTTATTATTATTATTATTATTATTATTATTATTATTATTATTATTATTATTTCACCTAGCAAGCTGCAATGCTTGTGCAAACAGAATGATTGGTAGAGGGTGACGTTGAATTCCACACCACAGTAGACCTGGGCGATATATCAGTATATCACCCAGAACAGCTTTGATGGGCAAACCACAATGACAGCTACACTCAGCAGTATATCGCTGGTGAAACTGCTGCTGCTTCTGAGTCCCTCTTTCCTTCAGCACACTGGGCACTGGAAGTAAACAATCTGCCAGCGCTGGAGGCAGAAGGACTCAAGCGGTGGCAGTTTCACCAGCGATATACCGCTGAGTGAAACCGCCACCATGGTCTGCTCCTCATACTGGCAGAGGGAGATGCATCTTGTTCCTCCACTTCTTTAAACTGCTTGGCTGAGGAGCATGCCACTGCCCTTGCCTCAGTGTGGTGTAGTGGTTAAGAGCGGTAGACTCATAATCTGGGGAACCGGGTTCACGTCTCCGCTCCTCCACATGCAGCTGCTGGGTGACCTTGGGCTAGTCACACTTCTCTGAAGTCTCTCAGCCCCACTCACCTCACAGAGTGTTTGTTGTGGGGGAGGAAGGGAAAGGAGAATGTTAGCCGCTTTGAGACTCCTTCGGGGAGTGATAAAGCGGGATATCAAATCCAAACTCTTCTTCTCAGCCAAACAGTTTTACGGAGCCTCCAATCCACCAGCAGCTTCCACAAGTCAACTGCGGAGGGGGGCTCTGTTACAAGTGCTCCCGCTTCCCAGCTGAGGGAGCCCGAACCCAGCTCCTGCTTGCAAGGGGCAGAAGCTGGATCAGGTCTGCTCAGCTGGGGAGATGCAGGCTCCGTCACACTTTTCCATTGAGGGGTTCCCTGCTGCGTTCCCCTCAATGGAGAAGTTTAAAGGAGCACCGCCTGGCAAGGCTGAGGCAGCCCGGCAGCTGCATCAGAGGCGGTGCAGGAGCTCTCAGATGCAGCTGCTGGGCTGCTTCCACCTTCCCCGACCCCAGTCCCTGTTCCATCTGGCTGCCTTCAGGTGGCGCAGGGGCTCTGAGCAGCCCCGCTCCCGCTCCTACTTGCATACAAGCAGGAGCGGGGTAAGGGATCTCTCAGCTGGGAAGCAGAGGCTTCACGCTCCCCAGCTGAGCAGCCCCAATCCCGCTCCTACTTGCGTGTCCCCAGCCCGCCAGATGCTGGGCTGAAAGCATCTCAGGTCCTGCCGTGAGAGCTGAGGCGGTTTCTCCCAGTGCCTCGCCAGCTTGTTTCAACATTGCGGTTTATCGCCAGACCGTGATGTTTTGCTGGTGATGCATCGCGATGTTGAAAACCTAACATCGCACAGCCCTACTCCAGAGCTTTATTCATTTAGATGCCTGCTCTGGAACATTTATAACTAGTTAAATCCAGTCCAACTTATGCACAGGTATACTTCCTTCCCAAGGTGAGGGCTCGGTACTGCAGTCCTGTTAGCCCTCTGTTACTCTGATTCATCCATCAAATTTCCTCATCTCTTTAAAAGCAGGGGATTAAAATTAGAAGTTTTGCCCAGATTTCTCCAGTACTGTGGGAGTGAACTACAGATGGTTTTTGATAGCGTATGCTAATTGAGGTGACACTTCTTCAGAAAAGCACACACGAGACAGGCTAGAGAGCACACACGCATGCAGGCAGGTATGTATAGTCCTTAAATATTACATTTTGCCTGGCGTGTAGTAAGCTAGTCTCCCCACCACCACCACCAGATATCCAAGCAAAGTAAGGATTGAACAAAAATTGCCTTACCATTCTCTTGACGGATGATGCACACAGCTTCTGAACTGTCAACACGCTACCTATATGCCACTGCAGATATCACTGTGTCAGAAAACCTAATATCAGCTGAAACTGGATAGGCATCACTATTAGAAATGGTTACAATGTGGTTACTGGTTTTAATACCACCCAGACTGCTGGTGACTTCTGTTTCAAGGGTCAGCGTAGTGCCGGTCAGGGAAGGTGACCTTCCTGTCATTGTGACTTGTCCACAGCAACACGTATCTAATTTCACTGGCTGAAGATGTGAATGAAATCTCTCCGACTGCCAGGATTCCAAGAAACATTGACAGTTTGAGAGCATGTTGCTGCAGCTTTTTTGTAGTGCTTTCATGATACCCAAGACTGAGTTACACGAAATGCTAAGACTTTGGTAGCGCATCCTTGGTGATACGATGAATGATTAATATTGGAACTCAACTTTCACTCTCTTTCTTGCCAACGTGATATTGTTCGCTGTGGTTAGATACAGCATTGTTTTGTCTATTCAAACTTGTCATCAGAAAGGTGCACAAGCTTGTATGTATATAGTTTGACAATCCCACAGGCAAATTTATACTTAGTGCAAGATTTATTTCAGCAAATAAATTACCACACTGGAGAGGGTAAATGTGGGTGTTTTAGCCTTGAGGGTTGTTTTACACTGTCAATTCTCACTGTTGTGTGAATTTACATGTTGTGCTCTCTGGAAGAATTGTGAGCTGCAGTTTTTTACACCAAACATCACACTCTTTCCCATTCATTGTATACAACACTTTTTAAAGATATTCCAGCTTGTATTAAACATAGAAATGGTCAATCATTACCAGGTACTTAAGTTTTCAATTAAGCTAGTCACTTCAAAAAACTGACTGAGAAGGCAAGGAGAATATTACATTAGGTTTAAGACACTTTCTTTTAGATAAGATGTGACTTTTGTATTTTTGGAAAGCAAAGGCCACTGAAAATAATTTAATCAAATGATTCAAGTGCTCCTGATTGAGATCATAAGGGAAAGAGAAGGAAAATCTAAACCATATCTAGGGAACTTTTTTGAGCCTGAGGGTTGTGTTTCCTGATTGCCAGTGTTCCAAGGCCCTTATATAAGTGGTGAGTGGGGCCAAAAAGTGGGCAAGGTGCATGCATGAACATGCATGCACACCACATATGAATGCAGCACACACACAGTGTGTGCACACCACCCCCAAAATGCAAAATCTTTCCTGCAATACAAAGAAGCACAATCATTAACATTCCTTCTTCCCATTGGTTCATAAAAACTCTCTTACCCAACCATCCCACCACAAACAAGAAATCTCCATCCAAAAAAGACCCAATAAACCCTTTGCAACAGAGTCAGCATTTCTTTTTCTTATGAGCATGGCTTCGTGCTTAAGAAGCTCTCGGTAGGTTGTCCTGCTATCTTTTCTCTCTCTCTCTCTCTCTCTTTCTCTTAATGGGATTGATTTTTGGCTCTTATGCACTGCTGTTTTTGTAGCATTAGAAAATAAAATGCTTGCCTAACTCCTGTCCTCTATTTAGTTGCTATTCTTCGTTTCTTTCATTATTTATTGTTAGTGGTATAGATTGTGAACAATCAAAATAAATTACTGGTGGTTTCCTGTAGAAGCATACATGCACAGTGTGAGATGATTTTATTTGACAGAAACACACAAGTGTCTATCTGACACTGATGCATTGTTAAGGGTCATACAAAGTGTGATGTCTTGAAGTGTGAAGTCACAGTAGACATTTGTGCTTCGGGAAGATAAAGTTTTGCAAGTTTGAAAAATGAGACACAAACACACACAGAGAGAGAACCACTTGTCAGCCTTCTGTCACTGGAACTGGAATTTTTAATGCTTCTAAGAGCTGCTCTCCTTTTAAGGGGATCCTCATTACAAACATCTCTGGATAGAACAATGAGTACTCAAATTATTTGGCTTCTTTATTTTGTAAGGTCAGTTTTATATGTGCTGCGCATCTGTCTGCCCAAGTTAGGGCTGGATGCTAGTTTCAGCTAGTAATTGGGGGCATAGATAATATCAGAGGCAGGTGGCAGGCAGAAGGTTAAACTGCTCAGGCTAAAGAGAAGAAGCAAAGACCTGGGATAATAAGATACCCATTATCCCCATGGATAACTTGGCTGGTTATGTAGTTAACAAGGCTCAGCCTGGACATGGCAGGTGACAGGTGTTTTGTGCCCATAGTACATGGTGGCACCCAGCAGCAGAGGCCCGGACTTCCGTACTTACTCCTCTGTCTTTTGCCTTACTTCCACAGGCAGAAAGAAGCCAGAGTTTGACTACCAGGAGTCCCAATTCAGAGTCCCATGGTATCCTTAGACAGATTTTCTTCCACTAAACTGAAAGTTTCTCTCTTTACAGCTAGGACCCTTTGACCCTTTCTGAGAATCCAATCTGGGGTTGGAGTTGTTTTGTTGTATGCTTGGTTTTAGCATCTTACATTTGTACGTGACATTTTTTTAAATTTATTATTAACTTTCTATACTGCCCTTCATTTGAGGATCACAGGGCAATTCATAACATAAAAACACAAAATACACAATTAAAAACAAACAAACCAATAACACCCCTCCCACAAAGGCCATAGAATGTTAATCAGCCAAAGGCCTGGTTGAAGAGGAACGTTTTCGGCTAGTGCCTAAAGATATGGAATGAAGGCACCAGGTGAGCATCCCTGGGGAGAGCATTCCACAAACGGGGAGCCATAGCAGAAAAGCCCCATTGTCGTGTTGCTGCCCTCTGGACCTCTTGTGGAGGAGGCACATGAAGGAGAGCTTCAGATGATGATTGCAGGGTTCCAAATCAGTTCGTAAAGGAACTCAGGTCACAGCCATAATCCCAGTTCTTTTATTCATCTAAATTTAAAAGGCACCTTTTTTTTTATTCCCCTCCAGCTTTCTCAAAATTCCCCAGGGAAGCAAATCTAGCTACTGAAAATAATTTCATCTTCCTCTGTCATATTCTGTTCTATCTCTGTTGTGCATGCACACGCTAGTGCACACTAGATAGACTGCATTCCATGCAAGCAATTATTTATAGAAGTGTTACTTCAAAGCTGGTTTCTTCCTCTTGGGGACAGGTTGCAGCTCAGTGCGTACAGCACATGCTGTCATGCAAAAGGTTTCAGGTTCAGCCCCTGACATTTTCAGTTAGGGCTGAGATGGGCTCCTGCATGAAACTCTGGTGAGCTGCTGCCAGTCTCTGTCAACAGTAGTGAGCTAGATGGACTAATGTTCTGACTCAGCACCAGGCAGCTTTCTCTCTTTCTCTATTTACCTGAAAAAAACCAAAAGCTGTTGAACCAAGAACAAGCAAGCTGAATATAACTTAATATATATACTGTATATATGTATTCATCTGAACAGAGTGCATCAGGAGACTTAATGATTAGGAATATCCAACTGAAACACAGTGGAAAATACGTTTGCATGGTGAAGACGGAAGTGGATAGTGTGTCATCTGCAGCAGATCTCATAGTTCGAGGTATGAGCAATGCTACTTACTTACCTAGGCCAAGGGGTTGATTTCTTAGAGTGTTTCCAGATTGAGTTTGAGAGTTCTGTTGTTGTATGTAAGTGTCAGACACTGCCTTGCAAACCTCAAGAAAGTGTTCCTTTTTGCCATGTTGATTTCCTGCTGGTTCAATATGTACATTGAGATCTAGCAGGACCAGCAGTAATGACAGAAAGAGAGAGACTGTATGTTGGAACTCTGGTTGATGTCTCTGTAGAGGATCAGGTTTTGTCTAAATTAGTGCTAAATACTAGTGGTGGTGGGAGATAGTTTCTGAATGTTTCTTTCCAGCTTCCCATGGGTTTCTGAGATGTTCCTCCTACTTCCTGAGATCTGAGGAAATGAACAGTACACAATACACATATTCAGTTTATATGTTGCAGTGTGGGGAGTGTAAACACAGCAACTTGTTGCTATTGAGTGGCTGGGGGGACCCGGCCAGATGGGCGGGGTACAAATAATAAATTATTATTATTTTTTATTATTGAAAGCCCAACTGCTACTTAGTCTCTAGCAATAAATCAGGGAAGTTCCTAAAATTATATATTTTGACAACTATCCAGGAATCTCTTTTTCTTTTTCTTTTTTTACAAATTACAAGCTGCAGAAGTATGTTAAACCTAGGATGGGATTTAACTAAATTGTTTTGTGTATGGAATGAGGCCCACTCCTATAATAAATATTCTGGAGGTTTGGGAGAAAACCCAGCACAGGTTTAGGGGGCACAAGGGAGAGGGGGAAGGTATTACTGTGCAAGTATACATCAATTCACGCTGTACAAATCAGTATAGCCATGGATGAAATTTGTCTTTATGTGTTAAAGTGAATGTGACAATCTTCATCCGTGACTACACTATTTTACTTCAAAATAACATTGTATTGGCTCTTACTTGATGTTTTTTGTGTGTGTGTTTATTTAAAAATGTATTTAAAAAGAAGAAGAAGAGGAACACAGTGGTATATTTTGTAAACTGAAGAAAATCCTAATTTCCAGGAATGCTTAAGAAAGCTTTCAGGGTTAAATTTCTGTCCAGGGTGCTGATGCAGTGTTGTGCAGGGGAGAAATGACTACCAAGCAAACATCATGGCAAAAATTGCTTTAGATAACAAATTGTCAAACCAAAAAGATGTATTAGCAGATTAAGGCAGGACATCAAGGACTAAAGTAAAAGACGCTGATTTGAAAAGGTAGTGAAAACTTGCTGAATAAAGGTCCCCGGAAGAATACATCATCTGCTCTCTGCTTGTGGAACTGCTGTTTCAGAACTTGCTTTTACAACTATAAAATAACCAAGCAGGAGTTTAGTAAATGTAAAAAAAATGGCAGTTTTATTGCAATCTAAATTGTTTTCTTCCCCCCACAGTGCTGGCAAAATAGAAATCAGCTGGCACTGTGTTTAAAGATTTGTAGAATAAGTGCTGCCTTCATAACACCTTTCCAATTTAAAAATCTAATATCTTATTGCATTAGGCTCACCTGGACCACCGGAACGTGTAAAAGTGGATGAAATAACAGCTACCACAGCCCGTCTTACTTGGCATGAGGGCTTAGATAATCACAGCCCAATTGCTAGTTATACAATACAGGCCAGGACACCCTTTTCAGTGGGATGGCAAAGAGTCACAACAGGTAGAGGGAAATATTTTTGAAGTGTTTATGAAGACTGCATTTTAATATTTTATTGTTATGGGGGAAACCAGGAATTTGCAATATCTTTCAAAATACTCTGTTACAGTTCCTGATGTCATTGATGGGAAGACGTTCACAGCCATTGCAGTAGACTTAAACCCTTGGGTTGAATATGAATTTCGTATAGTTGCCAGTAACAAAATTGGAGGTGGAGAACCTAGTTTACCCTCAGAAAAAGTAAGAACTGAAGAGGCAGGTTAGTGGGTTTTTTGTTTGTTTGCTTGGTTCAATTGATGCAAGTTCAGTGCAGCAGGTTTTCAAACCTACATATTTTTTAAAAAACTTTTGTAAAATTATTTGATTTTCTTTTGCGTTTTTATGCAGTTCAAGAGATGAGTGCTTGGCACTCAGTGACTAACCAGATTTTTAATACACAAGTGCTTGTGTGCTCAGACAACATTTACATGAAGTTACATATTAATGCATATACTGAAAACCTTTCCCTTGTACTAAATGATGAACTAGAGAAGCCAAATTGTAACAGTGGGGTGCTTGCTGCAGTCCTGAATTCTGTTCCGTCCAAAGTGAAAAGTGTCACCTATCTGTTCTGCTAGAAGTTGTTGCCATAGCACTGCTTGACAGAATGGCTTTTGCTGGCATGTCTAATGCTTTGCTTTTGGCACCACTGAACATTCTTAGGTGAGGCATAGCAAAGCACATATACTGTGGACCCTCACATCCTAAGATAAGGAAAACCAATTTCAGTCACCACAGGTTGGAGATTACTGGAGAAGGTCACTAAATAGTGGTGTTTGATGTGCAGCCCTGGAATATTTTAGGTAAAGGGGAGAAATAAGCCTACACAGGAAGAAGAAAATTATTCCACAGTATTGCGGCTTTGCCATTGATGTTTAGAAAGTAGAAAAATTGTGACTACAAGTGAAGATCAGAGTATTCTTTGCAGTAGTCAAAACAACTTGTTTATATAGTTTTTTAAAAAAAAAATGGTAGAGAATAAAGTAGGTTTGTGTGAGTATTGAACAGGAGCACTCAGATAGAAATTGCTTAACGATTGTTTTTTCTTCTTCTGAGACTCTGCCACCCACGCTGACAAGGTGGCTGCAACCTTTATGTAATGCTTGCACATGCTTCGCGGGGTTCCTTTCCTCTTTGTAATACATACATATATTTTCTCTCCTTAGAATGTGATTGTGCAGTTTAATCAGCAGAGCACTGAAAAGCAGGGTGTCATAATTCTACTATGATAAGAATTCAGAGTGGATCCCTTAATTTTTGTGCAGCTTTTAAAAAAATTACTGAGCATAAATGTAACATAGAAACCAGCTCTGTCCGTCTTTGAGCGACAAGAATTCAAGCACTACCTGGGAGAAATCTGCCAGTCGAGCAATACTCATAGAACATACTCAGCACTTTGTAGACTTTGTCTGAAGAAGGGTTCCCTTCTTTCAGGAGACTTAGTAAGGTTAAAAAAAAAACTTAATTCACTTCTGAATATTAAGAATGGTTATTCCCACTAATAATGAATTTTGACTGTTGAGCACTCACTTGGGTGACTCCAAAATAAGATAGTGGCTTTTAGATAAGTTGAAGACTCCCTATGAACACAGAAACATTTAAGTTTGTAAATCAATTTTAAAAAGAAGAAGAAGTTTTCAAAGAAAGCAGAAGCCAGGCGGTCTCTGTGAGTCTATTCATTTGTTGCTGGCATCTGTCTGTCTCGAGTGACAATGGAGTGTGCCTCCAGGGGTGAAGTCAAATCGCTGCGTTAGCAGCACCAAAATGACCTCCCCAGGGTGCAAGCCTAGGAGGGCAGAGAAAAGAGAGGAATTGACCTGCTTGACCCCTCAACAATCCTGGAGAGGGAGAATTGGGGCCGAGAGAGATACATGCCATGAGATAAAATAACCCCTCTTTCTTCACTATGCAGGAATCTAAATAAATTTCTGTGTCATGATATAGAACTGATACAGTTTCACCTCTGAATTTCTGGGACCATTCAATTAATGTGCCTTCTGTTATATTAATGTGCAGCTAATGTGTGTTTCCCCTGTACAGTTCCCGAGGTACCACCATCTGAAGTGAGCGGAGGAGGTGGCAGCAGGTCTGAACTGGTCATCACATGGGATGTAAGTGTTCTGCTTGGAATTTATTTCCCAAAAGTTGCCTTTTTTATTATCTACTCAGTAAAAAAATTACCCAATAACTGACATAAACGTTCATTTATCTGATACAGCTGACTTGTTCTGTCGTCTTGATATGTATGCTTTTCCTGGTCTCTTTCTAGAATATTATCAGAGCAATATTTAGCTAAGCTTATTGGGAAGTTATTATATTTCATACGTTTTCAGAGTTAACACAAAAATTAAAACAGCTACTTGGATACTGAAAGTACCTCTTCTCATCAACTTTATTTCCCCAACAAATAGCATACATTTTCAGAGTTTTGGTCTGGGTTTTCCTGTAAGATTATTTGACACATAAACAAAATCACACAGATGCATCCCAGACTGGCTGAGGCCATCTGAAAAATACTCCAGTAGGAGAAACCTGTAGATGGAAAGGGTGCGAAGAAGAAGAGTTTGGATTTGATATCCCGCTTTATCACTACCCAAAGGAGTCTCAAAGCGGCTAACAATCTCCTTTCCCTTCCTCCCCCACAACAAACACTCTGTGAGGTGAGTGAGGCTGAGAGACTTCAGAGAGAAGTGTGACTAGCCCAAGGTCACCCAGCAGCTGCATGTGGAGGAGCGGAGACGCGAACCCGGTTCCCCAGATTACGAGTCTACCACTCTTAACCACTATACCACACTGGCTCTCAAGGCCTGCGAAGGCCTGCTATTGCTTCCCTTAGTGGTATGTCCCTTTGATGGCAGTGATGACATTGGAAAGAATCAACGCTCTGTAAAATCCTGGGTGTATTTGCCTTAACAATAGACCCAACTTCCAACCTTCCAAGCCTCCACATAGTGTCTCTTACTAAGATGGTGTCTCTTACTAAGATTGTAATCCTAAAACTAGTTAGGAATTGCTGTCGAACTGAATGGGACTTACATCTGAGTAAACACACTTCGAAATTTGTTCATTTGGGGCTAATGAATGCACCAGTCCTTGGTCTCTTTAGGGATAAAGTTTATTGTATTTCTGTTGTGGCTTTGTTTTATGTTTCATTCACTCCTATTCCCCAGGTTACAATCTTCATTCAGTTAGTGCTCCTTTCATCCCTTTATAGTTTCTTTTTTTCTAATTCCCACCTTTGTTCCTTTTCCTATTCTCTTCCTTGTAAATGTAATAATCTCTCTTTTGCCATCCATCAGGCTGACTCCCCTCTATCTTTCAAACCCTTTCAAACAAGACATTTTCTTACTGTACCTAACGGATGTTATCGCTTCTCTCCCTTTGTTGGTTTCCTATGTCATCTTTCTTTTGCACTGCACATGTGTTTATTAGATTATAATACTAACTTTCTGTGTAGTTGATTATTATGCTTTTTGTGTTACTGGTTTGGATAGGGAATGGGATCTGATCTGTTTTATATTCTGTGCAGCTCTTAATTAATCATCTGTGCTTAATAAATGACTGACAATGATAACTCGGCTTAATACTGTATGGAATTTATGCCACTGAATACTAGGGCTGAACTGAAGGTCCTCTCTGTGAAACATTTAGTGATAAAAAAACTTGCTAAATCAAGCAATATGCATGCTTTGTAAAAGCCCAGAAAGTCGCTGGAAATGGCACTATGAGATCGTGTTGCAGTATTTCCAGTGACATTGTACAGGGGAAGAATGAGGTGCCCCTAATGGTAAGTCGGGTCTGCAGACTTCCTTGGGATATGCTGCTAAATCATGTGCTAGCACATGCATTCCTAATGTGCCCTTAGGTTTCTTAAATTGGATCCCATTGCCCCTTTGGCTAATTTAATAAAAACCCTCAGGATCCAAGCTTCTCTTCCTCATAACGTTGATTAGACAAATTCTTTTTGAGACCTCAAATAATTCTCTTACTAGATTTTTTACATAGGTTGAATTTTGTTGTTGTTGTTATTTTAGTATTTTATTCATTTACAATGTTTTTTGCTTAGCCCGTTCCTGAAGAATTACAAAATGGTGAAGGATTTGGCTATGTCGTAGCTTTCCGACCTCTTGGCGTTACAACCTGGATACAGACAGTTGTCACGTCACCTGACACACCCAGATACGTCTTCAGAAACGAAAGCATCTTGCCCTTTTCACCATATGAAGTCAAGGTTGGTGTGTATAATAATAAAGGAGAAGGACCATTTAGCCCCGTGACCACAGTGTATTCTGCTGAAGAAGGTGGGTTCTTGAATCATCTCTTACATACCTGTCGTTAAGTTATTTCCCATGTCAATGAGTGAAATATAAATATTTGCTTTGCTAGTATCTGTGAAGCCATGTTAATTAGCTGGCCAGTGAGTTCGTTAAGTTTATTAGTCTTTCCTGATTCCCCTTCCACCCTAGGTTTTCTTATTGTTTTTGTTTCCTAATGCAGAACCCACCATAGCACCTTCTGGTGTATCTGCAAACAGCCTCTCATCTTCTGTAATTGAAGTCTCCTGGGTTTCCATTCCTTGGAAAATGAGTAGTGGAAGATTGCTGGGCTATGAGGTAAAAATAAAACCCTGTGAAAATGTTCCTTTTCCTAGAAGCTAACATGACTGTGATAAGGTGGGGGTTTTTTTTACTTTCAAATCATTATTCAGTTGCCTGTTGGAAGCCAAAGCTTGCTGTTAAAATCAGCTGCTCTGTCTTTGCTTCTTTATGGAAAAATGAGTCATGCAAACATCTGGTGATATACTTTTTTCTCTACCCCAAATTTTGGAAGGAAAGTTGCTAAGCAGGCCTGCTGTTCAAAACTAGAAAGGGAGCTTTCTGCTCCTGAACCTAAATGAACACATGGCATAGTCACAAATAATCTGTTCTTGGGGAGAGTATAAAAGCCAAATGTAACTATTCCCACTTTTTGTATGTGTAAAACTTGAGCTTTGCCTTATTTCCTGGCCTCATGCCAGATCAATTACTGCAAGCTCACTAAAACTGGATTGAGAATGGAAATCAGTTGGCAGTCAGCTCTGCTTTTGCTATCTGTATATGCCTGCTTGGTATCTACAGCATCTCTTGCTGTTTCTCCAGCAAAGATAAGCACCGTACCCAGTTTCCATTAATAAAAACCCAGTTGCATTTAAATACCCATGGTTGTGTTCCTTTCTGCTTTGGGAAAGGTAGTAAAATTGCATGTGCATGATGACTTTATGTAAACTGGTGTTTAAGCTGACTACAAAACAAGCCAGACGCAAAATTTGATACTGACATTTGCAATACTTAATAGCAATAGTGTTGTGTGCCCATGTAATGGTAGAGAGCTGCTGAGTAACTGCAACTTCTACGAAAATAAAAATAGAGCTGTTTCTCTGGGTTTTAAACAAAAACATTGGGGGGGGGGAAGCTTTCCCTTTCAGTACTGTGCTATTTCCCATGATAGTCTGAAAGTAAAATTGCATTCAGACAGTTGGACCCGCTAAGCAATAGGTGATAAACAGCTATATCTGAGTAAGCAGCAAGGTCAACAATATCTTCTAAGTAGCCTACTCTTTGTACCCTTTAGGTGAGGTACTGGAATAATGGTGGAAAAGAACAGTCTTCCAACAGAATAAAAGCCATTGGAAATGAGACATCAGTAAGAATAACAGGCTTGATGAGCAACCTTGTGTACTATACAGCTGTTCGAGCATACAACAGTGCGGGCGCAGGTCCGTTCAGTGCCACCGTCAATGCTACCACAAAAAAAACACGTAGGTATCATCACTAGGGGCAGGAGGGGGAAATGACACAATGGGGTTCCTTTTCTTGCAAGGAAAACAAAACAAACTTTTAATAATGCTACCGTAAGCTCTGTGATGCTTTGGAAGCATGCTTGCTAACCAAAGAAGATTCAATAATAGACGTTTTGTCTATTTTTTGTGTCTTCTGGGAAGACAATAACGCAACTCGTATATAATGGGAGCAGTGCTTGGGCTGTTTTCAGATATAGGCAAACAACTGGCCTTCAATATACTTAAACCAAAGCATTCTCTGTGCACCTGAAACAACATTCCTGTTATACTGATAATCTGGCGGTAACCAATTTGTTGCTCAATAACTTAAACCTTTGGGATTCTAGAGCTACATATCAGTCATGTATCGCTGGAGTTTGGTTCTGATTCCTTTAGGAAGAGGGAAGTCTTTCAAGCTGTGAACCCTGTCACTGCTGAAGAATATGTGTAGCTGTGTGTGTGTGTGTGTACAAACACACACATCCAACAGTGAAGGATACTGTTTCACAGACTAGTGGGCATGTATACAATTCTGATGTGGGTGATATGCATAATATATTTGGATTTACACCTGCTCCATTCTGCCAGCTTTGGACAGGTAAAAGCAAGGAGGTTGTTGTTATTACTACTTCTACTTCTACTTCTACTACTATTACTGTTACTATTACTATTACTACTATTGTTAGCATAATTGGAACTCTCTGGGGGAGTGTTCCTATTACTTGCCTTCAATATAGTGGCAATGTTGTGGTACATATTGAAGCATAGCTGTATCTTACATGATTCTCCTTGAACTGTTGTCTCTTGATTTGACTAGAAATGGGCAAATGGCCCCCATATGGTACTCGGAGTAGCTCAGAAATAAACCACTTTGTCCTCCAATATAACAAAAACAAATTGGCTCCTTTCCCAAGGCTCTTGAAAAACGAAGGCATCTCCCCCCCCCACCGCCCCGCCATGCCAAAAGCACTCCCACCTAATGAGCATCCAGTGCTGCTCTCACTGCCACTCAACTTCAACATAAATTTGTATACAGTATAACTCAGGTGGATTAGATTATTCCCCTAGGTGTTAAGATGGAGGTTAGATTAGCATCAAAATCTATAGTTTAGAAATCTGAAATACCTCCCCTCCCTAGTGGTCATTTGTTTTTTTAATTTTATTTATTTGAAGGTTTATAAACTGCCTCATAGCCAAAAGATACCAAAGCAGTGTTCAGTAAAATAAAGTAAGATAAAATATAAAAGAAAATGGTGTACAAACTTAGTAAATTGATTGTCTAATTTTAGCTACCTACACACACACAAAAAAAAAAACAAAAAAAAAACACTGTGATCACACTGCGATCATGTGCAAATTTTAAAGTTGCTGCCTGGTGATTGACAGATTAGCAGGTCGTCCATATGCAGAGCATCCAGGGGACTGGGGTGGGGAGGTCATGGGAGAAGGAAGTCATCAATTTGCCGTTTAAAACTTGGTTTTACTGCTGGCAGATCAGGTAGAGCCCAGTACAGAGTACAGTGGAACCTCGGGTTGCGGACGTAATCCATGACGGAGGCACGCCCACAACCTGCAGCGTTCATAACCTGCAGCGCTGCATCTGCACACGCTTGTGACATGATTTGGCACTTCTGTGCATGCGCAAAGCGTGATTTAGTGCTTCTGCGCATGCGCAAGCGGCAAAACCCAAAAGTAACCCTTTCCGGTACTTCCGGGTTTTCCGCGGTCCGCAACCTGAAAACACGCAACCCGAAGCATTTGTAACCCGAGGTACCACTGTATCAGTTCTTCAGAACTACTTAGGTGTTCCCACAGATATGCCGGTAAATTTCACTTTGTGTCATCATTTCAGGAATTTAGCCTTATTAGAACGCTTTGGCGCGGGGGGAAGTTAACCACTCCAGTTTAATTTCTGACGCTCTCAGATTCAGCATGAGTTTCAGCATTCTCATCATGGTCTATTATTGCACAGTGGGTCCGTAATAATTGAGACTCTCTCTTAATTGCAACTTTCTGATGTGATGTGGAGAGATGGAAATGTATATTTCAATATAGATTTGGGAACCAGTGAAGAGGCTCGTAGAAATTAAGCAAGGAGAAACTAATAATGACCCCTGCAGCTGAACATGGCTATTCAGGTTATGATGTTACAATTCCGTAGTAATTGAAAAAGTAAAATCATTTTCAATGACCTTTGTCTTTTTAATTATAATCCTAATGTAAGATTGAAAACTGCCTATTTATCTTATAAAGGTTGAAACAAGTCAAGGGCACATGCTACAGAGTTGATTGTTATCTCTCCCCACCCCTGCTCATCCCTGCAGTAGGCACTGTGGAAAATGGAAGTTACCCTTTCATGCTTGCTTCCCCTTCCTTAAAAAAATATTTGAATGCTAAGGTTGACAAGGGACTGATGTCCATACCCCCCACTTTCAGATCACTCTCTTCCTGCTCAGCCAAGAAACAAGGTCCAAAATGTAGCCTTCCATATGCATCTGCAGCTCTGCAATCACAAATGATTTGTTGGGTGGGGCAGAGCCACTAGTCTAGCTCCCCAGCAGGTTGATCACTTGTGTTTACTGGGGAGGTGTGGGGCAGTGGGAAGCCATGCTCCCACCAGTATTACTACACCATGCTGGCTTTCCCACCGCCTCACCCATCTCCCTCCCAGTAAGCAACAGCGACCCACCTAGCGGGAAGTTAGTGCAGTGAGCCGCTTCTGTCTACAGTTATGGCCGTGCCCTGCACTTCGCATCTTGAGCAACCAATACACATTTCCCCAGGAGAACATTACGTATAACAAGCCACAGCATAGATCATTAGCATGCTTTGAAATCAATGCCGCAACAGCCAGGCTTAGCCATTTATCACTTTAGCGGATACTAATATAATTATCCTGCAGTTTTAGGAGATAGTGATTTGTTACAGAAGCTCTGTGGCTGAAAACCCGGATAGGACCGAGCCGAAAATAGTGGTGGTGGTTTGTTTGTTTTTCTGAACAGTTTAGGCAGTATCTAAAAAGCAGCCCCACCTTTAAATATTTTTGTTACATGGAGTGCATTCACCTATTGGTGAGTTGTTAACCTCTCTCAACTGACTTTGTTTGCCCTCAGTTTACATAAGCTCATAGACCAACCTGATTGGCTGCGCAACATTCTGTTGGAAATGTTTGCTACATGATCAGCAATCACATAACTGAGTAATGCAAGCAGATGAAAGAAGCCTAATAAAGTCTAATTAAAGGAAGGCTAATAAAAATGCTGCCAAAGCAGCAGCCAACAGAGAACAATGACACGAAACAGCAATGTCTAAATTTCCTGGAAACTGAAATGTTCAATACATCTCTAAACAGAGGTTAAAATGTTGGTTGAAATTTCAAAATTACGCTTTATTTGTGTGAGTGCGCACACTAACTTTAAATAGTTAGAAGCACATTCAAGTTCACCATCTCTTGACTGAATTAAGCAGTTCTCATTACTACCCAAAATGACAGCTTAATAAATAACAGTTTGTTTTTCTTTGACTTTGAATTTACTTTTCATTTAATTTTATTTTCTTAAAACTAATAGTTACACTTTGAAAAGCACCTCCATTGCAAATTCCACCTAAACAACGTTCTGTCGTGATATGATTGAGTCTTTAAAATGGTCTATTTTATTTGTTGCAATTTGTAGGGTTCCTTTACTAATCACTTAAGAAAGAACAGAAAAGAGTACTGCGAGAATGAGACCTCTGGGTATATAAGTTGAATAAATAAATAAATAAATAAATAACCAGATCCCCCACTAATGAAGTACATGTAATAACAACAACAAAAAAGTTGCAGCATTTTAAACTGATACTTCTCTTTGAGGATATTTAATGGAAGGTCCAAAGTCATTTTAAAAGATGATAATATTTACATGCCTCTCCATATTTTAAGAAATGAATCTGCAGTACAAATGAGATGACGCTTTGTGAAAGTGCTCCTACATCTAACATGTCTTGACAGTCAATTTACCTCGGCTGTTATTTGCACCCATGTAATAAATCTCTAATGCCAAGTAAATTAAAATCATGTTTTAATTATGCATTTCAAGCACCCAGCCAGCCTCCAGGAAATGTTGTGTGGAACGTTACTGACTCCAGGGTCATGCTGAATTGGGAGCAGGTGCACGCAATGGAAAACGAGTCAGAAGTCATTGGTTATAAGGTAAGTAACCAGCGAGACTGCAGTGATACCGTTCAAAATGCTTGCTTAGAAACAGGCTGTTTTTGCATCACTGCTTGGAAACACTCCTTTTCCACTGACTATCTTTTAAAAAAACAAAAACAAAACCCTCCTGTAGTATAAAATGTAATGTCAGTGACCAGGACTTAATATCTCCACAAATTCAGTTCTGAGGAAACTTGTATAGGATTTGGCTGCTTCATTTATTTATTTTCTTCCATTTATATTCCATCTTTCTTCCTATGTGGAGCCCAAGGTGGCATACAGTTGGTCACACATCCAGGCACTGACCAGACCCAGACCTCTTTAGCTTCAGCAAGGTGGTGGTCTTCTGTGCCTTCAGACCATACATGTAATTTTGATCGTCATTGCTAAAATACACTACCAGTTTGTATGGGTGTCTTATTTCCCTTCGCATTCCCATGCAGTGGTACCTCTGGTTACGTACTTAATTAGTTCTGGAGGTCCGTTCTTAAGCTGAAAACGTTCTTAACCTGATGTACCACTTTAGCTAATGGGGCCTCCCGCTGCCCCTGCCCAATTTCTGTTCTCATCCTGAAGCAAAGTTCTTAACCCGAGGAACTATTTCTGGGTTAGCGGAGTCTGTAACCTGAAGCGTATGTAACCTGAGGTACCACTGTACCTCCTTTTAAATCTTTACGTTTGTCCCCTCTTTCAGCCAAGTACAACCTATGAGCTTTTCCTTTCTCAGTACAGTGCACACACCCAGTATGGTGTATGAAACCACATAGAGTAGTACCGACAAGTGACTTGCTTGTGGCCTCAGAGTAATCGTCATTCCTAAGCAGGAATATTTTTTATCCATTTTACCAGTCTAATATCCAGCACTCTGCCAGTTACACTGCATCAGTTATTTGGCGGTATCAAATGCTCCTGCACACATTCATCGGTATCTTCACAGCAGGCTCCCTTTTGAATGCTCTAATTAGCTATTGAATTAGGCTTAGAACAGGGAAAACAACCACTTAAAATATTTTCCTTTGTTTAAAGAGCCATACAATTTTGTGCAGAAAATCCCAGGCATTTGCACTTCTGGCTGAAAGCAAACAATAACTTGCCTTTAAAAAAAAAAGATTTGGAAATGGCATCCTTGTGTGTTACATTAGTTGCACAGGTCATTATGGACTATATGCCTAAGATTTTCTGCACTAGCCCTTAAGTTATACAGTTTATCATGCTTGATGCCTGGCAGCCATATGCGTTTGCTCCATTCATGGTAATTAATTCTGCAGCAGATTGGGAACATGCAAAGCCCAGAAGAGTAACCATTGCACAAAATTTTCACACTACTTCATACCTTTCTCTCTCTATCCTATCTTACCCCGATCCCAGTTTCTGATTTAGTATCAGAGTGGAGAATCACCCACGGAGTAAGCTATCTGGAAAGAACCAGTGTGCGCAGGTGTCTTTTTCTAACTATTAATAACACTAATTATATTGTTTTGGAGTATTCCAAATTCATTGGAGGTGACATGTGGTTTAGGTTAGTTTTCAGCTTTTGCTTTGTCAGCACATTTTTTTTTTAAAGAAAAAAGGGGGGGGGGATTTTCACACCAAAATCTGAACTTCTGTATCTCCGTATCTCATGACTGCCCCTACAAATCCCAATTTTCAAATCACTTCTTTGTTAATTGCATCTTGCTGTGAGGTTTATTGCAGTGGAACGCAGATGTTGTTATAGGCTGGATGAATTTAAAAAAAAAGAAAAAGCCAGCAAGAAATATTCAGTTTAATTCCAAGGTAGAATAATGACTTACTACATACAAACTTCTTCTCAACATAGCCCATAATTCTTCACTTTCTCGTGTGCTTGACACTCCAGTATCCTGACCCTATTTATTGCTTTGAGTCATTGATCAAGGTAATGGCAAGCTCCAAATAGAGTAATAATTTATAGACGACCCCATTACTGAGAAACTCAATAGAATATATTATGTATTTGTTGTTGTATATTCTTGCATTCTAGATCAAAGCTGTGATAAAGGTACTTGACTGATGCTGTATACTTTCAGTGCCTTGGAAGAGATTAGGTAGAATTCTGTAGTGTGCTATGCCTCCCCCTTCTTCTTGTGTCCCCCCCTTCCACCTTAAAATGACATTAAATGTATCATGTTAGATGAAATAGCATCCCTAAAATTATCAGCTTTCTTTTCCATATTTCAGATTTTGTATCGGACTAGCAGTCAAAATGAGCTCAGTGTCCTCATGACAAACAGAACATCTGCAGAACTTCTGCTCCCTTTAAATGATGACTACATTATAGAAGTGAAAGCAGTGACTGATGGTGGAGACGGCATTAGCAGCGAACAGATTAAAATTCCTAAACTAGCAAGTATGTTTACTAGATGCTGATGAATGGAGTTTCATCATAAGTAGGACATTATGGTTTATCTTTAAAGACTGGGAGTTGATGTGAGATACAAATTTCATTTAGTGGAAGAAACTAACTTAACCCTTTGTCATGAAATTGCTTCAAAGCAAGGTCACATTCACATCATACTTTTGAAGCACTATGATGCCATGTTAAACTGTCATTGCTTCCCCCAAATTAAGTATGGGAGCTGCAGTTTGTTAAGGCTGCTGAGAGCTGTTAGGAGACTCCTGTTCCCCCCACACATATCCAGCTTCCAGAGTTCCTTGGGAAAGAAGGATTGATTGTCAAACCACTCTGAGAATTGTATTCTAGGGTGTTATTATACAACAGAATCTCATAAATATAGACTTAGATTTCAATTTCATTTCATATCCTGCCTTTCTGTATATACAAGGCAGTTTACAAGCTGAAGACACAACAAAATATGCAACAAAGATCACACATGTTAAACTCAGAATTATAGATGAAGAGGTACATAATTTTGTGAAGTCAGTATCTTGGAGGGAAGCAGATGACATGGACTACGGAGGCCCACTGCTCATTATATTTAAATTGAGCCTAGTGGAAAAATAGCAACAACACAGGCTATCCTATCAGCAGATTGAAGCATTGGACGATGTGAACAGCATGGAAAAATTATAGATGATATTGGTGCTGGTGGTTTATAATCTGCTGTACCCCAGCAGAGAAATACAGGTATATCTCAGTTGTGTTCCATTTAACTTGAACTCTGCAAAAAGTTGTTGGGCAGGGCTGTTTTCAGAGTTTATATTGATTAATAAAAGGGTGGGGTAGGGGATTTATGCACTACAGTAATGTTATGAAAAAGAACCCAATTAAAATTCTTCATGTTCCTATGCATGACAAATTGCATTCAATTGAGCTAGTAAATTACCATGTAAATTAGACAGCGGTATTTGTAGGAGAATCAGTTTTTAATTTTTCAGTCTGTTTTTCAGAATTGGAGATAGCTGAATAAATACTCCAAGTATTAATTTGTTTCAATTGTTTTTAAAGTATATACAATATATCACTTCTCAATTGTTTGTCTAAGATCAAGGGTAATGGACAGCATAACGTCATTCAGGGGAAATGTAAAGCTATTTCTTAATAGCTCCTGGGAACTAATGGAACATTGTCCTTACAGCAGTCTATGGGAACTAGTCCGTTGCAAATGAAGCTTACCAGTCAGTGGTCTCAATAGAACAAATGGCTCTACAATCTCAGAGGACCCCCCTTTTTATATGTTCCTTCACACCTCAGCTGCTCCCAAGCCGGATTCTGCCTGTGTGGGTGCTCTCACCAGTTACAAACATGCAGTTGATTGCATTTTCCAGAGGATTTGGAAAATAGACATAAATATCTATTATTATTTTATTTATTTTAAATAGTTCTAAACCAGCCTTCAGCAAGCAGATTTCATGGTGGTATGCAATAAACATGCCATGTCACTGGGCATAGTCCCATACCAATATGAGAAAATGTCAGTAAGGGAAAACGCAAATAGGTCCCTGGCCTATATACACAGCTACCTGAAAGAAAGGCTCATTGAATTCCACTACTAAGTAGACCTGCAGTGCATTGCACTGTAAATGCCTAAAGCTATGGCATGTGGAAAGGCACTTCTGGAGATGAGCAGTTGGGGAGATTTCTATGATGTAAAGCAGTAAGCACTAGTGAGAGCCGAAAGAAAGGGTTGTATTTTTTTTCAGGATTGAGAACATGCATATTTTGTGTTCCAACTAATCATATGTTTTCCCATTTGTTGTAGGTATGGATGCAAGAGGTTCTGGCGCAGCAGTTTTAAATGGTCTACCCAGCTGTATGTCAATAACACTATACTTTATCTTTAAAGTGGTATTGTGTTGATGCATTTTCACAGATAGGTGAAGGCCAGGTGAATAATTTACTTTAAAAGTGCTTTTTAAAACAACAATAGCAACAACTACAAATGGTGGTTATGCATGGATCTGCTACCATTGATTTTAAACACTTTCTATGAATTTCATTCAAAAAATAAAATAAAGAGCAAATCATATACATATTAAACAGTTCCTTCTAAAGGAATATAAAATGCCTTAAAATGTAATGAACCAAAGGACTTTACACATTACATGCTTCAGAAATGACAAAAATAAGAGGATGCACATTGCAAAATAAAAATAAAAATGTGAGAGTTCCATTTTCCATGCAACTCGGAATTATTTTAATGTAAATTGCAACAAAATCATACACATACACACAGATTGAAGATAAAAATAAATCCATATTTCAGCAGTATCTGATGGGAAACTTTGAGTTGTTTTCTAAAACCCTCACAATGATGAATGGTGACTTGATAACTATCATTCTGGCCTTTCGTTTTGTGTCCTTTTTTCCTTACTAATTAAACACCGCAAATATTTAGTTTACTATTTAAAGTCCCCCTTGCCCCCATTTTTTTTGTCCCATCTACATGAATGTTCAACTGCTTGTTCTTATTTTGTTTTTTAAAATATAGATTTAAACAGTCAAGTTCTTTATGGTTTTTAAGCTTTTTTCAATCATAAGGAAGAGGACACTTTCTTCTAGATGCTGCACTGATGGAAGCTCTTATAATTTTGTTCTTGAAGGATTGTACAGCATCACATAAGAAGTGCCTCCTAGGTTGGGCCAATGGGTCCATCTAGCTGAGCATCCTGTTCTCACAGAGGCCAACCAGATTCCGATGGGAAGCCCAAAATCAAGACCCTAGCACAAGAGCACCCTCCCCACTTGTGATTCCTGGCAACTGGAATCACAATTTGAGTTATCAAGAGGCCCGGGGCTTATTTACACACTGGAGCACTAAATGGTCCTTGGCCTTTTCTACCAGTCTGTATTACTGCAGCACAGAGTGCTCCTCTTTGAAATTATGAATCAGCAGTTTTAGCTTAGCATTATAAAAGTACAATGATCAAACCTCCTAGTGTAGGGGGTGCTAGAATGTTCTGGAAAATCAGGCATTACTTGGACTCCAGTCTTTTCACCCAGCAAGTATTACTGCCAAGAGAGGAGCGTTCGCCACAGAAAGACACAGCAAATAAAATATGACCACTAGCCCTTCAGATGGACCTACTTCCATTTTCTATTCAGCTGAAAAGTTGGTATCTCTAATGTTCTTCAGCCATGCAACAATTACAGCATCTTGACCCTAACAGAAAAGCCTTTTGTCACATGAATTTAGACTTTTCCTAATATGTTCAATACACTATAAACTATCCTTACTTAGCTTCCTTTAAGATAGGCTTCCTTATTCTTTCTTTGTAACCTATAACTCCTCTAGTTCCTTATATTTTGATATTCTTCTCTATACATCATATTTATCATTGTATTTTTAAAAACAAAAACACAGATGAAGTGCCCAGAGTAGAACATCACACTTTTTGGTGCAATGCACCAGAGCCTTATAGCCAGGGAATATTATCGCCCTAAATTATTTGTGGTGTGTCTGAATATGCAGCCCTAAATCTGTTGCCCTTCTATATACCACTGCTTCATTTTGTTTCTCGTTCATTGGACGCTCTTTGAATATTGGTCCTGCTGCAATTTATCATCTTTTTAGAATGATCCTGGATGATAACAGCTTCACTGCCATTTTCTTATTTATCAGCAGAGACTTTTGTCAGTGTCATTATCTGGACTGTTTTAAATCAACATTTTCATAGCAATGGGTATATATATAGAGAGAGAGAAATCTATTCTTGGTACATTTGAATGACTACAGTTTCAATGTTTACACAATTTTCATCTCAAAATTTCTTTTTCACACTTACTCCTGACAGGTGTCAGCCATAGAACAATTCAGATATCACTCTAAATTTTATTATGCATTCAGATAATATATTATCATACAGCCCAAACTTTAAAACACACTCCTTTTCCAAGTGTCTTGGGAAAATCTGTATATATTGTACATAGTAAAAGAACATAAATAGTTACTTGCTCTTCAACATGGCAAACTACTGATGCTTCCAAACACTTTCCAATAGGTGGGAACAAACTCATTTTTTGTGTAATTCATACTCATGCAATGAGAGGTGAATCTGTCATTCTTGCTATAAGAAAGTTATACATCATGTTCCTGTATTGCCATTTTCACGACCATCCTCTTGAATTTAAATCCTTGCTCTATTGTCTCTATGAGATGTGTGCAGAGTATTTTGTTTCATATTGAAAAGTTTTATCAATTTCCCCTTCAACTCCTAGCTGTGTGTGTATATCCTATGGTTACCTGTATGTATTTTTTTTATTCTAATAAAATATTTATAACATTGAAAAATGCCTGTGTTACATCATGTTGCTATTGAATCATTTCGTATTAACATTGTAGGCATGTACAGGTCTATTCCTTATGCTCGTAAGAATAGCCTGGCAAACAATACTTCTCTCCTTTTCTGTCCATAAATGAGTTAAGCTGGAGTGTTTTGATTTAAGCCAGTGGTTTTTAAACTGCATTTCCAAGAACTGCGGCATTCTAAATTCCCTCAATGAGCTGATCGGTACTGAGACAATTGTAGCACCCTGACTGGGGAACACTTCCCAGGTAAGCTTACCTGGCACTGATTCTGGTGTCGTTGTCAGGGATGTGCCCACCCCTGCCAGTCCAGCATTGAGTGGCTACCAGCAGCCTCAGCCTTTGCTGTCGACGGACTCGTCTCCCAGTGAGTCTGCCAGCTCCTCCTCGGGGGAGGAGCAGTTGCCGGGAGGGAGCCAGGGGGTGAGAGGTCTCCAGGAAGATGCCGAGAGACCTAGCACCACTCAGCAGACCCACTCGGAGGGGGAGACACCGTTTCCGGCGCCTGCTTTACGCAGAGGGACCCGGGGAGGAAGGAGGCGGCACTTCAGGGTGCCGAGACTCTGGTGTTGGCGCCGCAGCAGGAGGGGGGCACTTCCGGATTCCGCTAGCGACTAGACGGTCATGTTTAGGGTTAGCTCCGCACTGTACATATTTGCACAATAAAATAGTTGAAAGACAAGAAGGACTTGCTCTTTTCTCATGAGCAACCGTTAAGCGAACCTGACAGCCGTCTTTGTGCCATTTTAATGCAAATTCTTGGATCTTTTAAAAAAGTCTAGCTTGTGTTTGACAGCTGGCGCTATTTTAAAACGATCAATATTTTTATGCCTTTATGAAAGAGTTAAAGAATACTACAGTCTGTGGGTATATTCTGGGCTCGGTTGCCTGATGACACCCAACAGATCTGGCCAGGGTCCTATAGAAACCGATTTATACGCACTGGAACATGAACTGAAAGTAAAACATTTTAAACCAAGAAATTAGGCCGACTAAACACTATCTAAATTAGGATGTTACTACTGTTGAGACTGGCAACACAACCCTATACATGTTCACTCAGTTGTAAGTTCCATTGAGTTCAATGGGGGTTAAAGGTAAAGCGACCCCTGACCATTAGGTCCAGTCGTGTCCGACTCTGGGGTTGCAGCGCTCATCTTGCTTTATTGGCCAAGGGAGCCGGCGTACAGCTTCCGGGTCATGTGGCCAGCATGACAAAGCCGCTTCTGATGAACCAGAGCAGCACACGGAAACACTGTTTACCTTCCCACCGGAGCGGTACCTATTTATCTACTTGCACTTTGACGTGCTTTTGAATTGCTAGGTTGGTAGGAGCAGGGACCAAGCAACGGGAGCTCACCCCGTTGCAGGGATTCGAACCGCCGACCTTCTGATCGGCAAGCCCTAGGCTCTGTGGTTTAACCCACAGCGCCACCCGTGGCCCTCAATGGGGGTTACTGTCAAGTAAATGGGTTTGGATTCCCACCTAAATCGCTTTACCTGTTGAGTATTTGGGGCTAATTTGTGGATTGGAGAACTGTGCACAAGGATCTTTTTTTTTCCTTCTAAAAGCCATCTTGCAATCTAGCGCTCTTAATATGAAAATTGCATACTATAAAGTAGAAAGAGTGCCCCCAATTTGTTTTCCTGCTTATTTCCAACTAATGGCCTGTTTCAGTATTCTTCTTACAAATATAATGATTTTCAGCATATGAGGAAAGAGAAAACTAATTGGCCTTTTCTTTCCTCCCTCATTGCTCTTCACCTTATACTTGACTGATTGAAACAGCGAGATCCCTTCCTTTGCTGTGTCCCTCTAATCATTGCAAAACATGTGCATGCACAGAAGCCAGACCCACATTATCAAGCCAAACACGAGGGAAACGAAATCCATTTTTGGCTTTTCTGCCTTGTTACAGAATGGGTTTGGGAGTCACTGGGCAATGTTACTAAGAAACAGCACATCCTTCATGTGTTGCCAGTTGCTACCAAGCCCAGCACTTAGTCCAATGAAAGAGCCAATTAGAACAAACTACAGTTACATGGCCTTTACATGAGCAATGTGATTCCGATCCAAGTGCTGGAAGACAAACAAAGTGTTAAGTTCAACATCCATTGACAAGGTGGCATGATAGGAAATTTAACAGCAAACTGGGTGCCAGGTTCTGAAGGACTGAAGAGAGGAACCTTTTGAATGAGATAGGACCCTACGCTTAAGTATCTGCCTATGATTTGCATTTGTTGCAACAGGACTTGCACAGTAGAAATCAACACTCTACAATTACAGGTGAATAGATGCTGGTTGAAAACAGGCCCAGTTCGGATGCACTGTTACTGGTTCTTTAAACCATGGTTTGTGAAACTGTGAATACACATTAAGCCCACACACTTCTCCCTCAGTGCAGAGGTCTTTGTTTGACTAGTTAAACAGATGAGCTGGGATTCAAAACATGAAGGGGTAGAAGTATATGAAAGCCTTAAGGGACTGTAGCTCCACTTCTAAGGGCTGGTTCAGACATGCAGCATGACTGTATCATCAGGTCATGACTTGTACATGTAAATGACACGTCGCAAATGGGGGGGGGGAGAGAATACCAAGGCAACATTGCTTACATAATACTTTCCTAGTGGTGCAGCAATAAAACTGCTAGCACATTATGCAAAGCTAAGCAGGGTCCAATATGGTTTCAAATTGGATGGGAGACCACGTGTTGAGTTTTGATTACCCTCATGGTCCCTTCCAGCTCTATGATTCTATGATTCTTTAAGCATTCTATATAAGTTTGTGGTCTGACTGTCATGCAAACTCCCTTAAGAAGCCCTTTTGGCTGAAACATGATGGCCTACTAATAAATACCCTCATGGTCCTTCGTTTTGGTAGCTATTTCCTGGAGGGGTTTTGTGTTTGTGTGTTCTAGATTTGTGATAGGCCAGTTACATGCACAAGTTGTGACCTCATAATACACAAGCTGACGTTTTACTGCAATTGGAACTTGCATGTCATCCACTGTTGAGTAATCAACGGTTGTATCCGACTAAACCCTACGCAGAGTTGAACCAGTGAAATCAGTACTTAGCTTAGGTATGGCCATTGACTAAGGCTTATTTCAGGCATCCCCAAACTTCGGCCCTCCAGATGTTTTGGACTACAATTCCCATCATCCCTGATCACTGGTCCTGTTAGCTAGGGATCATGGGAGTTGTAGGCCAAAACATCTGGAGAGCCGCAGTTTGGGGATGCCTGACTTATTTGGATACACCCCCAGGTGTTTTGGCTCCTTTTCAAACCAAGCTTATTTTTACAACTTATGGACAGCAGTGTCCCGTGAAAAGATTGGTTCTTTTAGTGAGATACATACTTTTATTTTTATTTTTTAATTATACCGTGCACAACTGGCATAGCTTTCAGAATAGATACTACAGTATCATAAACCATGATAAAAACAAATAATAATAAAATAGCAGCTATTAAAACAGCATAATTAAAACAGAAGGGAAGACAAAATAGAAAAGTAACGCAGCTGACATATCAAAAGGCCTGTGGACTAAAAAAAAAAAAATGCCTTCCCCTAGTGCTGGAAAGACACGGCACTGAGAGCAATATCAGCTTTCTTTCTACCAGAGAAGGACTTCTGGTAATAGACTTAGTGTATGTTGTTTATTTAAATATTTCTAGCCCTCCCCTCATTGTCAATGAGTTTCAGGGCCAAATACCTACCATGAAGCCACAAACAATCACATTTAAGGCACAGTTCAATGAGAGCAAATAAAACGTGGTCAAAACAACAAAGTCTACAAGAGAAGAGCAAGTAGCATCCTTCCAGCCTAAAGCTACAATGCCAAGAGCCAGCAAATACGTCTTCAGTGGGTGCTAAAAATAGCAAAGAGGTGGTGTAAATTAAGAGTAGTGCAAGGGAGTAGAACGGAGAGTGGTACCTGAGCAGGTATGGTTGCGTGGAACATCTTAAGCTGAGAAAAGGCATGCTTTTTTTGTTTCTCAGAAGGTTCAATAAGCAAAAGGTTCACAGAGGTGTAAATTCTTGGGAGCTGTTTGAATTCCTGTTGATAGGAATGCCTCCTGACGGCACAGCTCCTGAATCTTTTAAGAGCTACACCACAGTCAGAAGTTCAAGTGCTGAACATTTACCTGTGGCTGCATTTCTATGACAACCAAACTCTCGCCTTCTGAATTTCTGATATAGTATGTTTTTAAGTGGACAGCTGAAACAACAAGATCTGCAGCATAAGACAAAAAGTCAGACCATGTTTACCATGTTATATAGCACAGTCATTTTTCAACTTATGACCATACTGCCTTCCGTTCACCTGTTCATCCTGTTGATGCTGCCCCTTAAAGTACTGTACAAAGGGCCCTTATTCCCTACCATCACACTATTCATACCAGGTGCTCATGAGTTCAGCTGCAACTTCCGCAGCAGGAAACTTTTCCTACTCTTTAAGGCTCTACCCACAATCTGGAACCCTGATCTATCCAAAGTTACAGCTGAACTCATGAACACAAGCTGAACTCATGAACTCAGTTACAGCTGAACTCGTGAGCAACACAACAATGTTGGGGTTGGGAGCAAAGGCACTGCTGAGGTCCAAGGTATCTGAAAGACCATACTCCCTCATATGAACCTGCCCAGGTTTTGATATCTTCAAGGGAGGCCTTTCTTGTTGGATGCTCCCAGACTCTGAAACTCCCTCCCTAGAGAAGCTAGACTGGCTCCCTCCTTCTCTTTTCGCCAGCAGGTGAAGACTTTCTTGTTCCAACAGGCTTTTGGGAATTGAGTGCTTTGAACGAAAGGATTGGCACCTGCTGTTTTTATTGTAATTAGCTATATGTTTTTAAAGGGACCAGGTGGCGCTGTGGGTTAAACCACAGGCTTGCTGATCAGAAGGGCAGCGGTTTGAATCCCTGTGACGGGGTGAGCTCCCGTTGCTCGGTCCCAGCTCCTGCCCACCTAGCAGTTCGAAAGCATGTTAAAGTGCAAGTAGATAAATAGGGACCGCTCCAGCGGGAAGGTAAACGGCGTTTCCGTGCGCTGCTCTGGTTCGCCAGAAGCAGCTTTGTCATGCTGGCCACATGACCCGGAGGCTGTCTTCGGACAAACGCCGGCTCCCTCGGCCTATAGAGCGAGATGAGCACGCAACCCCAGAGTCGGACACGACTGGACCTGATGGTCAGGGGTCCCTTTACCTTTATATGTTTTAAACAGATTTTATATATGGTTTTAATTCTGTTAATGTTTACACTGAGCTCACCTAGCTTTGGTCCACTGACCGCCAAAAGCTCTCCGGGATTTAAGGTGGGCTTCTCTAACAGCCTCACCTGGAGATGTCAAGTATTGGGCCTGGGACTGTCTGCCTGAAAAGCAGATTGTCAAACTTCAGGGAATTGGCTTCCTCCCCCGTGGCCGTAAATGAGCAGATCAAATGAAAGGAATTCTTATCATTTAGTTTCTTTAATAAACACGGCAAAGGCCAAAAGAAAGCATCTACCCAGAATGGCGGTGCTCCCAATTAAGGCTTACACCCCTTCCATCCCTATTAATCTACGTCACTCCTACCGGTACGTCTTGTAATCTGAGCTTGTACCCTCTGTGCTTTCTGTTCTGAGACCTTCTGAACTCTTCTTGACCTTGGGCTGGGCAGAGGAATGTTGTCCAAAGACTGTGAATCTGTTAACCCTCTCTCTTCCAGTGTTTCTTTTCCTAGCTGTTTCCCATCCAGTATTTCCCAGCTTCTGCCTTCTGAACTATGCCCCTCTGCAAACCACTGTTCCAAATCTATACTGGGAAGATGCAGGAGCAGGGGAATGGGGTGGCTCCCACCATTCCTCTTCAGTGCAGCCCTCCTCAGCACGGTCCCTGACACAGATGCTCGACCACTGAACTATGGCACTTCCCCACAGAGAGACGGATCACAGGGAGATGGATCACAGAGAGACAGCTCCCCACAGAGAGATGGATCAACTATTACTAACCTCTGTAAATAAGGACTTTAACCAGTACGGGGCTATTCACCTTGGAGGAAAAAAATGGCCTCTCCAGGGGAAGGTAAAATAGCCACACTGGACTGGGCTGATTGAGCTGTAGTCAGAAGCCACTTGCAGGATGGGCTGAGCCACTGCACTAGCTTACTAGCAGGAGGGTCGCTGCTACTTAACGGGAAGAGGAGAGGTGAGATGGCAAGGAGTGCTGGATCAGCTCTGCTGATGCATTCCCCCCCTGCAAACCCACCCCCTATCTTGTACCTTGTCCTCGCAGTAAATAACAGCAGCCCACCTGGCAGGAATCAAGCATAGTCATCCCAGCAGGTTGCTTCTAGTTATAGTCCACAGCATCTGGAGAACAATGGGTTAGTTCCACCAAATAGCCAAAAGACATTGAACATAAGCTAAGAAGGAGACAATTTCAGTATCCGTATAATTTCTCATGAATGTAAAGATCTTAATTTTGATCATTCAGAGCAAATTTCTTCACCTTGCTGAGCAGCCAGTCCCCGAAGCCTTGAAAGAGTGTGGATATCTCTGTGTCAAACAGAACAAAACTCTTCACACTTTTAAAGTGCATCCAATTCTGGGGGCACTTACCCCCGTGCCTCACAGTTTTCAGAAGTTAATATGCCATTTTACTTTTAAGAAAGATCAGAAATTAACATTTCCATCCTTTAAAACGCTGGTAAGCAGCAGCAGACAGAAGTGGGCAGCTTTTGACTGCATCTGCATGTAATACCTTAACAACAGGCAGTAAAAACTAGCAGCTCTGCGTGAGAGGATGCATTAATCTGACAGATTTCAGACTGGAAAATATAGCTGTGAAATACTGGGTTAAAAAAAGAAAGAAAGAGTTGTGGGGGGAGGCACAGGGAATAAAGAATTGCCCTGCATTATTTTACCCAAATCATCTCCAGGACAGAAAAGCAAAACTTGGCATAGCAAATGCAAATATTTTTACATGTGCATTGTCACTTTTTGATCAAACATAGTAGTAAGTGGAGACATTCTTTATGCTGCTGCACACTTACATCAAGTTACTATATAAACAAAGATGCACCGTCATTATGCCACTTGAGATCTTATTTCTTTCATATTTACCAGCCTCCATTTTACTTGTATGATAGCAAACCGCCCCGTAGGGATCTCTGCTTTCTGCCTCCCCCTTCAATAGAAGCTGCTTCAACACTAGGGCTGGTTTTGCTTCCTTTTTTCTTTGATATTGGCTCAGAACAGCAGAGAACAATAGCAGGGGGTTCTGAGTTATTTTCCCAGGCTGGCTTTCTGTTTTTCCCCTTTTCCGCATTCCCTTCTGTTCCAATGTATGCAACTATCATATGCGTATGATGCAAACCTGGTTCTCCCATCTAGTTTGAACACCAAGGGTTGTAGACAATGCTAGTCCAACTCAGAGTAGACCCACGGAAGTCAATAAACATGGTTTATGATTTATGTTTGGAGCCCATGGTGCTTAGACCCTATTAAATATTTTTAGGATTGCAGTCTGAATGCCTTATGTTGTTGGTAATGTTGGGAAGAGGATGGAGTTTTATTTATTTAATTAAAGCAATTCTATCCCACTCCAGCAAAGGAAGGAAGGAAAGAAAGAAAGAAAGAAAGAAAGAAAGAAAGAAAGAAAGAAAGAAGCTGTCAGAGTGGCCTAGATGATAATAAAAGATACAGTCTACTTGCAAACTTAACTTCTAAAAGATATTTCATAAAAGAAAAAAAGGTATTGGGAGGGAAGAGAAAAACGAGGAAACATGGGCACCAGTAAAAGGCCTGTTTTGTAGCTGTATCTTTGTTGTTCTTGAATTGCCAATTATTCTGGTCCAGTAAAATATATGGTAGCAAAATTTCTCTGAACACAGACACATATTCACAAATGGACCTCATAATTTCAAGGACTGGCTCAAAAAATATGTGCTATACCTTCCTCCTCTTGCCCCAAAATCTCTTTGTGAAAGATGTTAAGAATTCAGTTATGAGATACCATCTCCAGCTAAGTTACAAAGATCTGTAGCTCTTTGTCTGTTCAGAGCATCGGCATCCTCTATTTTGCTCTCTCAAAATTCTATTTGCTCGACTCCCAGGTTCAAGTTCTTTAGTTCAATGAGAAATAAAGATTATTATTTTTTGTATTACAAGATACAGTACTTATATAACAATGAGCCACTTGGGTAGCAGTCGAGCCTGCTTAAAAGTCCTTGGAGCTCAGAATGCTATTGGAACCACATCAATTATAATAAATAGGCCTCTGGTAAAGAACTACAACTTCATTCTGTCACAGACATGTGCAGTTTGTGTGCATGTCTGAATGTTGCAGATGTGTGCTAAGAAGTTGAATCAAGGTGCTTTTAAATCCAATGTATGTGCTAATCTGGAAGGGACGCGGGTGGCGCTGTGGGTTAAACCACAGAGTCTAGGGCTTGCCAATCAGAAGGTCGGCGGTTCGAATCCCCAAGTCAAAGTGCAAGTAGATAAATAGGTACCGCTGCAGCGGGAAGGTAAACGGCGTTTCTGTGCGCTGCTCTGGTTTGCCAGAAGCGGCTTAGTCATGCTGGCCACATGACCTGGAAGCTGTACGCCGGCTCCCTCGGCCAATAATGAGAGATGAGCACCGCAATCCCAGAGTCGGTCACAACTGGACCTAATGGTCAGGGGTCCCTTTATGTGCTAATCTACGATTGATTTTTTTTACAGTGCAGACATAGGGACAGCCCCCTCCTCCTAAAAATGGCCTCTTGTACAGGAAATGCTCAGTGCTTTTACTGAGCTCAAACAGAAAACAAAACAAACAAACCCTGCCGTGGAATCTATAGTTGCCTCAATAAACCTGAAAAGACCAGGCTTTGTTTGGGAACTGGACATGTGAAGACAAAAGTGTGTCAAGGGATGGCGGCACATGTAGGGACACTGAGAGGCAGTTATTTTTTAAAAAAAAAACACAAATCTCTAGCCCTCTTAGAAAGAAAGTTATAAATCAAAATGTGCAGGTAACCTTCTAAGCTATTTCTGAGAGATCAAACTAGCTTCTGCATTTCAGTGCTTTTAGCCAATGAACGAAGTCAGCTGTGAATGACAAGTGAGTTGTTTAGACATCAGGTGAAAGGAATACCTGGGGTCCTAAAGAGCTACCATTTTCCCCTCCCCTTTAGTGTTCTTTTCTGTTTCTGTGAAATCTCCTATGTAGCAGCTAAGTACCAGGCACTTGTAAGAAGTCACTGCAAGGTTAATTTACAGTATATGGCATACACACTCATAAGTAAGTCTCCTTGTGTTTAATGGGCCATACTCCTAGGTACAGGACTGTAGCCTGGTCTTTGGTTTAGAGTTGGCAGTGGGGAAAGGCACGATTCTTGTGCCTTTAAGAGCATTAAGGCAGGCAGAAATGAACCAGGCCAAGCTTTTTCTAGTCTGGAAATACAATTATAAGGGAAAGTTTCACCTGTTCACATCCTGCCTGTCAGACATTTTATGATATGTGTGTATTTGGTGGCCCTCCACATCATCTGCAAGAGAGGATGCAAATTTCCATATGACACAAAGCAAATGCAAACCCTACACAAATCTGCATCCTGTTTTGTGTGTGGGTCAGAGGGCCCAATCCATATACAGTGTACTGAGCCCAGAAAATCCTGTTGACACCTCCAGGCACATGCTGCAGCATCCACCCCCCACCATCATATGTCTCAGGGGATGCCTGCTCCACTACAACCCTTGTGTATTTAGTGTGAACGTCTGAAGGCTCATGGAAGCATGTCTGCCCGAACATTGTTTACAAGCCTTCAGAGAGATATTGTAAGTGGGTGCAGGCAAACATGCTTACAAGCCGCATTTCACACCCTTGCACTAAATCATTGGAGGTTGGGAATGGATAACGCGTGTCATGTGTTGCCTCATTGCCTAATTTTGCCCTTACCTGCCATGGCTGAGTTCCTGAGGGGAACAAAAGCAGCAGTTCAATCAATAACCCATATATTAGGCACGGGACTTCACGCAGTTAGATATGTGGCTTTAGGTGGGGCACTTTTAAGAAACAAACATTCCTTAAGCTCTTACTGGTTCCCACAGCAAATCGAAAGGGTAGAGGCTGACAGAGAATGGCTTACCTAAAGCCACCTATTAAGTTTGTGGTGAGATTCAGATAGTGGGATTCAAGCTAAACTATGTGCCATGTGAGGTTGATTTCAAGACTGGAATTTATATGCAGCCACCGATTGGTGGGTGCAGGGGGGGGTAGGACTGTGCTGCCGGTGGGGGGGGGGTCCAACCCTTTTCCTACCCACCAGAGTCTTGATTAACAATTTCCCTCCAAAACTTCCATTAGCTCCTTTCCAATGGTGCCAACATAAGATTTCCTCCCAGGACTTACAGCAGCTGGCAGGACGATGAATGCTAAATGGCAACGTCTTCTGCACACCGTTCAAAATGATTTCCTGGCTTTGCAAAATTGAAGACTGCCATCTTTCAATTTCTGTCTGCTCTCTGATACCCCCAAGAACCTGCCATGTTTCATTTAAGGTGTGGGACAGATCTGGGTTGCAAGCCAGACTCTGATATTTCAGAGATGGAGGGTGGGGGGAGCCACGATTGCTTCTTTATCCCAGAAACTAGATACGTCGTGTGATATTAGTAGCACAGGCTGAGAGGAGGCCTGTGAGCTCCATATTGATACTGAGTCGACAAACTAACCTTATGGCTACGACTTCCAGATTAACTTTGTTTCTTTTCTTGTTTTTAAATCTTTCATCGCCCTTTGCTTTCTGAAGAATTCTGCAAAACTCAAAAGCTTACCACATTTGGGGGTGGTTCTAACACAGGCCTTGTCCAACTACAAATGCACAGGGCAGCACATTTAGGATTCTCCTTAGACTCAGCTACATTAGTAAACAAAAAAAGGTGTTTTAAATGTGTTATAACACTGTGACACCAGGTGGCACTGTGGAGTCCCGTCTTTCGCAATGTGATTTCCCATTATGAGGTTTACAACGCGTTTTCCTGAAACATTTTTTTTTAATGTGTCTAGATCCAGCCCTTGCCACAAAAGTAATTGCCATAATGATCACCAGAGCTATCAGCCGATTCACATAATTTCCATATGGTCAAAGTGACTCGTTTCTTTGAACTTTGGACGTTTTTCAGAGCATGGTGCCAAATGAAAAGAAATTGTCAACGTAGAAAGATTACTTTTATCTCTTCTGCAGTATTTGTACGGTTGATTTAGAGAAGGGAGGTCTTTACTGAGTTGACCCCAGTCTTAGAATTTGTATTTTGGGATTATCTAAACTCCTTTTCTATCCTCTGAATATGAATTCAATGTGAATTCAATTATGCATATCATATAGAAAAGTAAAATCCCGAATGACTGTCAAACCTGATCTGCCTTATTGAAGCTCATCTCTATCAGCCGGTTGGGCAGGGTATAAATAATAATAAATTATTATTATTATTATTATTATTATTATTATTATTATTATTATTATAATATCATGAATTAGAAGGCCTGAGTTCAGTATTTAACTTTGTTTCCCTGCAGCCACTCATGCCCTCTCTTTGAGCTTTAATTTTCTGTCTGAGGAGCAATGGCTAAAATTGTGGGTGTCACTGCTTGTGTCTTTGTGCTTAGCTCTGATGCTAAATTTACTGGGCAATGCAGTTGAGAGAGGAGCCTGAAAATTGGATATGTTGGTGATTTTTGACAAAGGCAGTTTCTTGTGTAACCTGAGCACAAACCATAATTTGCCCCAGAAAAAAAATGGCACCCAATGGCAACCCTTTTCTAGGTGTTATATGCTTTCTGTATATGCTCCCCCATAAATAAATATGGCTGTGGAATCCTGACCTAATCGGAACTTCTGAACAACTTTCAAGGGTGGCCCCATGGCAATAGCCTAGTTGTTAAAGAACACTTTAGGCTGCAATTCTATATATACATTCCTGGGAAACCTCATTGAATACAAGTAAGCATGCACAGGATTTCAGTGTTAGTGTTTGATGCCAAGCATTAGAAAGAGCCTGTACAGATTACCATTTTCTTTAAGACATAAATAAAAAGATTCAGCACAAGGTAGTCCTACAACAAAGATTTATTGAAAATTAACAGCATCCAAAGAAAGGCTTTTTGGCTGGAAGCAGCAGCCTTTTACCACACATTATTTCACAGAACTGTATGTGAGGGGCACATAAATGTCCCCTTGCAACATGGCCACAAGACACAGCTTTAATAACACAGGGTGACAGAGATCACCCTGGACCACTTTGGTCATCTCTATGAATTTCCAGCGTAGACAAAATTAACCTTGGATTCTCCTTCCCATCATTCAGGATTCTGGCAGTTTTCACACTTTCCCCCTGCCTCCTGTTCTATGTTTGTTTGTGGATTTCAAGTGCCATTAAAAGGGAGGGAGCATTTAGGTCAGCACAAGAGCTCAGCAATGTTCTTTTGCACTGGGGGCTAAAAGGGAATAACAATGGCTGTAGACTGTGACTTCCATAGAATCAACTCTAATCTCCTGCTGCTCTTTTGCCCACAAGAGATGCTTGCTTTTGTTTTGTTTTGCCCAAGAAGAGAAAAAGCACATCATTATGAGACACGTTGCTGATAACCGGACGCAATCGGGTGGTGCTTTCTGTGAAATGACACCTCTCCACGGCTATGTTTTTCAATCATCCTCTGCTCCTCCAGATGACCTGTTTATTGTGCATTCACCCTGCTTTGCTTGCACAGACCTTACACAGAGTTCAGGCTGCACTAAACCTTCAAAAAGTGTGCATGCACACGAAAGCTCATACCAAGAACAAACTTAGTTGGTCTCTAAGGTGCTACTGGAAAGAATTTTTTTATTTTGTTTTGACTATGACAGACCAACACGGCTACCTACCTGTAACTTCATTGAACATTCCTTCTGATTTGTCATCGGGGCAGTAACACAACAGTGAGCACTCCTCCTGTTTTGCTTTTGGGGTGCTCATCAGCAGCACATTTCCTGCTCACTTTCCTAACTGCAAGAAGTCTTACGGTTCCTTGTTTCGTTTTTTAAAAATGGAGATTTGTTGCACCACTGCAACAGAGCACTTAAAACATAAGAAAATAAGAAGAGCCTGCTGGATCAGGCAGAATGGCTCTTCCATCCCAGCACCTGGTTTTCACAGTGGCCAACCTGTGGGAAACCAACAAACAGGAGCACAATATCCCTCTCCCCTCCTGCGGTTTCCAGCAACTGGTATTCTGAAGTATTACTGCCTCCAGCTGTAGATGCGGCACAATGTTGCCGTCATGACTAGCTGCCATCAATAGCTTTTTCCTCCATGAATTTGCCCAATCCTCTTTTACAGCTTCCTGAGTTGGCGGCCATCACTTCCTCCCGTGGGAGTGAGTTCCACAGTTTAACTCTTCGCTGCATATGAATCTATCTTAATTGGACAAACCCAGAATTCTAGAATGTACTTGTTTCCCTCTCCAAAGCAACTTCTATTGACAAGGGAGGTTTCTGGCCAAAGTAGGCCTTTGCCCTCTGCCCTGGATGTTTGAAAAGAAGTAGATGCAAGCCAGCACTATTTTTCTAGAAAAAAGAGGTGCCAGAACTCACCATGAACACCTCCCTTGTTCTCTTATAATGGCAATGGTGCCCACCTGAGAGGTGCCAGAACTCTGAGTTCCAGCTGGGGGAAAAAGCCCTGGATGCAAGTCTTGAGCTACCATAATCTATTCCCTTCAGCTATCAAGATGATACTACTACTACTACTTTGCACATATTCACAGTATCTGTGCTACACTTATGCAATATATTGTGCAATGCAACACCGAGCAAATTTTAGAGCACTTTTACAGGTTTTTAAATCCTGTGCATACATTATCTCAGTAATAAATACGGCAACTGTGTAAAATTTCAGATGGGAAGAGGTGTCCAGGCCTGCTGAATGCATTTGTATCAGAGGCAAATGCCTGAATTCCAGTTCAGCCTTTTCTCCCCTGTGCTATACCCGCAGTTATTTGCTACATTCCTGCTTCTTTTTAAGAGTTTAAATTTTGATTTCATTGCAAAACATTGCTCAGCCTATTCTCTCTGTCTAAATAGGGGGACATTTTTCATTTTACAACAAAGCCTCTGCGAATGCCCCAAGCAGAAATGCTGTTTTGCCGGACTTATTTTCTGTCTTGATGCGGATGACATCTTTTTCAAGGCATCTGACAGAAAACCTCTAGGACTTGTACTTAGTTCAGTCAAGAGAAGCAATCCTGGATGGCACTGAAATGTTATGGGTCACCAAGTTGTGACAGGTAACATTCGTGATTGACCAGAAGGGCATATAAAACTGGGATGTGATTGCTTTAAGTGCTGTGGATATTAATGCTTACAAGGCTCTAGCGGGAAACTGGCACACAGAGCCCATAAAAGGCTTGCCCTTCCCCTGCCCTGCGACACACACATATGAACCTAGCAGGACAGGCGGAGAGACTTAGCATTACTGGCCACTAGGAGTCTAACTTTAGCCACCTCATGAGAAGAGAAGACTCCCTAGAAAAGACCCTGATGTTGGGAAAGATGGAGGGCACAAGGAGAAGGGGACGACAGAGGATGAGATGGTTGGACAGTGTTCTCGAAGCTACCAATGTGAGTCTGACCAAACTGCGAGAGGCAGTGAAGGATAGGTGTGCCTGGAGTGCTCTGGTCCATGGGGTCACGAAGAGTCAGACACGACTGAACGACTGAACACCAACAACAGGAGTCTAATGCTAGTCCTACTCAAAGCAGACCTACTGAAATTGATTGACCTAAATTATTAAGACCCATCAATTTCAAGGGATCTACTTTGAGTACGACTAGAACTGGATACAGCTGCTGGCAGGTGAACACCAGGAGGACACCCACTGCCACTCCAAGGAACCTTCTGGCTAGAGTTGCCACCTTTGTTCTGGTAAAATTCAGGATGGAGGGGGCAGATGGGAGGCAATTTTCCTCCCACCCCCACTTGGTTCTGAAATGACTTCAAAGAAATCCACCATAATCTATTGCAGCCTAAGAGGATGGTCCCTCTGGAATTTGTCACATACACACATACAATTTGTAAATCTGTCTGTGCTTTGCTACGCAGAGCTTAAACACATGATCTTCCACCATTGGCATTGTTCTACATGCCAAATTTCTGAATGAGAGAGAAAAAAATTGGGGCGAAGAGGGAAGCCAAGCCTTGTGGGGAGCTATTTCCTACCCACCCTCCTGTGTCAGATATCATGCAGATAACTATGTTCAAAACTAAGGCTCTCCCTCTCTCTGACTATCTCCACTGAGCCCAGCCGGTTGCCACTTTTGCCTCTGGTCCTGCCCAGCACTGGGACATGTAGTAAAGAAGTAAATGCAGCCCTCAAGCTGAGAAAAGTTCCCCACAGATCCTGGGTTGCGTCACTGGCATTAACTGGGGTAGGGTTAGTGCACAACTTTTTCTATCCGGGCAGAAAAGGGTTTGTCATCACCACTGTTCGTTTCCCTCCCCCTCCAAACACATTGGAGTGACACTTGCCTTTATTCCTGTCACAGACTTGTCAACTAGGTAATTAATGTTTTGAAGCTGTAATGGTTTGATCTTTATGAATATTGAAAAGCGAAAGTCACTGTGGAACACTTGCCAGTATAATAATGTTTTGGTTTGGAGGCTTATTGAAATTCCAGGGTATTTGTTACGTTTCTTGGAAACTGAGGTAGCCCAGGCCAAGCTTTCAGGAGCTCTTATATAAAAAGACAGTCCTTTAATTTAGATATTGTCCAGTTTTTAATGGACAGAATTAACTTTTTAAAAATGAGAACCAATCGCTACATATTAACCTTCTAGCTGTGATAAGACAGCCAAAGATGCGATGAAACATGGAGTTAAGAGTAGTCAAAATGAACCTCAAAGTAGGCCATACCTTTACATTCTTTCCTGAGGTAAACCCAGAATGCCTTTTATATAGTCTATGTTGAACTTAACCTGAACAGAAGTTTTACATTATATTATGACTGCAAACCTAAACAAACTTCTAAGGAAATAAGGGAACACAGTGTTGACCTCCCCACCAACTCACGCCCCCTCCTTCTGCTAAACGGCAGCAACAGAACTGCCCAGAAGCTAGCGTTGCAACATCACCCCACCAGAAGACCAGCTGCTCCTCCTCCTGATGTACTTCCTCCCCACCACGCATTATTGTATACACCTCTATCATGCAGTAGCACCTTAGAGACCAACTAAGTTTGTTCTTGGTATGAGCTTTCATGTGCATGCACGAAATATCTGAAGAAGTGTGCATGCACACGAAAGCTCATACCAAGAACAAACTTAGTTGGTCTCTAAGGTGCTACTGGAAGGAATTTTCTTATTTTGTTTTGACTATGACAGACCAGCACGGCTATCTACCTGTAACCTCTATCATGGTCCACCTTACACTCTCTCTTTTTTTTCTATACTAAAAAGCCCCAACTGTTGTAACTTTGGTTGTTGTTGTTTTCTGTTCTCCTGGCGGAAGTGGAATTCAGGGAGCACAACTTCTGCAAATTTCAGGTTGAAGATCTTCCCATATTATGAGCATTTTTTAGGAACTTCAATGTGATGCTAGCATAGTTGCACAACCTGCTTTTAGAATGCAAGGAAGATACAATGTCAACCTAAAGTAGCAACACCCAAAGTGGCACTTCAGAGCTCATCCCATTAGTGCAAGGATTCCCCCTTGCACAACAAGGCTTTTCTCCCCCTGCACCTTCTCCCTAGACCTGTTCTAGAATTGCCCCAAACAGGCTATGCTTAGGGGGGAGGAGAGTGTGAGAAGTCCCATTGTATGAGCAGAGGTCCTTGCACTGGTGGGATGTGTTAGTTGGATGCTACCCTTTAGGAAGGAAGGCTAGCTGGAAGACGAAGATTGGACGCAGAGCCGCAAATTATATGTAATTTCTACAATTGAACCTGTTGCCCCCCTAACACTTGGTGACTTTTTAAATTTATTTACAGGCATTTGCAGGTGCACCATTTTAAGTGCTAGTTATTTCATTGTGCAAAAGAAATTACCGCTTTTCACTTTATTTCAAACATTTGATCATGACTGCTTTCAGAACTTACTGTCCACCTAGGAAGATAGAACAATGAAATTGTGTTACAGCCACTGTGCAACTGTTACAAGTGTTCACATCTGCTGTGCAACTAGTCGTGAGTAACATTTTCACCTCTGTGTTAGCATAATTTCTGTGTCAAACTGAGTTGTTTATACTGGAATTCTGAGTTGTTTATTCTTTATCCAGCTTTCCAAAGCAGCAACTGGCAGGCTTCCCCTCTCTTTTTCTAAGTAGTGTTTTTTGTTTTTAACCCTCATTGAAGGTTAAACTCATTCTTGGAAGAAAAGGTATGATCAAATAAAAATCCTTTTATCTCGGAAGCAAATAGAAAGTCCCCAATCAGACATGAGAGGCTTGAGGATTCCATCGTATACCGCCTGAAACATGTTTGTAGAGAAGCTGTGAACAAGTCAAAGATTTGTGATTCAGTGGGATCTTATTTATGGGTTGGGGTGGCGAGAGAAGCTGGGCAGTTGCAACAGAGCTCAGGGTGAGCACTCAAGGTAATTAACTGCTGCCATTTTGAAACTTGGGTGAATGTGGAAACAAAACATATTAAAACAATTTTTGTTAACTGACTAATGTCATTTATTATTATTATTATTATTATTATTATTATTATTATTATTATTCCCCACCCATCTGTGTAAGTAAGTAAGAAATTTATTACGGTCGAAGACCAGCTCTTAACACCCATCTGTGTTTCCCAGCTACTCTGTGCGACTTCCAGCACATATAAAAACATAGTACAGTGGTTCCTCTGGTTAAGAACTTAATTCGTTCTGGAGGTCCGTTCTTAACCTGAAACTGTTCTTAACCTGAGGTACCACTTTAGCTAATGGGGCCTCCTGCTGCTGCCGCACCACCGCCGCATGATTTCTGTTCTCATCCTGAAGCAAAGTTCTTAACCCGAGGTACTATTTCTGGGTTAGCAGAGTCTGTAACCTGAAGCGTCTGTAACCTGAAGTGTCTGTAACCCGAGGTACCACTGTAAAATATCTCTAGGTAGGGATGAGAAGGACTCTTGTCTGAAACCCTGGAGAACCATAACGTGGCATTGTGAACAATGCTCAGCTAGATGAACCAATGATTCCTTCCTAGATTCCTACTGTCTTCCCATGTCAATAGCAGCCATTGTTAGACCCTTCCCAAATTTTCTCCCAGGCAACTTTAATTACTGTTAATTTCCAACAGTTTAGAGATTGCTTGAGATATGGGTGCCACTCAACTGGCTAATAGCATGCCTGTTGGCCTGATTATGTGTTGACCTGTCTTACCCATCATCTCAGACAGCTTCATCAATCCTGCGTCGTCACTGATCACATCTACATTTACTGTGCAGTGGGAGCAGCTGTATATTTGGGTGACTCCACCAGTCTTTGACTTTGTTATGCAGGTTTGGGGTGAGGGTCACCATCATTCTCATTATCTCAAGAAGCTTTTTGCAGATCTTAACACACATGCAACCGTGCTTCTGCATCATACTTTATATAATGGGGGGCTGCATAGACAATTTATACTGGCTTCTGCCCCACCCACCACCCTCCTTCCACAGAGAGGAAGTGCTCTCAGTGAAGTGGGAGCAGAACCGAAAGCATACCTCTCTTACTACTCCAGCATCCTTACAAAACAATTGTTTTCTTTTCCCCTTTTTCCCCGCGACACGCTGTCAGTTGTTGCATTTATCCTTCATCTTTGCTCCTTGCTGGTAAGGAATAGCAAATGCGTTCTTGCACCATGGGATTCCTGAGACTTAAAGAGATCAGCTTCAAAGACAGTCATCCCTGTTCACTTGGGAGGTGCGAGGCAGGAATCCTTGGCTTGTAGCACAATTTGCAGGTGGGCCTGACATAATGTGACAGTTTTAAGCATTTCATTCTCCGGATTTCCAGAATTATGTGAAAGATACACATCTCACTGCCTCCTAGAAAGGAAAATTTAGCTGCCTTTGGTCAGGGGTAATTGCCTAGCAGCAACCCATCTCAAAGTGGGTTTGCAAAGTGGCAAAAAAAGGAAATAATATATCATTGCCTATCCCCTGGAAGAGGCTGAATTGAGCCCAAAGCGTGACTCCCGTTCAAAGTTATTAGATAGGGAAACATAGTGCAACTCTCTTCACTTCAGTAAAATCACATGGCTGCTTTGGCTGCCTTTGTTTTGTGACTCCAGTCTAGATCAGATCAGATGCAAGTCCTGCTTTCTGAATGCAATGTGTTCCTAGTAAATTGTTCATTAGGTGAGTGTTTGCATAACAAGCTGATAATTTCCAGATTTTCCTGTGGGAACATTTCAAACCCATGATTAGTCCAACCTCTCTCCCCACCCCACCAGGCCCCAACCCTACATGGTTTCTTCCTGAAATGGCTGCAGCCAACCAGCAAAATAGACGCAAAGGAAAAGCTTATTTGTTTGATCTCGCTTCCCATATGGTTTCTGCCTTTGGCCAGCAAAACACAAACAAGTAAGGAGGTGACTGAAATTCCCAGGTGTCAAAAAAGGTTACAGTGGTACCTCGGGTTAAGTACGCTTCAGGTTAAGTATGCTTCAGGTTAAGAACTCCGCTAAGAACAGAAATCGTGCTCTGGCGGTGCAGCGGCAGCAGGAGGTCCCATTAGCTAAAGTGGTGCTTCAGGTTGAGTACGCTTCAGGTTAAGAACGGACCACCGGAACGAATTAAGTACCGGTACTTAACCCAAGGTACCACTGTATTTATGTATGCTACTACTGCGGCCCGTGTTTTGTTAGCCCCCAAATGGAAAGCGATCGAGGTCCTAACTAAAGAAGAATGGCAACTTAAGTTGACAGAATATGCACAACTCGCAGACTTAACATATAGAATAAGAGAACAAGAAGAACTTACGTTTAAAGAAGGTTGGAAAACGTTTATTGAATATATGGGAAATAATTGTGTACAGCTGAAAACGCTGGCAGCATTGAGGTAAATTCAACAGTATAAACAAGTTTTGATAGATGCAATAAAGGAATAAAGGAATGGTATAGTTTTTGTAAAGTACACAGGGGATTTATGATATGTTAAATGAACCATGGAAAGAGAAGAAGGGAAGTCATTGATATCTTAAGGATGTAAAATGAGTATTTTAAATTGTAAAACAGGAAATTTAATAAAAATTGAGAAAGAGAGAGAGAAAGAGAGAGAGAGAGAGAGAGAGAGAGAGAGAGAGAGAGAGAGAGAGAGAGAGAGATTGAGTAAGGAGGTGGGCAAACTCAGGCTGTTTGCATAGCTGAATCTGTGGTGTGTTTGAGTACTAATTCCTCTTGTTCAGAAGTGAATATTCACATAGCGAACATTTAGAAAGCAGGACTTGCATGTGTGTGTATCTAGTCATCAGGCAGAATACTGCAAAGGGACCACATTGCCATATGAAGGGGGAAGGTGATAAAAATTAAACATAAAATTAGAAGTTTAGTCGTGTCCGACTCTTTGTGATCCCATGGACCAGAGCACTCCAGGCACTCCTGTCTTCTACTGCCTCCCGCAGTTTCATCAAATTCATGTTGGTAGTTTCGAGAACATTGTCCAACCATCTCGTTCTCTGTCATAAAATTTGCACATAGCCATATATATTATGTAAAAACATAGGCAAAATTAAAAATCTGAATCTCCCTGGCCAGACACAGCATTCTCCCTTAAAAAATGCATCCCTAACATTAGCACAGGTTAAAATAAATAACATTTACTCAAATTATAACATCACATAATAGCATAAACAAATGTGAAATTCTGAATCTCCTTGGCATGAGACAGGATGCTTTCTTAATTTGATTGATAATAATTTCTGTGCTTTCCTTGACCATGTTCATGTTAATCATGCAAGCACATTGCTTCCTGGCTTGGATATGCCAATGATTTTTCAAGGTTAAAAATGCAAATGCACTGCTTTCATCTCTGAGCCATGTAGGAAATATGCATCATAATTTAGGATACACAGACTTTAATCTTGAAGATCAGAACAAAGCTCTTCAGTTTGCTGGGGAGGATTATCATCCCTCTTTCTATGAAATACAAAACAGCCTGTAATCCAAGGGAAGCATTGCTTTAGTTATATACATCCAATAATAATAATAATAATAATAATAATAATAATAATAATAATAAGGAACCCTTAGACATACTGGAACATTTGAAATAATGAAAATTATATAGCAAGGCACAAATGCTACATGGCCTTCCTTCCACTGCCTCTGACTGGATTTTGGACTGTAGTATAAAAACAACAACAACATAGACTTGTGGCACCTTAAAAACTAACATGCTTATTATGGCAAAAGTATAAGCCTCAGTTAGCAGGTATAAATACACAGGGGTATAAGGAGGAAAATGTAGATGCTGGGAGTTAAATGGGAATGGAAAGCAAAAGCAAAAAACAAACCCAGCCTGTGGCAATTCAGTTAGAGCTTAAACACATAGAAAATATGCCCAGAAAACCCTTCACAGCTACAGTAATTGGTTAAAACAACAATCATTTCAGCGATTGCCACCCTGGATCCTCATGGTGATGGGTGGGTGAAAAATCTACTGAATTGGTGATGATGATAATTGCATAAATTAACACTGGTAGTGGGATTGGAAGCCATTGTCTCTATTGAGACCAAATTGAATAAAACTGAACTTCTTGGTATGCTGTAACTAGGCAGTAAAATGCACATAAGAAGCGCCTGCTGAATTAGGTCAATGGCTCATCTAGTCCAGCATGCTGTTCTCACAGTGGGCAAACAGATGCCTGTAGGAAATGGGCAAGCAGGGTAGGAGCACAGGAACACTCTTCCCTCCTGTGGTTTCCAGCAACTGGTATTCAGAAACATTACTACCTCCAACTTATTGATAGACATATCCTCCATAAATATGTCTAATCCTCTTTTAAAGCCATCCAAATTGGTGGCCATTACTTCCTCCTATGGGAGTGAATGCCATAGTTTAACTATGCACTGCGTAAAGAAGTACTTTCTTTTATCCGTTATTATTATTATTCAATTTATATACTGCCCTTCATCACAAGATCTCAGGGTGGTTCACAGAACAAAATACAAGAGAAAAACACAAGTAAATAATTAAAACAAAAACAGCAAAACAAGAATCTTTCAACATCCCAATCCCCATCCAATCCCCATTTGATCAGGTGCCAGGACTGGTACCCCTACCTCTGTATGTGCAAGGATAACAGACAAGGGGACCAGACCAGCCATGCAGCAGAGCCAGGTGGCATTGCTTCCAGTGATGCGGCACGAATTGATACCTAGTAGAGCAAGAGATTTTGAACAATTGGCCTTGGCATGGGTGGGGTACCATCTGAACTTTGCTTCAGGCTGCAAAATGTCTTACAGAATCCATTTTGTACTCTTCCACCCCATGGCAGCCATTTTTTTGACTGGCACCCACAGCACTTTCTCACATTCCCAATGTGCCCACTGGCCCAGAAAGGTTGGGCCAGACTCCTTTTGGGACTTTACACACCAATAATAATAATGATCAGTCATGTCCTAGCAGCCGGAGAACAGCTTTTAGCAGTGATGTAATATACAGAGGTGCTTTGGCCAAAAGCATGATATCTCAGGAAGCAGAATCCCAGATTGCCGTATAAACTTGATTTGTGAAAACCACTCTGAAAAATCTATGCCTCAGCTCCTGCTTTTGAACACTCTTCTGCCTGTCTACCTTGCAGGTATAGCTATTTCCTTACTTAAAGTTCACCTCTCGCTAAGTAAGTCTTGAACTGCCTCTGTGGAAAGCCAACTTAATGTGTGGCTTGAAGTGAAAGCTTCTCTCCTGACCTTCGTTGCCCTGCCAACTCCAAAGCCAAAAATCTAGGAAGAGAATGAATGTGTGCGCATTATTACCCTCTCAAGCACATCCAGGCTTCAGAATGGTTATCCTTTCCAGGTATGCTATCAGAGGGTAAAATAAGGGAGGAATTACAAGCTGGTAAGTGATTTTATTCTTGCTTCATCATGCCAAGAAGTTCAACGCTTGCCTTGTTCTGTGGCCAAAGCCAGAGCTTAGACGTTTGTCATGTCTATGGCTAAGCCTTTAAGAAGTGAAGTGATAGTATACAGTGTGCTTGCCAGTGATGGTCCTGTGCTATTAGTTAGCTGCTGTGCTGATGGTAATGTCAGGGACTAGGCAGAGGAGGAGGAGTGGTGGAGACCACCTCCCCATCCTGACCCTTCCAGGGAGGAGGAAGAGGAAGGCAGTATAAATTTACAACAGGGGTTTGCGGGAGGTCACAGCTCAGAGGTAGATGAGGGGGAAAGTTGGGAAATAATGGGAGAGGAGGAACAGGCAGAGCTGGAGCAGCAGCTGGCTGACACGTCACTAGAAAGCATTCCAGACCCACCATCTCCCAGAACCCAGCGAGCCTTGAAAATAGGAGAGCAAAGAGCTCAAAGGGCACCTGTAGAGGAGATGATGATGATGACGAACGAGGAAGTGGGGGAGAAGGGAAGTGTGGAGATTCACTCAGGACAATGCCATTATCCAAGAGGCTGGGTTCTAAAGATTGAAATAAAAAAAAGACTTTTCCTTGTCTTTATACTTTCCTAGGCAACCAGCTGGGGGGTGCTGACATCACCCTGACAGGTATGCTACTGCAACATTAGTCCTGTTCAGTACAAGCGGAGCTGCAAGTTCAGATATTTGAATTATGTGCTTGGCTGAGGAGCCAATGGATGAACTACCTGACAGATTACAACTGGATGCCTCTAAATCAGCATCCTGCTAAACAGAATGATTCCGCAGCTCCCAGGCAACAGTTGGCCTTCCATAGCTAGGTCACTAAAGGGAGTCATATTTCACCCATAGTAGACCACAAGTTTGTGGGCAACTCACGGCTAACTTGTTCATATGTTATAATAATGACAATAAACATTTATTTTAGACTCTAGAGCCTTCATGTTTTATATCAGCATATCTCTACATCAATGCCATAAGATGAATCAGGTGAGTTCCTGGCACACAGCTCGGTCTCTCATCCCAGGAAACAGCAATGCCAAACTGAATAGGCCTACCTGCCTACCATATATTTCTTCATTTGGATCAGTCACATTCTTTTGACAACAACACAAAATGGCACTTAATATTGATTCGCTGTGCACCAGTAGAATCTTGTCTCATAACTCCATCTCATTGTTGTTGCTCGTGGAGATCATAATGACCATCCCTGGGGAGTAAATTGCAATGACATTCATGCTTGTTTCCAGGCATGCATTTAAAAAGTTTTTAATTTAATCCCGCCCGCCCCAAAATAGTTATTCAGGTTTAAGTGAATCACAGAAGCACAAAAAGCTGCAAGGAGCTTTTGGATTGTCCCATCTGAATACGCAAAAGAGTCCCTGAGTGCCTGCTGCTTCCACCTTTTCCTGCCTTCCTCCCTCTTCTTAAAGGCAATCTGTCCCACAACTCAGCTTGAGGAAGATGATGTGGAACAAGATGGTTGGAAAAAGAAACCATGTGTCAGTTTCTGCCCAGGAGGACATCTTCCAGAGTTGTCTCTTGGGCAAATGAAGCACATAACGTCTTTGCCTGGAAATGAACTGGCAACCAGATTAGGCTCTACCCTACTCGAGAAATCTGAGAACACAATACAGAGTTGGACTGATCAATGGTTTGATTCTGTATAAGGTTCCTGCTGAAATAAACGAAGCTTCATGAGATCACAGTGTCATCAGATAATGCTGCGCCCAAAATAACATACGATGCTATTTTATGTAAATGAAAAACTGCATCCCACACCTCCTTCAACTGAGAAATGAGTTGAGGCCATAAATGAATCCATATAAATACCGGAACCCTGTTTCATTACAAAACAAATTGAGAAGCCTACTTGAAAACATTTGCACATTTTTAATAAATGTACTTCATCTGCTTAAAACATTACGCATTTTGCTCAGCCCAGAGAAGCAGGATTCCCAGAAAGGAGCACAATGGAAGGGGAAATGAAAAGATTCAGCAGCTGCTATTTAAGGCTGCTGTAAGCCTTTGCTTGAAGAAATAATTCTATGTACCGTGTCCCACTGCTTTAGAGACAGGGATTATTTAAGTCAGAGCCAATTTTTGACAGCAAACAAAACTGCATTGTGCAAATTCTCCCGAGAAAGAGAGTTCAGTTCTAAAACATGTAGACGAAGCGGAGGGGGGTGGGAATGCCAGACAGGAAGCAGTAAATCCAAATGAGCTCCAGAGGAGTTTTTATTTTGGGAAGATGCGAGCGTTACTTATACTCTGGTCTTCTGCCCACAGGACTCACAGACCACAGTATAGAAGAAATATACACAACAGAATGCAGATCAAACTCACCCCCCCCAAAAAAAAACTCACATGAAAAACACGACCAAATGTAAACTGAAGAAACTATACACACAATCTTAAAAAGAAAAGAAAAACAGTGCAAAACCCAGAAATGGGAAACCTTTAAATATTAAAAGCCTGTTGAAAGAGAAAAGTTTTTAGCTTAGAGCAAGACAGGGCCAGGGAAGAAGCCTGATGTATCTCCACCGGAGGGGCATTGCAAAGCTGTTATTGAAAAATGTGTAGGTAGCCATCAGGAAATCTTCATAACAATTTTTTTTTATTTGATTCATTGATTTACAGGATTTTTTATCCCATCCCTCATCACCTCTGGGCAGTCCAACACAATGTTTCATGCATACACAGTTGAGATCTTTTTTTCACTCTCTTTTGAAAATGGTTTATCTTGAGATTTTTTTCGTATTTTACTAAAAATAAAGAAAAGGCCCTAGCTCCAGACTTTTATTATTTTATATATTCAGAAATTTTGGGCACATTTCACTTCTTATGGAAATGTTTCCACTCACCTGGAATCGAGAGGAACATATACTCCCTCTTACAGGCCGCTGTAGGGAGTTAGAGATAGGATTTCTTAAACAAACAGAAAGAGGAGGAGCTGGCTCTATCCTTGCACCTGTTCTGTTATCTTCTGGGTTTACACAGGTGTCATGCTGATGATAAAACAAAAGGGGGGGGGACTTGGATTTTCCCCCATATAAAAATTAACTTTAAAAAATCAAACCAAATATTTATGTGAACGTAAGATACGGGGTGGACATGTTTAATAGTGACAATCCCACTCCTCTTAAATAGCTTAAAAACAAGTTTAGCAATTCTAAAGCCAGCTCTTTCAGTCAAAAGTCTTACCCCAACAGATTTTCAAGCTGCCTCGTTGAAGAAAAAGTCAAGACAGAGGAACAGGTAGCAGCTTCCTAAGTACAGGGGGCCCTAAACCTCCAATTCAGATTTTTTAAAACTCCTGTATAAAGGTAAAGGGACCCCTGACCATTAGGTCCAGTCGTGACCGACTCTGGGGTTGCGGTGCTCATCTCGCATTATTGGCCGAGGGAGCCGGCGTACAGCTTCTGGGTCATGTGGCCAGCATGACTAAGCCACTTCTGGCGAACCAAAGCAGTGCACGGAAACGGCGTTTACCTTCCCGCTGCAACGGTACCTATTGATCTACTTGCACTCTGATGTGCTTTCGAACTGCTAGGTTGGCAGGAGCAGGGACTGAGCAACGGGAGCTCACCCCGTCGCGGGGATTCGAACCGCCGACCTTCTGATCTGCAAGCGCTAGGTTCTGTGGTTTAACCCACAGCGCCACCCGCGTCCTTAAACTCCTATTGTAGAGTTGGAAGGGACCCCAAGAACACTCAGCTGTGGGTGGGCAGCTATCAAATACAAACACTTCAAACTTAGCCTAAACACAAACAAATACCAGCACTTCCTTTTCTTCTTTCATCATTTGTAAACAATAAGCTTCTTCCAGTTCCAAAACAAGACTCTTGACCTTAGATCATGTTAATAAATTTTCGTTCTTTGATCCTCAATGTCCCTGGGCTAACTCTGAAATTAACTACTTAGGACTCTTGTTTATTCCTATGATATTTCCTCTCATCTTCCTGGAGATTATCTTTGATTAGCCTGCTCTTTCTGTCCTTACTGAAACATTTGCTTTCTTTTTCTTAATTGATAGGCCAAGAGAGCAAGAGGAGAATACAAATAGGTAGCCAGGGTTGGTGGGTAATAAGCTTTGTGATAGAGAAAATACTAGAAAGGCCCCTATCTCTAATCCACACAAGTCCAACTGATCTTGGAGGTGGATCCAGGATCAGGACCCTCGAGGCCAATTTTGATGCCTGGACAGGCTCACTGCCGGTCAAAATAGGCAATACTTTGGCCCAGGAATTGGACCATTGGTCTGAGAAGGCAGTTTTATATGCTCATTCATAGGAAGTGACATTAGATGTTAGCAGAACCTGGATATAAGAACATGATGATCCTATACAGAGTGCAGGAAAATAAATGCTGGTGACTTGGGAATACACTTGGGAGTGTATTCATTCTAACAGTGTCAATTTCTTTTAAAGCATTAATGAAATCACATGGACCACCTAGATGAAAAAGGAAGGTATGAATCAAACAAACAAAGGAGGTCAGCAAGGATGTGGGATGCCAGCAAAGCAGTTCCCTACAACATGAACTTTCTATATTATTACTGTACAGTATTATGCCACCACTCCAGTCATGTAGACTGTTCATCTGTGGTCTCTGGTGAAGCTGATCAGGTACAAGCGCAACATGGAGATGCCAATGCATATATAGACAGTGTGGCATAGATGCACATTTTTCCTCCTCTAGATGCACTTTGAACATTTGTGTGGCTGTGATGGCCATGCCTGTTGCCTGCAGGGCTGCTTAGCTGACCTTCTCAATGGATCAGACACAGCTTCATCTATCACCCCAGTCTCACAGCTTCTCCTATGAAGTTCCTAGTTCCTGCCTGTATGGGCACACTGAGACCACTGAAACACCTAGACAAAATCTTCTTTGAATCACGTGTTTGTGTGTGTTAAAAATCACTCCGTGAAAATAGCTGCTCTCAAAACACACACAAATTGGGAGAGCTGGAAAGAAAATTGCATGCTGGGCTGCCCTGGGATTCTCTTATTTAATTTTAACTCCATCTTCTAATCATGCATGCATTGTTAAATGAACTAACACATGGGGTTGAAAATTACCAGGCAGGTGTCTGAAAGACTTCCGTAAGCAATTCTGCCGTGGTCTAATTAGTGTTCTAATATATTTTACAATGCACAGTCATCGTTATTTCCTCTTCATTAACTGCTGATATACAATACATGTTTTTGGTTTTGTTTCTATTATAAAAAAAAAGGCAGCAATTTCGGGGGGCCCTATACAAATAACAAAACTACTTGTTTTTCCTCTTGAATTCAAAGGCAATGGGAATATGATTAATGCAGATAATTTAAAGTATGTGCATAAAACATTAAAAATCATCATACCGTCACAGCTTAATGTTCATTTGCAAATTGTCAGATTTTCTTGTCAACATTAATAATTTCAATGTCTGGCGCACTTCTTGGAGCACAAGCAAATGCAATCAACAGTGTTCTTGAAGCTGTTATTCTGTTAGCAAAAGCTTCACCAGGGCACAACATGGGCAGAGAAACCCTCACAGGCACCCAGGGAGGCACCCAGGGGCAGATCTGCTGCAGCAGCAGCCAAAGTCCAGGGCAGACGTTCTGAGGAGTGGATTTTTGCTCCTTTTTGTTGTGCCAGCTCCATCCTGGTGTAGCTAAGGGGTCCATGTACTGGGCCTATCAGGGAATCCTTGGGGCTTTGGGTGCAAAATCCCTTGTACACTCCCTGAAGCCCTGCATCTCTGAGGCTTTCCACTAGCAAACACCTACTGACCACCTGCTCCTCCTACCAGCAATGCATCTCTCTAACCACAAAGGCCATTGGAGGCTCTGTGCCATCTCATTCTCTCCTCTGCCCCCTGGAAGCCATCAACATACACTTGGGGGTGAGGGAGTAGGATTGCTCTGGAACAACCTAATCCTATACTCCAAAGTAAATTCCACTGGCTTCAAGGGGCTTTATTCTCAGATAAGTATCTATAGGTCTGCAGCCTCAATGTAGATGCTTCAGATATAGCCCACTATAGAACAAAGGGCTTGATATCCAAGCAAGTCGTGTCACATGGAAGTTGCTGGGTTTATGATGGTATTTTTTAAAATATGTCCCTGACATGTTCACAGGTACAGTGGTACCTCGGGTTAAGGACTTAATTCGTTCTGGAGGTCCGTTCTTAACCTGAAACTGTTCTTCACCTGAGGTACCACTTTAGCTAATGGGGCCTCCCACTGCCACTGCGTTGCCACTGTGCGATTTCTGTTCTCATCCTGAAGCAAAGTTAGGTACCCGAGGTACTATTTCTGGGTTAGCGGAGTATGTAACCTGAAGCGTCTGTAACCTGAAGCGTCTGTAACCTGAAGCGTCTGTAATCCGAGGTACCACTGTACTTAGCTTCAAACCCAGCTACATCTGCTCTCAGAATAGACAGGGACGAAAGCTTAGGGAACAAAACCTATTGGTTTTGATATAAAGGAACTGTCCATAACTTCATTTTGTTTTTGGCAGAACTGGATTAAATTTACAGGCTTTTTAGCCCCTTCTGAGAGGATGGATACTGCAAAGTTTCAGATGGATAGCATCAATGGTTTTCCTGTATGGCCAGCACTTAACATTTAGAGGATTCACTTAGCCTCCCTTACTGTTTTGTGGGCAATTTGTATGAAAATATTTTACATGAGAGAGATTCCTCTGGTAGGAAACCTGCTAAATTATAGTCAAATTGGTCCAGGGTTTTTTCTGTGCTAGACACCTTTAAAGTTGATGGGGGGGGAGGGAATTTTCTTCCATACCTGTGGTTTTGTGGGGAACAATTGTATTGTGAAAATGACATACAGTGTAGAGATATCCCCAGGGAAAGCAATCTTCAAAATTTCAGAGGAATGGATGCAGGGGTTAGGGAATGATGATGTACGAGAAAAAAATAGCTCCAGGCTTTCTTCTCTCCCAAGATCCAGGTCTGAATTGTCTCAATGTTGTTCTCTCCATGGGAACTTTTCTTAAAGTAGCAAAAAGTTCAGATTGCTGAAATCACAAATGTTGCCAGCTTGCTCATCTGATAGATCAGGGGTCAGCAACCTTTTTCAGCAGGGGGCCGGTCCACTGTCCCTCAGACCTTGTGGGGAGCCGGACTATTTTTGGGGGGGGGGGAATGAATGAATTCCTATGCCCCACAAATAACCCAGAGATGCATTTTAAATAAAAGGACACATTCTACTCATGTAAAAACATGCTGATTCCCGGACCGTCCGTGGGCCGGATTTAGAAGGCAATTGGGCCGGATCCAGCCCCCGGGGCTCAGTTTGCCAACCCATGTGCTAGACCAAACCTACTTCTTGCTTCTTAGTCCCCTGTAAGCAAAAGCCATTCACGCACACACGTAACTGTTCTGCCCTGGTTGCTATGCAGTTGCTAAGGCTTGGAACTATTTCTTATCAAAGTTGGTGCATTCTGCTCTGCAAAGCTCACAACTTAAGTTTTCAATACAACTGGATTAACTTAATTTAGTAGTGCAGCAATAAAACTGCTAGCGCATTTGCAAAGCTAAGCAGGGTCCGGTATGGTTTCAAATGGGATGGGGGAATTGTTTGTTGACATTCCTGCATTGAAGGGGTTGAACTAGATGCCCCTCAAGTATCTTCCAACTCTATACGTATATGATTCGATGAAAAGTCTAGAATAGAATATATAGGTTTGATACAGGGTTTTTTAAAAGCCTTATATGTGAATATGTCATAGCATAAATATCACTGATGAGCATTAAAGCTAACTAGGTGGCCAAATGCACAAGTTGGTGTCAGTGCTTCTGCTCATTAGGGTTGCCAACTTACTAAAACCATGGTTAACAGTACAAAATTCATTTTAATTATGACACCTCCCTCTCCCCCCAAAAACTGCAAAGAGGAGGAATAAAACAAAAACAGGCTGTGTCTGCTTCACCTAAACAAAGACAAAGTGGGGGGGGGGAGGAGGTAGCAAAAGAAAGAATAGCCTCAAACAAGCCACAAATGCATCTCCAAGACCCACAGAGACTCTTTGTCTTTTCCGAAACTTCCCAGTTATTTCACCCTGGTTATTTGCTCTCCCTGTTCACTCCTTCTCACAGAGCTTACCTGGGCTGATTACTCCTATTTGCAGACTGTTAATTAGATGTCACAGGCTAGGCATAGGGCTCAATTTCTCAACAATGGTACTCAAAACCAAATAAGACTCAGGTTAAATATTATGGTTCCATTGCTTCTGATCCAAAAAATCTGCCAGCTAAAAATTCTGGGCAATGGCAAGCTTTGAGTCAATTGGCTTTTGAGATATCCTTACCTGAACAAGTGTTACAGCTTCTATACCAGTAAACCATTGATGTTCAAAAGGCTTCATTTTATGACTCTGAAGGTCAATCAGGTGTTTGAGCATCACATGAAGAATTAAATCATGAGCAAACACATCATTTTTTTACTCTGATCTCACAATGTTGTTGCAGCGTGTTTTGCATCTTTCCCAGGTCTCTTGGAAATGTATAAAGGAAATAGTTTGGAGTTTGAACTTTAAAAGAATTGCGCCACAAAGACATATGTCAAAGCTCACTCTCATCTCTCAGCACTCAAGGGAGAGATAATATTGCAGTATGTTCTCTGGCCTCCTTGGAAAGAGATGTGTTTATTGAGCTGTGATTTGAACCTGAAGTGGAGAGTTGTGTCGTAAACATGCATATCAAGTTTCTTTGTGATCTCTCCGTATGATCAAGGAATATATCACACAGTAATTCGAGTCTTTCATAAGATCATAGAGCATAAGAAGAGGCTGCTGGGTCAATCAGGCCAATGGCGGATCTAGTTCAGCATTCTGTTCTCATAGTGGCCAATCAGATGCCTGTGGGAAACCAGGGAGCAGAACAGGAGAAAAAGAGTACTCTCACCTCCTGTGTTTTCCAGTAACTGGTTCTTGAGAAGCATTGCCACCTGCAGCCGAGGAGGTAGAGAATAGCCATTATGGCTAGTAGCCCTCGATAGCCCATGAATTGACCTAATCCTTTTTTAAAGCCATCCAAGTTGGTGGCCATCGCTGTCTCCTGGGGGAGTGAGTTCCACAGTTTAACTATGTGCTGTGCGAAGAGGTACTTTATTCCATATTCCCTCAGTCTTCCAACATTCAGCTTCATTGGATATCCATGAGTTCTAGTGTTATGAGAGAGGAAGAAAAATGTCTCTCTACCCACTTTCTCCATGCCATGCATAATCTTATAAACTTCTATCATGTTGCCTCTTACTTGCCATTTCTCCCAACTAAAAAGTCCCAAACGCTGCAACTTTTCTTCACAGGGGAGTCAGGTGGTCCTTTTCTGAATCTCTTCCAATTCTACAATATTTTTTGGAGGTGAGGCAACCAGAACTGTAAACAGTACTCTGAATGTGTTGGCACCACAGATTTGTATAACAGTGTTATGATATTGACACTTTTATTTGTAGTTCTTTTCCTGATGATCCCTAGCATGGAGTGTGGCTTTTTCATGGCTGCCATACACTGGGTCTCTCTCCTGATCCATCACCTCCAGTTCAGACCCCATGAATGTGGACGTGAAATTAATTTTTTTAAAAAAAACCCATTGCACTTGCTCCAACATTGCACTTGTTTACACGGAATTGCATTTTCCTTTTTGCTGCCCATTCACTCAGTCTGGAGGGCTCCAAGAGAGGAGCTCTTCACAATCTCTTTTTGTTCCAGCAATCCTAGGACTAAGATTCAGGTTCAAACTTCTGCTCAGTCACTGGGTAATCTTGAGCCGCCATTATTTCTTAGTTTATGCTGCTGTCAGAGAGTAGTTGCGAGAATCACAATAGGGCAAACCATGTATGCTTCTGGAAAGAAGGGCAGTACAGTGGTACCTCGGTTTACGAACTTAATCCATTCCGGAAGTCCGTTCTTAAACCAAAACCATTCTTAAACTGAGGCGCACTTTCCCTAATGAGGCCTCCCGCCGCCGGTGCCCTTCCACCGTTTGGATTCCGTTCTTAGACCGAGGTAAAGTTCGCAAACCGGGACACTACTTCCGGTTTTGCAGAGTTCGTAAACTGAATCGTTCTTAAACAGGACTGTTCTTGAACTGAGGTAACCACTGTATATAAATGTAAATACATACATATCTAAAGGAGACAGTATGGTGTAGTGGTTAGAGTGTTCGACTAAGATCAAGGTTCAAGACTAGAGAGCTAATGTGGTGTGGTGGTTAGAGTGTCAGACTAAGACCTGGGAGACCGAGGTTTAAATCCCCACTTGACCACGAAGCTCACAGGGTGACCTTGGGCCAGTCACTGCCTCTCAGCCTAACCTACCTCACAGGGTTGTTGTGGGGATTGAAAGAGGAGAGAACCGTGTGTGCCTTTAAGCTCCTTGGAGAAAAAAGTGGGATATAAATGCAATAAATGAATAATAAGTAAAATTAAAAAGAAGACTAGATTTTCTGTTTTGCATTACTGTCTGAAGATGCTTAATGATGATAGCAAGGTAACTTGTAAAATTAATATTACTCAAGAAAAGTGCTTGAAAGTCAGGGGAGCAAAGAAGGAAATCCCCAAAACAACTGGGTTACCTTGAATGATTTCTCACATACTCAGAAAAATCAATGTACCGGCTGAAGAAGCTGAGCATCTATCTTAGGTAAGTATTGGAAGACAGTAGCATTACGAAACTTAAAAAGGGCGTCATTAATGACTTTAAAAGGGAGGGATGGATAAAAGATGGATTCCACCACCATCACCATTACTCCTACCCCTCTTAGTGCAACTTAACATTATGTAGTGCCAAGAATGTGCTGGTTTCTGCACAGAAATGTAGCCCTTTCCCCAGAGAACCTATGATCTACGCTGGACGAGGAAGACAAATGTATGGTGGGGTAGTGAGAGAAAGAGAAAGCATAAGCTAATAGAAGTCTAGTGCAGATGGAGTAGGAGTCAAGTAACAGATTAGATACAGGAAAGTGAGGCTGTTATTAAGGATGGATGGATCCGTCTACGTTCAGTTCGTGTCAATTTCACATGTACTGAAATGCTTGCTCAGGTAAGCGTTGCCTCAGAACTTGGTTCATCAAAAGCATGGCACAAGGGCAGCCATCTTTTTTCCTGAGAGGAATAGCACCTCATCATACCCCATTGTTCCCCCAAGCATTTGTGGCTCTATTTTCAATATGTGCCACACTTATGACCCCTTTTGGGGTTTATTTAAAAAAAAACAAGCAAACAGCTTTTAGATCTGTAGAACCCATTGGGGTGCAGATTCTGAAGCAGAACTATGTTCTGGTCTTCACATTAGTCTGGGAAGTGTGGATCGGGTGTTTGTTCAATAAAGGCTTTGGGGAGGAACAGGCAGTAGAAGAGGGAAATGATTTGGCTTACAGAGAGTGGGGAAGGTTGCTGTAGTTCGGCTTTCACCAACCTGGTCCTTTCCAGATGTTTTGGGCCACAAATCCCATCAGCTCCAGTTAGCACGGCTATGCTGGCTGACGCTGATAGGATTTGTAGTCCAAAATACATTGAGGGCAGCCGGCTGGCAAAGGCTGCTGTAGACACAGGAAAAAACATGGGAAAGATCATTACAGAAGAGAGAAATCTCTACTTGTTACATATTTAAAGCTAGAATAGTCAACATGGCCTCCATTGTGCAAGGGGAGACAAGATTAAATAACTTGCCCAGACCTACAGCCAAGATTACTGGAGGCACAGAGCAGATATCTGTTCCTTTCCTTGCCGCCTTCATGCCCACTCAATATTGCTCTGATGGAGTTTGTCTGGGAACACTTGACGTTTGCTTGTGATGCAAGGCGTAACAATTCAGCATGGCAAATAGAATAAATGAGTGTGTAATGGAAACGTTTGATAGGATTTTGGCCTCCTTTGCTACAGCTGGAGAGCACAAAATGCTGATACATCAAGAATAAAGGCTGCAAGCCAGCACCCCCTCTTCTTCTTCTTCTTCTTCTTCTTCTTCTTCTTCTTCTTCTTCTTTGCTAAGAATGGTTTGGTTTTCTAAAATGAGGAGGCAACGGTGTCAACACAATGTAACATGAAATCCATTCAGCGCAGTGTTGTATTAGCTGTATTTAGACGTTTTGCTTTCTTTGTACCTCAACTCAGAGAAGCTATTGAACTCCTACTAGGTTGAAGCAACTCACTATCCATTAGAGCAGATGAAAACTTGGTAAGATGTTCTAACAAACAGTATGGAATTCCCATGATTGATTTTCGGTGTTGAATGAACTACACACAATAGTTAGCAAAGTACATGCTTGCAAATGGCATTGGTTATGACACTAACTTCTCATAGTAAATACAGCAAAGCAAACCACTAAGTGTAATAAAACAGTTGATGATTGATGACTTCTGCAGTATTGTTCCACCAACTCCCAGCAGACTGCAATAGCAACATTTGTAGGTCATGGAAAACAGTGGGAAGCTTTCAGTTGATTTCCCCTATAATTCTTCTTTCATGGTGAGCCGTTTGGAAGAGGCATATGCAATGTAGATACCTCCTAAGGACATCCATGCCTTGCCTCAGAACATGAAACTGTAGAAGCTGAACAAAGATAAGCAGGATCTACTGCGTCTCAGCCTCATAATTTAACACTAAGACACCTTTAGAACCCAGAAACAAAAGACTTGCAAACATCATGTCAGACCAGACATGATGATCTTGCTGGTGTAAAACCACATTAGCCTATGATCTTGCTGGTGTAAAACCACATTAGCACTTCAGTGGCCACCAAACCATTCCTTAAAGCTTCCTTGATGGTGAGCTGTTTGAGGTGGCCAACCAAGGAGCTTTTCAACGACGCTTTCATGCTGTTGGTGGCCTTAAGAATTTCAGCAGGAGTTAGGGGAGCCAACTCAACTTTAGCATAGTACCAAATTGTGACCAGGTAAGGCTTTGAAAAAGTGATAGCAGCAGAGACAAGCTTGGGCTCTTCGGTGGTGATGGCCAGCTTCTGTGTACCCTGTGCCATGCCAAGACTGAGGGATGAAGGGAGGAGAATTAGAAGGAAGGGATCTGCTACAATATGTGATACTGAGGAGTAGCGCCTGTTCAGGATTCCACCCAATCCATTTCCCTGGATTTCTGGATTTCCTCTAACAGCCAGTCAGCACCCCAGACCTACTGAACATGCTCAACAGTCCCCCCCCCCACCAAAAAAATGCATTTCTGCAAACTTCAAAGCTCCCCCAACACTGCTGATTGTCTTGTGCCTGGGTAGTTTAGTTTTTGCTACGTATGGACTGCCAGCACAGGAACTGCTATTAGAATATACAATCAATGCAAAATGTAGCTTCATGTTTAATATTTTCACTAAAAAGTCTCCTGTTTATGAACTGAATCATCAGTTTGAGTGACCTTCACAGAATTTGGCTTTGCATCTCTTCTCTAAAGTTTTGACTGCTTCCACCCACCCACCCTGGTCCCTCTTTTTGCAACTTGAACAATTACCTGCCCCCTCTGTCTCTTTCATCCCTGACCAACCATGCAGTCACCTCTCAGCCTGCAACTTTTCAGGATGAAAGTCCCAATTCATCAATTCTTATTCATTTCAAAGGGGGTTTCCAGGAAGCCACCCCCTTTTTTAATTTTTACTGTGTCCAACAAATTAAACACACATGGAAGACAGATTACTTAGCCGACAGGGGAGATACCCTGATGAAGACTGGAAGACAGGTTTTCAGATGAAGTCTTGCTGGAACTGAACTCTTGAAAACTTGGTAGTGTGATCATGGTCTCTGGGGACTATTTGTTCACAAAGATCCATTTCGCCACTGAAACATGTCATGCCTTCCTTAGAAACTAATTGGATTGATGGTGCAAATGTTTGTCAATTCCTCATTGGGAATGTTTTTTGCAGCCATCCTCTAAGAAAGATCTTCAAAACGGTTCCTTATCCAGAAGCCCCTTGTCAGCTGCTTAGAGGATTCTTAAATACAATAACAATATTTTTTTCTGCTATATGTTTTTTTGGACACCTCACTGAAATGTACTTTGCAGGCTTTTGCAGGCCAAATATGGAGGTTCATTGCATACAGCTGCTCCCAGAGCCACTTCTCACAGAGTCAGCACTCTGACACATCTGCAAACTTGTAACTGGGTGCAGGCCTGTAAGCTTGTGTCTCTTACCAATGCATGTCTTATGAGGAATGGCTTAGGGAGCTGGGTATGTTTAGCCTGGAGAAGAGAAGGTTAAGGGGTGATATGATAGCCATGTTCAAATATATAAAAGGATGTCATATAGAGGAGGGAGAAAGGTTGTTTTCTGCTGCTCCAGAGCAGCGGACACGGAGCAATGGATTCAAACTACAAGAAAGAAGATTCCACCTAAACATTAGGAAGAACTTCCTGACAGTAAGAGCTGTTCGACAGTGGAATTTGCTGCCAAGGTGTGTGGTGGATTCGCCTTCTTTGGAGGTCTTGACAGCCACCTGTCAGGAATGCTTTGATGGTGTTTCCTGCTTGGCAGGGGGTTGGACTGGATGGTCCTTGTGGTCTCTTCCAACTCTATGATTCTATGATTCTATGTCTTTATGTCCCATTTTTTAAATTTCCAACTATGCTAAGCAGACAGCAATAGTATAATTCTTCAAATCTTATAACGATTCCATCAGTGTAAAATCATTATCCTTGGGCATGAAGCAAGCCGATTCAATTATGATGTTGGTTGAAAACCTGAGGATGAAAAGTTGTAGTACATATTAAACTTGAGGGTGGGGGGGAGCGCGCACACACAGCAGCACGTATTAAAATAGTATTACAGAAATCTGGGCATTGAGGCTAACAAATGCTAATATGTTCTTTTGTTACCATCTAATTTATATGATTCATGTAAGCCTGCAGCAAGAGAAAACTTGTTCTAAATTTCATAAGTGCTACACACACACACACACACACACACACACAAATAGCCATGCAATGAATTGTAAAGGTATTAACATTCATGTCTAGTTGTGTTATTAAGCTGTACACATCAAATCTGGTAGTACAAGTGGAAAAATGTCATAATGAAGTAGAACAGCATTTAATCAGAAAAATTCTAAAGGTCATCGGAGCATTATACAAAACCCATCCATGCAAGGCAGCCTTCCAAAATAAATAACTGGAAGTACGCTGAGGGGAAGAAAATGGAATGTGCATGGTCCAAGCGTTTTGCATTTTTTGCAAAGGATATATCCCGATTCTCGTGCTAACGCAGATTAAGCCTTTGACGGTCTCAGAAGCAGCCCACAGCCGCACACTTAACACGTGTTCGCATTGCGTAAAATCAAAACCACCTCTGCGTATGGTGGTCAAAACAGCGGGTTGTGCTGCTCTCTCCTCATTAGTCAGAGCAGACAAAAGCTGCGCACTGTAAATAGCTGATGATTTATTCATATTTTCCCATTTTCAATAGCAATAGTCTTACAGATCTCATCCTTGGCAGCTCTTTCGGTCCTTTAAATATTTCATATTAAAGTTCTGAAGAGTTTCGGGTTTTGAGGGTCCCAGCGCAGCACAGTGAAGGCGAGCAAAGGGGAGCACAAGCCGAAATATGTTTTTGGCATTCTGCAGCCGAGAGCAGGACCTGTGCAATATTCCTTTATATGTGGGGTTTCCCCTGCCCCCCCTATGATTCAAACACTTTTTAAAAAACAAAAAACCCATATCATAGAAGTGCTGGCATGGATCAGGCTTCCTTTGATGTGTCTGAGAATATGCTGAAACTGGGCTAACCCCAAGAATTTAAAAAATGTGCCTTCTCAGATAAAACCTTACAATGTATTTGCAGGTGTCAGTGGAATTACATGTGCCTGCCAGTAAAAAAACGTTATCTCTCTCCAGTTAGTTTTCCACTCTTTTCTTTTGTAATGTACAGTAAGGCTTATACTCTACGCCTGTCATGAGGTCACAGAATTCTGTCCCCAGGAATGATGAAAGGGGGATGCTGTACCACACACACACACACACACACACACACACACACACTTGTTACATATACCAAATGTTCCTCTTTTCTTCCCATAGCTCTTCAGTAACTTTCCATTCCTATGACTATATCAGACTAAAATGCAGGTATTGTTTTGCCTAGGAACTGTGCAGAGTAGAATATGATCCTTACACACCCTCCAACATTTCTCTAATGAAAATAGGGACTCTTCCAAATAGGGATGGCTTCCAACATATATAAAGGTAAAGGGACCCCTGACCATTAGGTCCAGTCGTGTCCGACTCTGGGGTTGCAGCGCTCATCTCGCATTATTGGCTGAGGGAGCCGGCGTACAGCTTCCGGGTCATGTGGCCAGCATGACAAAGCCGCTTCTGGCGAACCAGAGCAGTGCACGGAAATGCCGTTTACCTTCCCGCTGCAGTGGTACCTATTTATCTACTTGCACTTTGACGTGCTTTCGAACTGCTAAGTTGGCAGGAGCAGGGACCAAGCAACGGGAACTCACCCCGTCACGGGGATTCGAACAGCCGACCTTCTGATCAGCAAGCCCTAGGCTCTGTGGTTTAACCCACAGCACCACCCATGTCCCTCCAACATATATAAAAACATAATAAAGCAGGCTCTCCAGCCTGCCCCCATCTAGAAGCAGGTTTTGTCTCCCCAAGTTGGCCCAAATGTATTCCCAGTAGCAGCATTCACCTGACCCCCCCAACAGCTGAGTCACTGGTACTTATTCAGAGGGAGGGAAGGAGATTGTTGAGGCAGGAGGGAGGTCAGTTTGTTTACACAGTACCAACCTTGCTGCTGCCTCTCCCCTCCCCTCCCTGTTATTTCTCAGTAAGCATCACTGACTCAGCTGTTGGGAAGTCAGGTGAGTGCCGCCACCCCACCCCACCCCACCCCACCCCACTGTCTCCTACTTGGTTTCCCATCAAATCTCAGCTTCCCCAGATGTTCTCTTCTTTGGAGTTATGGTTTCCAAAGCAGCAAACAAACAATATCTGGATATTACCAATATATGGAATGAAATATGGATAAGGCGGGGGGGGGGAATCTTCTTCCAGATTATTGGGCCATCTAAATCGTTGGTTTGGAGTGGAGTTGATCTAAGTTTGTGATTTAGGAACAGATTTTATAATTACAGAAATTAATGACCCATATGCATAGATCAGACAGGACATTTAACTTACAGTACTAATTACTTGCAGATAAATAGCTGACAGTACATTAGGAGGAACATAAAAGCAACGTCTTTCGCAGGCTAATCCAGTTTCTATAACTGGGGTGGCCGGAGATCACGGCCTTGAGAGTTGCACATTTGAATGATTGCTTTGCGTCATAACATGCCTCTGTTAGGCCCTGGAATGCTACCACAGCAGTGCCCTCAGCACCAGGGGGCTGGGAAATGAACCAGGAAGCCTGGGGGGAAGCCTCCTCTGCATACGGTAGAACTTACAGTATCTGCATTAGCTGTAGTGAAGCATCAGACCACACAGAGTGGTTCCAATTCTTCTGTGGGGCAATGAGCTGAGGCCCTCAATCCAACTTTGCCACAGCACATCTCTGACTTGCTGTACTCCACCCTGTTGAGGAAATTCAAGGGGCTCAGCTAGCATTGCCCCAGCAAAACAAGCCAACTTTGCCTTCTGTGTTCAAGGCCAGCATGCACCTTAGAAGCAAAGCTTGTCTGGAGTTGGCTGTAGACACCAGCATGTCAGGGAAAGGTGGGTGAAGTGGAATCCAAGACTCCAGCCCTCTTTTTCCTATGATACAATTGCATGAGCCCTGGTGTAACAGCAGCTGAGAAAGCATCATTCTACTCCAAAGCATCATTCTACTCCATGGAGATAACTTCTACTGGCATCAACAGATATTGATTGTCCAAAAACAAACAAACAAGTGTTTAGAAATATATTTTTGGGGGAAATGAAAATAGCCTTTGAAATGTTGCCTAGGTAATGTTTCTAATAATTTAAGGCTTTCTTTTGTCATACACATATACACACACCAGGTAGGACAAACTGAAGAAAAGAAAGGTAGAGCTGGATGGAATATGTTCCCATTCTTCTTCTTAATGCTTTGCAAGTTCCTATTAGAACAATGTATTTGAGTATTTACATCTCTCTCCCTGTCCCTCCATTTTAATGGTACAATTTTATCTTACAAATGTAATCTCGTTGTTTGGAAGGGAGCACAGAATGCTTTTTGATTGTGGCTTCTCCCTCGACTTTCTCCCATGTTCTTTGTAACAGAGAGGCAAGTACCATTACAAATCCCACACAACAAATCATGTTCCAGGCACCCAAATGCAGTCGCTATATTTACTTTCATTCCCATCTTTGTTTGCTTTTGTGTGAGACACATAATAGCTTCATAGAGCAGGAGGAAAGGCAAGGGAGCCACTGCAATTTCAAGATTTCCCTGACCTACTAACAGGATGGGAAACAATCAGATAGAAATGCCGCAGCTTCCATACTGTGGTGGGCCCAATCCCCATTGCCGTGTACTACACTCCAACTGCAATGTCATGAGGATGTAAACTGAAGGCGAGGATGTGTGTTATTTGCAAAACAGCTGCACGGGAACCCCCAACAACCCTTTGAGACCAATCAGATTACATAGGAACACAGGAAGCTGCCTTATACCAAGTCAGACCCATCTAGATATGCAATGGGTCAATGTGTCTGGCTATTAACCAGAAGGTTGGTGGTTCGAGTCCAGCCAGGGATGGCTGTGGGCAGGATTCTTGCACTGCAGGGGGTTAGACTAGATGATCCTCACGGTCCCTTCCAACTCTACAATTGTATGATTCTGTGCCCTAGATGCAACACAGGTCCATCTAGCACAGTGGTTCCTGATAGGAGTCTCTCTAAGCCCTAACTGGAAACACCACCAGGGACTGAACCTCAGATCTTTAGCAAGCAAAACAAGTGATCTGCCACTGATCTGCCTGCTGAAGCATAGCAGTTATTTTCTTTATTGAGCTAGATTTATTAATATGAGACCATTCTATACTTTCCTATAACTGGAGATGAAGATACCCGTCGTGGTACCTGCTATAAAGATGCACTGTCTATGAAGGGGAAAACCTAGATTTAGATCTAATGTTATCCAGGGTACAGTGGAAAGCAGGGTGGGTGCTGGAAAGCTGTTTATGTTGCCATGAACCTTTGAACTGGACCTACATTGGGGAGGGGAATGGCTACAGATATTGTTTGCACCTGTAGCTCTCAAGGCTTCTGTGTAAAGAGCCAGCTGAAAGCATGACTCAGCAGAGCAAAATACGTACAGAAGACAAGTGCCTTGCTCTCCACCTGAAGATCTGGTTTTATGTTCAGCTAAAAATAGGATGATGGGGAGGGAGAGAATTCGATGGTGTGGGGGGGGGGGTAAGTTGACAATAGAACATAGTTAGCATCTTTGGGGACCAGGTCAAGGTTTGTCTAGTATACCATCCCGCTTCCACCACAGAAGTCAAGCAAATGCTTCTGGGAAGTCCCCAAGCAAGACTCATACCATCTGTATCAGTCCCAACCCTTCAGTTGGGGCACAGATAACTCAGCGGCACTAGCACTGCCCTTTCCTTTTCAAGGATTCCCTCAGTCCCATTCTTAACATGTTTCCGATGCGGTGGGCAGAAGGGTGCAGAGAGAAAAACACGCACGGCACCCTTTGTAGCCCACCCCATGCTTCTCTACAAGGAAGGGGTGCTCCTCAGAGCAAGGTGATGAATACAGCACAAGATATTATGGGCTGTCCCATGAATCCGCTGGATGACATCGCAGAAGACCATTGCCTCAGGAGAGTGAGGAAAATCCTCAGGGATGATTCACACCCTGGCCGGCACTTTCTTGATCTCCTGCCCTAGGGCAAAAGATATAGAAGCATGATTAGCCGCACCAACAGAGTTAAGAACAGCTTCTATCCGTGGGCTGTTAGGCTACTGAATGAAAAGATAACAACAGGGCAACGGACTTTCGGGTTAGGTGGGTGTGCGTCAGTAAACGAGGGGAATTGAGACTAAGAGAGCTGAGTGGGGATGCTTGTGTAATCTCACTGTATACAAGTTGTACAAGTGACAATAAAGTATTTCATTTCATTTCAAGACATGCTGGGTGAGTGGAGACTGCCTCTGCACCCACTGGTTTTTTATGCAATGGCTAGAAACACTTTTGAAGAGTGAATTTAAAGTTCAAGGAGTTTTGAACTTTTAGTTAAACTGAACAGAAAACTTCCAGCTGCTGTGGGAAAAGGAAAAAGGAGTGCAGCCACTCTACTGCGCCACCTAGAACAATACAATCCATCCCGGTCTGTACTGTACATTGAAAGCAGTATCATGGAAAGCCACAGCTTCCCCCAGAGAATCTTGGGGATTTCAGTTTGTTGAGGGTTCTGAGAATTGTTAGGAGACCCCTGTTCCCCTCGCAGAACTGCAATTTTCCGGAATAGTAGTACAGGATTTTCTGCCTTAGGTGCCAAGTTATTGTGGCCAGACTTGGTGCCATCTACATTGACTTGGTGTGTACTGGTTGGCCACTGGCAGCAAAATGCTTTGGATTGACCAGGGGACCAAGACCTGTCACCTCCACCAACAACACTGGTGCACTTTTGAACCTAGCTTGTCATTCTTATCTTTGGCAAATGTCAAAGAGGAGCATCGCCTACACCCTGCCTCTTTGATCCAATCTCTGTCTCGCTATTTTCTCTCCCCCACCCCAACAAATTTGCTATTAGCTTCCCAGATCAGTCAAACAGATCAGTCACCTTAAAGCCTCAGCTTGTTCGTGATGTGTATTTTTATCTTTTAACTTCTCCAAAGCCCCGATTTGTCTCTTTTGAATCCATCTAGTTTCATTTTATCTACCAACAGATCCGACAGTCCCCTATAGTTCTGCAGTTATTGTTATGCATTTAAACAAGTCTCACTTAGTATATCCTTTCTGATGGGTATTAGCACTCATTATTCTTAAGCTGGCTTTAACTTGTCAGGCTGGTGGCAGCTTGATGGAACACCCAGTAGTTAACTGGAGCCCAATAAACCACCACAAACATTTCCCTTGCCCGGTTAACACTTCCTGCAGCAGTCGAAAAATCTGGGGAGCAGTAGATACACACCCAAACACACAATTAACTGCAAATACATTACTAATTGCAATGTTCATGGAGATGACCCAAAAATGCTTTTCTCCCTCTACAGATGTGTTGTTGAAATTACCTGCTCTGAGAGTTAGAGAGAGAGGGAATGAAAGTTTGGCAGGGAATTCTGTACAAGCAAGCTTGGTGCTCAAGAAAGCATCTAGCCTGTGCCACTGCTGTTGTGCTTCTTGTAATTACCTCCTGGTCTGCAGAGGGTAGGAAAACAAGCCGCTACTCACAATGAGAAATTCTATTTCCTTCCTTGCTAGGGCACACTTGCTGTGAGGAACTGCTGAGAGCAGCATCAATCTTTATGCTGAAGAAGACACAGAGGAGATCAACAGCACAGAGGCATAGCAAGCCCAGGTGGTACCCAGGGCGGAATTTTTTTTGTCACCCCCCACCACTTTAATTAAAAAAAAAAATTAAAAAATCAAAAAGTGTCACCCCCCCCCTCTGATGGTGCCACTTTGCGAGGTGTGGGGGTTTTGTGTGTGTGTGTCTATTATCTCTTTTTTTCAATAAAGTTAAAATAAAAAAATAAATGTAAAAAAATAAAAATAAAAAGTGTCACCCCCCTCTGATGGTGCCACTTTGTGAGGTGTGGGGGTTTTGTGTGTGTGTGTCTATTATCTCTTTTTTTTCAATAAAGTTAAAATAAAAAATAATTTTAAAAAATGATAAAAATTTAAAAAAAATTAAAAAGTGTCACCCCCCTCTGATGGTGCCACTTTGTGAGGTGTGGGGGGTTGTGTGTGTGTCTATTATCTCTTTTTTTCAATGAAGTTAAAAAAAATTTAAAACATGATTTTTAAAAAAAAAAATTAAAAAAGTGTCACCCCCCCTCTGGGGTGGAACCCGGGGCGGACCGCCCCCCACCCCCACCCTGTTGCTACGCCCCTGCAACAGCCAAAGAGAAACCTTGGCATTCCTGAGAGGTGTTCAGGATGAAAAAAGTCTGTTGTAGTCAGGCGCAGTGAACACAACCAGCCACCAGACTCTGCCCTTCCTCTCTACTCAAGAAAAGCAACAGCAGTGACCCTGCTGCAGGCCTGTATTTAGAACCATGCCAGGGAGTTGTATACAACAGGGTTTAACAAGCCAGTTACATTACCAGCATCCATGTACAGCATAAATCAGCAGCTGAGATTCTGCAAGAAGCACAAAGTAGATGCACAGTGTTTGCTCCCACATATAAATATTGGCTTATTCTTTGGGTGTTATCAGTAAACTTGGCTGCCTCAGTGGACATCCTGATTTCATATCTTTATGAACATGCTAAATAGTACATGCTCCAGTAGAAACCCTTGGAGGAACCCACTTCTCCTGCCTTTTACCTAACATGCTAACAAATTGCTCAGAAAATCCAGAGTTCAATTGAATTCCAAAATGAGGAATTTTGTAAAAAAATATATATGAAAGGATGCGTTAAAGGAAGCCAAAAGTGGCTAGAAGCTTATTGTGTGCTTCATCAACCAGATCCGGGCATTCCTAGATGAGACTAATTTTTGGGATTTGTTTCAGCTGGAGTTCAGGCCTGGTTTTGGCACAGGTAGATTACCTTTTGTGAGACGGATGGGTGTCTCCTCGGAAGTAAGCATCCACAAAACGCAGTCTGCTAAACTAATCACTTTATTTCATAACATTGATAATCCAGACCTTGCGATTATGCATCCGACCCCTCGGAGTCAGATCCTTCTAGTACGGATTTGCGGCTCCGCCCCCAGCATAGGAGCTTCGGAAAGCCTAGTCTCCGCCTCTCCTTTTTCCGCTTCCGCGCCCTTGACCTGGGCAGCCCTACGGCTCCCCCTTCCCTTTCGCTTTCACCTTCCCCGCTTGTGGTGTCTGATGCTCCGGTAGGCTCTCTAAGCCTCAACTCCTCCTCGGTCTCCATATTCTGATCCCTTCCCATTGGCTGTGCTAGCGCTCTGGTGGAGCTTTCCTCCCATTGCTGCACTACCTGCTCTGGCGTCAGCAGGGGCTGTGCCTGTTCCTGATCCCAGACCCTCAATAACTCTTCGGGCGTCAGCGGAGCCCTATCTAGGTCAGCTGTCTCCTCTGGCACCGCTTCGGAAACCGGCCAGCCCCTGACATCCATCCCCCCTTCCAAGCCCCCCTTCCCCTCCTGAAAAGGCACACCTGGTTGGGGCAGATTGGTTTCGGAGTCCCTCGCTAGATCTCCCAGCTCCCCCCAAGACTCGTCTGCTGTGTCAGGGGAGGAAGGGAAACCTAAGAATATTGTGGTGTCGCCACTGGACGATGAGGCAAATATGTCTTCCCAATCCTCCCTGGCCATGGGTGGAGAAAGGGGTTCTGCACTCTCGGTCCCTTCTCCTACCATTGGGTACCCTTCACTCCCCCCTGATGGTGGGAAACCCCAGAAGTCCCCTTCCTCCGAGTCTGTGGGCTGAAACACGTCTCTTAGTTGCCAACGGTATGGTTTGGGCTTGTGCGGGAATAGTTCGTGAAATTCCCACACCAGATGCTCCTTGGTGACTTCCTCTGCCGGGATCCATGCATTTTCCGACGCTGGCTCCCCCTCCCACGCTACCAAATACTGCAGTTCATCCCCTTGCCACCTGGAGTCCAAAATCTCGGTGGCCTCGTTGAAGAGTTCCGGTTCCACCATCGGTAACCCCTGCGACCCCTGCTGGTAGCCCTGTTGGTACCTGTGAGGTTCCCTGTACTTGGACAGGAGAGACCTGTGGAACACCGGGTGAATCCTCATGTCGTCCGTCAGTCGCAGTTTGAAAGCCACGGGGTTGATCTGCTCCACTACCTCAAAAGGCCCCAGTCTACGTTGCTGCAGCTTCTTGCACCTGCCGCGAATGGGCAGCCCTTGTGTGGACAACCATACCATATCTCCCACCTGGATGTCCTCCCCCTCCCTGCGGTGCCGGTCCGCTGCCGTCTTGTAGGCTGCTTTAGCCCGCTCCAAATTGTCACTGAGCAATTGGTGCAATGCTTCCAACTCCTCAGCGAAATTCTGTGCAGCGGGCACGTCTCCATCCCCCTGTTCCCCCTCCCTTCCCGGAAAGGCCCTGGGGTGGCTGCTGTAGATCGCCTGGAACGGGGACATGCCTGCCGAGGAGTGTTGAGCATTGTTGTACGAAAACTCTGCAAGGGCGAGTTTGTCACTCCAGTCGCTGTGTTGCTGGGAAGCATAACAGCGCAGATACTGCTGCAGTATGGAATTAACACGCTCCGATTGACCGTTAGTTTGAGGATGGCGTGCTGAAGATAGACACACCTGCACCTTCAAGATCTGCATGAGCTTGCGCCAGAAACGGGAGGTAAATTGGGCGCCGCGATCCGAAATTACTCTCACTGGCATACCATGCAGCTTGAACACGTGCTGCATAAACAACCGGGCCGTCTCCTCCGCCGACACCACTTTGGGGCAGGCAATGAAGTGAGCCATCTTGGTCAGGAGATCCACTACGACTAGTACAGCCGTGTTGCCCTTGGACTTGGGGAGATCCGTGACAAAGTCCAGCGAAACCGCTTCCCAGGGCTTGCTTGGGGTGGGAAGCGGTTCCAGTAGTCCTGCTGGTACCCTTCTCTCCCCCTTGGCCCTTTGGCAGACCTCGCACCCCCTGACGTAGTCCTTAACGTCCTGCCTGACCTTTGGCCACCAGAATTCTCTAGTGACCAGTATCATGGTTTTGAATTGCCCAAAGTGCCCTGCTGTGGGGTTGTCATGAAGCTGTCTGAGAATTTTGGCCCTCATATCCTCCCCTGGCACATACAGTGCCCCCTTGTACACCAGTAGCCCCTCCTTTTCCTCAAACCCTCCTGCCCTGGGATTCCCCTCCTTGAGTTCCCTCAGTTTGTTCTGGGCAAAGGCGTCCGCCTGTGTGAGGCGCACCAGTTCTTCCCTACCACCCAATGTCGCCCCACACCGCCACTGTTCAGGCTTGAAGATGGCCCTTGCCACCGGAGGTCCTTCATCTTCCATGTATTCTGGCTTCCTGGATAGGGCGTCCGCCCTGCTGTTCTGCTCGCCAGGAACATACTGGATGTGGAAATTGAATTCCGCAAAAAACTCTGCCCATCGCATTTGGCGCTGGTTGAGCACTCTAGCCGTGCGCCAGTACTCCAGGTTCTTGTGATCAGTGTGAACCTGGATTTGGTGTTGCGCCCCCACCAAGAAGTGGCGCCAGTGTTTGAATGCTGCGACCACTGCCAACAGTTCTTTGTCCCAAATGGCGTAATTGGCCTCAGACCGGCTCAGCTTCCTGGAATAGAACGCACAGGGCCGCCATTCCTTTGCTGGATCTTGCTGCAGTAGTATCGCTCCTATGGCTCGATCTGATGCATCTGTCTCTATTCTGATGGGCTTGCTGGGGTTCACATGCAGCAACTGCTCCTCTGAGGCGAAGACTTTCTTGAGTGTTTCAAAGGCTTGTTGCGCCTTGTCCGTCCACTTAAACTTCTTCTTGCCTCTCAAGCAGTCCGTAATTGGTGCTGTCATGTCTGCGAACGCCCTTACGAACTTGCGATAAAAATTTGCGAAGCCGACGAAGCGCTGCACGTCCTTCTTGGTCTTGGGGCTTTTCCATTGCAGGATCGCCTCCACCTTATTGGTATCCATGGCTATTCCTGTATCTGAGAGTCGGTAGCCTAGGAAGTCCACCTCCGTGGTGTGGAACCGGCACTTCTCCAGCTTGACTGCTAATTGGTGTTCCTGCAGTCTCTGCAGTACTTCCTTTACGTGGTGCACGTGCTCCTCTGGGTTCTGAGAGTACACCAGCACGTCATCTAAATAGACCACTGCCTGTTTGTACAGCAGGGGTCCCAACACGTGATGCATGAACGCTTGGAAGCATTGACTACCTCCCTGGAGGCCGAAGGGCATCACGAGGAACTCATAAGCACCCAGGGGTGTGAACATGGTTGTTTTCCACTCATCGCCTTCTCTGATCCTGATTAGGTTGTACGCACCCCTCAGGTCCAGCTTGGTGAAGATCCTGCCCTTGCGTACCGCCGCCAGCAGGTCGTCGATCTTCGGCATGGGGTAGGAGACAGGGAGGGTCAGGGAGTTGAGAATCCGATAGTCACAAATCAATCTCCGTTGGGGGGTGTCCTTTTTGTCCACCCAGAACACTGGGCTGCCCCCTACAGCCTTGCTTTCCCTGATGAACCCTCTGGCCAGGTTTTTGTCAATGAAGTCCTTCAGATCTGCCATCTCCTGCTCCGACATTGAATAAAGCTTGCCCGGTGGCAGCTGAGCTCCTGGCACCAGGTCGATTCGGCAGTCGTAGGGGCGGTGGGGGGGTAGCTTGTCTGCTTCCCTTTCGTTGAACACCTGTTGAAACTCCGCATATTGCGCAGGGAGGGTGACTTCCCCTGCTTGCATCACGGCAGCCTTTGCCTGCTCCTTGGGATTGAGCTGCTGCAAGCAATTCTCCATGCAATACGCAGAACCAAACACTAGAGAGCGCTGATGCCAGCTCACTACTGGGTCATGTCTGTCCAGCCACCCCATCCCCAGTATTAAGGGGGGGCCTGCTAACGTGGTGACGTGGAAAGCAATAACTTCAGAGTGCCTTCCCATCCCCATCCGCATAGGTGGAGCGCTTTGCGTGACCGCCCCTCCTTTTAATTCCCTCCCATCAATGGTGGTGACTTGCAAGGGGACAGGCAAAGGCAGGAGGTGAAGCTGGTGCTGCCGTGCAAAGTCTATATCCAGGAAATCAGCCGATGCTCCCGAATCTACCAAGGCGGGAACTTGCATGGTGAAGCCATTGGGTAGCTCCAGTGTGACTTCCATCACGATGCCTGGCTTGGGAGGGTTGGGGAGGGTGTGCTCGGGCGGGCTGGGGGGGGCGTCTCTGGTGCGTTGCTGGGGGGACCTTTTACTGCTCCTGAGCCGGGCTGGCCGTCCCCGTGACTTGCCAGCCGGCATTCCCGTTTCCCTGCCTCGGCGTCTGCTCCTCCCCTTCTCCTGTTACAGCCCCCGTCATGCCTTGCCACACCTTTTTCTTATTACACGCTTTTGCGAGGTGTCCTATTTGGTGACACACATAGCATTTTCTGGGCGCCTTCCCGCCTTGCGTGTCACTCCCCTTGGCAACCGTTGCGTTTGAAATAGGGCGCGCGCGCGCTCCTCCCAATTCCATGGGCGTTTCTTCCGGGAGGTGCGTCTGCGCGCCAGCCGGTCTCTCTGTTGGTGTGGGAATGCGGAAGTTGAACCACCTTCCCGCCTTCCCCTCCTTCCTGCTTTTGTCTCTGAGTTCCAGTCTAATGCCGATTGCCATCGCTGCTTCGGTGAGGCTTTTCATGTCATTGTAGGGACCCCCCCTCGCCAAAGAGTCTTTTACTTCATCGGCCAGACCTAACTTAAAGAGCGCTATCATTTGAGGCGTATTGATTTCCCATCCCAGACGATGGGTTAACGACAAAAACTTTGCCTGGTACTCGCGCACCGTCATATTCCCTTGCCTCAAAAGCAAAAGTTCCTGCGCTTCCAATTCCTGTTCCGAACTGCTCGTATAAACAGCGTCCATCGCTTTAAAGAACTCCTTTACTCTCTGAAGCGCTGGGTCCTTGGCCATAATCAGTGGCCTCACCCAATCTCGAGCATGTGATTCAAAATGCGAAATTACAAATCCGACCTGCTCTTCCTCATTTTTAAATGAGTCTTTTTGTAGTTCCAGGGCATATAGCATGTCCGTTCTAAAACCTATGTACTGTTCTGGTTTGCCCTGAAACCTGCTGGTTAGCATGGTGATTCGCCTGCCCGCCTGCGCACTCCTGCCCTGCTCAGCGTGGATCCTTGCCTCCTCCAACCTGGCTTGACTAATTCGGTACAGTACCTCTAGCTCACGAGCTCTATCTTCCCAGGTAGGGGCACCTCCACCGCCGGCTCCTTGGGCAGCTAACGCTGCGGCTTCTTCCGCGCTGCTCATGCTGGTTGTGCTTTACTTCTGAGGAGGTGACGAAGACTAGAAGGATGCTGTGAGACGGATGGGTGTCTCCTCGGAAGTAAGCATCCACAAAACGCAGTCTGCTAAACTAATCACTTTATTTCATAACATTGATAATCCAGACCTTGCGATTATGCATCCGACCCCTCGGAGTCAGATCCTTCTAGTACGGATTTGCGGCTCCGCCCCCAGCATAGGAGCTTCGGAAAGCCTAGTCTCCGCCTCTCCTTTTTCCGCTTCCGCGCCCTTGACCTGGGCAGCCCTACGGCTCCCCCTTCCCTTTCGCTTTCACCTTCCCCGCTTGTGGTGTCTGATGCTCCGGTAGGCTCTCTAAGCCTCAACTCCTCCTCGGTCTCCATATTCTGATCCCTTCCCATTGGCTGTGCTAGCGCTCTGGTGGAGCTTTCCTCCCATTGCTGCACTACCTGCTCTGGCGTCAGCAGGGGCTGTGCCTGTTCCTGATCCCAGACCCTCAATAACTCTTCGGGCGTCAGCGGAGCCCTATCTAGGTCAGCTGTCTCCTCTGGCACCGCTTCGGAAACCGGCCAGCCCCTGACACCTTTGTTGGAAGAAAGACAAAGAGTGTGAACCTGTAGATCCTTCTTAAACTCTCAGAGGCTTTCAATGCCATCAACCATGCTATCTTTCTAGAATGGCGTTCTGAGTTTCGGGTAGGCGGTACTGCCTTGCAGTACCAATAACACCAATGTGAAACATTATTGGGAGGGATGGGGGAAGGTAGGAAAGAAGAAGGTATAGATGGCCCCTTTTATCGATATGAGCTCACCTGGACCCCAAGATCATTATCAGGAGGCCCATGTTTGTGTTCCACCCAGGGCCAGCGCACCTATTAGGTTCAGCACCGAGGGCCTTCTGGCAGTTCCCTCACTGCAAGAAGCGAAGTTACAGGGAACCAGGCAGAGGGCCTTCTTGGTAGTGGAGCCTGCCCTGTGGAACGCCCTCCCATCAGATGTCAAGGAATTAAACAACTATCTGGCTTTTAGAAGACATCTGAAGGCGGCCCTGTTTAGGAAAGTTTTAAATGACTGATGTTTTGATGTATTTTTAATCTTTTGTTGGAAGCCACCCAGAGTGGCTGGGGAAACCCAGCCAGATGGGCAGGGTATTAATAAATTATTATTATTATTATTACTACTACTACTACTACTACTACTACTACTACTATGAGGCAAGGTGAGGTGACCATCTTGAGTGGCAGGATTCACAGGATTCAATGTAGATCTTCATTCCCCACCTTGTTCATGATGTAGATGTTGACTCATCCCTTCTTTCCTGGTGGAGAGGGGGCCACCATTTTGTGGTTCGCCTCAGGTATCCAAATGTCCTGGGCTGGCCCTGGTTCCACCTCTAAGAGAAGTTCAAAGGATTCTAAAGGGAGAACAGGTTTTTGCAGTGGAACTCACACTCCCAGCTTCTGTGGAATGGTTTCTGAGGGATGTTTTGCAGGTGTCAACACTGACAACTTTTTGTTCCAAGGTACTTTATTCTTCCCTGTGCATTCGTGCACTAATAGTGTTGTTCCTTTTTTCTGTGTTCATCCAGGTATGGAATGTGTAATCGATCTTTAATCAATTATTGTGGATGAATATTTGTAATTGTTGCATTACTTTCAAATTATGTATTTGTGATAAATTGTATGATTGTGTATTTTTACTGTTGTAGGTTGTTTCAAGCTTGTTTTTGCAATGAGGCAATGAAATAATAACAATAATTCTGTGGCAATGAATGTTCTGGGAAATGTATGTTGTGAAAAACATCTTTCAGCAAGTTAGTACTGAGTGAATTTCTGTTTTATTCCTTTTTTCTTCTATTTACTATATTGAAGACTCAAGAGTCTGCACTGGAGAAAATTGACTTCTGCTCTTCTAAAGAGCCTGCCAGAGCTATTTATGTTTGTTTGGTGAGAGAGTCTACAATCCAAAGAGTCCATTTAGGGGTTCATTGTGTTCCTGGAGTGAGTTTTTCCTCTATTTCACACAGCAGTGCTGCTTTCAGAAGTCCAAATTTCAAAAATTGCTCCCAGTGTGATGCATGGAGTGGGGATTGGGGTGTGTATGTGCGTGTTTTGCGGGGTGCGGGCTGCTGTCTTGGAAAATAACCCATTGTATATGTGTGTATAAGTGGCCCTGATCCGGAGACAATTGGGCAGAGCAAGGCTGTTACAACTTGAGGCCTGTTTTTCCATTTACACTGCAATATGTTTTGAAGTTACTTCTCATCTATACATACCATTGTTTATGTAAAAGATGCACACGGCAATGCAAATTGCATCATCCCAGTCTAGCAAGGCCATGTGGCCTTGCTCTGAAGCATGTGCACCAACCCTCTTCAGTCATTGTTTCCCCCATCCGACTGTAATTGTCTGAGGGAAAGAGTAGGGTTGAACCTTTTGGAGCTGCTCAGCACCAGGTTCATCACCTTTCATGTGCTGAGAAGGGGAACAGGGGACCTTCACTATTTCTAGACTCTCTGTATGATTTAGAGTCTGGATCTTCCAGGCTAGTCTGCACTCGCCTATCTCATCATGTGAGGCTTGAATGCCTCAAGAGGGCTAGGAACTTGCCCAATTTTCATATACAGGAGTGTTGATTTGTGTACATTCTTCCCCTTACAGGGACATTTATCTCCCAGTGAGAAAAAACATCCAAGGCATTGGGGAAGTTCTTGAAGGTTGCAGTATCCAGTGCCTTTGCCCCTGAGCCACCAGCACCTATCCTTTAGCAAGCAGGTTCTGTGGTTCAAGGGTGCCCACCATACTAGATCCAGCTAGAATACAATCACCTGACCTGAGAGACTGAGTATTGCCAGCTGACCTCACAAAACAGTTGCGGCCCACCAGAGCTCATGAAATCCTCGCAAGATCCAGATGCGTTCCTTAGTCTGAGCGATTGATCTCACTGAGTGGTGGCACTCACTTCACCCTCACTTGTGTTTGATCCAGAACTTCACCTTCAGCCTCTCTTTAGTCACATCACCTGCCTCTTCTTCCACCAGAATTGGACACCTCATTCATGGCATGTGACAAAATGCCAAGCCAAGGTCTCCGTACATCTGAATCCTAATAAAGTTGTGGCCAATTTTAATCCCCATAACACGTTGTCCTGTGTCATTATTCCGCTCGGGGGCTGCCTGGGGTTTGGGGGACTCTGCCTGACCACGCAAAATGCCATGTGTGAAACCACCCAAAGGGCCAGTTTGTATATTGTCAAAACTGAGGCATCATGATATATGCCTCTGTGATTTCTTGCAGAGACACATGGGGCAAATTCCACTCTGTGTTGTTGTTAAAGATGCAGAAAATGGCAACCAGGGGCAGGATAGGCACTGGAGGTTTTCTCTACCAAAAGCGCAGTGTGGTTCATAATAAAATTGTTGTTTCATGCCTCTGTAGTCAAGGCATACAGCATATAATGTGTTTATTACTGTATTAATTCATCTTCTCCCTGTTTTCCAAATTGCCCCTAGGCTTCCCTACACTGGGTAGATTGGAATCAGCTTTTCAACCAGATGTCTTTTTAGCATTCGAAAAACCGAGTTAATAGTTTTTCTCAATGTAGGGCATTACCAAGATCACCCTGTCACTCACCTCCACAGATTTTCTTGCTGTAAACATATGCAGGATTATAAATGCTGAGCCAAACGCTTTTTATCACTTGATCGATGAAAATCTTTCATTTCAGCTCAGTATTACCTGGGGATTCTGTGGGGATAAGAAAGGGTTGCTTTCTGCTTTTGCATGCATACTTTTAAGGAACAGCTCCAATTCCTTAATGCCCCGTCAGGGATGCCAATCGGTAAAACCACAGGTGCCTTAAAAATAACAACAGAAGCAGTGGTTCAGAGAACCCTAAATGTCATCTAGTCTGGACGCTGATCTGCAAAGCAGCATCTATCTCCCCACAACACTGTATGAGTTGGAGCCATCATACACTAACTCACACCCCCTCACACTAATCCCTGTCAATTGTAGCTGACATTGCCTGCCTTGACACGTATTTACTTATTTACACATTTTCATACCATTTAATGCAATAAGAAAGCGGTTTGCATAAAAGCAATGAAAATGCAACATTCTATAAAAATTATTTCTAAAATGGCATGTAAGCAAAGCAACGATGTATATAGCAGATGAAACTGAGCAGTGTACAAAACAGAGAATTAAAAATTAATAGTCCAGGAAAGCTTGAAAAGCATATCAGTCTATAAGAGGCATTTAAGCATCATTACTGCTCCCACCTCACCAGTTACCTGAGGGAGGGCATCTAGAGAGTGTATGCTATCTCCAAGAAGGCCTGTTTCTGCTCTGTCCCTGTTGTGCTGGGACAGCAGGAAAACACACCAGGCGGAAGCAGGCCCCTTAAACACAACTGTTCTCTATTGCTACAAAACAAGACTGCAAAATGAAACTGAACTCTGGAACGCTGCAGTACGCAAACTACAGGAGCTCAAGAAGTACAGCGAAACACAGTGCCCCTGGGTGTGGGACGGCCAGTGTGGTCTCCTCAGGAAGATCTTCAAGATCACCATGCTCTGTGCTGAGAGGGTCATTCTGCTAGGTGTCCTGGTCCCAAGTTGTTTAGCACTTGAAATGCTTTTAAAGAACCTGAGTGTGCAGGGTTCTAAATTGTATGAGGACCCACCTCTGAGTAGATAAGGCTCTCTGATGCAGTGCTTTCAGCCGCAAACTTATAGGGGGTTATAAACTGGATGAAGATGATGAGCCACAGCAGATGGGGCTTGGCTGCACATTGCCACTTCGCCTCATGATCTCTTTACACATGAGTAAATATAATGCACAAACAGGGCTTCAGAGAATCTGCAAAATGGGAGTAGTTTATCTTGCAGACTAAGTTTATTGTGCCTTTGCAAGACTGGAAATCCTTGAACCATAATCTGCTGCAATACAGGTACCAGCAAATCTGGGATGTTTTAAATTTTTAAAAAAAGCTGACTAAGAAGATATGGAAGGGACCCAGGTGGTGCTGTGGGTTAAACCCCAGAGCCTAGGGCTTGCTGATCAGAAAGTCGGCAGTTCTAATCCCTGTGACGGGGTGAGCTCCCGTTGCTCGGTCCCAGCTCCTGCCCACCTAGCAGTTTGAAAGCACGTCAAAGTGCAAGTAGATAAATAGGAACCGCTCTGGGGGGAAGGTAAACGGCGTTTTCGTGCGCTGCTCTGGTTTGCCAGAAGCGGCTTTGTCATGCTGGCCACATGACCCGGAAGCTGTACGCCGGCTCTCGGCCAGTAAAGCGAGATGAGCGCCGCAACCCCAGAGTCGGACACGACTGGACCTAATGGTCAGGGGTCCCTTTACCTTTACCTTAAGAAGATATGGACATGGAGAAGTCGAAAGACAAAGGACACATTTTATACAAATTGGCAAAGTTTTATTGCATATAGAGCTGATAAGGAACATGATTGGCAGCTGCCACCTGCACGTGGATTTTTGTGGAGAGATGTAGTGGGATAAGGAGATGGAAGGTAAATGTAATGCCTTTCTCTTTTGTAAACATAATGATGAAAATGAATAGCAGGCTGATGTAACCATGAGAAAGTCAATATGCCTCTTTCCTTTTCTTCATTTTGTTGATCTGTTGCATATTTTCTAATAAAAAAGAAATATATAATGTAAAAAAAAAAAACATTCTAATGCTTCCATGAATTAATGTGAATGTTAAAATACAATTTTAACATAATATTAAGAAATTAAAGTTGGAGGCACAGGAGACAAGCATTAGCACTGAGTGTGTTCATTTGCTCCCGTGAGAGTTTTTGCTTTTAGTCATCTGTGTGAAATCCTTGCTTGTTATGGGAAATCACTTTCATTCAAATGCTGCACTATTTCTGACATTTCAGGAGGGTGAGTAAACAAGGTAAAATGGAGAGTGGAAGAACTAAATGAAAATGTTTGAAAATTGCGATTCGCTGTTAATACCCCGAGGCTCTGATTTATGCTGTTCTTTGTCAGAAACACATCTATTTCAATGTTTATGTCAACACTCTGTATAGATTACACCACTGATTGAAAAATGACAGTGCCAAAGGATAGATTCCGCCTCCTCCAGAAAGCAGTCACAAAATAGGATAAAAATTATGGCTCCACAGAACCAATGGCAAAACGCATGACACACTATGAGCTGCTCTGCCTGATGGTGTAAGTGTCCTGACCCCCTGCATGCTTATGAACCAAGCATAAGACTTGCTGTGCCAGCAAACAGGGAGTTTAGGGATGCAAGGTACTGACTTGCTGAGATACCATCTGCCACCATCCTGTTATATGGGAGACTGAGGGCTAATTCACACTTCCGTTCACCTGGGAAAACACATGCTTTGGTGCTGAAATGGAACAAACAGCAAGTGGGTTTTGATCAGATTACCCTTTGTTCCAATTTAGCATGAAACCATGGGCTTTTCCGGAGAAAGCTGTGGGGCAAATCGCTTGGGCCCATGGCTAGAAAGCACAAGACAAGAAGAAACCCTATTGAACTCACAGGACAAGCAGAAGTGTGGACAAACCCTCAGTGCAAGAAGTGGATGTGGAGCCAAGCTGACTCCAGGAATATCGGGGGGGGGGGTTTCCATTGTTCCTAGTAGCTTGGAATTCCCCCCTCCAAATTCTAAATCAACAATAACCGAGAAGTTAAAGTGGACATTTCCTTCCCTTCCCTGCTTTCAGGTGTGGTTAGATTTCGATTCTAGGAACTGAATAAGGGCTGTTGCAAACCATGACTTTTAAAGGACAACAACAATGAAGAACTCTCAGGTCTTTCAAAGAGATATTCCATGTCAGATGAAACTTCAAAATGTGGGAAATTTAAACTGATCCACCACAATTTTCAATGAAGAACCATGAACTTTAACCACTCTCCATTTTGATAGCTTCAAGCAGCAATGTGGAATCTGTGGCCCTCCAAGTATTGTTGGACTACTGCCAACATACCTGACCAATGGCCATGATAGCAGGTTCTGGTGGAATCCCACAGCTTCCCTACACCACAATTCATTCCAGAAAGTTGGCGAAGAACTCCACAAAGAAAAGATTCCAACTCAATGGACATACAGAAGGAGCTTTAACGGCACCCTTGCTCTCCTGTCCCTCTAATAACTGCAAGATATGCTAATAGATCATTTCATTCCAAAGCAGTCACTGCCTTTAAGTAATCTTGTAATCCAAAGAAAGTAAAAAGACCTCATTTTGCTCACACCATGTTAATTAGGGTCAGCAGGGTCAATGCCATTTACTGGGACAGTAGGGGAGTAGGGCTGAGCAGCTGTGAGGTCTGGGCTACGTGTATGGATTCGTGCTGGATTCGTTCCACTGGTGGGCTACGTGCTGGATTCGCCCACTGGTGTTTCCGTATAATCCTAACCTTGCCACCGCCCTGCCATATTCCTGTACTATCTTGGTAAGTGGCAGAGATGCAACACTGCCCCTCCTGCAGCTCCTGTCATTCAGAAGTAAATCCCACTGAGCGCAAGGGGACCAGTTACTCCCAGTGTTTAGGACTTCAGCCTAAGTGCTTCACTAATCCTCGTTTGGAAGGTTAGCCGGAACAGAGGAAGCAACACAGCGATACGCTGTGTGTCACTGACCCGCTGCCTCGTCGGCTCGCTTATACTGTTTCCATCTTTCATTTCTTCATCTGCTTTGGAAGCTGTGTGCGAGCGGGAAATGAGCCACTGTGCCACCTTCCTGTTTGAGGCTGGCTGCATAATAAGACGTGCTTTTAGATTACTGGCACCGATTTGTCTCCTGTGTGTCAGTATGTTGCTTATCATTATCATTAGCCCAATGCAAGGCTGGTAGGTCTTTTGATGTGGGAAGAGCAGCGATTAGTTCAAGGCTTCTAACAGACTGGGGGCGGAGTAACTTCTGTTAAGAATCATCTGCGGGCTCAATTTAATATGTATTTGTGCCATATGCTGCGCTGCGGAGGGGGAAGGAGGGAGAGGGAGATGCATTTGAACACACAAGGGGGGTATTTTTTGTGGGGAAGGCAAAGGGGTTTGCTTTTCCTTGAAAGCTGCTTTCTGTTTAATTTGTTTGCAGACATAAAGCCGTTCAGAAACCGATCGTCATCCTGTTGGACACGCACCTTGTTGGAAAATGGAGCCCCAATGTTGGCTTAACAGCCACCTGTTCCCATGCTTACTGTGGCATGCAGATTCCAGCACTGGGAGTGCACGAGGTTGAGGGTGTCATTCTGGTTTGCACACATATGTATGTTTGTACACCCACACATGCCCACACACATGTAATCCCCATGAATGGATTGGCTCCACACAATAAGGTGGAGTCCCTCTGTGGAGAGTTGGAAGGACAGAGCTGAAGCTTCTTTACTGGGGTACTGACAAATATTTCTGGGCTCTTACCTCAGTCAACCAGCTTTGTGGGGTCTGATGAGGATTCTTTGACCGTGAGGGAAGAGAAGGCATTTCTGGAGGAAGCAGGTCAGGAGGCAGCTGATAGGACAGGGGCGTGGGACAGTTGTCAGCTAGACGGCCACCTTCCCTTGTGAGCCACATTCTGGGGGCTGCTGGTCAGGATTGGCCCCCAAAGCCTGGGGTGTCCCACTCCTGTAGTAAGACTTTGATAAGAGTAGAAGCACGGAAATCAAGCAGGAGATTCTTGCAATAATGGAAAATGCTAAGGGATGAACTAACCTGTCCCTATGTCCTTCTCTTGTTGAAGTTGTGCCACAGGTGTACAAAGTTTTCCCAGTGCCCAAGGTTAGTTTTTGAGAAAATAGATGTGTGTGTGTGTGTGTGTGTGTGTTGCAGGCATATGGTATGGATTGCCAATTCCTATGGAAAGCAAAGCCTGGAGTTTGGGGTTGGAGCCATCCTGATGTCCATGGAGGGACCTGACCTTTCTCCCCTGCCTTCTTTCAGGACATCCTGGGACACCTGAGCCATTCTGAGGAGAACCACTTGAAGCAGTTGAGGTGAGTTATGTCTTTTTAAATGGATGGGGATTGTGGTGGTAGGGGAGGAACTCAGGGGAAGCTGTTCTAAGGAAAGGGCAGTTTGTGTGTTGAAAAGCAGGGGGGGGAGAATGGGGCAAGGGAGACTCGGAGGGGGCAGAGTCTAACACTCTCCCCTCCATCTCTCCAGCTTCATGAAGGATGAATTCTAGCTTTCAGGCAGACTCAGAAGAGGAGAATGAGGCAGACAATTACTAGCCTATTGCCCACTTCGTGCAGTTCCTGATAGACAGACCCCCCATTTTTGCCTCCATGGGCTTTCATATTCTCTCTTAGATACATGTGATTTGGGAATCAACTTGAACACCGTGAGATAGTAGAAGGATCTGGGGGTTAGGGCTCCCTCAGAACAATTTCCCTCCTTCCTATTAGGAAAGAAGGGGGATCCATTTTGCTGCCTTGCCACCAGGAAGGGGGGAAAGAGTAGGCTTGAAGGACCGCAAGATGTCTGCATAGCTCACAGCTCTGTCTCGCTTCCAAACTGTAGTTTCTTTCACACACAGTACAGGCCTTAAACTTGTGTGCCGGGAGTGGAAAGGCAGGGGGAAGAGAAGCCACCTTCCCCAAATGGCTCTCCCATTCCAGAGACAATTTCTGTACACTCCCATCAGTAGCTGCAAATGAGGGTATGTTCTGAGTCACTAACAATCAATTTGCCCACTCAAAGGCCAGCATGGCTTGGCTAGCATTGGGAATGGCAGCAGCGCTGAGAAATAACCCAGCTGTTACCAGGGTCATCGATGGTGCAAAGGTTTTGCCACACAGTTCAATGGCTCCAGATGAGTGAGGCCTGTGGGGCAGAGCTAGCAGGCTGCAATCTGGAACACAGTTCAGCTGAGGCAAACCCTCAGTGGCTGCCAAGGAGAAGGACTATCCCCACACAGAGAGATTACTCTTATTATAGGTATTAGTATTAGTCTGCATTTCATTTCAAGAAGAAATATGTTACGCACAGACATTATTTTCCCCCTCCCTCCCTCTCTCTATCCCCCCCTTCTCTCACACACCAAATACCTGAGTAATATTACCCCACTGTTGTTTTACCATCAACATGGCCTGCTGTTCTGTTGGGATAGTATGGAATATGGATAGGTGAATCTCTCAATTTTGGTTTCTCTTGGTTTCTCATTTTTCCAATCTTAAATTCAATTCACCACATTAGTTTTCCATTTCCATTTCTTTTTTCTTTTTAAAGGCTTCATGAAAGCCCATCATTTCAGTGCACCTGTCTCTTAACATAAACAAATTTTAATGCAATTTTGCCTAATAGGTACATTTTTGTAAGCACTTCCCCCTACTATAATGTTGTTGTTTTTTTGTTATTTTCACTAACCTATGCATTTACATGCACACATTCCCATAATGTATGGATTTTTGTTCATGTTTTTATTACTGGGGAGCTGCATCACAATATTTGGATCAGTGCAGATTTCAAAGAATAGCTGTGTTTTGGGCCCACAGGAAGTGCAGTCTAAGTAGATTTGCCTTAAAATGTGAGCCAAGGTGGATTTCTCTCCCACTCCCTAGCAGGGAAAGGATCGAGCTGGCCTTTCAGATGCAGCTCTCCTTTATAGCTACATACATACTGTGTCTGAAGAAAACTCCACCTATGAACCGCTGCAGCAAACAACTACAGAGGAGCTCAAAATGTCCAAAAAGCACATTGAGTGGAACACAATGCCCTCCTGGCATACGTAACAATGGTTTACTGTGAGGGGCTGCAGTGGTAAAGCACCTAGGGCAGGGTATAAATAATAAATTATTATTTTTATTGTTATATTCCTCCCCGGTTCAGGCACTGCCATCTCTAGGCAAGACCTGGGAATGCAACCCTGTAGAGCTGCTGTGAATCAACCAAATGAGCCAACCTGGTGCAAGGCAGTTTCCTGGTGTTTCAATAATTGGGATTGCTATTTGAGTTCAAATAAAAATACTTCATGTCATTTCTTTATTTTTAAAGGAAAATCAGCATCTGTTCTGTTCTCCAGCCCCGGAATACAATTGCCCTTAGAACTCCCTGGAACAGCTGGACAGTGATTCTTCCCCCCCAATCCTGCCCCCAGATATTTACAAATTTGCCAACTTGGTGATTTTCCTTTCTTCCTTTTTATGCAGTAGGAGATCTGCGCTGAAAGGCTTAACTTTTACGGAAAGAGAGAAGGTTGAATCCTGCCTTGGCCAGTGATTAAAGCAGCCTTTTTTTTATTCAACAGCTTACTGGGAAACATTCCCTAATCATAACGGCTGCACATATCTCTGATGATCAGAGTTTGTTTCTGCATGCATGATATTTACATAACTGTATGAGGCCATTAAATGCCTGCACCCAATTAAAGCCGGAACAATTCGCTGAATAATTCCTATGCTGACCAAGCTGCTCAGTTTTCAGGTTGCCAAACCGGTTCCATAGTCTCTGAGCCTTTTGCCACAGCAATAAAGCCCCCCCCCTCCCCGTCCCTCAGCTAGGGAGATTAATTGATAACTATTCTCACAGCTGAAAATAGCTTTGCCTGACTTTGAATTTCCCAGTTCCTCAATGCAGTGTAGCCCATTGCGAAAACTATTCAACACACCATAAGTCACAGAATGTGATACATTTTGCTTTTTTCCAGTTTATATTTTATATGAAAAAACTAGCCTTCTGTCGTCCAGAATGATATGCACTTAATTTCAGCTCAGAAAGTGGCTAGCTGCTTTTTGGAGTTCCATTCGTCCAAGTGCCCTTCTGCATCATCCAAGCAGTTAATGTGCCAAATGCAAAAGAATTTGGCCAAAAAGGGAGAAAACACCAAGGTCAAAGTCAGGATATCACTGAAATCAAGGATTTTTTTTTCAGTTATTCACAGAAAAGGAATGGAAAGTAATAAATGGGCTGGTGACCCAGCAGTTTTACACCCTGAAACACCTGGGTTGGTGTGGAATAAGGTTACGATGCCAAATGCACAAGTTATTGGAAGAATAAAGTAACGGAAATATGCTCTCTCGGAACCAGGAGATCAGGGTTCCTTCCCAAGCTAGACTCAAACACTTCCCTCTTTTGCTGTTTTCGTTTCATAAGAAATGTATGAGATCCAATCATAGAAGGGATGCATTACTAGACCTGTATTCATAAATTGAGAAGGTTGCTCGATTTATAGAGGCTCATAGCGTTTGGGCAATAAAGTCACAGAAAACTAAAGGCAGTCTTCTACAAATCTGTGTTTCATCAGCTCTCCAATATGTCACGGATATCGTGTCCTCCTCCCAGAGAGCACGCGTTGCGGTGAGATCATCAAGACTGATCTCACTGCTGTTGTGGGTGGGAGCGATTAGATAGCCACAACAACCTGATTGGTGGTCATTCGGTTGCTGGGGTAATTCTATAATTCCCTATATTTAGGGTTCATTATGACCTTGCTATGCCGTTGTGGGTTATCTCTTTTTGGGACAGGGGTCCGGTAGGAATTTTCCCATTTGGCTGATTGGCTGGTGCCACTTGGGTTTCGCCTGCCGCGTAGCAAATCGTCACAACTTTGTAAGGTTTGGCGGTTAGGCATTGGTTCAATGTGGAGAGGAGGGGAGGTTGTCACACCTGCCCCTCCAATGCACGAAAGGGTATTCCTTTAAAGGAATCTATGGGCTCACCTTGCTTTTGTTCGATCCCCTTTCAGGGGCTAGAGCCCCTGGGAGCATTTGGGGTGAGCTTGAGTCTGAGTCTGGTCCAATGCCCCCCCCCAAGATGTTTACCCTTATTGACCTCTGGCAGAGTCCAGTCGTCAGTGCTGCCCTGCCAAGGCCAGGTGCAGCTAGTCAGGAACCAATGCCTAAGCAAACCACTCACAATCTGTAATCAATAAAGTTGTGGCCAAAATTATGCCAATAACCTTAAACGAAATTCTGTGTCAATTGTGTCTTTATTTATTGGGGGAGGTACTGGGATCTTTACACGCAACTCATGGGCTCCTTTCTATATATAGGCCTAGTTTAAAGAGTCACATATCAAGACTCATTGCCTCTGCTTAGTGCAGCAAAATAGGCTGATAATGGCCTGGTGTGTTTGATAATAGTAAGCCATAAGCAAAGCATAAGACAATTACTTTGGGGGTCAGATTACCATTGACTACAGGGAAAAGTGCCTATTGCAATGGGCTTGAGAAACAGTGGTTGCCAGGGTGACCAGGTGGGAGGGATGCTAGAAGCGGAAGGGGTGGAATTGTTTTTGGCAAGTGCTGCTGGGAAGGAGAAGGAGGCAGTGGCTCCAGCAGAAGCCATGCTGGCTGACTGGAGCAAACTGTTACAGAGAGACCCTGGGATGGGGTTTAGGATGCCTCTGAATCCAGTGCTGGGAAGGACAAGCCCCACTTGATATGTAAATGCTGTTTCTCTCCATAAAATTCAGGTGTAAATGTATGTGAATAAACCATATTTCATAAAGTCAGTAGACTCTGCCGTTCCTCATTCCAAAGGAACACAAAACCTGGTTAAGTGCCAACACACACACACAAACTTGGAATCTTGCTACCGCTCAGCAGAGATTGGGATGGCCTGCAACAATATGTCTGCATCGTAAGTCTGCTGTAATATGCAAATTGGCAGCTCATCTAGAATCATAATGTAGCCACACAGATTAAAAATGCCCTCGGCTGCAGGTGGGCAGCATCAGAATTAATTTTTGCTGGAAACGTAAGCCAAAGAAAAGGGAGAGTGGAGGTGTCAGGGATTGAGTTGACATCAGGTGACTGGAACCATGTCAAAGCCGCTAAAAGTGAAACAAGAAGAAACCTTGCTTCTTTGTGGATGCTGGTCATCCACGGAGCTGAACATATCACAAAACAAATCACCCTAATACAAAGCGCAGAAAATCAGCTAGTAAACAAGACAACTCTAATTATTTAACAGCAGACTCTGGAATAATTAAGCGCTGGTAACCCAAGTAGCTAAAAGCCAATTATGTAACCACAGGATCCAAAATATTACAGCCGTGTTATCTAAATGAGTAACTAGCAGCTATTTATTTTAAAGTTCATCCCCAGGCACCTCTCTTAAATTCCATATGCCCAGATCTTTATCGTTTATTGTTTATAGCAGGGGTGGGAAACTGGGTCCAGCTAGAAGACTAGATCCAGAATCTCCCTTTATGGGGCCATTTTGACAGGTTTTATGAGAGCCAAAAAATAAAATTAAAAAATATGCCCAATATTTGATTGTTTATTGTTTAGATGTGAACGTTCAGGAAGCTGTGTTCAGGAGTGGAAGAATGTTGGGAGGGGGTGTCCCTGCTGCTTTTCAGCTTAAGATGACACCCTTCTTAAGGATACATTTCATTTCATATGCATCTAATTCCACATTTTTGCATATCTAGGGACTGAAGAAACCAAGGCTAAGCACCACAGATGGACACATTTTCACAACTAAAATAATAATGTTATTGTCTGGATTATTGTAACAGATGGTTTTATGAATAAAAGTGTTTGTTATTATTCTGCATTCATGCCATTCAAACATGGAATCTGATATGGGCACAGAATTCAACATCCAGGACATTTCTGGTGTTGATCCTGTATAGATCAGCTCCCCAGCAAGTGGCAAGTCAGAATTTTGCTGGCTGTAGACCCCAAAGAGACATTTAGCCATGACTCAGTGCAGCAATTGGTAGACTTCAGATAGATACGGACATCATTCTTGCTTTCACAGGCTGTGAAGCGATATGGGTGGAAGAGTTTTTAATAATATATTTTAATATATTGAAATATTCATGATTACAACTAGAAACAAATATTTAAAAATAAGACGTGAAGGAATTACCGGTAACCCTTTTGTATTTTTATTTGACCAGGAGAGTCAAAGTTCAGCCCAGGAAACAGAAACTTCAGGATCCAGAAACTTTAAAAGCTCAGGTGGGTGGGGGAGAGAAACCAAATAAATTGTGGGAAACCTGTATACTGGCTTTCTGATTGGCCAAGAGGTGTTAGAACAATCTCCTCTCTCCTCTCTATCACGTGCTGTTCTGGGGATTCTCCTGACCCCCCTCCCAACCGCTTTGGGCGAAGCATGGGGGCACAGGAGAAGAAGCCCCATTGAGCTTGTAGGACTTATTGCCCCAGTTCCTACTAGCACAACTGTTTAGTTGAATCCAGCCAGTGCTTTTTTCAGGGGGTACTCAAGGTTATGTAGGACCAGCACCTCTTTTTGTTGTTGTTGACAAAAAGTGTGGCACTTACTGTAACAACTTCATGGTGAGTACCGGCACCTATTTTTCTAGGGGAAAAAACACTGAATCCGGCCCATAACTTCAGGGGTACTGATTGTTGTAAGGACATCACTGGCTACAACTCCCGAGTTCCCTGGGAACAGGGGTTGCTTGTACATCTGCTCTGCCATTGTAGCTCTGGGATATTGATCGTAGGCCGGTATTGCAGTGGAGTGTTCAGCAGCAACAGAGATAGTGAGACTGAAAGAAAAGTTGTTAAGCACATCCTACATTAGATTTGTGATGGTGGCATTGCAGTCAGGAGCTTATTTGAGAATATCAGTGCGGTGTGTGGGATTAGCTGCCTTCAGCTTCAGCACCCACTGAGCTTCCGAGCTTGATGGACTTACATTCTAATCCTGTTTTAATATATTTCCTATTTCCTCATTTCTGATGATCTCCAAGCCCCTCGAAATTCTACCCTCGGTGCAATTGCAAGCCTGCTAATAAACAGCGTGCCATTATTTTGAGGTACTCCGCATCGTTATATTGCTTCTGTGGCACTGATCATTTCAACTTCCTAAGATGGCCGCTGTTCCATTTGAATGCCACTCTTATGCTTCAGCGTCAGCATGTATTATACTTGTCATGGAAGGATAACAGGAAGGAAAATATAGGCCCAATTCTCCAGAGATGCAAATGAGAACTAGGCTGCAGCTTGTAGCTTGCCGTTCCATTCTTCTTAAAACAAATATCAGTATATTCTACTTTTAATGATATCACTGAACATACCTCTGTTGTGTCCTTGTGCAGGGTGTCAGTACACATGTTTTGCCCTGAGTTGCATGGGAGTCTTTGATGGGATCATTCCCCTGGTTTTTATCCATAATACATCAAGTACCTTTAGGAGGGACAGCAGAAAGTGCTGCTCTCCTGCAACAAGCAACCAAGTTTACTGCCAGGGAAAGGATGATGTATGGAGCTAGCCAGAGACTTCAAGATTACTTATTTAATTCTCTACTCTTTGGCAGTCTTGCTGGACAACTCATTTAGCTGCTCCTCGCCTCGGATTCCTAGATGCAATACAGAGATAATAGCACGCCTCCAAAGACCAGCAGTACTTTGATGGCTGGTGCCTATGGATTCTCTTCAGTATAAGGCATGGCAGGAGGGAGCCTTCATATGATTTTGCGTGTTCAGACCCAGCGACCTCCCCCCTAAATAAATACACATTTGACTCAAATTTTTGTTTTGGTTTTTGGCAGAATTTAGGCCACAACTTTATTGATTACAGAAAAGTGAATGGTTGCATAGGCTCTGGTTCGACTAGCTCCCTACACCGTTGTAGGTAGCACTGACCCAGAGCTCTATCATAGGTCAGCCAAGGGTGAACACCTGAGATAGATGAAAAGCCCATGAACAGACTCTGTTCACCCCCCAGATGCTCCCCTGGACGCAGGCATGGGCACAACCCCCTCTCGGGGGTTGACCAAACCAAGTTGAGTCCCTGGATTCCTTTAACGGAATACCCTTCACATAGGGATGGCGAGACCATTCTCCCACTGCAGGCGAAACCCAAATGGCAAAAGCCAATCAGCCAAGTGATGAAAATTCCTGCCGTGCCCCTGTCCCAACAACAGATGACACATGATGGCATAGCAAGGTCAATTGCAAAATACCCTAAATATAGGGAGAGGTGGGAGGGTATTCTGATGCACGAGCCGAAAGAGTCTGACTCTGGGTCACGTGCATAGGTATATATAGGTCCCTCAATCATTTAGACTGCACCCCATTGGCCAGATTCAACCCAGCAAGGAGGGACCTACCAACCGGGTGTTGTGGCTAACCAATAGACCCACCCACAACCAGGAGGTCAGTCTCCAGGTCTCACCGCAACACTTGCCCTCTTTTAGGGAGGACACAATTTATTTCGAACATAATTTATTTTGGCTGATGTTGCAGGTGCTACTGCACAGTGTTAATAACCCACATAAGCTGATTTTTTCCGGTGGGTGGAGTGGGCATGTTTGGTTTCCCCATTTTTATTTTTTTTGGCCCATAGCTAGAGAAACAGAGTGGTGATATGTGCAAAGGAGGGGGGGCATTCTCTTTTTGGGAGCAAGGAGTCTCTTGTATTTCCCAGATAACTCTTCCCACAAAAGATAGAGAAGCCCTCTATTTAGTTTTTCCACACTTCCTCTTGTCCTGATGCTTGCTCCCAGGAAAAAACGCTCTTTAGTGCTCAATTGGAGCAAACAGCAATTGGGTTTTCTGTGGATTGCCATTTCTTCCAATTTAGAGCGAAAGAGTGGGTTTTCCCTGGGAAAGGAGCAAGGCAAACTGCTGAGAGGTTCAGTGAGATATCCCATTCAACAACCTAGCTGCGTTCTGCACCTACTGCAGCTTCTGTATTAAGCCCACAAGAAGCAGCTAGATGCTCACCACGTGCAGGTGTAATGTTTGAATAGGCTTAAATACAAAACCCCTGATGCACACCAGTGTACAGCTGATCTCTGCATTGTTAAATGGAAGTAAATGTTTTTCAGGACATGGTGGTCTGAGGTTTACACATGTATGTCATATTCAAATGTTATACCATGCCATGAACATCCTTTGGGTCGGGAGAGATTTTGCCTTTTCCCCTTTACAACACTTTGTGGAGCCTGCCAGTGTCTAAAAATAGAGCATGATAACAATGCTACAGTATGAAGGTGAACTCTTCTGGGAATGAGATGTGGCTGAATAGCTGCAGTTTATGTCCCTGTCTCAAATGTACCTGAAGGGAATTCCACATCAGAGCTCAGAAGGGAAACAACCTGTGAACTAAATGGAAGGCAAGGCTTGCCTAGGCTGTTGTGCACCAGTCTCTCTCTCTTTAGCGATCACTCATAGCCAAGTAAGATTGTCTTCCAGGAATATGGTCTTAGCGGTGTATCCGTGACTGTCAACTGAGAGCAGAAGGCCATGAAGGGCAGAACTGATGGTAAATGGCTCAGCCTCTCTAACTGACAAAGGTTTAATGTTGCTGCCATAAATGCATGCAAAACCACGGGAAATTTATTCATATGGTTACCATGCTCTACCTGCCAGAGATGTCTACCTGTCAGCAGGTAGACCCTGAGTAACATACATGGAAACTATCATGCAGGATGACACCATCTCACTCATCTAACCAGCAGCCTCTAAGTTGGGGCTTGGCTTGAGCCATTAGAACAGAATCTCAACACCCGGTATAAGTCAAAATATTTCACATCTGGCTACCAGCTGCATACAACCTTCATGCAGATGAATTTTTTTGCAAATTCTTTGGGAAACATTGTTTTTTACACAGCCCAGAAGTAGCACATGATGAACTTTCCAAACTGGCCTAGTGTGTAATTGGAAAAGGTTCAGAAAAGAGGAACCCAAATGTTCAAGGAGGTGGTGTGACTCCCCTATGAGGAGTCCTTATGAGGGACTTTTTTAAAATCCAGAACTCACTGGAACTCAGTTCCGGCCCCTCTGAGGTGAGCGCCATCGCCATTATAGGAGAACAAGGGAGGCGTTCATGGTGAGTTCCGGCACTTCTTTTTATAGAAAAATAACACTGGTTGCAACGTTTTGTACTTCCTAGTTTAGAGAAGGTGACATGATAGAAGTTTATAAAATTAAGGCATGACATGGAGATAGTGGATTGTCAAAATGTTTTTCTTCATCTCTCATAACATAAGAACTTGTAGACATCCCATGAAGCTGAACATCAGAAGATTTAGGACGGATAAAAGAAAGTCCTTCTTCATGCAGCACATAGTCACATTACGGAACTGGCTCCCTCAGGAGGCAGAGATGGCCACCAAACTGAATGACTTTCAAAGAGCATTAGACAAATTCATGCGGGGGGGGGGTTATCAATGGCTACTAGCAATGATAGTTATGCTTGGCCTCCACACTTTGGGGCAGCTAGGTTTCTGAATACAGTCATACCTCGGGTTACGAACGCTGCGGGTTGCGGACTGTGCCGAACCTGGAAGTACCGGAACGGGTTACTTCCAGGTTTCGGCGTTTGCGCATGCACAGAAGCACAAAACGGCGTCACGCGCATGCGCAGAAGTGCAGAATCACGTCACGCACGTGCACAGACGCAGTGCTTCAGGCTGCGAATGCTGCGGGTTGCGAACGTGCCTCCTGCACGGATCACATTTGCAACCTGAGATATGACTGTACCAGTTGCTGGAAACCACAGGAGGTGAAAGTGCTCTTCTGCTCAAATCCTGCTTGCTGGTTTCCCACAGACATCTGTTTGTCCACTGTGAGAACAGGATGCTGGACTAGATGGGTCATTGGCCTGATCCAGCAAACTGTTATTATATTCTTAATTCCACAAGAAGTGTTTAGAGCCTAAACACTGCTGAGCAGGACAGTGGGCCCCAGTCCGGCCACTCACCATCTGGCCTAGGGTGGGGCCTGACAGGCCTATAAGAACTGCTGCGGCTGCCACCACCCGGGAGGACTCCCCTGCTCAGTGCCTGAGGGCCCCAGTCCGGCCACTCACCACCTGGCCTAGGGTGGGGCCTGATGGGCTCTATAAAGGACCGCTGCCGCTGCCGCTTGGCTGAGAGGGCTCAGTTTTGTTTTTGTTTTTTGTTTAAATTTCTGTTATTTTTTATAACAGTTCTAAGTTATAAGAGTTCTAAGATGGTGGCGCGCATAGACGCAGAGGCTGCTCAGTGCTCTCCCTTATTTTTAAGTGTTTCGTATGGCTTTTACTGCTGTTACTCGTGTTGAGGGAAACCATTTTTTAATGGTTGGGGAAACCATTGGTTGGGGAAACCATTTTTGGTTGGGGAAACCATTGTTTAAATGAAAAATGAATTTTATTATTATTATTATTATTATTATTATTATTATTATTGTTGTTGTTGTTGTTGTTGTTGTTCAGTCGTTCAGTCGTGTCCGACTCTTCGTGACCCCATGGACCAGAGCACGCCAGGCACGCCTATCCTTCACTGCCTCTCGCAGTTTGGCCAAACTCATGTTAGTAGCTTCGAGAACACTGTCCAACCATCTCATCTTCTGTCGTCCCCTTCTCCTTGTGCCCTCAATCTTTCCCAACATCAGGGTCTTTTCTAGGGAGTCTTCTCTTCTCATGAGGTGGCCATTATTATTATTATTATTATTATTATTATTATTATTATTATTATTAAAATCCAATTTCATTGTACTTGTACAATGACAATAAAGATATAAAGATAAAAAGATAAAGAAAATGCATTTACCTCCCCGGTTTGGACCTGCTCCCTGCCTTGCGGGTCTTTCCCCACCTGCCGTGGGAGGGCAGAGCCCTGACTGGCTGCAACTGCAAAAGCTGGACAGATTCTCAGGTATTGCAGTATTGCTTGGAGTTTTGTTTGGGGGGAGAGGGGTGTTGCTGTTATTGGTATTAATTTTCAGAACTTTATTTTGTACCTTTGTTATGATAAGTGTGGAAATTGATCAGTTTGGTTGTGTACTTTTATGACTACTTTAGTTACGTTTGAATTATGTGCTGCTGTTTTTTATGTTGTAAGCCAACTTGAGCATGGTTTCCCCTGAAAAACATGCTGTTTGCTGCTGAATCAGAACAAGCGACAGTCTGCAAGAAACTTGATCTCCATTTGGTCTGATTCAGACGTAAACTGTTGGATTTCCTGGGGGAAGCAGTGGAAGCAAACAGAGGTATGGATGAGTCCTAAGTGCTTATATCAGAGGCATCAAATTTTATTTTGTACTATGAAGGTCCATATTTTTCCGGTTGCTCCAGCCCTGCAAATTAGTACAGCTCCAAAGCTTTAACCAATCTTACGCTAGCCTGATTATTGCATGCTTTGCCAATGTATAAATCCTTTTTGTGCTCAGTTGCAGAGGGGATTGTTTCCTCGGAGGATTTATCTTAGGCCTGTAGCCACTGCAGGGCGGGAGACGCTGTGGAAAGCAAAGTGATGTACATTGATTTAATTTTTAATTTTTTTAATATTTTAATTTTATGGTAAAATAGTAAGTATTTTTCCTAATTGCCCAATAGAAACAAAAACAAAACCTGCTCCCAATTTCCAGTCTTGTTGTGCCCTGGCATCAAAACAAATGAAATAAGCAACACGATTGTTAAATGTTATAGAATAATTTTTATTTTATTAATAATTGTGTAAATGTATTAAAATTATTGTTGTTTTTATAACCCTGTTTTTTTAAAAAATAAAATAGCATTAAGCATAGTGTCCTGCCTATATTTAAGAAATGCACAAGAAGCCAAACAGTGTGACTTGTACCATAACAACATCAGGATCTGCTCTTTTGATACTTTCTTGCACTGTGGTCTAAACCACTGAGCCTCTTGGGCTTGCTGATCAGAAGGTCGGCGGTTCAAATCCCCGTGACGGGGTGAGCTCCCGTTGCTCTGTCCCAGCTCCTGCCAACCTAGCAGTTCGAAAGCATGCCAGTGCAAGTAGGCAGGAAGGTAAATGGCATTTCCATGTGCTCTGGTTTTCGTCACAGTGTCCCGTTGTGCCAGAAGTGGTTTGGTGGTTTGGTCATGATGGCCACATGACCCGGAAAGCTGTCTGTGGACAAACGCCGGCTCTCTCGACCTGAAAGCGAGATGAGCACCGCAACCCCATAGTCGCCTTTGACTGGACTTAACCGTCCAGGGGTCTTTACCTGTTTTCTTTTTCTTTTTACTTTCTTCTCAGCACGCTGAGTTTGTGTGTGTGCACAGCACAAGCTGCAAATCTCATTTCTCATGCAATGATGCTGTCACCTTCACTTGATATTACTGTATCTTTGTAGTTGCAGAACATTTGCTTTCATGTTTTTGGCTGCTGAATTAGATTCTTCACCCAGAAATGGAAAAGTTCTTCTATATATTTTTTGTCTACTGAAATTCCTTCATTTATCTATCCATTGTATTACATCAGATCATGTCAAATCACTATATCAAATCATTACGTCAGATCAAATGAGCCACAGTCAGGTGCATGCCAGACTACATGCGTGAAAAGGGCCAATTACATACAGGTTTAGCATTTTGATTACTTTAATTTTCACCAAACAGCCTATGTGGTAAGCCAAATTTTAAACTTCATATCAGGATATAACATGGAAAAAAAATCCATATGAATACAATTTTCACCTGCAATATGCAACTTGAGGCTAGAAAGGAAATGTTCTTGCCCTACATTTCTCCACTGTGTCAAATACTGCACCTGAGGGAATCCCACACAGTGGAACGGATGTCTTTGTTTAATAATCTGTGCAGTCCCTCTATGCAGAGTAGTCTCATGGAGAAAAGTCCACCTCCTTCTGCATAATAGACCTTGAACAGAGAAATTGGTACCAGTACATTTTCCTTAATATTATAGCCAACTCTTCAGTAATAGAGTTAGAACTAGCCTCCTTCTTGATTGGTTTTGGGGAAATCCTGCTTGAGAACACTTCCAATCTTAATGTGTTAATAAAAGGTAAAGGTAAAGGGACCCCTGACCATTAGGTCCAGTCACAGATGACTCTGGGGTTGCGGCGCTCATCTATTGGCCGAGGGAGCCGGCATACAGCTTCCAGGTCATGTGGCCAGCATGACTAAGCCGCTTCTGGCGAACCAGAGCAGTGCATGGAAACGCTGTTTACCTTCCCGCCGGAGCGGTACCTATTGATCTACTTGCACTTTGATGTGCTTTCGAACTGCTAGGTTGGCTGGGACAGAACAACAGGAGCTCACCCCGTCATGGGGATTCGAACCGCCGACCTTCTGATCGGCAAGCCCAAGAGGCTCCATGGTTTAGACCACAGCGCCACCCGTGTCTGTTAATACACATTGCCAATTTCCCCCCAGGAAAGCCCTGGGTTTAGTGCTGAATCAGAACAAACAGCAGTTGGGATTTCCACAGATTCCTGTTTGTTCCAATTTTTGTGAGGATAAAATGGGGAGGGGACAACCATATGTACCACCTCAAGCTTCTTGGAGGAAAAGCTAGTACTGTATATAAATGTAATAAATACCTTTATCAGAAGTGGAAAATATCACCTGGGCATCACGTTAAGTTCCTAGTGTTTATTTTTATGTGTAGCTATACAAATCTCCAGGTAGGAAAAGTGGGTGTTTTGTAAACAACAGCTTGGTGGCATTAATGTAAGATGAGGGTCTTAGAAAGATTGTGCTTCTTGAAATAAATAAATGCTTGGAAATGGGAAATGTGGCCAGATGCATATTTTACAATGTCATATTTCATTTGAAGCTGAAACAAACAGTATTTTTCAGCTTTATAATGCCAATATTGTCATAGTATTAATATACCCTTTTTTGTAAATGTTTCTATCTTCTTTTATTAAATTGCTTTCTTTTTAAGTGGCTTGATTTATCTCTTGATATAAAGGGAAATGGCCTCATATGAAATTATCCCTCAATTAAAACCAGACTTATACTGATCTTGTGCAGTTTATTGGGCCAGTTCATTCAATACATGCTGATGAAACCTTGACAAAAATCACATGGAGCCAAAGACTTTCAACCCGTGTGAGTCAGCCAAATTCTCCAAGGCCAGGTTGCATATTTACATTTCACATTTCACTGGATTTAATTATGCATCCACAATAGTTCTTTACTGTGATGAATAATAGCTGTGAAACACATTAACTATTTGTTCATAGTGTATTAATTAAAATAAATAATATGCTAACTAGGCTTACTTAATGGTGACTTTGCATTAGCCATTTTTCTTTGGCGTCTTTATTTTCTAAGATTTGTAGTACCTGACCTATTTGCTGTATTTTACTTTTAATAACATAAGAAAAATTTAAATCTAACTATATCCTGTGGGGAAAGATATTGAATGTAGTTCTAATGCTAAAATTAATTCATGGTCAAACAGAAAAGAAAAATAATCACCATGTCCCAAAATTATTATTCATGTTTCTACATTTATTTATTTATTTATTTATCTATCTATCTATCTATCTATCTATCTATCTATCTATCTATCTATCTGAATTATTTATATCTTGCTTTTCATTTAAAAAAAAAAGACTTAAATAAAAAAAACAATATAAGCACCCTTTAACATTTCAAGATAAAATATTTCAGCATTAAATCAGCACACACATAGAGGGAGAGGGAGAGCAAACAAAGGAAAACCCCATTTAATTTTAAATAAAATAAATCAATTAATAATTTCCTTCTGGAACAAAATGTTTTCAACGCTAATCCAAAACCGAGAAGGGGTAGCGTTTCTTGCAACCTACCAATCAAATATTTGCCAGTGACAGATCACAAAGGAGGGGCCTGTGAGACTGATCCTAATGCTCAGGGTGGGTTCATGTGAGTAAAACTTGTCTTTAAGATAAATTTGACCTGGGCCATTCAGTTGTGCTTACCTCAATAGATGTCCCTGGCCTCTGTTGTACTGAACAAGCACAATATTAAAGGGCATTATCTTCACAAATAGATTGTGTAGAGCTAGGACAACCATTCTTCAGGCTGAACTGCCTGGGACAAAATTCTTGGGCAGGTTCTGTTCCCCATCTATTTGCTATACCCTTGCCACTCTTGACTTATAACATCTTGCTCTGGGAGGATGGCCAGTTGCATCCAGGAGGTGATAAATGCTTCTAAGAGAAGAGACATCCCTGCCACTTTGAGGGACATGGTCCTTAAACCATTCCTAAATAAAGCATCTTCGGAATTGGACCATTGATCCAACCATTCCCACAAATATCTTATTTTCATAGAGTCACTTTTGAAGAATACAGAGTATGCAAGTTCATTTCAATCCTGCTTCCAGTCTCAGTTTTATAATGAATCTGCCTCGATCTCCCTGGAAGATCATTTAAATGAGACAAATGCAAAATGAGTGTGTCCATGTTCATTCAGATCTTAATGCCATAGAATAGGGTTAAACAACATGGTGCCCTCCATGTGTTACTGGACTAGAACTCCCACCATCTCTAACTATTGGCCCTGCTAGCTGGGCTGAGGAGAAATGTAGTCCAACAAATATCTGGAGGGTACAACATTGGCTTCCTTGGCCAATGAACATGAAAATTGTTGCCACTATGTTCTGCTCGCTCCCTTCTTACATGACAGATTGGTTCCTAGGGGTAGTACAGGAGGACATTTATTGTGTCCCATGGCATTTGTGCTTTTGGATACCACAATACTATTTCATCTCCTACTGCAGTGGCCCCGGGAAAGCTACATTTCCCAAGAGCCAGTGAAGCCTGTTGTGAGCATGCTGGCTAAATCACTGCTGCTACAGCTTGGAAGGTTTGTTTAAAGGGAAGGCGTGATGGAGTTCTGAGTGTTGGGTGAGTGACTATGATGGGCCTGGGAGGAATTCTTCTCCGGGTCAGATTTTACTCCAAGCCAGAGAATAATTTATTGGATCCTAATACTTGCTCATCTTTGAAGTGAGCATTCCAAGCCCTCAAAAACCCATCTTCATGCTGCAAAGGATAGCCCTTTAGCCAGGATTACTAGCTGGGGAGTTGGTAAAATCTGTAATTCTGGAGCGGCAATAAAGTAGGCAGGAAAGAGAGTGTCTGTCTGGGTAGTAATGTAAGAGCTGCAGCAAGTTTTCGGAAGTTGGGTCAAGCAGTGCCATCTCTACAGTTGTTGTACGAGGAACTAATAATGTAGAATCACTCCAAGAGCCATGCTGTGGAAGCAAAATGTTATTTTTGAAGTGGCCCTTGTTCAAACAAAGTATGAGCCATAGCTGTAGGTAATGTTTTTTTATATCATATCCCGCCCTTTATTAACTAAATGTGCTTTGTAAAAATGAGATCATTAGTTTTTAAAAAAATAATCATGGAAGACACGGCATAATGTGAACTAAGAGTGTTTTATGTAGTAGTTTATTGTGGCTTACCTTATTCCCTGTTGAATCAGAATTGCGCCGGGAAATGCAGCACTTGCTCTGAATGTGAAGTTGTCCTCTGGAGGTCTTAAACTGTGTTAAGCAATGCAGTTTAAATTCACGCCTTCTAATTTATCCGAATGCATATATTTCCTCATGCAGGCAAGGCTTTTGTCTCTCAATTTTTAATGAGAGACTATATGGGCTCCCACTGGTTTATGTTTTGTCAACTTAGCTGCTTCTGTAGGCATAATGGCTTTGTAAAATTTCTGTGACTCCTGGAGGGAATCTAAAAGTCTCTCTGAAAGCCCATGCATCTGGTTATTCATGTCCCCATTACATTGCCATGTTGATGAAAGGGAGAGGATGTGCACTGAATGTACATCGAGGAGCTGCTTTGCATATGGTTGCGCTGCATTGCTTACCACTTGCCCCCGAGAGTTGACAGTGCAATTTCAGGGTCATTGCTCACCTTAGAGGCTGCATGGTTTGCCTTGTAGCATGTGAGCATATAGTGAGTCTTCCTAGACTTCTACATCTGTGCCAAAGAACAGAACTCAGGAGTTAAACATAAATCTGACGTGTGCAATTAATGTTGATTAAAGAAAAACAAAACCCTAGATTGGTAAGGCTGTCATCTGATAGAGAAATCATTTCCAGACCCCCCTCCTTTTTTTACAATTCCAAACAATGGAATGGAGTTAAATCCATCCCATCTGACAACACTGAGTGAAGCAAGTATTGAATTAATTTTACTCATAAACTAGAGGACAGTTAGAATGAAACAAAAATGACAGCCAGGCACAAAGGGCCTCAAATAAGCACAAATAGAAAAGCCAGTCAAGGCCAGTTAGGCACTAAGAAGTGGCCCCAAATTTATCAAGATTTAAGGGCTGCCACGTGGAATTGTAGATGTTACCTTAGCTTTCTGCATAAGCCCAGCAACCCTGATTCAGAATTGTTGTTGCTGTTGTTTATTAATCACCTTCCACATGTGCCCCAAGGCTAGGTACATTATGTAACAAAAAGAGCTTAAAAAACAACTTTAAAGGTTTTCCATGTGCAAATCTGGTGAAATCTGAGCTATGAGATCTAGTAAGAGATACAGTTAAGTCAAATCACCCCGTCAGCAGGCTTTCTAGAGATGAAAACAATAATAGATTATGAATTTTAAAACAATACGAAGAGGACAAAGTTGGAAGAAAAAAATGCCATGATTGTTACGCAAGGGGCTGTTATGTGCTTGTTTCCCAAGGCTGAAAATCCCAATCTGGAAATTAGATCGTCTTCATCATCTGGAGTGTGGAGGATTTAATCAAGCTCTCTGCTACCACTTCCACAAACAAGTGGATTTCAATGGGATTTCTAGTCTTGAGAAAACACATCTGCAGTACCTTTACATCTCTCCCCCACCCCCCATGGAGCTAGGGATTATTTTAAATATGTTTTGATTTTATCTTTAAATTGCATTGTTTTAAGATTTTGATGTTTGCATCCCTGGGCTGCTTTGAGAGGAAGAGGAGGATATATAAATTTAATAAATAAATGATCCCTTTAAAAAAAAAAACACACCAAACCAATATATACTCAATTTAATGAATCAACCATAATCAACCAGTTTAACAAATTCCACTAGCACAAAAAGCATGAAGAGCACGTGTTGCGGTGGGGGCCAGCAAGTCACCCCTCTGGTGCTGGGCAGGATCGTATGGATGGCCACTGTTGTGATTGGACCCTGGGTGTTGTTGGGGAGAATTGTATGTTGCAATTTATTGATGGACAGCCCAGTGGATATATATTGGTGGGCTTGCAACGTGATCCCCCTCTTGGCTGCGTGCTTCTGATCACCCGCCCTCCCTCCCTCCCTATATTTTAGGCCTCTGTGTTGACATTGCTATGCCTGTCATGGGGTCGTCTGCCTTTGTGGCAGGGGCCTGGTAGGAATTTTTCCATTTGGCTGATTGGCTGGTGCCATCTGGTTTTCGCCTACTGCGTAGCAATTAGTCACAACTTGTAAGGTTGGCGGTTAGGCATTGGTTATTATGTTGGTTGGAGGAGGGGTTATGATTGACTGCGTCTGCCCCTCCAATTGTTGCTGGTGTTAGGGGAATTCCATTAAAGGAATCCAGGGGTTCGATGCTTTTTTGTCCGAACCCCCGGTCGGGGGCTAGGGCCATGCAAGAGCCCTGGGAGCCTGAGGGGAGAGGGGAGGGTCAGACCACCCGGCCCCCTTTATCTCTCCAGAGGGTTTTCCCCTTACTGACGGTCATCAGTTCTGTCCCCTGTGGGACAGATAGTCTTAACCAATGCCTAAGCAACCACTCACATTGTTTGTATTTTAATAAAGTTGTGGCCAAAATCATGCCAAAAACCAAAACTAAAATTCTGACTGATGTGTGAATTATCTGAGGGGTGGTTTGGGGACCTCGACACGCAAGGAACAAAAAACTGATCCAGTTTAAAGCTTAAGGCCCTAAAAAAAAGTCAAGTCTTCAGCAACTGCCTGAAGCAGCATAGGGATGAGGCCTCACCCTCACTATTGGTGAAGTATGACATGAAAACAGGAAATCCAGAGGTAAATCAGTGACAAAACCATGGTGTGTGAACAGAAGCTTGTCTGTCCATGATGTTTGCTTCATGCTCAGTGATCATTGTGATGCCTAAAAAGTGTCAGAAAACCTCACAGAGTTGGTGAAGAAGAAGAAAAATAACCCTTGAACGTATAGAATGAATAGTATCAGTGATTTCTATGGCTGGGGCCTGGTAGGAGTGATGAGGCTACTGCCCTTTCTATTGTCATTAATGAGGAGGAAAAAAACAATGGGTGCCACACAAAGGTATGTGACCACAAGTTCAACTGATCAGTTACTTGCGATATAGATTCTCATTAGGTATGACATAGATTTTTGTTACATAGCTCAGCTGGCTGCAAATTGGACTCGTCATACTGAAGTGTATGTTCTCCAATTCTTCATTTCCTCTGTTCTCGTTGCTATAGTGACCGTCAGAAATCACAGGGAGCAAACAAAAGGCAAACGCGAAAGGAGAGTTTCTAGCTTTTAATAGTTGTCTCCTTTTTTGGAACCTTCTGCAATTTTCTTTTCTTTTCACTCTGCTCCTTTTTTCTTTTCTTTTTTCTTTTTGCGTTTCAGGGATAATCACGCACGGAAACTACAATTTTCCAATATGCTGCAGGAAAGTGTTTTGCACAAAATGATGACTTTGTTGTTGCAAGATTTGGTGCGAGACCTCAGAAGGGAAACCAGAAGGAAATACAACGCATGCACTAGAAGAGAACCCCACTGCCTTTGCAAAACTCTCAAAACGAACCCCTAAGCTACTTTTTGAGTTTGAGAGAGTTTAAACAGAAGATTGGATGTTCAACGTAGGAACTTTTCGGAAATGAAATTCTGGGGGAAGTTGGATACATGCATTAAAGGTGAAACAGATTTATTCAGAAATTTCATAGCACAAACCTCCTAACACAAATTTGCTTCAAAAAATAATAATTCAGATTTACCTCCTCCAAGAGTTCTGTTATGGATGCTGTTGGATTTAGAGGGTGGAGAGAAATAAATAAAAGTATTGCATTATTGCCTTAAATTTCAGAAGCAAAAGTGAAATGTGTGAGGGGGGAAAAGTGAATTCAAACTCTGAAGGTGTCCATGATCCCAGAAGCCAGCAGGGATCTGGACACAGAGCCAGAAACTGCAGGGGCGCCAGATAGGGAGGCTCTTCCACCTGAGGCTGATGGACAGGAGTCTTCAGAGGAAACTTCCAGACCACCTGGCCCTCATGGGCAGTCTCCTGAGCCTGAAGATCCAGATGGCTCCTACCACACATCACCAGTCCTGCAGAGCAGAGAGCACACCAGGAGGAAGGCTATATCTTCAACTTTAAGTGTGCATGCACACGAAAGCTCATACCAATAACAAACTTAGTTGGTCTCTAAGTGCTACTGGAAGGATTTTTTTTAATTTTTTTATTTTGTTTTGACTTCTGAGTAGACATGGATAGGATAGCTCTGTCCGGGACGTTAGGGGGTGGAAGAAGAATTCTAGGAGTGCAGCCCTGGTTGGATTGTGACAAAAACCATGTACTCAGCATGTAGGCTAACCAGAATGAGGGATGTTTGAAGAATTTGTACATTGCAGGTTCCAATATGATATTACCTGATATTTACTAATGTGCAGATTGCAATGTAGCCTTTCACAGAGGATTTTGCACTTTGAATTCTGAGGTAAATTTCTTCATAGATCTAATGTATCACAATAACCACATGAAAATGCGCATTAAAAGGTTTATTTAAATAGATATTTTGTAATTTTTAAACAAAATTCCAAGTTAATACATAAATGGAACAAAATGGATTTATGGGTAAAAACATGTGAAAGTGACATGGACTGAAAATAGGCATTTCCCCTCGTCCTTAACTATAATGTTGATGCTAATGCAATGAAGTGTTTGTGGTGGAGGGGGAGAGGAAATAAAGTCATCTCCTAATCTCTCTATCCCCCCAATATCTGGATGGTGTTCTTGACAATTATCTGATCAGTGCTATTTTATATAGCCTTTATATCTTTTCATTCATGTTGTCAGATCAGGGTGCAAATCTATATGTACTGCACTATGATATCTCTATATTCTAATCTTTGCAATGAAAAAAACATTTCAAGGTGAAAGAGGCTTGTCCCCCCCTCCCCCGCCGCCCACAGTCATCATTCTGCTTTTGACAAAGATGAGATATAAGTCATCAATATTTCTGTGACTTAGCAATTCATTTATACTACTTTACTGCTTGGGACGTAACACAGACTAGTTTTGAGCTTGATGAAATATTGTTATCCGCGTAATTCATTTTGTGCCACTTCAACAAGGTATTTGAATTTGTGGCTGCTCCCATTAGAGGCTGAAAATTGAATTGAAAATTCATGTGCAGGCAGCACGGATGAGGCAAACCTGAGCATCAGGAAAGTGTCAATTAAATTCACCTTTCTGCTTTCAGGCATAAAAATCTGGATCAAAAGCCTTGCCAAAAGAAAAAGAAAAAAGAAAAGTTCCCATTATCGTATCAGCCAAAGACTACAGAAATTATTCCAGGCAGAACTGGTCCATGAGCAAATGCTTCTTTGATAAACTTCCAGTTTATTTTACCAAAGAAAACGAAATTGTTAAACGGTGAACATGAGAGCAATTTGTTGTTTTCTTTCTCAAAATTTGATTCTGTTAAAAGGTTATTGATTAGATGTAGGAAAACACTCAGCAAGTTGAGCTTCAGCCTTTCCTAAATATTTTGTCATGAAACATATCAGTTGAAATACGCCCAGGCACACACACCTGATGTATAATGGGCTCATGGAGTAATTCAAAAGTCAATTTCCTCGCACCAGCAATGGCATGGAGGTAGAACATTATAATTGGGTGCGGAAGGTCCCAGCTTTAATCCCTGCCATCCCCTTTCCCCAAAATGGTGCAGTAGTTTGTGATGAGGAATAGTTCTGCCTCATACCCTGGAGTGCCATTGTCAGTCAGAGTAGTAACTCAAGGATATCTGAAAGACCATTTTCCCTCATACAAACCTGTCCGGGCTCTAATATCTCTCAGTCCCGTCACCCTCACGGGCATTCTTGGTGGGGACACAGGAAAGGGCCTTCTCGGTGGCTACTCTCAGGCTTTCGAACTCCCCTCCTAGAGAAGTGAGACTGGCTTCCTCCTTGTCCTTTCGCTACCAGGTGAAGACTGTCTTGTTTCAACAGACTTTGGGAAACTGAATGCTGTTTTTTAAAGGAAAGGGCTGGTGCTGTGATGTTTTTATTGTAACAATCTATAGGTGATCTTTTACGTGTATATATTTTAATTCTACTAATGCTTAATTGCTTTTTAATGATTGCTTTTTAATATGTTTTAGCTGATTCTATTTTAGTTGTAAGCTGCCTTGAGTCCTGTCAGGGGAAAAGACAGGATACAAATAATATAATAATAATAATAATAATAATAATAATAATAATAATAATAATAATTAATAGAACTTCATGGTATAAGGCAGGCATCCCCAAACTTCAGCCCTCCAGATGTTTTGGACTACAATTCCCATCATCCCTGACCACTGGTCCTGTTAGCTAGGGATCATGGGAGTTGTAGGCCAAAACATCTGGAGGGCCGCAGTTTGGTGATGCCTGGTATAAGGCATCTACCCCTGGAAACACATTTTCATAAGTCACTTCAGAATTACCAGGTATATTTCCATGCTAAGCATTTTTAATTGTTTTCTTTTTAATGGCGGAGAACTCTAATCTGGGTACTACCGGTATATTTTTGACTGGTATATTTGGAGAAATCTTCACAAATCATCAGGATTTTTTGGCTTAGAGAAGCGGGAGGGAGTGACAGGGACACTGGGGGCTAATTTGGTATTTTGTTCTAAAGAAACATACAAAAAAACCTGTTCATTTTTAGGATGATCGGGAGTAATGAGTAGCTTCTTTTACGCATTCTGGCAAGGGGACCATTAAGAGAGGTCTGTTGTTTTGGTACAGGCACCAAGGCACAATTTTTATTTTGTTTCACACCATGTAGTCTTGCTATGTTTACCTGCAATTGTATGTAAGAGAACAAAGCCTTACTTGCCATTGCATCCCTGCACCTTTGGCAGGGAATAACGTAATGACTTCAAGGCACAGGTAACCTGCGAGAAGAGGCAATCCTTCAGGTCCTGTCGCAGTCCCAACTGTGAAGGGCCCTAAGAGTCAATACTAGCCCTTGGAATCGGTCTTGGAATTTGAATTGGACCTGGAGCACGTGAGAATGTTAAGGTACTGACACCGTATGTTTGTAACAGAGGCAGGTGCCACAGGGCACCACAACTAGTGAATTGAGCAGATTAGAAAGTGAGAGGCGGGGGTGAGGCTGAATTGTGGCCTCACACAGGGCGTTGCTGAAATTAGAAAGACCCAAGTTCACTCCTGTTCATAACCAGGACTGGCTCCAGACATTTTACTGAGGAAGAATAGTGACTGACGCTCCCTCCTTTCCTCAAGGTAAGAGTACCCAGGGCCAGGCATCTGAGGCAGGAAGTCCTACAAGCACCTCTGCTTTCCCCTTCCTAGGAGGAAACTTGTATTTATTTGTTTGTTTGTTTAAAAGCCGCTTGCTGCTACCTGAAGCTACTGCCTCACTCTGTCTAATTGCAGAGCCAGCACTGCTTGCTACAGCAGCTCCCAATTAGTACCCTCTCAGCCATATTCTGGACCCGTTGAGTTCTCCAAAGGCAGTCCCGCTCCTACATACAATGCATTGCAGTATTTGAAACAGGATCGCTGATGCCAGACTATCTCAGCCCAGGCTGAGATAGAAGATGCACCAACCTATGCTGATATAAGGCGATTGGAGCCACAGAGGCTGCTTCTGCCTCTAGTGATAAAGATGGATCAATGAGAACACAATAGAAGATTTGAGAGGAGTTGCTCTACATTGGAGGAAAGTTGTGGCGAGGAAAGGTTGCAAACTCTCTCCCAGAATGCCACTTCTCTGATCTTCAAAGCAAGTGCTTGGGGATGCTAATATTTTGGGGCTGGGGTGGTGGTAGAGGAAGAATCTCCAGTGTCATTTCTAGTTTGGTCCTGAGTCACAGTTGTGGTCCAAAGAAGCCATCTGCAGATGTATCCTCTGAGAAGAAAGTTTGAGGTCAAAATAGAGCCAGAGCGACTTGGACCAAGATAGCTGCTACAGTACAACTTGGAATATTTTGGCATTACCTAGCTGCCCCAGAAAAATAATCACATGTCCCCAAAAACTTAGGGGCAATTGCCTTCCATTTTCTACAAAACAGAATCCCTGAATAAGGCATGGGTGAGAGGCCTTGTACCTGAAGCCACTAACGGTAGAATGATTTTCTGAAAGCTTCTAGAAGGGTTACTGCAACTCAGTGCTGAAATAATATTCTCCCTCTCCCCCCAAAAAGCTGGTAGCTTGTTTCACTATTGAAAATATATTATACAATTAATAGATTGAGCATAGGCTGGCCAATCACCACACTCTATTATTTCAGGGAAACCAAGGCAAAGAGATTTGACATTTTTTTTTTTCATTCAGAGTTGGTTTCAAAATTCTGCAAGCCTGACAAAAACCAATGTTCTTCCTAAGATTCAGTACGGTACATATGTTTGGGACTCTATAAAGATGATGAGTGAAGGGCAAAAAAGAGATGTCCTTTCAATACAGGAAAGAAAAATGCTTAAATGGGACTTGTGTCAACAGATTTTTTCAGACTTGGGTGGAGGGAAGGTGCCAAGCTTTTCTGGGAAGATGTTCGAGAGAATTTCACAAGGGGAACAAGCATATTGCATGCCTACCTTTACCCCCCAGATCAATCCCCTTATCCTAAGATGCCATTTGACAGTTTTCAATGAAAACCAGATTGTTTGAATTCTCGTATAAGATGCTCTCTGTGGGACTGCCCAAATGGGAACATCCTGTACTATTGAGATGAACCTTAATTAAAAGAACCTTGTCCTCATCATTAAAACTTCTAACACTGTTTTTTTTTGGGGGGGGGTGTTGGCAGTTTTAAAACCTTCTGATACTCCCACTATAATTGGCTTTAAAATTACAGTACCCACTATTCGGTACATTTCAGATTGTTCAAGACATTTACATTCCAATAACCTTCAGACTGATGAACTGCTCAGATTGGAGGAGGAAAGCTGATTCAGGTCAACAACCGTGTAAGTAAATATTCAGTGTAATAATATATTGCCGTAGAGTTTGCATTTGCAAAAATGTACCTTTGCATATTCTGTAAGAGTTTTTAAAAGAAAGTTTTATGAAGTCATCCATTTCCACACAAGGAAAAGGTTATTAAACATGTTGTTAAGTATATTATCTTTAAAAAAAACAACAACTCAGGAGTGGGCAGCCTGTAATCCAAATGCTGCATGGTCCAATTTCATGTAGGAGCATAGAGGGAGAGCAGAAACAGATGGATTTGAGGAAGTGGGGAGGGTGGAGGGAGCCCTATTTAAGCTATCAATTCAGAATTCTGACAAAAACTACCTGTCCCTTCCCCGGCAACCCACTTGGAGGGAGAGGAAAAAGAGACAGAAAAGTGGGTGTCAGAGAGCAAGGGAGCAGGAGTGAGATGGTGGGGGGGGGAGATTTGGTGTGGCAACGTGGGAGAGAGAAGGGGTGGCAGAAGGAGAGTAGATGGCGGAAAAAGTGAGTGAGATTAGAGGGTGGGAGAGAGAGAAGGAATGGCAGAAAAAGAGAGAGAGAAAATGGATGGGGTGGCCCTAACTTGCTACTGGTTTCAGACAAGTCCACTGAGATGGACCTTCCAAGAAGAAGAAGAAGAAGAAGAAGAACAAGAAGAAGAAGAAGAAGAAGAAGAGAAGTTTGGATTTGATATCATGCTTTATCATTACCCTAAGGAGTCTTAAAGCAGCTAACAATCTCCTTTCCCTTCCTCCCCCACAACAAACACTTTGTGAGGTGAGTGGGGCTGAGAGACTTCAGAGAAGTGTGACTAACCCAAGGTCACGCAGCAGCTGCATGTGGGGGAGTGGAGACGCAAACCCAGTTCACCAGATTATGAATCCACTGCTTTTAACTACTACACCACACTGGCTCTCAAGAGATTACCCTACAAGGGAATGCAGCCTATCACAGAAAAAAGGTCCCACAGCCCTGCCTTAACTCATACCCTGTTTAGAGGAGGGGAGTCCACACTTTCTGTCAGCAAGAAATGTTATTTGATAGTGCTAAACTAATAATGGAGCACCTCAAAGGGAAATCTGCCAAACAGAATACAGTGGGACCAAACAGAAAATAATAGCCAAAACAAAACGACTTTACTTATCAGAACTACTTGGCAAACATCCAACCTGTTCAGCTAATTAGGTGTTTCATTGAAGTTAAGTAATATTTGCATAATGTTACACTAACAAGAAGAAGGGCAGAGGAGCAGCATAAGAAATTAAACTAATGAGGAGATAGGCAAGGCTTGGAAAACAGCCGAATCTGCTTTATTTACTTATTGTCTTTGGAATGAATATGTTATACTTATTTGAAAAATTTGACATAAGTTTTACAGCCTAATGAGATGTGGGCTTCCTAGCACCAGCTACTGTTGAATTAGAAAATGCACATACAGTATAAGTGGGTGATACATTCCAGGAGTAGGAAACCCCCAACCTGTAGGCTGGATGTGGTCTTCAGCCTGATTGGTCTTCAGGGTCTTCTCCCATCCATCAGCTGTTCAGCTGGGAGCAACTGAGAGTGAAAAGGCCTTTGATGTTGTGCCCAGTGTGCAATTTTCAGTTTATTCCCCTGGAAGAAGATCTGCTTCAAGAACATCAAAGCAGAGGGGGAAATGTCTCAGCAGAGAGGTGGGTTTGTGTCCCTTGCAAATATGCAAAAGAAGAAGTGTGTATTCATTTTGCAACTGGATGCACACAACCTCACATTTTGAAATCGGAAGCACTGAATAGTTGCAAGAAAGTCTGCAGTCCAGTTTTGCATTGATCTTATTTGCATTTTGCTGGTGGAATTACTAAGTTTTTTTTTAGCCATTTGCACAGTCAGGTCTGATAAAGAATGGGGTGGCTGGGTGTTTATTTACAGCATAGAAGGTTTAACGTGTGGAGTTACGGAAAATTAAATACAGTAGATGTCCCTCCTTCCACAAGAAACAGCTTTAGTATCTGTGTGGTTGTCTTTGTGTGATTATGTCAGGATCTGGCTCACTACCTTTTGGCTCAGGCCCTGCCTGCTACTAGAATACAGCCCCTGATGGCTTTCCACTGGGGAAATGTAGGCCTTGGCCCCAGAGAGGTGCTCTGACCTTGCTATGTATGATGCTTCTGACTGCGTTCATCTTTCAAGGCTGCATGAGTTGCAACATTGGGTTGGGAACCATGAGTCATGAGACGCTGTTGGAGCTGATGGTGCTGACCTTGATTGGCAGGCAGGTATCTTCAGCCGCACCTTGTCACATCCACAGCTTGCTGAAAACATAGCTGGTTCTGGTCAATTTGATTTAGATATTCAGTTTCTTCATTTTTAATTCATAGCAAGTTTCTGAAGTAGCATTTTCTTATTTATTTGCATAGCATCCCTTAGGGCAGGTTGCAAGTTAAATTAGCACACATCCAAATAACTCAGAATATAAATACAGGCTTTTGAAAAGTCCCAAACTTTTGACTATCCAGAGCCAACTTAATTTTAAAAAACCCAAAAAAAAACCTCTGTGATGCTTTTGAGAGAAGTGCAAGTGAGTGTGCAGGATGAAAAGGATGTTCTCTTAGAAAAATAATTTGTACTAGAAAAGCAATTCAGATTCCAATGATTCAGGTGGGAAAGTATGGTTGATGCACCATTTAAACCTGGCTGGTAGTCAAACGAGTTATTCACTGGAAAACACTGTTAATGGAGCTGATTAATGCACCACATCCTGTATGCGCCAGGATGACAGTGAGACACAAAAGCCCCATTTGTAAGAAACACTAACAGATTGAACTAATATCTGAGTGGGCCCATGGCGACTAGCTCTGCCCCTGATGTCCATCAACATCTGTAGGGAAAGAAGTGATCACACAGGCATCTGTAGGCATGAAGGCATCCTCTCTGTGAACATTCGAGCTTTGCATACAGACATCAGGATGCAAGCCACGCTGGTGTGTACGAGGTATTACACCTTAGACCAGTCGTCCGTTTCTCTTGTAACCAACAATAGAGGGAGGTTTCCAGGAGCAGATTCACTGCTTCCTTCTGCATTGTGCAAGAGCTGCCACCTAATTCTGCCTAAAACGAAGCTTGAGGTGGATGTGGAAAATCCAGCTCTTGCTTGTGTCACCATGTCTGCATGAATGGAAAAGCAAGTTAAAATGAGTTCAGGAAGTTTTGCAGAAGGGATTTGAGGGGAAGGTGCATCTTCTTGCTGCAGCCATTTTGGGAAGTGGTTCTGGCACAAGGAATCCACCCTGATCCAGATGCTATAGTGAGAATCAATTTCACAGCTGGAGTTTAAAAAAACCAGACAAATGTTTGGCTCAAGCCCAGGAGTCTCGAAAAGCTTCTACAGCATGTATCAACTCAAAATTTTGGTGAAATCAAGGGAGGGTGAATGTCTAATTTTGGGTCAGATGCCAAAAATGCCTTTCTGTGTATCCTTGAATGTACGTAATAAAGTGAATGTCCCATATTGATAATAAAGTTTGCGATGTGAAATAAAGAGAAAATGAGCAGCCAGCCCATTAGGAATTCTCTCAGTGCTATCAGGAGTACATTAAACAAAAATTGTTCCTGGAAAGCTGCATGAAGCAGTAATTATGCAAGTGTTAGAATAATTGGGAATTGCCTCATGCAGGGCAAAAGGAAAGGAAAAACTGGTGGGCACACAAGTCTGAATAAAATTTAAGTTCTACAGTTTGCCTGAAAGAGCCCAAACCTCTCCAAAGTTGTTTAAAATGCAACCTCCGAGCAAGCCGGGGGGGGGGGGGAGCCACCATGCCAGAACCAGGCAAGCAAAGAAATAAGGAGGCCAAACACCTGGTTACCTTCAAAAGGGATGAAACCTACACTAACTTTTGAATCGCAACTGAGATTAAGCTGGATGTAACAACAAAATAGGCTTCTAAGCCTTTCCGAAGTATAAAATCAATGGCATAGGCATTAAAATATAAACATCCATAATTAAAACACACAACAAAGCAATCCCACTAAAATCTAATCATCCATTAATAAAATATGCAATAAAACAATTCCATTAAAACAGTACAGTAATTATAACAGGAGGCATGGGTCAAAAGATCGAGGGAATGCCTGTCTTCAAAAGCCAGCAGAAGGCAGGGTCAATGGGCCCGCTTGAATTTCATAAGGGGGGTGCATTCTCAACTTAACCCAGTTTATTACAGCAAAAGCCAGCAATATAATACAGTACAGTGTAATTCCAAACCAGCAATCAGAATATCGCTACAAGGCGTCAAAATCCCAAGGATTAGAAAAAAACAACCAATGGCTTAAAAGAAATTCACAGTGTATTTTCCAGCAGAAGCAATTTACGTTTTTTGATGGCTAAGTTGCAAAATTTGGCCACAGCATAGGATACTGACCTCAAAGAGTCTTCCAAAAGGAATTTGCGTAGGATTTCAGGAATAAATTCCAGATAATATTGCAAGGGTTTAAATTTTTATAAAAGGGGTAATATAAGATGAGACCGTTCTTCACTATAAAATTCACAGAATAGAAGAATGTGAGTAACAGTTTCCACCTTATTGGTCATGCATGGACATAGGCGCTCGTGGATAGGTACCCGCAGGAATTTGCCGTGTAGTACAGCTGTAGGCAGTGCCTCAAATCGGGCTCTGGAAAAAGCCCATCTGTAAGATTCATAAGTAATATTAGATAAATAAGGGGCATTCCACAACCCCAGTGAAAAAGCTTGCCTCCACATCACTGCAAAATGCTGAGCAGTAGGCTGTGGCAAAACGAACTGGGTTCCGTTTGTTCATCTTAATGCCCTTAATGAGCAATGGAGGGGAAATTGGTCCTTCGGGTAACTGATGGTCCAGAATGGTTTTGGGCTTTGTATGTCAGTAACAAGATCTTTAAACTGGTTCGATAGCTAACAGGCAGCCAGTGCAGATCCATTAGCACAGGTGTGATATGGGCCCGGTAAAGGAACATACTAAGTAGATTCTAGGCAGGTTCTTCCGCAAAGTTGTTCTATTTGGGAAACGCCACACGCAGCATGCTTAGATACATCTGTGAGAAGATGAAGGCATGTTTTTCCGCTGTTATACACTTTGCCTTCAAATCTCTCATGATGAATTCTGATGGAGTAGAGCGAGGGGGAACAGTAGGAAGTAGAATAATAAATGTAATGTATGCTCCTGTTTACCAAAGAGAGGCTGCTCTTTTCGGATCTCCGTCTGACTGAAAACAAAACTAGATGTGAAGGGTGAACTGAATCTCCCACATATTTAAGAGTATTAATAGCAGCCACGAGGGTGGGCCATTTGGGGGAGCTGACGTTTAACCCTTTCCCCATGCCATTTCCCAATTAAAATTGGCTACCAAACTTGCTATTTGTCCTATTTGGAATACTGGAATACTGTGTCCAGTTCTGGGCACCACAGTTCAAGAAGGATACTGACAAGCTGGAACGTGTCCAGAGGAGGGCAACCAAAATGGTCAAAGGCCTGGAAACGATGTCTTATGAGGAACTGCTTAGGGAGCTGGGTATGTTTAGCCTGGAGAAGAGAAGGTTAAGGGGTGATATGACAGTCATGTTCAAATATATAAAAGGATGTCATATAGAGGAGGGAGAAAGGTTGTTTTCTGCTGCTCCAGAGAAGTGGATACGGAGCAATGGATTCAAACTACAAGAAAGAAGATTCCACCTAAACATTAGAAAGAACTTCCTGACAGTAAGAGCTGTTCGACAGTGGAATTTGCTGCCAAGGAGTGTGGTGGAGTCTCCTTCTTTGGAGGTCTTTAAGCAGAGGCTTGACAGCCACCTGTCAGGAATGCTCTGATAGTGTTTCCTGCTTGGCAGGGGGTTGGACTGGATGGCCCTTGTGGTCTCTTCCAACTCTATGATTCTATGATTCTATTTTGCAAAATGCAAAGGACTCGTTTGACACTAATGTGTTTTTTTGGGGAAAGAGCAGTTTTGTGACAAGAGGGTTTTTTAAATAGCAAAATACAAAACAACAACAACAGCAACATTTTGGCACTTTATGGGAGCTCCAAGACCCATCTGCCCAGTAATCTGAGCATTGGGGCACAACGTTAAAGGGCACAGGGCAGGCATCACTGATGTTGTGTCAAAACAAGACATGCACAGGATTAAGCAGACATATCTATTCTTCGAAATTTGGCTTAGTTTCTTCTGCTTCAAGAGCCTGCCTGAAGAGTTTTGCTGCTGAGGGCACACACTCATGTCATGGAGGCATCAGTAGGGACATCAGAAGCTGCCTTATACTGAGGCAGACCATTGATCTCTCTAGCTCAGTATTCACTGCAACAACTAGCAGTGGCTTTCCGGGGTACAAGTGAGGAGCAGTTTCCAGTCCTACTTTAAAATACAAGAAATCAAACCTGTGACCTTCTACATGCAATGCAAAAGCTCTAACACTGACCCACAACCCTTCCCGATTTTGCCTCCGAATAGGCTACCAAATGCATTAGGACACAATTAGGACACAATCATTACTACATTCATAACACGGCTATCTACCTGTAACTACATTCATAAGGTCCGTGATTTCTCTAAAAGGTGGGTGGGGGTTATATTTCACTTGTGACTTGCAATTCGGGTGTGGCAACTGTGTTTGGTCACTTCATGAGCTGCAACTCTTTCATTCTGGGGAATGTGCCTGCTGTTATTTTTAAAACCAGAATGTTTCCAATGAGCAAAAAACAAACAAACCAGCAACTTGGTGGCGAAAGGGGTAGTGAAACTGAATAGCCCCTTCTGGTGGCAAGTCTCAGATCCACCCGAAAAGTTGCCTTTGGCACTCCTGCGGTATTTCTCTCTTCCACAGACTGACTATGAACAGTGAGCAATGGCTCTACAGCTTAACACTTCTCTTCAGATTTGATATTAAATGAGAAAAGGTAGCTTGAATTAGCATAATCCTTCCAGAAGCTCCTTGGCAATGAAAATAATAGGCTTCTGCCGCATATTCCAGAGGGGTTTAAAGCGACTGATTACAGTAATGTGCCTTATTTTAGTTACTAAAATCTTCAGCTGTCTGGTCATTTTGCCATTAAGGGATGGCATATGATGGATTTCCTAAAATCCACAGCCTTTTAGCAGCTAGCATCCTGGATGGGGGAACGCAAAAGGAAGCGCTGAATATTAAGCACTTCTTTGAAAATATTTTTTTTCTCCTTCATGCTTCAAATGAAGAGGAGATCTGTTCAAAATTTTGACACACTTCCCTGTTAAATCATGTTGATATATCTCTAAATATTTGAAGGGTGATGAATTCATATCCATTCTAATTTTTCTGTAGGCAGGATCTTATGTAAACAAGTATCCTAGAAGAAAATGTAAGAAGAGCCCTACTGGATCTGTCAGTCTTTGGCCCATCTAGTCCAACCAAATTCCGCAGGAAACCCTTAAAATATACTGGGGATGGCGGAGTTTTTCCCATTTTGCAATTTATCCTTGAATTGATCTAGGAGCAGGATTTTGGGACTTGCAGTCTATCTTACAGCTCTATCAAATTTAACATGGCAAAATCTGCATATGTATGTGGTTTGCAATTTTCTGGTGAAGATAGCTAGTGAAATCAAGGGTTGCTGCACCATGTGAAGTTTATTTATTTAAGTTTTTTTATTTATTTAAGGCAGAGAGCATCAGCCTTGGTTCAGTCTTGGATGCAAGAGCCCTCATTTATCAGCCATCTGGGCAACTGTCTGGTAATCGGTCTAGGATAGAATAATCTCAAACCGATTCGAGGTATCTGTATTCTCAAGACAGAAATTACCGGGGTTCTTTTTCTTGAAAGAGAATATTGTAAAAAAAAAAAATGCAAACTCTTGCAGCTAAGGAAATGTGACTCCCAACTCCTGTTTTGAGTCAACTTGTAGGTGGAATCTCAACACGACACCATAAAGTGATATAGGAGTTGGCAATGTGATGTGGTAGCAAAATCCCGGGAAGCTAAGATCAGCATTACATCACGTACTGAGCAAAGGCGGCATGTCTGCATTTGGAATTCTGTGTTCGGTTCCAGCAGACACATATTGACAAATGGAAGAGGAGATCAGCAAAGAGCAGGCAACATAATTAGTGGGCCAGAAGGATTGATTTAAGAGTTAATAATGTATCACTTGGCAATGCAACGAGGGGGGAGGGGACCTAGTCTACAAATACTTAAGGAACATAAATGCTGAGGATGAAGGGGAATTATTTAGATGGCTGCCAGTGAAGGCTCTGGGAGGAAATGGAGAAAGAGAAAAATTACACTGAAACTCAGAAAAAATATCCAGAGCCTAATCCATCTCACTGACAAGGAGGCATTGCTTAAAAGAAGCCATCGCATCACTCGTCAGTGTGCCATGAAAGGCTTCCTGCGTATTGGACAACATGCACTTACAGAAACACAGCAACACAGGCATGCCAGCAAATTGTCAGGGCATTTTCACACATGGGGCTTAGTCTGGCTTGGGAAGTGGGGGCTGGGTATGGCTCCATGGTTTATAGCACATAAACTCTGCGCAGAAAGCCACAGGTCCCATTTGCAGCATACACTCTGAAAGGATCCCAGGTAGCAGGGCTGAGAAAGACCACAGGGTGAGATCCCAGAGAGCCATTGGAAGATGTATTACACAGCACAGGGTGAGATGGAACCAGCAGCAGCTCACACATAAAATCAGTCCCTATCACAAGTGCAAAGCCTGTATCTCCAACGTACATTTGCTTTCTGTTCCAAATTCTCTCCTGAATTGCCTCTTGGTGATAGAAAAAAGAACCCAAGTTTCATGACCGCGAGAACTGAGTTTTACACAACAAACACAGAGAGATGATCATTCAGATTCACTGCTATCGTAGATGGCAGCAGTGAACCAGCAGTAAATCACACTGAGCGAGTTGGAATTAACTCCTCATTAGCAAAAACAGGATCTGCCTAGGAGTGTCAGGCCTAATGAGCACAGCAACTCATCTCTGGTAGGTCTTGCCGCCATGAAGTAGTTGGTCACACTGAAGGCCCCCGCCTCCCCAAAGCTGCCTAAGTCCCCTCCTCTCCAGGGTCCCCCCCCCAGCAATATGGGACTGTGCCTGTGTGAAGCTATTTTTTCCTCCGCTCTCTTCATGCCTCTCCTGGTTCTGGGAGACCAGGGGGAAGGGTAGCTTGTCGCAGCAGCAGGAGGAGACACCTGTGCCTCTTCACCAGCTGGACACATCTCTGCCTCTTGGCTTCCCTCCTCTCCTGCTTCACCTTCTGTCCCTGATTTTGGACTTCTTTCTGCCACAGACTCTCTCTTCTCACTAAACCCTGTTACCTTCTCAGCTTCTGGCACCTCCTCCCAGTCTTTTCCCACCACCAACCCCCAGACTCTGAGCCTTCTTCCCTTGGGGGTTCCCCAGCTGGTGCATCCCACCATTCCTCTGTGTCCAGCCAGTCCGTGACATCAGATGCATATTTCCCTCCTTCCCCATATTTACCTAAAACATGGTGGCTATTCTCTTGCTACACGAAAGGCCTGCTTCTTCATTCCAAGCTTTCAAGAAATTAGTCCATGTGCCTGGAGTGAGGAAAGACGTTTCTGGAATGGAAAGCATGCTGGGGTGTCAAATAATGGGCCCTCCAAAATGTAGGGCTTTGGCAGTCTTGAAAATATCAATGCCAGAATACAGTCAGAGCTGAATTGAAAAGTCCCTGTTGCCTCCTCCTTTCCTTTGTGATTGAGCCGCAGCAAGAGGCAGTGGGTTTTTCTTCCAGTTTGACACTTCCTGAAGTATTTGGCACCATCACAGGCTCGCACAGGTGCCGCTGGGTTTACATGGCCCACCCAGGTGCAGCAGCAGGCAGCCACAGGAGCAGAGAGTGTGCTTTGCATTCCAGAAGCCAGATTCAAAGAGACGTGGCTGCTTTTCAAAGAGGTCAGAGCATCGCAATAAGCTCCATCCCTGAATTCATTTGCTTGCATTAACTTTGAAAGACTAGCTTCTACTACTCGGTCGCAGCTAGAGATTGGGGAGAAATTTGGTGTGGTTTGGGATTTTAGTGCAAATCTTCCTAATTTGCATTATGTGAACTGAAACACAGCTTTCCTTCACCATTCACAATTCTCCGAATTTTGTGATGTAGGTAGTTCGCCAACCGAGCCATGTTCACAAAAATGTATACCGTATTGAAGGATGTTAATTTAAGGTCTGCTGTGAAAATGTGAGGATTAGCCAAATTTAGATATATGACTGTGCAGAGTGTTCCATCAAAACTATCAGGGAGATAGATTCTAGATTTGTAAAGGACTGAAATCAGCCATTTAGACAAACACTAGTATGCACCAGACAAAGTTAGTACAGGTAATGAGATTTTATTGAGTTAGGGTACCCTATAACAGAAATAATCTTTTAGGTTCCAGCAAAAGGTTAACATACTCACATAAAGTCAGCTGAATTATGTTTTCAGAAGCATAAATTCTCAGCCTATTGGGCAGGAAATAGCATATAAGTGAAAATAACAAATAAAAAATGCATTATATTAGATGAAATTGTTTGCAGAAATGTGTGTATCTGCATTGCAATAGTGAGAAATTTTCGTGAGGATTTTTTTTATAAAAAATTGCAAATTGATGGAGAAATGTGGAGGACTGAAACTAAGGCTGAAAAAAAATGAATAAAATAAGAGAAATTGAAATGGATAGATTTGTCCATCTCAAGTATAAGCAAACAATTGTCTGGTTGCAAACATTAATGCAGCAACTTCTACTGGATAACAGCTGAATCAAACAGGCTTTCCTCTTTTAGGAGTCATTCAGAATGGTGTGAAAGCTCTGTGCTGTTTTGTGCTTTATTTACTGTTTTATTTATTTGCTTATTATTGATTTTGGGATTCTTAATGGATTTTTTCCATCTCCCATAGAGAAAGCCAAGAAATCTGTCATTCAGAACTGGTGCCATTCAGAACTGTCTGCCTAAAAGATGCATCTGACAACTGAAAATGAACCAAGCCTTTCTGATGATCCCTCAGTGAACCAGATTAAGGCTGCAGGTCATTGTTCTCGCCACATTCAAAGATGAAGTAAATTAAAATTGATGCAAGAAGCCATGACACATTAGTCACTGGTGTCTTTGATGATGATGCCTTGGATTCTGCTACAAGTGTTAGGAATAAGTCGGACTGGATTTGAACCATCTGTCAGGGCCAGTATATATTTCAATCACTTCCTGTAGAGCACCACTGGAAAGTGCAGTGTTGCTTCAGGTCCTGCTTATTGACATCTTATTGGCCGCTGTGAGAACAGGATGCTGGACTAAACAGACCTTTGGCCTGATCTAGCAGGGCTTTTCTTGTGTTCCTCTGTAATTTTACCACAGTGTTCCTTGCAAATACATCCCATTGGACTTCGCCTCTGGCTGGTCACAATGTAGGTCCCACACTCATAGCAATATGGAAATGCAACATTCTTCAGTGTTAACAACAAAGAGCCTTGTGCCGTCTTCAGTGTTACTTGTTGAAAGTATGCATGATTTAGGTTGGCGTTAATTTTCACTACTTCTCCATCTGGGACAGATTGTAAAAGTGACCTTCAACTTGTTTTGGGGGGAGATTTACATCTAGCTGAAGGAAGTGCCATATGTAAAATTTACACTTGAATAGATTAGTGACAAGAGCAGCAGCAGTGTTAATGACCTACCCCAAAAAATATGTATAAAAAAAATGCCAGTAGAAAACAGGCAGAGTAGAAAAACTCAGAGAACACTGGGCTTGGTATCTGGAAGAACATGTGACATACTGGGTTGGAATCATAGAATCATAGAATAGAATCATAGAGTTGGAAGAGACCACAAGGGCCATCCAGTCCAACCCCCTGCCAAGCAGGAAACACCATCAAAGCATTCCTGACAGGTGGCTGTCAAGCCTCTGCTTAAAGACATCCAAAGAAGGAGACTCCACCACACTCCTTGGCAGCAAATTCCACTGTCGAACAGCTCTTACTGTCAAGAAATTCTTCCTAATGTTTAGGTGGAATCTTCTTTCTTGTAGTTTGAATCCATTGCTCCGTGTCCGCTTCTCTGGAGCAGCAGAAAACAACCTTTCTCCCTCCTCTATATGACATCCTTTTATATATTTGAACATGGCTATCATATCACCCCTTAACCTTCTCTTCTCCAGGCTAAACATACCCAGCTCCCTAAGCCGTTCCTCATAAGGCCATCGTTTCCAGGCCTTTGACCATTTTGGTTGCCCTCCTCTGGACACGTTCCAGCTTGTCAATATCCTTCTTGAACTGTGGTGCCCAGAACTGGACACAGTATTCCAGGTGAGGTCTGACCAGAGCGGAATACAGTGGTACTATTACTTCCCTTGATCTAGATGCTATACTCCTATTGATGCAGCCCAGAATTGCATTGGCTTTTTTAGCTGCTGCATCACACTGTTGACTCATGTCAAGTTTGTGGTCTACCAAGACTCCTAGATCCTTTTCACTTGTACTGCTCTCAAGCCAGGTATCACCCATCCTGTATTTGTGCCTTTCATTTTTTTTGCCCAAGTGTAGTACTTTACATTTCTCCTGTTAAAATTCATCCTGTTTGCCTTGGCCCAGTTCTCTAATCTGTTAAGGTCATTTTGAAGTGTGTTCCTGTCCTCTGGGGTATTAGCCACCCCTCCCAATTTGGTGTCATCTGCAAACTTGATCAGGATGCCCTCAAGCCCATCATCCAAGTCATTGATAAAGATGTTGAATAAGACTGGGCCCAAGACAGAACCCTGTGGCACCCCACTAGTCACTTCTCTCCAGGATGAAGAGGAGCCATTGATGAGCACCCTTTGGGTTCGGTCAGTCAGCCAGTTACAAATCCAATGAATGGTAGCATTGTCTAGCCCGCATTTTACCAGCTTCTTTACAAGAATATCATGGGGCACCTTGTCAAAGGCCTTGCTGAAATCAAGATAGGCTACATCCACAGTGTTCCCTTCGTCTACCAGGCTTGTAATTCTGTCAAAAAATGAGATCAAATTAGTCTGACATGACTTATTTTTCAGAAACCCATGCTGACTTTTAGTGATCACAGCGTTCCTTTCTAGGTGCTCACAGACCGTTTGCTTAATGATCTGCTCTAGAATCTTTCCTGGTATTGATGTCAGGCTGACTGGGCGGTAATTGTTTGGGTCCTCTCTTTTCCCCTTTTTGAAAATAGGGACAACATTTGCCCTCCTCCAGTCTGCTGGGACTTCACCTGTTTTCCAAGAATTCTCAAAGATTACTGCCAGTGGTTCTGAAATCACCTCTGCCAGTTCTTTTAATACTCTGGGATGTAGTTCATCTGGCCCTGGAGACTTGAATACATCTAAACTAGCCAAGTGTGCTTGTACTACCTCCTTACTTATTCTGGGCTGTGTTTCCCCTGCTGAATCATCTGCTCCATATTCTTCAGGTCGGGCAGTAAATTTGGAGTTTGACAGTAAATTGTTTTCTTTAGAAAGAGTGCAGATAATGGTAAACGAAACCATACATGTGGTGCGGTATTAAATCAAAACAGCAATGGCAGATATTAAATAGAAGGCCATGACTGAAAGATAAAACATCGGCAGATAAAGGAAAGTGAAACTGGAATATTTTAGGGACTGTGTGTGGAATAGAGGCAGACAAAGACAACGTGAAAGGAGACAGCTTAGGGAAACTCATAGAATTTTAAACACATGCAATTGGCAGAAATGGCAAAGCAATAAAGAGTGGAAGCCGTTGGAGTTCTGTGGCTGGAAAGTCCAATATATTACCTTCCCAAAAAAGGAAGTGGTGGGGAGAATTGGACTGGGCCATTGTGGGGGAAAGGGACATAGCCCTGTGACAATTCCCTGACTTTAAAAGTCGTTCCCCCAAACTGCTCATTTAGGGCTCATTACAGGACGCGGGTGGCGCTGTGGGTGAAACCACAGAGCCTAGGGCTTGCCGATCAGATCGGCGGTTCGAATCTCCATGTCGGGGTGAGCTCCCGTTGCTCGGTCCCTGCTTCTGCCAACCTAGCAGTTCGAAAGCATGTCAAAGTGCAAGTAGATAAATAGGAACCGCTCCGGCGGGAAGGTAAACGGCGTTTTCGTGCGCTGCTCTGGTTTGCCAGAAGCGGCTTAGTCATGCTGGCCACATGACCCGGAAGCTGTACGCCGGCTCCCTCAGCCAATGATGCGAGATGAGCGCCGCAACCCCAGAGTCGGTCACGACTGGACCTAATGGTCAGGGGTCCCTTTACCTTTACCTAGGCGGACATTATATTGGAATTTCCAACCATGGAACCCTTGAAATAGGGTGCAGTTTGGCCCTAAGATGCTGTTGTCAGGGTTCATCAAGCTGCTATCAATATCGGAGGATGAAAGAATCACTTTTCTATGTAAGAAACTCACAGCACACAAATATTCGCTGTCTTCCACCCTGGATTAACTGAAAACGAAGGTGTCTTCGTGCTGAGCTTCTAGTCTGTTGTAGAACAAGACTATTTGCTATGACAGACCAGGTGAAGCAGTTCTCTCTTTAGCAAAAGGCTAATTAACCAGAGGTGATTGTGTAATATCAAAACATTTTTTTTTTGAAAAAAGAAAAATTCCATTGAATGAAAAGCACCAGGCCTTGTGGAAAGAGTGGCAATATAGAAGTGGCCTATCACGTCTAGCTGTCAACTTGTTTCTGGTGACATCCACATCATACCTTTAAAGTACATGGCTTTCCCTTGAAGAATTCTGGGAAATGTAGGTCAAGCCTCACAGAGCTACAATTCCTTGTACTCTTAACAGACTACAGTTCCCAGGATACTTTGAGGGAAGCCATGTGCATTAAGTGTGCTTTAAATGTGTGGTGACATACTAGCCAGCAGCTACACAGCTATACGTGCAAAGTGGTGAAATCCCTTTTCCTCAGTAACCTCCTTAGACAGAGGCGTAGCCAGCCCAGGTGGTACCCGGGGCGGATTTTTTTTTGTCACCCCCCCCCCCCACTTTGCCAGGGCACTGGCAGAGCTGCACCCAGTGGCATAGCAAGTCACCCCCACCCCCAAACAATGATGGTGCCACTTTGCGAGGTGTGGGGTTTTTTTGTGTGTGTGTCTATTATCTCTTTTTTTCAATAAAATTAAAATTTAATTTTTTAAAAAAAATAAAAATAAAAAAAATAAAGAAGTGTCACCCCCCTCTGATGGTGCCACTTTGTGAGGTGTGGGGGGTTGTGTGTGTGTGTGTGTGTGTGTGTGTGTGTGTGTGTGTCTATTATCTCTTTTTTCCAATAAAGTTAAAAATAATTTAAAAAAAAACTTTTTTTAAAAAAAATTTTAAGTGTCACCCCCTCTGGGGTGGAACCCGGGGCGGCCCACCCCCATCGCTTCCCTTGCTACGCCCCTGTCCTTAGACAACAGAGGAATGCAACTGTGGACATAAATAAGATGCTGTGGGTGAACTCTTGCATGTTAGAATTCACCTGGCTTGATTCTTTTGGACCAACATCTTTTCTTATCTGAAACTGTGTGATGTAAAGCTTCTTTTGATGAAAACTCCCTTTCTTAGCTTGAAGAATTCTATTGTTTCTGAAAGCTGACACCCTTTGCCAGCAAAGCCCTAGCAGGTGCAGTAAGAACATATCAGCTTAACTATTTTGAGTTGGACAATGATTTGAGTGGCAGATTTCCCAATAATGTGAGATATTATAGTGAAAGGAAGCTGCACTTTTGCCCTGAGAAGAATGACTCCTTGCACCCAGCATATCGGCATAGAAAGATAAAAGTGCCAGTCCACTCACACAAAACTCTGTTTCCATTTAATTCAGCAGAAGGGGGAGAACAAGTATGTAGGAAAGTAGCTTTCGGTATTATTTAGGATATTTGCACCATAAATTGTATCTATAGGAAAAGAATCTTACAACCACCCTCTAATATATGAGGCCCTTAGAAGGAGTCAGTCACCGCACACACGCACACACACACACACCTGAAGACGTGTGCATGCACACGAAAGCTCATACCAAGAACAAACTTAGTTGGTCTCTAAGGTGCTACTGGAAGGATTTTTTTTATTTTTTATTTTGTTTTGACTATGGCAGACCAACACGGCTACCTACCTGTAACACACACATGTGTGTGTGTGTGTGTGTGTGTGCGCGCGTGGGAAAAGAAGCTACTGAACCAAGGTTCCTCTGTAAGTAAATTAACATAAACATAATTTACATATGTTAAACCAGAGGCACCAACTTGAGCAGAAGATGGGGGGGATGACTCTTGCATGATATGCGCATGATGCAGGGATGCCGGGAGGAGCCAGGGGGCAGCACTTAACACAGAGTCAGCGTGGCTTCAATGGCTGGTGGCTCCTCCTCTGGTGCCCCGCCTCCTCCTCCTCCTCCCATCACCACCACTGGCCAGGCGCTGCTTGCCCCTCCTTCCCCTCCGCAGCAACAGGAAGAGGAGTAGCCACCAGCCACTGAAGCTGCATCATGCCACGATTGGCTCCATGATCGGCCTGCTCTGCAACTGATTGTTCTTAACATTGGGGGGTGTCCCTCCCCCCAATATTTTATGGAGGGAGCCAAAGGGACCTGGTCCCCTGAGAGCTGGCCCCTATGTGTTAAGTCAATTAACACAAGCAAAGTAAGTGAGTTTGCAAACCTATTAGAGTTTGCAAACGGCACAGCAAAACGAAAAGCAAAACGGTTCAGGGTGCTTTGAAGACTTGGAACGGATGGTTGTATTGTTGACACTTAATGTTTTAAACTGTTTAAGTTGCTGTTGTTTCACCACCTTCAGGTGCCACATAAATCTGGACAAATAGGAAGTGTGCACATTTTGTAGCTCGTTTTAACATGTTACTATGCACTTCCAGACTCCCCAAATGCATCTGGTTGGCTGCTTGTGAGAACAATATGATTGACCTGACCCAGGAGAGCTCTTCTGATGTTCTCCCCACTTCCTCAAGCAGCGACAATTGACAGAGGCTGGGTTTGGAGGTGTATAGAGTATCCATGCATGTGTTTTGGTATAGTTTTGTAATTCAGTATTTTCCTGCATTTTCATACCAGGCAGCAGTTCTACTACTCCACATCAGATCCCCAGAAAGAAATCACCTGCACCCACAAGAGTCATTAGCTTGATCCTGCAGGGCTGTTCTACAGCCATCTACTCCGATCTGGTGCCATCCACATGTTTTGGACTACAACTCCCATCAATCCCAGTGTATAAGAGGGAACGTCCTGGGCCAAGGAGCCCATACTTTGGTGCAGAGAACACATCTGATGAAGAAGGGGACATGGTGGAAGCAAAGACACTGGTTATAGAGGCTGCTTGTCACTGGGTTCCTCTGCTGGCTTGCATAGCTCATTAAATCACAAAGTTTGCTGCTTAGACATCTCAGAGTACATTTCAGTACCCCAGGTCTACCATTCAGACTGTTAGACAAATGAGACTCCAGGCGTTGCTTTGTAATCCTGAAATGTTTGTCTCATTTGCTTTCCCTTTGTATTCATATAATAGTGTGCATCTGTTACCATCACTGCGTGTACCTAGAGAATAAGGAGGTATCAGATGAGAATGTGTGAGAGGCTTTCAGATAATTTGCAGTTCAATGTGTCTCTGGCACACTGCTGTACATCTTCATAGCTCTTGCCTAAGACACTGCCTTTGCAAGTCCATCATGCACATCACTGTTCTTTTCTCTTTACCGCACCCCCACCCCACCCAACGTGTTGTGCTTGGAAGGAATTTTAAACAGCTTGTATACCATTTTCTTCCATCCCCCACCCAGCCCTACCAGCAATGTTTACCTTTTAAAATAAGAGAATGCAAAACACTTCACAAGGACTTGCTGTATTAATCTTTGTGGAGCCGTTTGCATGCTGGTTCTATTTCACTGGGAAGATTTTATCATAGTCTCTCTCTCTCTCTCTTTATCTCATGTCTGTGTGTGTCTGCAGTCAAGACTTCTGTCAGTCTACAATGGCTTTCTTGATTTTGGTCTGCGCAGGAAAGCTGACAGTCTCCTTGGTATGGTTCCATGCCGTGGAGTGATTTCTTCATTCAGCTCCGCATATAAAAAAGCACACTACACTCTCTCTCTCTCTCTCTCTCTCTCTCTCTCTCTCTCTCTGTGTGTGTGTGTGTGTGTGTGTGTGTGTCAGTAGTCTGGGTTGTGCTTGTCTTTGCCCTGATTTATTCAGACTCATAGTGCAGTTTGTGTCTTAATCCTAGTTCAGGGGCTAGTTGAAATATTTTCTTGAAGTAAAGTTCTGCCTCTCTCCAGTGCTACTACTATGCTGAGTGCTGAGCAGTATAGCATTGGAGGGACCACAATGGAAGTCCACAATGAAAGGAGAAAACTCAGTGACATTATGTATTGGACAAATTGGGGATAAATCTGATACCAAACATCCATATAGATGTAGGCCGAGATATAAAGAGTCTTATCAGGTGATGCCTTCATAAGGTAAAGGTACCCCTGACCGTTAGGTCCAATCGGAGACGACTCTGGGGTTGCACGCTCATCTCGCTCTATAGGCCGAGGGAGCCGGCGTTTGTCCGCAGACAGCTTCCAAGTCATGTGGCCAGCATGACTAAGCCGCTTCTGGCGAACCAGAGCAGCGCACGGAAACGCCGTTTACCTTCCCGCCAGAGCGGTACCTATTTATCTACTTGCACTTGACGTGCTTTTGAACTGCTAGGTGGGCAGGAGCTGGTACCGAACAATGGGAGCTCACTTCATCGCAGGGATTCAAACTGCCGACCTTCTGATCGGCAAGCCCTAGGCTCTGTGTTTACACCATAGCGCCACCCGTGTCGCTTGATGCCTTCATAGGACACGTGAATTATTGACTTATTTTCTTTAAGCAGCTGGCTATCAAGTCATGTCACAAACTACACACACACACACACACAGAGAGAGAGAGAGAGAGAGAGAGAGAGAGAGAGAGAGAGAGAGAGATCCCCAAATATTTTTTTAAAAAATGTGACAGGCAGTTCCAGGGAAGGGGAGTACTGCCATTCACAACATAGAAGGAAAAGAAATAATTTTAGCTCAACATTTTGGGGCTTTGAGAGGGTAGTTGATTTCCCAGTACTGTCATTGGGTTCACACACACACAAACACCCCACATACAGATTCACTTTTGCTGTCTATTAGCCCAGAAAACAGAAGTCTATTATCATAATGAACCAGAATGCAAGTAATGCTTTTTGCTTCACTCTAGGGAGTCCTGGCAGGGAAGGCGAGGAGAGAAATAGTAGCCACCAGCTACACGAACTCCCATGAGCGCCATTACTGGAGGGCGACAAGTTTTTCACAACCTTCATCCCTTCTTACTGAAATGATTCTCTCAACTTTGCAGCCTGGCCAAATGGAGTTGTGAAATGCGGGGGGGGGGGGGGGTTGGCATTTCATCTTGGCCTTTGTCTAGCAGAGAAATCCAAACTATAGGAAGCCAGTGTAAGTGACATTGTGGTAAATTATGCCGGTGGAAGTTACCCCTATTCCAAACTCCATTCAGGAGCCAGGCTACTACCGGCCCAAACCTGGCAGAGGGGAAGCAAGACTTCAAAACAAGGGTTTGACTTACACTTCTTTTTACCAGTGCAATTTCTGCCAGGTTGTTAGGTCACGTGTATTTTGCTCTTTAGATTCGCTATACACTAATACGATGTTATGAAGTTTCAGCTTCTGTAGCCGCAGCTTTCTGTTGATATAAATCCTCAAACATCATCTCAAGATAAGTTAATTGCAGGGTGGGATTTAAACTGCCTAGCTCAAGTTTTTACCTTCCACGCGGCAATAATTCTTTTAAACTGCGTACACCGCCCTGTCAATATAGCATAGTTGGAGAGGGGATATGTATCAGAGTATCTCCTTCCAGCAGAAACTCTTTCCGTACAGTAGAAATAATTTAATGTTTGAATATTTCTGTTAATTTTTACAGCCTGGACAGCAAGCTATAGAAGTATTTTATTATTACTGCAAGAGCTGCTTTGGAAAAAGCACTACTGTGTTTTTGGGATTGATACCTACACCTAACAAAATCTATTCTGGCAGCATTTTCTCTATTCTCTCCCCCCCCCTTTTCCCCCCTTTAAAAGAGAGAGATCTCAGAGTCATCACAAACAGTAAAACATAATGGAATACACAAGCTGATTTTTCAGTTAAATATGCAATCATTCTTTCCAGTTATTATTTATTATTTATTATTTATTTTGTCTTGACTATGACAGACCAACACGGCTACCTACCTGTAAATGCAATCACTCTGGCATTCTAGGGGAAAGGTTTTTCTATTCTTTGCAACATAAAGTGTTACGTTCTGTAGCACATTAAAAACAGTGCAAATACACAACACTATCTGTCCTGATTTATTTTATTTTTATTATTATTATTATTATTTATTATTATTATTATTATTATTATTTATTTATTTATTTATTTATTTATATTTTTTATTTTTTAAAAAAAGTTTTCAGAAGTCCCTAAGTTTTTTTTTTTACTGTTTCATCTTCACAGGCTCCTGAGCTGATAAGGTGAGGAGTCTTGGCAATCAGTTATACAAGGTTGTTCCGCAGGCTTCAGTGAGGCTATTTCAGAAGATGCATTTCACTAAATAAATTCTAACCATCCTCCTAGATATCCAGATGGCAGAAGTGGCCAGGAGCACTTTTTAACAGCGTCAAGTGGTGTGTCAAGATGTGCCCTTTTGTAGATAGGAAGGCTCTGGTCATAAAGGTAGAACACAGCCATCATGGCTAAGTGCCATTGCTGGCCTGAGCCTCCAAGAATTTGTCCGACCCTCTTTTAAAGCCATCCAAGGAGCAAAGCCCCACTCGGTGAAAGAGGAATCGAAATTCAGCTAAAATTTAATTCCTATGGAAATGTAAGACCAGGATGCTAGTGTCAAGGGCAACTTAGAAACAAAGACAGGTCTTCCTCTTGTGAAAAACGTGAACTCTGCTTACAGCCAACAAAAGAGTGCAGGTTGCTGAACTTGGCGGAGAGGCTGCTTTCAGAGCACAGAAAACTCAGCGCTTCTAAATGTTATCAGGAGTGCTTCTATACTATCAGGAGACAGCATGTCCACCCGGGGGGGACAGGGCTAGGAATTCTAGGATATGGAGACTCAGCAGTTTTTAATCAGAGAAGCATTCCCATGCCTGTAATTCACTACAAAACCCAAAAGGGGGAGGCAGAGAGAACCAAAGGTGGTTGAGCTACCCATCCAACGCCATGCTAGGCTTGCACCAGCAGTTTAGAAGGGCAGAGCAGGGCTCTTGTGCTCATATGCTCTTTATGAGGGTTTTCCTTTTCAAATGAACTATTCCCCTCCACACCCCGTCAGAAAGAATAGGAAAGAAATCCACTCTGCTTGTTCCAGGACTGACATGGCTACCTCCCTGTGGTTTCTTTTGAGGGGGATGCTGAAAAATGGGAAGGCACCAGATCCGAGCCTTCCCTTGGTCTGCCTCCGGAATGCCCCCAAACATCTCCCAACATGCCTCCCTTTGGGCCCTAACATTGGAGCTCTGTGGGAGAAAAGGGTGTCTTCCGTTGCCTCCTGTAGCCCCTTCCAGGCACCATAGGAGTGCAGGACCCAAGACTGGTGTCACCTTCTTAATGGTTCTCAGCTTCCATTACAAAAGGAGTAGCCAGTTCAGACTAGTAAAAAAAGGAGGGAGGGGTTATTAAATTGGGGAAGTAGACTGTAAATGAAAAAACATAGGATATTTGACTATAAGGGGTTCTGTGTAGCAGTTAAAATTCTCAGATGCCCTAGTTGACACTATGGCCTATCGTCATTGGAATATAAGGGTTGATCACAGAGCCATTGTTCAAGTGATTTTGGAAAAAGTAATCACCCTGTTGATATTAGCTAAATTGGAGCAACTGTGGTGTAGTGGATGGCCTGAGCTTCCAGTTTTCCAGTGACCATTTCATTGTTTACATCTTAATTTTAATCCCCTCCCCCTCCCACACTTCAATACTATCTCTATTCCACAGTGAACCCCAAGTCCCTTAAGAAATTGCCTTCTATTGCAGTTCTGTGGCAAATGTTATCATATGGAGAGCAAAATGAGAAGTCTCTTTCCTAAAGCCCTCAGCAATTACTAGGCGATGAAATTGGTCCTTCCAGGAAAGCCTCACAGTATCAGAAGGCAATCATTGCTAGAGGCAAAAAAAGGGAAAACATTAAGTTGTTCTCATTAAAAACAAAACTCTCTATATCATTCACTGTACGCGTCTGAGTAAGATGTTTATCTCCTGCAAGGGTGGGGAGGGGTGTCTAGCCACCCAATATTTGCCTTTTCTCTGTCTCTTCAAGCCACTTCATACACTACGTAACCAACTAAAACAAGAGGAGTCTTGCTGCATCAGAACAAAGGCCCGCCTCATTCAGCATCCCACAACAGCCAGTCAGATGCCTTTGAAGGCCTCGTCCCAGTATACCTGAAGGAGCGTCTCCACCCCTATCTCTTAGCCCAGACACTGAGGTCCAGCTCCAAAGGCCTTCTGGTCAGTTCCCTCACTGCAAGGAACCAGGCAGAAGGCCTTCTCAGTGATGATGCCCTGCCTGTGGAATGCCCTCCAATGACATGTCAAGGAGATAAAGAACTACACAACTTTTAGAAGTTGGCAGCCCTGTATCGGAAAGTTTTTAATGTTTGGCATTTTATTATGTTTATGTGCTAGAAGCCACCCAGAATGGCTGGGGAAGCCCAGCAAGATGAGTGAGGGATTATTATTATTATTATTATTATTATTATTATTATTATTATTATTAATGAAAGGGAGAAACGTGCTAAGAGGAAGGCACGTTTGGCAAACCCTCATCATGATCAACCCCCGCCCAGAAACCTATGTCCCCACTGTGGAATGAGGATCCAGAATTGGCCTCCACAGTCACTTCCGGACTCACTGTTAAAACCGTGTTCACGGAAGACAATCTTACTCGGCTACGAGTGATCACCAAATTATTATTATTATTATTATTATTATTATTATTATTATTATTATTATTATTATTATTATTATTATTAAATAAACTAGAAGGACTTGAAGCTTTTCCCACTGTTGCCCATCATCATTCAGCAGAATGGTGCTTGTGAACATAGAGCTGGGGTGGGGAACACATGTTGTTGAACTACATCTCCCATCAGCCCCAACCAGCATGGCCAATGGTCAGGGAGGGTGGGAAATACAGTCCAGCAACATCAAGAGGGTCACAAGTTTCCTATGCCTCATCCAAAGTTTCCAGTTAGCCATGAAAGGTATCAGCTTTTAGCCTTTGTTCAGTAATTGTGTGTAGCAAATGCACGGAGAGCTTCTGAATGTATGATGCGACTCCCAGCTATTTGGTAGATGCTTGAACATTCACCAGCCATGCCTCTTGGCCAACATGTGATCTGTGTCAGTCTGTTAGTGGCCTGCACAGATACAGAGGAACAGACATGCAGGACTTTCTGCATGGAAAAGCAAAGCATGAGTGACCAGAGTGAATGACCCCATGGAAGGAGTCCAATATTCAATAGGAGACAACTGAAAGAGTATGGGACAAACCCCATAAGAATGATGTCCAGAACAATTCAAAACAATGAAGTTGGATGAAGCATGTCAAATAGTAGAGCGCTATCAACTCAAAGGGTTGACTTAAATTATAAATGTGGTAGGATCCCGTTTTAGACACTTGTAAAGAGTGCTTTCGTTTTATTATTGTCATTGTTAAAAAAATAAGGATATATATTGAATATTGCAATGGATTGTGCAATTAGTTTGTTTTAGTCATATATTAAGCTGTGTTCCACTTTTTAATTTAGTGTTGCATGGACGGCAATGGCCTTTGGCTAACCAATAAAACAATTGTATTTGGTGTCAGCTGCGGGGACCGTGTTTTGTTTGCCATGAATTTATATCATGAAAAGAAAAATGGCTAAGTATTGTCATACTATCTCTCTGCTCCCCTGGTAGTCCCAGGTTTAGAAGAATAGTCCTCTGCTAGTTTCTTTTCGTGGTCACAATGAAGTGCAGAAATGGCTCACCTGATGAGGTGGAGCGGCAATTCCACCATCCTATCACTTACACTTACGGAGAGGGAGAGAGCCAAGGCAGTGGAGAGATTGGGACAGGTGAAACAGGGGAGGCAATCCAGCACTCGAGCTGGTGCAGCCTTGCAGCACCGACCTCCCTGCCCCTCTCTCTCTCTCTGCCAAGAAACTAATGCTGCAGCTCCACCCCACTAGGCCGGTCACTTCTCCTGGAGTGTGACAGAGGACTGGCAAATAGATACATTTTAATATGCATTAAAGGTAAAGGGACCCCTGGCCATTAGGTCCAGTCGTGTCCGACTCTGGGATTGCGGTGCTCATCTCGCATTACTGGCCGAGGGAGCCGGCGTACAGCTTCAGGGTCATGTGGCCAGCATGACAAAGCCGCTTCTGGCGAACCAGAGCAGCACACGGAAACACCGTTTACCTTCCCGCCGGAGTGGTACCTATTTATCTACTTGCACTTTGACGTGCTTTCGAACTGCTAGGATGGCAGGAGCTGGGACCGAGCAACAGGAGCTCACCCCGTCACAGGGATTCGAACCGCTGACCTTCTGATCAGCAAGCCTTAGGCTCTGTGGTTGAACCCACAGCACCACCTGGGTCCCTTAATATGCATTACACACATGCATTAACTTCTGCAGCAGAGTTAACTATAACTAGTTACAACAAATTTTTCCATATATGAAGGCAAAAAGATACATTAATTCAAACTTTGAGCGGTGTTTCATTAAACCTCTGGCCCTATCATTATGCAAATGAGTTGGGGTACTGTCTGCTTTTCTGCACAGCTTGATTTAACCTGTGCATTTTGCAGCAATGTGTTTGTTTGTCAGGAAACACAGCCCAGCCTTTGTGTCCACCAACAACCTATAATTTCAAGATTGCAAAGAGAATTACTCAGTTTGGGGTCATTAACAGATACACAAATAGATCTTTTGTCACGAGAGTGAACTGATTTTGCGCCATTTTCTTTTCTAATTACAGTCTGCCCAGGAGATACAGGAAATGATGGGAAGCCGTGACCAACAAATCAGATCTTTCCCTTTTGGTAGCTCTCTGAATAAAAGCAGTCTGAATTCTAACTTAATCTTGAGAGTCAAGGATTGGCGTGAATGATACAGGCTTGCGATAAACATCTTGAATGTGGGAAATGGTGAAAATTACTCCCCCCCCCCCCGTCTCCCACCCACCTTACAGCTTTCAGACGGCAAGTCTCTCTTATTCTCAACTGATCCCCAGTCTGCTAAATTAGATGGAGGGGGGATTGGAACACGAATGTTCTGATTGTTAATCACGAAATGTACTGTAATCCTTCGCAAGGCAGCTCTAACCTTCTCAATCAACAGCCTTTTCTTACTTAATTACGTGAAGCTCAGCGCATCAAAGGAGGTGCTGTCAGATTTACATTGGAATTATTTTAAATGTTACCGCCGTAGTCATGGAGATGATATATATAAAAGGACAAAATGCCAAAGACTGGAGAAAATGTCAGAGTTATGTTACACCCACCGCTCTTCTCTGCCTGGGAGTTCATTCAGCAGTTCCCTTGTCTCCTGAGGATGAGGCAATAGTTGGCCTATTTAAATACCCCAAAGAGGGCTATTCAGGTAGCAAGCCAGCTTATCAATCTTCACTTCCATACAGGCGCTCCCCACTTTGAAGAGCTTTAATATGTATTAGGTAATTAATCCTCACATCTTCTTGTTAAGGAAGGAAATAGCTCCATATGTGGTTGGCATCCGTGTGTCTCGGGAGACAATGGAGGAATGCGCCTTTGAGGGTGCGGTCAAACTGTTGGACGGTTGCAGTACCTCCTGTATCTGTGCAGACCAAAATGGGAGAGAGATGTTTTGTTGCAGCTGGGGCAGATGAAGGCATCCAGTTGTGCTGCTGCAGGCACACCATGGCGTTTTCTCTCTCTGCACTCCTCCCAGCAGCCATTTCTCCTCTGCTATGGATACACAACTTGACTGCCTGTCTCCAGGCATTGCGGTCGTCTGCAAGGGATTTCCACGTGGCAGGGTTGATGTTGCCAGCCTTCATGTCACAAAATATCAACAAGGCCAGCTCCATGATAGAAGCAGGGCAAGTGATTCCCTGGGGCACCAAATATTAAGGGCTCTACGGTGTATGCACACACCATCAGGCTTTCCCCTTGATTCGGGGGAAAGGGCCATAGCTCCGTGGTAGAGCACATGGTTTGCATGCAAAAGGTCTCTTGTTCAATCCTCAGCATCTCCAGGTAGGGCAGGGAATGCCCTCGGCTTGAAACCCTGGAGAGACACTGCCAGTCAGTTTAGACAATACTGAGTTAGATGGACCAGTGGTCTGATTCAGTGTTAGGCAGCTTCCCCTGTTCCTGTTTCTCCATCCTAAATCATGAGGTGCCCCCACCGCTTGGAAAATGTGTTCAGTGCTGATGGTCCTCCCTCGGTATCTTCCACCTCCATTTTGAAATCTTTGTGTATACCTTATGGAAAGTCTGAGGCTTTTGATGCCAGGCTTTTCACGTCTGTGGAAGGAACATTGATCATTACTATGATCCCAGCCCACTTTGCTGACCATGTGCTAATAAGGAGCACTGTTGAAAGTCAATTTCAAGACCCCCACTCTCCCTTCCCAGTGCATTATCTTTAAACCAGAATTGGACTGGTTCAAAGAGAGGAGTCTTTCAAACGGAGGACTGTCCTCTGCAAAGTTGGACACATGCCCATCCTAACTCACACAAATTCCAGCTGCAAAACGGAAACTTTTCCACTCAATTCTCTTGTGTGGCCTTTTATCAGGCTGAGGCCTTCTGGGTTTGGCTGTTAAGGAGGCAGCGCCAAGTCACCATCTCCTTTAAGAAACTTCTCCCATTCATTTCCCATGCCAGTGTGGTGTAGTGGTTAAGAGCGGTAGACTCGTAATCTGGGGAACCGGGTTCATGTCTCTGCTCCTCCACATGCAGCTGCTGGGTGACCTTGGGCTAGTCACACTTCTCTGAAGTCTCTCAGCCTCACTCACCTCACAGAGTGTTTGTTGTGGGGGAGGAAGGGAAAGGAGAATGTTAGCCGCTTTGAGACTCCTTCGGGTAGTGATAAAGCGGGATATCAAATCCAAACTCTTCTTCTTCTTCTTCTTCTTCTTCTTCTTCTTCTTCTTCTTCTTCTTCTTCTTCTTCCATGCCTCCATTTCTGCTTAAGGCTAAAGTGATACCACAAGAAGCTGCCATGAGGAAATGCTTGCAATCGGAACAGCTTTGTTTACCTTTTAGCATCAGACTGGAACATGAATTACCAAGTTCCTGACAAATAGTTTTTACACTATCTGAAGTACCATTCGTGTTAAATAACGTTGTGGGAATGAAAGAGACCACTGTGGCAAATGCTTACTCCCGTAAAGCTAAGTCACATTAAAAATTAGAATAAATTCCCATATCTGAAGTCTCATCGGCACACAATAAATCCTTGTTATCCAAGTTCCATTGTGTGCTTCCTCCATATGGCTTTAGCTAAACATAGCTTTGTGTAAAAGAGTGTCACTGTTCAGCGAAACAGCTGCTGATCCAAAATATGTAAAAACTGAGGCCCCCCAGGCTACTCACACGGTGAGCATTGTACTGTATATGGCTTTATGAAGTATAGCAGTCATCAGTGATAACAGTGCCATTTGATGCTTCGTGAACCCTGGGCTTCAAAGGGAAACCACAGCTGTGAAGTTACGACAGAGGAATGAGGCAGTAGTCAAATATTGAAAGAGGCTACGAAGCTGTTAATAAAGATGCTCTGTAATATTCAGTCACATTAGGAATGCCCAAGTCTGTTTTGTTCTTTTCTTGTGAGTTTGTTTGTTTTTACACGATGTAAAAAAGTGGGGCATGGTGAAGTCCCTGTGCAATGCACCGATAAATCAAACAATTCCACCAAGAATTCAGCAAATGTGCATTGCTCTAGCATTAAAGAGAAAGGATAAATGTTAGTTATATTTGCCGCAATGGCTCAGTTTGCATATAAGTGTGCAGGTTCACAGAAAAGGAGATGGGAGCTTCTGAACTCGCCCTCCGTCGTCCTGGCACATACTACCCGAGTGTGCTAATCCATGGATTGGCTTAGCATGTCATCTGACCCCAACCTTGAGGTTTGGATAAACCTTGGTTGTAGCTCATTTGTCTGGAAAGTCCCATTTCGGAAGTAAATAAACCAGGAATGAGAGTGGGAATGATACACGGCTTTTCCATTGGTGGGCAAGAATTTCTGATTAGAAAATGGAATAACAGAAACATAAAACTGGAAGAGATGAAATGTTTACACAGGAAGGGGCATTCTCTGCGGCAGCTTCTCTGTATTTTCAGACCTATGCTGTTCTCTGTTTTTAACTGCTTTTAGCATTGTATTTTTAACCCACTCTGGGGCCTCAAGGTGAAGGGTGGGTGGTAATAGTATGACAACAATGACAACAAAACAACAACAATTCTGATGCAATGAGCATTTCGACAAATGCTTGTCCAGCCTTATACTGAAAATCTCAAAGGAAGGGCATTCCATAATATTAGCAAGACATTTGTTTCATTGCCAAGCTATATTTATAATATGACATTAATCTGCCTTCCTACAGTTTTAACCCTTCCTTCCTTCCTTCCTTCCTTCCTTCCTTCCTTCCTTCCTTTTCTTGTTGTGTGTATCCAAGAACAGAATGAGCAATTGATACCCTTCTTCTTTCTGAAAGAAAAAAATAATGGAGCTCTTTAGCACCACACAGAAATATTCTTTGACCTCATTTTATTTTTATGTAGCATTTCTACATAACCTCTATGGGATCCATATTAGGCAATATTTTTTAATGCTCGTTTAAATACTTTTGTCGTTTTCTTTTTAAAGGGGCAACTGCAAAAATTTTGAAACAAAGCAGCAAAGAACACAAAATACATCCATTTTCAAATCGAGAAAAGGCTCAACAAAAGAGCAGAGTGCATGGATGCAAGGAGAAAATAGGCATTGAATTTAGAAACACACACACACACACACACACACGTTGGTTAGGAAAAAATAACGGTCCTGAAATCTAAATCCCGATGAGAAGACGGTGTAGAACGGGGAGATAATATAAGATCCAGTTGGCAGCTTTATCACAAGACAGCAATATGTCAGAGCCGAAAGCAGCAATATGAGCCCCAGCCAGGGAACGAGGCCCACGAAATGATGAGCATTCTGTGTGACTTATCTACATAATGGGCCCAATGGGGGAAAGGATTGAAATCCCTTTTCCTACTGCTAAAGAAGCTGCCCTCCATTCATTGGTCTCATCACCACTTTCCTTCATCCAGTTGATCATTGATAAGCATTCACTTATTACAAGCATCTTGTCAGACACAAAGGCTATCACAGTGAGCTAATGATGTACTGTTCGCCTGGGCTGATTTTTATTTTTTTTTAAACTGATCTTTTCTGTCTACCTGATAGGAAAAGTTATTAGAAAGATTAGATGGTTGGTAGTAAAATACATCTTCTGCCTTACTCCAGTGGGTGTACTCTCTTGGCTCCTTGTCTGTAGGCAATGAGGGAAGAAGGAGGTAGGGGATGGGCAGAGAATTCAAATGCGAATTTATAAGGGCTGAGTTTGTTTTTGGTTGCTAGTTTGTTAATGCTGCTAATACTGTTTTGTGGAATATGAGTGCTGTAATGCTTTGTGAATTTTATAACTTGCCTTGTCTTGTGCTGCTTAGCCTACTTTTAACAGTGTTTTGTTAATAGTGTTTTATAGAAGGTGGTTATTTTACTGATGATCTGTAATTGTTTTGTGGGCAATTCCTTAATTATTTTATATGATTTATGTTGTAATCGTGATGTTGCTATTTATTGTATGTAAGCGGCTTTGTGACTCGTGGGAGTGAAAAGCAGCATTTCATAAATGAGAATGAAATGAAAATTCTGGCAACCCCCCCTCCACCCCCCCCCAAAAAACCAAGATTAACAATGGAATAAGAATAAACTGGTAGCAATTCCAAAAGACAATGTTGCCCTGCAGCAAATCCAAAGCATTGCCGAAGCAATGGAATTGATGTATATGGGATTAAGCAGTTTTGTATATTGTGGTCTTGTTCACATATTTCAGTCAAAAAATAGAAACTGTCACAGGAGCCAACTCCGAGGGGCTGTGGGGGCTTCAGTCCCCACAATAAAATATTTGAGGGGGCCAGACCCCCCACAAAGTTGATGGGCATCCCCATTTAAATGGTGGGTGTGTCATGTGATCGATTCTGACCTGGCCCGCCACAATATTTTATTCAAGTTGGCATCCCTGGAAACTAATAAGAAATGATTTCTTTAGCAAGATGCCAGCCTCTAATGTACATAATTGTATTGACTATACCACCATGTAAAAGCTTTGTTGCGTGTGTGTTTCACTTTTACCATGGTTTTGCCATCATCAAGCACTGCAGGATATCTGCCAACAACCTTATTACTGACATATACCTGCTCTATCTCTTTTCTTTTCCAACTGCAGGGTTAGTCATACATGTCATGTATAACTAGCAAAGAGTAGTCACTCTTCTTCTTCGTTGGCGATCATTCGTAGCCGAGTAAGACTGTCTTCCATGAACATGGTCTTAACAGTGAGTCCGTAAGTGACTGTGGAGGCCAATTCTGGATCCACATGTCCTTCTACAGTGGGAACATAGGTTTCCAGGCAGGAGTTGATCGTGGTGAGGGTTTGCCAAGCATGCCTGCCTCTTAGCGCACCTTTCTCCCTTTCGTCCTGAGTTCGAGCGTCTTCAAAACCTATGAAACGTTTGGTAAAGGCTGTTCTGAGGCAAGCTTTCCACACTTTTCATGTTGGTGACACGCTTTTTAGACATGGACCATTTCGCGACACAGTAATTCAGTTTTACTAGCAAATCAGAAGTGAAACTAACCCCTTTCCAGTCCCAGGAGGAGCGAGGGGAACATTCGCAAGACACACCTGCCCACTGCAACCAACACGCTAATGAAGAAGAAGAGTTTGGATTTGATATCCCGCTTTATCACTACCTGAAGGAGTCTCAAAGCGGCTAACATTCTCCTTTCCCTTCCTCCCCCACAACAAACACTCTATGAGGTGAGTGGGGCTGAGAGACTTCAAAGAAGTGCGACTAGCCCAAGGTCACCCAGCAGCTGCATGTGGAGGAGCAGAGACGCGAACCCGGTTCACCAGATTACAAGTCTACAGCTGTCAACCACTACACCACACTGGCTCTGTGTTGTGACACACAGTTCGGAAAGCTCTGCACTAAGGGATCATCCACACTAAGCTTTTCTCTGCGCTATCAAGGCACAAGTCTGGGCTTTCCAAGTCCATGACTGCCTCTTGCTGTTGTTCTTTGGTCCCCGCACTTTCCCTGGGGGAAAAGTTCAGCCGGAACTCTCCGGAATTCAGTTCTGGCCCCTCTCAGGTGGGCGCCATTGCCATTATAAGGGAACAAGGGAGGCGTTCGTGGTGAGTTCCGGCACCTAATTTTCTAGGGAAAATAGCACTGATGGGAGCAAACAAGTTGTAACAGTTGCTATGAGGTAGGCAAAAACCCCTGGACAGGCCCAATTTGCACCAGTCTAATTCAAAATGGACAAAAGTGGATTGACAGCTAAGCAATGTTCCAATGTAAGAATTACAATGAGATAATGCATATGATCTGGGTAACCTGTACACCGCTAGTGAGAAGATCCGCTATTTCTTGAATGGGTGACTTGTGAGGATTTGGGTGAACCACCGTTGCCTTGAAAGGATGCTGGAAGAGCCTGTGTGTCATGAGCAAATGTGCCGTGTCAGCAGCACATCTGTGGCGTGAGTCTCCCACCACTTTGTAACTGCCCGCTTTCCGGCAGCTCTTGGGGTCATTAAGAATTAATCATCTCTAACGAGCCGAAAGATCCCAGCCAGCGTGAGATACATTTCAAGAGACCTCATTGAGAAGCAGTGGCTGCGCACTACACTCCCAGTTCGACACCTGCAGGATGTCAGTCCCTCAGTGGCCGTTAACATCAAGTCAGACTTCGCTTGGCGCTGGGAACATCCTGTGCTATGCATAACCGCAACCTTTAAGCAAAACTGTACAAGTGGACTGGGGAAGGAGTTTTCCAGGAGGATGCTTCTTCACTACCTAAAATTGACTCAGCCTTCATGTCGGACCATTTTTGGGGAGTAGTGGCATGGCCTCCGTTATGTGGTCCAAACCACTTAGCCTCTTGGGCTTGCCGATCAGAAGGTCGGCGGTTCGAATCCCCACAACGGAGTGAGCTCCCGTCGCTCTGTCCCAGCTCCTGCCAACCTAGCAGTTCGAAAGCAAGCCAGTGCAAGTAGATAAATAGGTACTGCTGTGGCAGGAAGGAAAATGGTGTTTCCGTGTACTCTGGTTTCTGTCACAGTGTTCCGTTGCACCAGAAGCAGTTTAGTCATGCTGGCCACATGACCCAGGAAGCTGTCTGTGGACAAAACCTTATGCCAACGGGTTTTTGGTTTTCACCTGCTGGAAATTCCCAAATGCCTCCCCCCCCCCTTTTTAAAGAAAAAGTATATGAAATGGCTGTTTGTATTATAATGACCTGTATGCTTTTAATAGCTCATAGATAGATAGATAGATAGATAGATAGATAGATAGATAGATAGATAGATACTGGGAGCCTTAGGGATCTGACATGCCATGTAAGTTTTTTCCTGAAGAGCAAAGCTCCAAACACTATTCCACCAGTTTGTAATACCAAAATCAAAAAGTGTCTTGCAGTGCTGAGTTATAGATAGTCTAGCTGTGAGAATCAGAAAGGTAAGTGTATGTGCACCACAGTTCAAGAAGGATACTGACAAGCTGGAACGTGTCCAGAGGAGGGCAACCAAAATGGTCAAAGGCCTGGAAACGATGCCTTATGAGGAACGGCTTAGGGAGCTGGGTATGTTTAGCCTGGAGAAGAGAAGGTTAAGGGGTGATATGATAGCCATGTTCAAATATATAAAAGGATGTCATATAGAGGAGGGAGAAAGGTTGTTTTCTGCTGCTCCAGAGAAGTGGATACGGAGCAATGGATTCAAACTACAAGAAAGAAGATTCCACCTAAACATTAGAAAGAACTTCCTGACAGTAAGAGCTGTTCGACAGTGGAATTTGCTGCCAAGGAGTGTGGTGGAGTCTCCTTCTTTGGAGGTCTTTAAGCAGAGGCTTGACAGCCACCTGTCAGGAATGCTTTGATGGTGTTTCCTGCTTGGCAGGGGGTTGGACTGGATGGCCCTTGTGGTCTCTTCCAACTCTATGATTCTATGATTCTATGATCTTTGGATTTAATGTTCTCATTTATTCCTTCAAATATCAAAGGAAAAGCAAGTTTTGGAGAGAACTGAATACTGTCTTTAATAATTTGTTAACTTTCTACAGATATCTCCAGAAGCCTCTCCCCCCCCCCCCTGAAAGGTCAGCTGGACAAACATTGTCCCCTGACTCTCTGGTCACATCAGCCAATCAATATCTTACAAATTAGACGGAATCTTGCCTGAGGCAAGATTTGTTAAAAACCACTCTGGAAGGCTTATGCTAATATGAAATTTCCATTCCTCATGTTAATGAACGTTGATTCACATGACCAAGAAACTGTTTTTAGCTGACACCCCTTCAACCTAGCACCTTTTTAACTCCGGGGGATTCAAGGAGGGTTGACTAGGTCAGACAAAGGCAACTGACAATTTGCTCTGTTGCCTTTCCAGAGACTCTATACAAGATGGAGGGTGATCTTCTGGAATGGGGAGTCCCCCATACTTGTGAAGGCTTCAGAAGATCATCTTCTAACCAGGGCCGGACAGCCCATTAGGCGAGGTGAGGTACTTGCCTCAGGCAGCAGAACTGGCCTGCTCCATGTTTGCCCACCACCCACCGTTTCCTCCACACTTGCCTGCCTCTGCCTCCTTTGTGTCCACTTGCCTCCTCTGCCTCCACAGGTTGTGGCTACAGAGGAAGAGGTGGTGGCAGGGGCCTGCGGGTGGGTGCGGAGGAAGCAGTGGCAGTGGGCATGTGTGGAGGAGGCCATAGCAACAGCGGGGGGGGGGGATTTTCTGTTTTGCCAGAAGCGGCAAACATCCTGGTCCTCTAACTCAGGCATCCCCAACCTGCGTCCCTCCAGATGCTTTGGCCTACAACTCCCATGATCCCTAGCTAACATGACCAGTGGTCATGGATGATGAGAATTGTAGTCCAAAATATCTGGAGGGCCAAAGGTTGGGGATGCCTGCTCTAACTCAACGAAGGTGGTGGTAACACTGACTGGAACAGAGGAGCTAGTGTGCTCATTCTCACTGCCCTCCACACTTGTTTACTTATTACTTAATACCTCAGAAGGTATTAAGATGAAACACCATTGCTAACTCCTCAAATGTAGCTGAGACACCAGGAAAAACATTCCTCTTCAACCAGGCCTAGGGCTGATTAAACAATCTATGGCCTTTTAAAAGTGTCTGTGCAAAGTTCTTTTTTGTTTTTGTTATTGCTGTTATATGTTTTGTATTATATATTTTGTGTTTTTCTACTGTAAACTGCCATGCGTTCTTTGGGTGAATGGTGGTACCGGTATATAAATTTAACAAATGATAATAATAATAGTAGCAATAGTTATTTCAAGCAACCTCTGCTGGAAGACTTGCATTAAAAAAATATATCCCTGTGTTATTGACCATTTAGCATTAGGATTAAAGCTGGGTTTCCCCACCTTAGAAAACAACAAGGATTTACAAATGGTATCCTCCTTGCTTGCAGGAATATTTGCAAAAGTAAGAGATTTTTGCACCCGTATCCTTTTCGGATGAATGAAAACAGTTATCAACTCTGAGGCAACTCATACTATTTAATGAACATGCAGGGTTTTATTTTAAGTGCCTGATTAGAAAGCCTTCCTCTATCAATGGCTTCACATTCTCTTCTTTTACTGTCTCTGTAATTTTCCTGCCTGTGAAGAAGAAGAAAAAGAGGAAGAGAGGAATCATGACCTGGTATTTATAAAAGCATTTTAAAAATTACGGAATGATCCTTTTGTGCCTGCTTCATCATGAAGCAGAAAGAAAACCCACAGAAGCATTAGTTTTTCTCATTGCACATCACTTCTAATATGATGATCGGTTTCCCCTGTAGATCAGTGCTGCTATTCAAATTGCTGTTTGTTTTCTTGATAATTGCACCCACTGCAGATCAAATTATCTCTATGGCTGTTTTGAAAGCACAAGAATGGGGGGGGAAACACTTTCCCATTTCCGTCCTTGAGAACATAGATAGCAAACACATTTTTTTTCAAAAGAAGACAAAACACTTTAAAGACCTAAAACTGAAATGCACACACAAACACACAAGCGCACAGACACAATAGTAAGCCACGCTTTGCCAAATTCATGAATAAGACCTAGTTACAGAATATGTGCAAGTAGATAAATAGGTGCTGCTCTGGCGGGAAGGTAAACTGTGTTTCCGTGCGCTGCTCTGGTTCGCCAGAAGCGGCTTTGTCATGCTGGCCACAGGACCCGGAAGCTGTCTGCGGACAAACGCTGGCTCCCTCGGCCTATAGAGCGAGATGAGCACGCAACCCCAGAGTCGTCCGTGACTGGACCTAACGGTCAGGGGTACCTTTACCTTTACCTTTTACTTATGCATGGATGGTACAGTTTTGACTGTACCATTGGAGAATGGATTTCACCTTGGGCATATATGCTAATGAGAAAAGCAAAACAGGCAAATGGATCATCAGCCAAACATAAAAGTATATGGATGGATAAGTACATTTAGGGCTCAATGGTACTATATATGATAACTGGAAGTATGGGTGGCATGCTTTTTATTGGTTTATGTGTGCCCATGCTCTTTATACATGAATATCATGCTGCATTGAGCTGATATTCTTAGGGATGTAAATAGTTATCTAAAACGACTCTTTATGGTGCACATGTTTCCAGTGTAATTGGTGAGGCTTTCCTTTCTCTCTTTCTTTCTTTCTCTCTCTCGCACCCACCTGCAGTTTCAATTGCACCTAATAGGCATTCCTTTGGTGATATTAATACCTAGAGGTTGGTAATAAAGAGGGGTGCCCTATATAGAGATATAGCTCTTGCCTCCTGCAGTAGCTAATCATAAAGAACAAGAACATCATCTCCGTAAGCTGACAACCAGCATGTACTGCAAGTTCCCAACGCAAGGTAACGTCTTTTCATCTTTACCTCGAATCAATTCATTAAAGTAGTTTTAGAAAGCAAGAAGATCTGCATTATTAAAACTTCAGAAGGAAAATGAAGCTGCAGGTGAAAACTCAATCCATCTTAATAATTGCCCTGCTATTTAGATGTTTGTAAATAAATGAGATAATCCTTCTTTTTGTGCTTTCTTGACTGATAGTAGCTGAAGCAAGCTACGATTTGCTTTGTAAATATCCTTGGCAGAAGTGACAGGGCAGAAGAAATAATGAAGCTTGCAGAGAAGCAAAGCAGGTGGTTCCCCCCCCCCTTTCAGGATGACCAAGGGTGCTAAAGTCTGAAAATGTCACAGGATGCTCTTGGCCTGCTGTTGGTCAGTTTTACAGTGCCCTAAACTCCCCATGGACTGCAAGAAGATCAAACCTATCCATTCTGAAGGTAGCCATGTTGGTCTGCCGTAGTCGAAACAAAATAAAAAAATTCCTTCCAGTAGCACCTTAGAGACCAACTAAGTTTGTTCTTGGTATGAGCTTTCGTGTGCATGCACACTTCTTCAGATACACTGAAACAGATGTCACCAAACCCTTTTTGAGAGTTTAGTCTTCCTGGTGTACCCCTTCTCAGGTGACAATAATTTGGGGGCCAGTCACACCACCCAGTTAAGGGAGGAGGCAGGGGAGAAACAGAACATGCTGCCCCTGGTCATAAGCAATCTTTTCTGGGTGTGTGTGTGATCCGCTTGGTGCCCAAGTCTAGCAATAAAGCAAAGTATCCACCTTAGTAATCTTTTACCAAATGGAAAGCCAGTGTGGTGTAGTGGTTAAGAGCGGTGGACTTGTAATCTGGTGAACCGGGTTCGATTCCCCGCTCCTCCACATGCAGCTGCTGGGTGACCTTGGGCTAGTCACACTTCTTTAAAGTCTCTCAGCCTCACTCACCTCACAGAGTATTTGTTGTGGGGGAGGAAGGGAAAGGAGAATGTTAGCCGCTTTGAGACTCCTTAGGGTAGTGATAAAGTGGGATATCAAATCCAAACTCTTCTTCTTCTTCTTCTTCTTCTTCTTCTTCATCATCATCATCATCATCATCATCATCTTTTATAGCTTTTTATGTTCTTTCTTGCTGCTTTATCTCTAGAACAGACTTTGTGCTCGCTCTCTCTCTCTCTCTCTCTCTCTCTCTCTCTCTCTCTCTCTCGGTTTAGCACCCTTTTGAAACAAAAGAACCTGCCTTGGTTGGCTGGCTAAAAGCATATTGTTTTCTTGAAAACTACATAATATCCAGATGCATCCAGATGTATCCATATCTAGGGAAACCTAGAACCTTGCTACTAGAAAGCCTGGGAAGATGATGCCAATCAGAATAAAGAGTCCTAGAGGAGCTAGTGGACCAATGATTCAGTATAAGGCAGCTTCCTATATCCATATGAATCCCATTAAGGATGACTCAATTTTGAACTTGGCAGGAAAATCAAATCCTGGATCAATCACGGACCCACTCAGTGACCTTTAGCAAATTATTCCGTTTGAGCGCCACAGTTTCTCCAACTATAAATTAATCTAGAAGTCACCGTGACCTGCCTGACAGTAATGTAGTGAAGTCAACTGCAGTGAAAGCTGAAGAATCGTTTACATACTAAAATGTGCCGCAGGTCTGATAAATAATAAGGCTAAACATCGAAGGTCAACTGAAGACAGTGAACTCTGCTTCCCTTGAAGACACATAAAGTTGCTCTCCAGTCACCACTGGTACTCTGAGCTAATTTTCAGCCCCAGAGAGCAGGAAGGGACTTGAAGGATCTGAGGTGGCTGTTCATCCACAGCTGGATTCAAACTCACATTCATCCTGGTAAACTGAAGCCTGAAGGATTTGATATTTTACTGGGGAAATGTACTAAACAGTATCCGAGTAGTACAGGATCAGTTCTGGTTTGGTGAAGATCAATCCCATGGGGAAGCTGCTTGCTGAGAAGATAGGCCACAAACAGCTTAAATAATTCCACCAACCTGCTCACACTTACATGGATAATGTTTTTCCACCAACTATCGTCCCCACCCACACAACCAGAGCATTCCTTTCCCACCCATGAACAATGTTCTCTTTGCTGTCTCTTACTGAACCGCAGTTGCTTGCTGTTTGGATTGGATAAACAACTCGCAGAGTTCACTTCCATTGGCAAGCAATTTCAGGTTGTTAAGTGGGCCGTTCTATCCAGCTGCTAAACAACGCTATTTCTCTTGCAGGCTACCCTGAGTCTCTTCCACGGCTGCCAACACTTCCCTATAGCTCACTAGTGAGATATTATAACTTCCAGTTCCCTGGCATTGTAACATACACACACACACACACACACACACACACACACACACACGAATGGGAAAGGTGTTTTAAATCTCTTTACTGGTGATCTGAACTCTACACTCTTACTGACTTTCTTTTACTTTTTTATTATAATTGCATTTGCACCCCACAAGGATCTCAAGGCCACATAGATTCTTCTTCCCCTGTCCTGCTCTGTTTTTTCTTGACAATGGCCCTGCGAAGTACACTAGTGACATGGTTACCTGTGGCTGAGTGAGTCTCCCCAGTGCTCATTGAAGATGCCTGTCCACTTCACTGGCCCTCATGGCACGGCCTTAAACACAAGAAGAAGCTCACCAAGACTCAGTTGCAGAAGAGCCCAATCCCAGAACTTGTTTTCAAGGTTAGAGTTCAGTCCTAAAATACATGGCTAAATATAGTACAGAGAGGGTGCCTCTGATCACCAATAAAGTACATTTTATTCACCACTAAGTAAGTATAGCAGGGATGGGAATTTGTGCTGCTCCCAATGTCTTTTGACTTCATCTCCTGTCAGTCCCAGCCGGCATAGCCAATAGTCAAGGATGATGGGAATTGTAGCCCAACAACATCTAGGGGAGGGTTCTCCCCAGTCCAGATCAAAAATTGTAGCTTGGAAGTAGGATTGAGCCCTTCTACCTCTTTTTAGAAATCAAGCACAACTAGCATAGTTATCGCCCTTCTCATTCACTACTGCTAACTCAAAGCCAATAAGATTAACTGAATAGTGTTCAGATTTTCAGTTTGTAAAATGGCAATCAATCCATACCCAACTGTTTACAGTGTAACTGTAAAGAGTACAATGATGGTGCTGATGGGATAACATTTGCTATCTACTCATCGTTAGCTCTTTGCTAATGTAAATGATTTCTGTTCTAGAATCAACAAGTTATTCAGAACGTATGAAGCTTTGGTACCAGGCGAGGGCCGCATTCCCTTCTGGGCAAACTTCCAAGGGCCACATGCCAGTGGAGGGTGGGGCCAGAGGCAAAAGCAAGGAATATAAATTGTACTTCTTGTACAGTGGGCTAGTTTCTACACACATCCCCACAACCCTCTATCCTCCAAAATATAGTGACAGCCGATAAAGCAGGAGACTCTTAATCTCAGGGTTGTGGGTTTGAGTCCCACATTGGGCATAAAGATCCTGCATCTCAGGAGGGTTGGACACACCCCTCACGGCCCTTACTTTGCACCCTGGGTGTTTTTCCCCTGGCTGGAATGTGCCCTTGAACTCTCTTGCTTGCCTGGGTAGAATCACAGAATCATAGAATATGTGATGGCCTGGGATTCAGACTCAGATGCTGAACCTGAGGGATCCCAGCCTGCACAGGATTCCCCACCTCAGGCTAGGGCCTGAGTCTGAAGGGTCCTCACCTGTGCTAGATCCTCAGGTGCAGGCATCTGCTGAGTCTGCTCTGGCTCCTGCTGGGATGGAGGACCCGTTGCCTGCAGGTGCTCCACTCCCAGCCCTGCCAGGGGAAGCTGAGGTTGCCTCTGGGTCCGGTAACCCTCCAGCCTCTCCTGAGCTGCAGAGGCTCAGGGCAGAGAGGCGAAGGGAACTGAGTTCCCGCAGGAGGAGTGCTCGCCTCCAAGCCAGGAGAGGTGAGTCACCAGAGGATTGGGGCCGCCCTATGCCTCGGGGCAGATAAAAGCCGGCCAGCCCCAGCCCCAAGTTGCAGGAGCAACATTGTTGGATACCAGTTCCTGCTTGAAACCTGTCCTGTTTTCCTGCCTGAGCTCCTGACCCACCCTGGTTCTCTGCTTGTCTACCTGTTCCTGACTTTGCCTGACTCCCTGCCCTGCACCCAGCTTCAGTTATTACGGACTGCATTTACGTTACCCCTCTGACCACGGACCGGACTTGGACCTCGCCTTTCGGATACCCCACGGGACCAGCACAGAATAGCAGAGTTGGAAGAGACCACAGCAATGAAGGAATCTTTAGCCCAACGTGGGGCCCAAACCCACAACCCTGAGATTAAGAGTCTCACACTCTGCTGACTGAGCCTTCCCTCTCCTCATATACCTCCCAACTACGGAGAGCCATCATGGGGGGCCACCAGCAGCCTTCCTATTTTTGTTTCGTACCAAAACAAAAGCAGACATAGCGAAATGCCAGCGGCTACAAACTGCCTGCAAAATCCTTGCGTCCGGATTGTGCTGAAAAATTGCTTGAAAGAAGCCACTGTGTGAGTCGGATGTGCAACAGCGAAGCAAACCTTTAAATAAACTTGTAATAACCTCATGTAACACTTATGTCTGGTGTCAGGGAACAGGACCAGAGCTAGGAATACAAAGAGCAAACAGATGATGCCTTCAATATGAGCACGGCGAGGCTTTAAAGGAGGCGACTTCAGGAAATGGCTGCAGCAGAACAGAAGAGCGTCCTGCTGCCCCAGATATGGGCTGCAGTCACACAGCAGGTGGTTCCGTTGTCTGGACCTTCTTTCCCTGACTGATAATTTCTGCATTATATCTGAGCTTTCACACACTGTAAAAGCCACTTCCAGAACTATAGTGGAACGTAGCTCAAGTTTAGCACTCATTTCCACGTTGTTTGCTTCAAGGAAAATAAAATATATGTTTGCTAGTGTAGCAGAAGTGAGTGTTGAACTCGTGCTATATCCCACTCTAGTTCCAGAAGTGGCTTTCACATTGTGTGAAAGCTGAAATATAATGTGGAGATCAACAGTTAGGGAAATGTCAGGGGGAATGGAACAGATTGCCACGTGAATGCAACCATGGTGTGGTAGCAATATGCAGTTCTATATAATAATTATAGTTAGGGAGATAGAAAGATGGGGGTTGTTTTAATACCCTTAATGTTTAATAGGATTTTTTTTTAAAAAAGATGGCTTCTTTTTTCTGAGTTTTCAGCTGTTTCTACCGGTATTTTATCTGTAAGCCACCTTGAGTCCTTGTCAGGGAAAAAGGCAGGATATTAATACCAATACCAATACCAATAACAACAACAATACATTGCAAAGGGCTCAAAGGCCATTCTAAACCACTTAGCCTCTTGGGCTTGCCGATAGGAAAGTCGGTGGTTTGAATCCCTGTGATGGAGTGAGCTCCCGTTGCTCTGTCCCAGCTCTTGCCAACCTAGCAGTTCAAAAGCACACCAGTGCAAGTAGATAAATAGGTACCGCTGTGGCGGGAAGGTAAACGGCGTTTCCAGGCACTCTGGTTTCCGTCACGGTGTCCCGTTGCGTCAGAAGCGGTTTAGTCATGCTGGCCACATGACCCGGAAATCTGTCTGTGGACAAACGCTGGCTCCCTCGGCCTGAAAGCGAGATGAGTGCCGCACCCCATACTTGCCTTTGACTACACGTAACCGTCCAGGTCCTTTACCTTTTTTAAAAATAAAAAAACTTTATTGATAATAACAACATAATATAACAACATAATATAACAATACAACAATCAAAAAAGAAAAAAGAGTAGATTGAAGCAGGAAAAGAAAAAGAGAATAGACCGAAAGAAGAAAAGAAAAAAAAATGACACAAAAAGAATTAAATAAACTATAAGATACTTCTTCTCAGTACCATAGTCTTATTTACATTATCACATTAAATGAAATAAAGACTTCCAAGGAGAATTGCACACCAACTAAAGAGGAATGGTTGACTAAAGTTTGTGAATATCTGCATTTAGCAGAATTAACAGAATGGATAAGGAAACCATCTAAGTGTGCAATTCAAAATCAACGGAAGGATCTGAATGATTATTTAGGTAGAAAAGGCGTCGATGTGAAATATTGGCTGTGTTTGGAATAAATATAGGGAAATGTAGTTAAAGGATAATTATAGTGAAAAGTAGCTAGAGGATAAAAAAAGATGCCAAAACAGAATAACAGATAAATAAGGTTTTATTGAAATTAAAAGAAGTGTTACAGTTTGTGATGGAAGTCTTGGATTGATTAATGAATATTTTGAAGGTTACCAAAGCTGCAACTTTGTTTTTTCGCATACTTCTTTCTTTTCTTCTTTCTTCTATCCCTTCTTTGTTTCTCCTACTTTTGTCTTCTTCTGTAAATTCTAGAAATGGATATTCGAAATGTAAATATTTGTAAGCATATATATATATGCGAAAACAATATGGTGTATGTTTTAGATTGTATTGTTGTTTTCTACTAATAAAACTATTATTAAAAAAAAATGAAATAAAGACTTCCACCAACCTCACAACATTTCATTTACATCTTTGACTACACGTAACCGTCCAGGGGTCCTTTACCTTTAACCTTACTTCAAGAGAAGCCTGCCCCCTTCTCCCCTAAACACAATACCTTACTCTCAACCTGGAGGCCTCATCAGTGTTCCTCATCACAAAATGCTATTGATGAGATATCCAGATGTCATTTTCTCAATTAGTCTTTCTTTTAGCCTTTGTGCATTATCTCCTCTTATCTTTTATCACAGTATCTGTGATGGTGACACTATCTTTTTGCCTGCTAATAGGCTTGGAAACCAGCAGAACGAAGATCGTTTAGACAGAGCACAGGTTTCCATGGTGCAGCAGTTTTATTCTCCTGATGCAGGAATGGGGTATCTGTGCCTCCACCAGGTGCCATTGGACTACAACTCCTGACATGCTGGCTGAGGCTGATGGGAGCTGGAGTCCAACTGGAGTCCAACAGGTTCGTCATCCCTGGCCCAGCACATGAAAAGGCTCCAGATCAAAAGCTAGACTGAAACAATAGTTAGACGACATAGCCCAGTGGCAGAGAACATCCTTTGCTATATAGGCTCCTCGATCTCATCCTAGCACCCTAATTAAAGAGCCCCCATACTGGTTAATGGACAGCTTCCAAGCTCCTGGATAGAGTTGCCTCCAAGACCCTGGAAACTGCTATTCAGGGTAGACTGTACAAGAATCATTGCACCACTTGTCTGATTTGTGCAAAACAGTTTCACAACTGGGATAGCTCAGTCAGCAGAGTGTGAGGCTCTTAATCTCAGGGTTGTGGGTTCAAGGCCCACATTGGGCAAAATATTCCTGCATTGCAAGGGGTGGACTAGATGCCTCTCCTGGTCCCTTCCAACTTTACAGTTCTGTGATTCCATACTCACATGAGCTTGGTAGAGAAACAGAATGCAAGGGTTAGAACATGAAACAATACCACAAAAGGCAAGTCCTAAGTGTTTAGCTTCAGCTGGATCAGGTCCACAATAACCTTCTATGATTATGTTAAAGTGAAATATAAGATTGCTAGCTATAAATTACTCTGTAGCCATATTCAGGAGTGATGCCTGAATAGGGGATGTAAACATGTTTAGGAAGTGTGTGTGTGTGTGTGTGTGTGTGAATAGTAATAATAGTAATAGTAATAATAATAATAATAATAATAATAATAATAATAATAATAAAATTTTATTTATACCCCACCCTTCCCAGCCAAGGCCGGGCTCAGAGCGGCTAACACCCATAAAATCACGATAAAACATGCAAAACAATCAATTAAAATGCAAGTTAAAATACGATTTAAAATTTGAAATACAGCCCACCAATCGAACAGGGTTAAACTAAAACCAACCCAAAGGCCAGGCGGAACAGCTCTGTCTTGCAGGCCCTGCGGAAAGATGCCAGATCCTGCAGGGCTCTCGTCTCTTCTGACAGACCATTCCACCAGGTCGGGGCCAGTACTGAGAAGGCCCTGGCCCTAGTTGCGACCAGCCTAGCATCCTTATGGCTCGGGACCTCCAACATGTTATTGTTTGAGGACCTTAAGGTCCTACACGGGGCATACCAGGAGAGGCGGTCCCTTAGGTACGAGGGTCCTAGGCCGCATAGGGCTTTAAAGGTCAAAACCAGCACCTTAAACCTGATCCTGTACTCCACCGGGAGCCAGTGCAGCTGGTAGAGCACTGGGTGAATGTGGTCCCGCGGCAAAGACCCTGTAAGAATGCCCAGATCAAACATATTCATCCAAACACATTTCATGCCCTTTCATCATGGGTGTGAGGTGTGTGAGTAGATATGGGGGATGGAATTTGATTGCATTCACAATTAAAGGTAGACCTACCTAACCTGCACTTTCTGAAACAATGCACAAGCCAAAACGTAGTCACCATTCAAAATTCGCACTTCTCAGAATTTTGCAATGTAGTTCTCCCGCCAAGTGATGCATACAAAAATGCATGCACAAGGGTAAAGTGTGCTTAGGAATCATATATTTCTGAAAACAACTTTTAAAAAATGCATTATATTAGGCAAATTTGATTTGCAAAACCGTGCATATTAGGTAAAATTGCACACAAATTGGAGTAATTCACACTAAAATGCTGAAGAATTGAGGATAGATAGATAGATAGATAGATAGATAACTGTTGTTGTGGAGGAGTGAATTTAAAATTGGGAAAATGAGAAACAGAGAGAAACTGAAATGGGAAGGTTTGCTCATCCCTATGTGTATTGGGCCAGTGACTGTGTACCATAGGAGCCAACTCTGGGGGGCCATGGGTGCTTGGACACCCACAATAATATAATTGAGGGGGCCAGGCACCCACAAAGTCAATGAAAAACAGGAAGACTTAGAGATGTTACAGATCAAGCATTTAATAGAGAATGGGATACCTACAAAGTATACCTAAAAGAATATTGTAAAAATCTAAATTCTTTGGCAGGTCAGGATTGACCCCTGCATGGTAGTAGAAATTTTACAAAACCAATACAATTGAGACAATTTAAGAGAGACAATGGAAAGTGCGCAGTCGAAAATGTAACTTAGGAACCACATTGGGGTGATCGGAAGTCATAACGGAATCTGTTATGTATGAATCTAATTTTTTTCTTGGTAATATGTATCGATTTTGGATTGTTTTTGTCGATTGTTTTTCTTTGTAAAATTAATAAAGCATTAAAAAAAAAAGTCAACGAGAAAAGCCGGCAGGTGGCAGTGGCTCTGCCTCCGAGAAAGAGCAGCTCCACTCTTTGCAGCTGGGGGGGGGGGGACCTCGGACACAGAGGTAGAGTCTCTCTGCCTTCAAGTCCAAGCCCTTCCCCATGGAAAAGGGTGCCTTGCTGGCTGCAGAGAGGAGGAGGAAAAGGAGCCGCCGTCACCACCTGCCACAATGCAGACATCACACGCACTATGTGCAGGCATGTGACGCAGTGTGGTGATGGGCAGCCACAATCCTGAGGGCAAGATGACACCCCTGCTCTGTATACTGGGGATGGCAGTATATGCATCTCCTACACCAGGCATAGGCAACCTTGGCTCGCCATGATCCCATGATCCCTAGCTAACAGGGCCAGTGGTCAGGGATGATGGGAATTGTAGTCCCAAAACATCTGGAGAGCCAAGGTTGCCTATGCCTGTCCTACACTCTCTTCTTCTGTTTACCTTCCTATTCGGGTATAGCATTTGAAGAGGACTTGAGCATTAAACCACACCCATGCCATACATCAACAGCAGAAATCCTACACAGGTTTTTTTGTTGTGCTATACATCAACAGCATGCAAACTGTTCCATATTGTTCTGATGCACATCTGATGGATCTGACGAAGTCCCTAAAAGCTTATGCCATAATAATAATAATAATGCTAATCTTTCAGGTTCTACAGTTGCTGTTGTTTTCTCTGCACAGAGAGAGAGAGAGAGAGAGAGAGAGAGAGAGAGAGAGAGAGAGAGAGAGAGAGAGAGAGAGGCTATCCCTCTGGAAATGGAATTACTATTTGACCCAAACAGAAAGCAGGATTAAATAAGGTGACCTATTCCAGGAAGGGGGGGGGGGGACCTTATCATTATTGGCACAGTGAATTCCTTTGAGGAAGGGGGGTTGCAGCTAGGCCTTGCCTGAATTATCTAATTACTGGATTTGAAATAGGAAGGCATTTTTGAGAGGTCAGATTGCTATCTGTATCTTTAGCTTGCAATGTGATTGCCTGTTAAAGGTGGAAGACCGATAGGATACTTCTGCCTCACAGATAGTAGTAAGTGGGACAAGGAGTTAATAAACCTGAGAAATTAAAAGGATACAGGATTCCAATCTACTAAGTGCCACTGGCACACAGTTCACCTTCCTTTAAGTGGTGATTGCACAGATTTATTGAGTTGGCTTTTCCTTTAAAAAAAAAAAAAAACTGATTTTACTAAGCTATCCTTGCTGCAAGGGTGGGGCATGAAAACACGGTGGCAGAATAGGCAACTATTGATGAAGGAAGGAAGGTCAATGACAATTTGGAGTCTCACTGTGTTGTGTATACAGTTACCGGTAGAGGTTTAAGTCTCAGAAATTTACAATGCCCCAGGTTAACCTCTCATCCTGCCGCACCAGTTCTTTCATTGGGCTTCGTGAATACCTCAAAAAGCAACACCACTTAATGAAATTTTCCATCTTGCAGCTTCCTGCTGTAAGACCAGTGGGAATGCAAGCATCTTCAAGAAATATGAATTGCACTATTCCCTCCACAAATAAAAGGATTGTGTTCTGTAGAAAAATGCACACACACTGCAGATTCACAAGGTGATGCTTAAATATCACCGTCCAGTCTTGGAGGATATCTCTCTCAGTTTCACAAAATAAACATTTGACTCTCTTAATCAAATGCAAATAAAATAAATATTTAAAGGAAGTCGCCCCACTGACTTTCTGGAGAGGGGGTGAAAAACAATTACAATTTCCACAGGCTTCAGTGAACCAGCTGACTCCTCCGTCCTCCCCAGCTCCTTTCTATAGAGCCGTGTGTCTTTCTTCAGTACAAAGGAGTTAAAATTAAAGCCCAGTTGTTCTTTTCATATTGCTTTCCTATGCATTCACTTACTACATAGTCCATGGGGATACTGTATTGTTGGGAATAGGAAGTCAAATATTCTTGTAATAGGAAGAGCTGCTATCCAAAAAACAATCTCAGTCTCTCTGTCTCTCTCTCCCTGCATCCCTGGTAACTCTTTGCAAGGAACCCAACAGCTAAAGGAGGGGGAAGATCTTGCTTGATTTAAATTGATTCCTCCTCCAATGTCAGTCATTTATTCAAGAGTATAATTATGATTTTAAATCTGGTACTTCACTAATGCCCTCTTAAGGTGGGGGGTTAGAAAATAAGGACGTAGTCATTCAGGGGAATAATATGAGTGGGCACGCTAAGGAGCATATAGTGGATTTGGGGTTTGTTTTGTTTTGAAAAAGGTACAGTAGTCCCAGTCTACTTTCACACATGTAGGGCCTGAATGGCACAAATTCCGATTCTCAGGGTGCTCTTTTGCTTGGAGATCTAAGAAGATAAGCAGAGCATACTGGATCAAGCCAAGGGTCCGTCTAGTCCAGCAGTCTGTTCTCACATTGGTCAGCCAGACACTCATGAGAAGCCTGCAACAGTACTGTCCCCACTGGTGATTTCCAGCACCTGGCATTCAGAGGCAGACTGCCTTCAACAGTGCAGGTGGAGCATAGACATAATGACTAGTAACCATGGATAGCCTTATCCCCCATGAATTTGTCCAATCCTCTTTTAAAGGCATCTAATTTGGTGGCCATTACTGCTCCCAGTGAGAGCGAATCCATAGTTTAACTACATACTGTGTGAAGAAGTACTTTTTTTTGGGGGGGTGTCCTGAATCTTCTAATATTCAGCTTCGTTGGAAGTCCAGTGTTATGAGAGAGGGATGAAAAGCCATTCTCTATCTACTTTCTTTACCCCAGGCATAATTTTATGCACCGTGATCATGCCTCATTTATGCACCATTCCTCTAAACCAGTGATGGCCAAACTTGGCCCTCCAGCTGTTTTGGGACTACAGTTCCCATCATCCGTGACCACTGGTCCTGTTAGCTAGGGATTATGGGAATTGTAGTCCCAAAACAGCTGGAGGGCCAAGTTTGGCCATCACTGCTCTAAACCAAAAAGGCCCAGATGTTGCAACCTTTCCTCATAGGAGAGTTGCTCCATTCCCTTGATAATCTCCAAGTCCATTCTTGGATTCAGCTACCTGGGAGCCCACCATATCCACAGTGATTTGCATACAACTGAGAGGGCTTCAGAGAATGGCAAAGCAACTGGGTCTCCTTTTCAAGATGACATTCCAGGAGAGGTGATAGAGTTTGGATTTGATCACTACCCGAAGGAGTCTCAAAGCGGCTAACATTCTCCTTTCCCTTCCTCCCCCACAACAAACACTCTGTGAGGTGAGAGGGGCTGAGAGACTTCAAAGAAGTGTGACTAGCCCAAGGTCACCCAGCAGCTGCATGTGGAGGAGCAGGGATGCGAACCCGGTTCACCAGATTACGAGTCTACCGCTCTTAACCACTACACCACACTGGCTCTCCAGTGATACTAAAACCTACCATCCAACACACACACACGAACACCAGAGTTCATCATATCTCAGTCACAGTATCACTAGACATCATTGCATTCTTGCCTTTCAAGAGAGGAGTTCCTACTCTCTGCTTAGGATGCACCAAAATGTGCCTAAGTTTTTGTTAAGTATAGTCTTAGTGCTAGAAACAATATTTTATAATTATATTTCTACTCCACCTTTTCATCAAGGAGCTGAAGGCAATGCATGTGGTTTACTCTCCCATTTTATCTTCGCAACAATCCTATGAGGTACGTTAAGCTGAATGATAGAGAATGGCCCAACCTCACTCAGTTAGCGTCGTAATTAAGTGGTGCCAAAAGTCTTGATCCAGCGCTCTAAACCAGTTCCTGGGGCTTCTGGGAGTTGTGGTCTAAGAATACCTGGAGAGCACTGGGTTGGTGAAGGCTGCTCTAAGCAATGCACCCCACTAACTCTAGAACAGGGGTGTCAAACTCAAATTCATCGGGGGCCGCATCAGCAGTTTGGTCACCCTCAAAGGGCCGGTTGTATCTATAACGACCATCCCGGCGAGCGAGAGATCAAAAGGCCGGCAGAGAAATCTCCAGCCGGTACTAGAATTACAGCGAAGGACGGGGGGGGGGCAAGGACGGGGGGGGCATAGCTGTCAAGTTTCAGATTTGAAAATAAGGGATCAGCAGCTTCACCTGTCCCGGGGACAGTCTATGATTCTCAGGGACAGTCCATGCCGTGGTAATCTCCCCAGGCTACAAATTAATTTACACCAGGCTACACACCATCATCTTTCCCCACCTTCAGAACGTTCCTCAGAATGGACACCACCCTCATCCATCTCCTCATCCCACCCTCCTCTTCCCCCCCTTTCTTCCCAATGTCTCAATAACCAAAACTGATTTGTTAAAATGTTAGAGGGGGGAAATATGATTTACACACCTCTGTAATTCAAGAAAATCTTTAATAAAAAATATTCAATTCTTCATGGGGGGATTGATCAGGTTCAGTCTTTTGGCTCTCTGGCATCCATTAATGACTTATTATACAAATTTGTGTACAAATGACTTATTATACACGCAGCCCCACCCCCACCCCACCCCAGGCACACATTAGCTCTCTCTCTCTACCGGTAGCTTTTTCAATCAATTTTGTCCTCCTTCCACTCAGCTCTGCTGGCAAACAAAGCCGAAAAGTCCAACACGCAGCCCCCACCCCCACCCCAGGCACACACCTCTCTCTAGCTTTTTCTATCAAGGCTCAACCCAAACTGGGAGCCACTCCTGCAGTGGGAAGGAACAGTAGGCAGGCCGGGTCTGGAGGCTGTGTTTTAATCAGGAGTGAAGCACCAGCGTGGCTGCCTGTGGCACCACGTGTTTGCAAAGATCTCCAGGGCTGGGCGGAGCTGCAGAGGAGGCCAGCAAGGACGGACATGACGGGCATGCCAGCCAGCCACTAGCGTGGCGCCTCCTCACTAGCCCGCCCCCTCGCCTCCTCTCAAGGCCCCAGCCTGGCAAAAGAAAGCTGCTTTTGGGCTCGAATTTTGAAGTGCCGATCGCGGGGGTGGGGCAGCCCCAAGTGTCACCTCCCCCTCCAGCAGGCACCCATGCCCAAAATTGCGCCTGCAGCTTTCTTTTTAATTTTTTCCCCCGACGCTGCTGGGAGTGGGCGGAGCCGCAGAGGAGCAGCATGACGGGCATGCCAGCCAGCCACTAGCGTGGCGCCTCCTCACTAGCCCGCCCCCTCGCCTCCTCTCAAGGCCCCAGCCTGGCAAAAGAAAGCTGCTTTTGGGCTCGAATTTTGAAGTGCCGATCGCGGGGGGGGGGCAGCCCCGAGTGTCACCCCCCCTCCAGCAGGCACCCATGCCCAAAATTGCGCCTGCAGCTTTCTTTTTAATTTTTTTCCCCGACGCTGGGAGTGGGCGGTTGTAAACACAACCCCACGAAGCCTGCTGGGATCGGCGCGCAGTGCGGGGTGGGGTGGGCGCAGCTGCCTTCTAGGGGGGGCAGCTGCCCCCCTGTGGGTACGCCCATGCTTTCCCCCCCCTCCAACCCGCACAGCCCCACCTGCCCTGCCGAGGTCCGCCGGAGAGAGAGCTCCTCTCTCTCTCTCGTCTCTCTTTCTCTCTCTCTGCGGAAACGCCGCGACGGCCAAGTACCAAAAAGGGCGACGATCGCATGCGGTACGCTTGAGTCTTGGGAGACTTCTCCCGTGCGTGGCGAGGGGGGACCTCGACGAGGCGATCTTTTTCCTCAGCACCCCCACCCCCAGACCTAGCTGGGGTGCGCCTGTGTGTGTGTGTGTGAAAGAGAGAGCGCGCGTTGGTCCCAGCCTCCCTCTCCTCGGTTGGGATCGTTGCCAGAATGTCTCTCAACCTGAAACGATCCGGGCTCGGAGGAGGAGGGCGGCGTGGAGGCGAGGGAGATGTTCGCGAGCACAGCGGTCACCGCCTGAATGTGCCTTGGCCGGGGAGAGGCGGGACGCGGAGGCGTCGGGTGGGGGGAGTGCTCCGAGGGGCGGGTGTGTTGCGCGGGTTTGTTGAAGTTTGCAGGGTTGTGAAGAGAGGCGCGAGGTGGGGGTGGGAGGAGCGAGCGAGCGAGCGAGCGATGAGGAAAGGGGAAGCTGCCGGTCTCGCTCTGTCTGCTCCAGCAGGAAGGAGGTGGCGGGCGGAGGGGGATAGAGAGAAGAGGCTTCCCGGCGGCTACACGGGCCAAATGACGAGGTCTGGCGGGCTGGATTCGGCCCGCGGGCCTTGTGTTTGACACCCGTGCTCTAGAATCATAAGAACATCTATGGCTTGCTATAGATGAATTGAGGGTTTCTTCCAGCTCTAATGTTCCATGAGATTCTAAATAAAGCCGATAAGACTTGATTGTAATTTAGCAGAGGTCCTTTTATTTCTTTGTTTTTAGAGCTGTTCCGTTTATAGATCAGATGAATCAGTTGAAATGCTTTCATGGTATTGTCTGATGTTAATTGCTCCTTAATGAAGCCCATCTTATTGGTGGAAAAAGGATCTTGAAGGATGCTTTCCAGGCAAAAGTCCAGCGCTTCCCCCCCCCCCTTAATATCTTGCAGTCATCATTGATTAATGATGCAGCTTGGGAGTCATTATCTGAACCTTTGGCTTGACTTTTTCCTCAAATCAAGGAGACTAATGGGGATCTTATTTGTTCTTGGAAGTTGGGAACCCTGCAAACACTTTTTTAAAGGTGAGGGGATAAATGCGCACCCTGAATTTTAATGACTGTTGGAGGGAAAGGGCGGGGGGTGGAATTAGAAAGCCAAACACCATAACAAGCAGGGATTGGGCATTTGTAATTGCCTTGGAACATTTTAAGTGATTCAGATCCAATTTAATTTTTTATCCTTGCCTCCTGGTAGCTAACACATTCAGAAAAGCACTGTCTTCAATTCTCAATTTCGTGCAAAGAAAACAAAGATGAGATAAATATTTTCATAACTGAAAAGCCTTAATTCCTACCAGTTAAGACAGCTCCTTATTTAAGGTGCAAGTGATAAAGCAAAGTCACATAATATTGAATTAAAGCCTTAACATCTGGACATACAAAAGCATTGCTCCAACATCTAGGCACTGAAAGGCATTGCTCATTGGAGGACTTAATTTACATGAAAAAATGGGCATGGGTTGAGTGGGCAGGTCTCATGTGATTGCCTCACCATGACTTCATCCTCCTTCATATCATTGTTTTATTGTGCATTCTAATTATATGTGTTTGTGTTTTCAGTAATTGGTTTTAATACTTGTAAGCCACTTAGAAGGCACCTTGGCAATTAAGCAGTATACAAATTCATAAATAATAATAATTCCCAGCACCGCAGTAAAATATTCGACAACTTCTTGGTTAGCTGACCTTCTAACAACAGCATTAACTCTTAAATTGCAAAATGAATGATCCCTGTTGATGGACTTCTAACAGGGTCTTGGTCTGATTCAACAGAACTGTTGTTTCAAGCTAGGACCAAACAGCAGCAGATCTCAGAGAAACATAGTGGGTCAATATGTGGGACAAGGGCAAAACATTGATTTCGCTGTGTTCAGAATATTATTTTAATTTTTCGTTGGTAATCCTAGCACAGTCTGTGAGGAGCTGATCCAGCGAGAGTCAAAATCCTCAAATTTGCACAGTAGTAGACAAACACTCACACCAAAGCATGCAAATATTTTGATGCACTTGTGATGATGTACAGATAAAGATACTTCTCTGAGTATGGAAGGAGCTGAAGACAGACAGATCACCATATGGAAGCAGCCACTACAGGGAAAGTTTTTTTAAAAAAGAAAAGAAACAAGCATCAGGACAATAGCAGTAATTTGTGTGTATCAAGATTTGGAGTGCACTGTCAGTCCATTGAAACCAAATGGAATTTTGCAAATGTGACTTTAGTGGGCTGTTGATTGTGCCTTTGTCATTTCTGAAAACATGACTGCAATTTTGCAGCATAGCGCAATACATTGAGGCATAAGATCTTAACACAATGTGTATTGAGCACTTGAAAACACCAATTTGTCATTGTTGGAAAACGCTCCCAGTTCAAATTTCTTCAGCACAAACCCAGGGTGGGGAGGAGCAGGAATCAAAACAAAGCGGGCATCATTCTTTCAGTGCAACTTGCTACTGAAAGTGTTCTAAATAAGCTGGATAATAGTTTGTTGGTTCTGATGCTGCAGACACAAAAATAACAAGGAAGAAGAACAAAAGTGCTTTCCTTTTCAAACCTCTTGTATTTTCTGTTAAGGAATACAGCTGATGTATACAGTAGGGTTGTTGTTTGTTTGGAGTTCTCCATGGAGAAAATAACCCTTTATTTTTACAGATCGAAATGCACAGCTTATGTTGGTAATAGTAAATGACAGGGGTTATAGAAAACCCACAGAGAGAAAGGGAAAAGATTAATAAAGGATGTACTGAATAAAGCAAACAAGGAAAATATCAAGCGATGAGATTAGTCAAAGGGAGGGGGGAAGACGCAGCTTGTTTGGAAAGGGATTCTCTAGTGACTGTGATAAATCATGCAGGAGGCCTTGTACCCCATGCAACGCAAATTTCACAAGAATTAGCAGTGAACACCTGCAGTCCTCAGCGTGTCCACTTCTGGCAATGAAGTGTCCATGAGGCAATGCTGTCGTCCGGCCAAAAACGATATTACCTGGCTTCACAGATCATCATCAATGTTGAACTAATAATTTGTCTTAGACAACTGTTGACACGACTGGCTCCAGGGAACCAGCACAAAGCGAGCAAGGTGTTCAGGACTGCACCTGCCAGAATTACCTCTTCTAACACAAACTCTTATGTTACAGAATGTTGAGTGCTAGTTAGAAAAAGAATAAACTCAGTGGGACAGAGAGAGAATGGGGTTGTCCTGGAGGGACAGCGGCTGGATAACATGGAGGGACAGCGGCTGGATAACCTGCTGGAACCCTGTACAGGAGCGCTCCCATTAGGTAGGAGAATACACTGCAGGTCCCATTTGTTTCAAATAATTAGGGGCACTTATGTGAACTTTGGCAGTGAGTCCTTCTCACACCAGAAGCGTAAGGGCTGCCTTTGTGCACAGCAGCTGTCCTGGGTGTCTTTTCATCTCTGTTTCATTTCAACATCAGCAGGCAGCTTCCTCACCTATTGACCACCGATTATCAGCGAGTGACACACACTGTCGATGCAGCTTCTGAAAATCTCTTGCGAGGAAGCGGCGGTGGAAGCAGCATGAGGTGACTGCTGAGTGACTTCCTGCTGCCTCTCCCCCACCCACATATCCCAACACTTTCACATAAACAAGAAGACTTGCTTAAAAGAGTACTTGGCAAATGTAGCTCGTCCTCAGCGAAATAATCTGTGGGGAAGAGATTCTGCCTGATCAGAGCTCTGTGGTGAGGAGGAGGAGGAGGAGTGAATGGATGACTCACTAAATCTGCAGAGCTATACAATGTGTGTGTGTGTGTGTGTGTGTGTGTGTGTGTGTGTGTGTGTGTGTAAAAATATAGAGACATGCGTATATTTCTACTTCTTCACACAGCACAAACTATGGAACTTGCTCCCACAGGAGGCAGTGATGGCCACCAACATAGAAGAGCTCTAGTAAAGGTAAAGGACCCCTGGACAGTTAAGTCCAATCAAAGGTGACTATGGGGTTGTGGCGCTCATCTCGCTTTCAGGCCAAGGGAACCGGCGTTTGTCCACAGACAGCTTTCCGGGTTATGTGGTCAGCATGACTAAACCTCTTCTGGTGCAACGGGACACCGTGACGGAAATCAGAGTGCATGGAAACGCCATTTACCTTCCTGCCACAGCGGTACCTATTTATCTACTTGCCCTTTGATGTGCTTTCGAACTGCTAGGTTGGCAGGAGCAGGGACCAAACAACGGGAGCTCACCCCATCACGGGGATTCGAACAACCAACCTTCTGATTGGCAAGCCCAAGAGGCTCAGTGGTTTAGATCACCCATGTCTAGAAGTGACCAAATGGCTGACAAGTTTATGTGTCATAGCATGTTGGGCCAAGCTTTATCTTCTTCTTCTTCTTCTTCTTCTTCTTCTTCTTCTCCTCCTCCTCCTCCTCCTCCTCCTCCTCCTCCTCCTCCTCCTTTTTGTGCGAACTGAATTATAATCCCATGCACTGCAGGTTTCCTTCCTGCTGCTTTTCTTTCTTTGTTCCTTACTGGAGTGCTGTAATGACTAATGAATTAATGTCAGCGCAGAACTTAAGACTTCTCCCTCAAGCGCTTATCTGATGAAAATAGGCACACTTGTTTTATACCAGAGGAGAGAGCAGCTCCCTCACAAGGTGACAGGGAAACAGAGAATGTGACAGAACAGATTATGTGAGGTCCGGTGACATGCGTAGCAGCTGAAAGGCGCAACTTCAACACATGCATTTCCCTCCCACATAGAAAACATGTCTCTTTAGATACCACGGGACAAAAGCCCTCTCGAGTTCACATCACCTGCTCGGCTCACTTGTTCTCCTTTCCCCTTCCAAATCAGAGTTCACACTGCAGCGCTCTCGTCTAGCCTCAAAGGACTCCTGGCTCATGGGTTATCAGGAAGAAAGCCTAAGGGAATTGGGATGACAGTTGCTAAGCAACTGCTCATATGCCTTCTTCATCACCATTCATTTAAAAAAAGATGATGAAGGAGGAAGACGAGAGGTTATTAAGAAATAAGCCTAACTGATTTCAATAGGACTTGCTTCTAGATTAGGGTTGCTGGGTCAGGAGCAACTCAGCCCCTGAGATTTCGGGGACCAAATCTGAAACCTAGGCGTGGCTCTACCAATATATGTATATATACTCTACCTGTATCTGGATCCTATGCTTGGCAAATCTGGTAGTGTAGCCCTTTGCAGGCTGACTCAAAAGTGAGTTGCACTGCATTCAGTGGGTCTTGCTCCTCAGTCAGTGTTTGCAGTTTAAGAGCTCTGAGCTAATGTCACAAGGTCTACCCTTATGCAAGGTAAAGATAGGTAATACTCCCACCATGGCAGTTGCTGGTGAGCTAGGTACTTTTCCCACCATACCTAAGTTGTTGTTGTTGTTGTTGTTGTTATTATTATTATTATTATTATTATTATTATTATTTATTGAATTTATATACTGCCCTATACCAGGAGGTCTCAGAGCAGTTCACAGAATAAAATCAAAATATAAAACCACAAAATACAAAATAAAAATAAAAACAACAACCCAATAACTGCCCCTCCCCCCCAAAAAAAACACATTTTAAAAGGGCACAGGGTGTCAATCAAATCAACCAAAGGCCTGGTTAAATGGTTATATGGTCTCAGCAACAACTCCCAATTACCAGTCTAGCTGCCGCATTTTGGATTAGTTCAATTTCCAGCATGTCCAGGTTGGGCTGCTGGTCAGTGCAGACAATACTGAGCTAGATAGGCAAATGGGCAGTTTGCTATGTTGAGAAGTGGGATGTTTATGTAGCAAGTGTGTCATTGGTAGGGAAGGGTGATGGACAGAATTGGAAGCATTTAGAATTAACGGGTTGATTTAGCTATATCTCTACATCAGAAGGACTATCAGCTCTTCCTTAACTTTACAGGAACTTACCCTTTTATGGAATAAACGGCGTACTTTGTGGAGGAGAACATGTCTATTGCTTAATCAAATAGCCACCAAAGTCTTCCCCTTTTGTTCTTGTTGAAATGTTGATATGGCTGCCATGTCACAGATATCTTACTTCATCTAATCTGCAACATGATCTTATATTTATCCCGCTAATATTTTCTGACACCAACTCCCATGTTATGCTGCCTCACAGAAAACACTCGGCTATTTATTCAAATGGAATTACAGAAAGATTTGCCATGACAGCTACAAAAGAGAAGCAATATTAAGTGGGCACGTGTATGCGGGAACTATTTGCCTTCCAGACTCTTAGGGATGCAACTTCAATGGAGCCACCCCTGAGTAAATTGCTGTGCTCTCAGGCAGTTGCTTATTAAATACAAATGGAATATTGAAGGCTGCATTTGGGCTTCACAGTCTGCTTTTATAAGGCATTAAAATAATGTAAGAGATAACGTGTTTGTCTCCAAAATACACTTCACGGCTGCTTCACTGAGATTATGAAAACAGCAACTAAATATTAGATTAATCCCCAAGTATACACTATCCATCAAGGGCATATGGTAGGATAAATTAATATAATTCCTCTGGCTTTGCTTATTTCAATTTATTATTTATACTATCTGCATTCTGCTTTTGTCACCAACACAAACCACTCAAAGCCGGCTAACAAAAGCAAGAAATCTCACCATAAAAAAATAGCATTGAAGCAACATACAACGTTTCAGGAAACATATACTAACAAGTACAACAGCAGAAAATAATATTAAAAACCACCGGGACATCATACAATATTGTAGTAAAAGCCATAAATATCCTATAATGTTAACATGAAAAAATAAACTAGCATAAAATAAATTAATCCTATTTCCTGAATCTTAAAAGTCAGTTTCTACTGTATGCAAACAGCACCTCAAAATTCACTACTCTGTTGATGGGCAAGGGAATAAGAGAACCATTTCAATGAATTTCTCTAACATTTTGCTCAAATGGAGACCAAAAAATTATAATTACAAGATTCAATTGCCCATGTTGTTTCAGCAGCCTTGAAAAATCTGTTTTGTTGCTTTACAGAATTAATGCAAATTTTAGTATAAATTGAGCCTTCAGCAATTTAACAGGAATTCCAAGAATTTAACAGCTTTTAAAAAGTTATCACTGGAATGATCTGTGTTAGGATAGCAGAGAACATATGTTTATTTGATCCTTATTGCAGAAACCCATGATGCTGCAGTAACACTGTGCATTCTTTAAAACACAGCACCCAGGCTACAAATGATTTGAACTGAAGCAATTTGAACAAGAGAGGAAGGTCATACATAAGCAGCACAGCATGGAACATCATTAAAAGCTTCTCCCAGATGTTAAGGATTCCATGTGTCACAATCAACAAGAGTGCTTTAAAGCCACAATGCCTATTTCTGAGCCTCTTGGGCAGGCATCCCCAAACTTGGCCCTCCAGATGTTTTGGGACTACAATTCCCATCATACATGACCACTGGTCCTGTTAGCTAGGGATGATGTGAGTTGTAGTCCAAAAACATCTGGAGGGCTGAGTTTGGGGGTGCCTGCTCTTGGGCTTGCCAATCAGGGGTGGGGCTCACCTCTGTAGCACCTGTAATAGCACACTTATTTTTGTGTAAGGTTTTTTGTTTCTTCGTTTTGTTGTCAGTGCAGTGGCAGCTTTTGGTAGCCAGGCTACCATTTTGCATCCTCTGAAATGTCCCAGACCTAATACCATTCCTGGACATTCAGGGGACAGAATGGCAGCTCCGAGAACAGGGGGGGTGGGGTGGAGTTGTTAATATTTAGGTGAAATTCTGCAATGTGGCCTTTTTTTAGGGCTCAAGAAAATTTGGATGGGGGGTGTATTTTGAGAAATTTTGGCTCAGCTTTGGTTGCAGTAATTGCCACCTAGGCCCCTGTATCTCCTGGATCACTTTGTTTAGCAGCATCATTTATGGATCTCACATTTATTTTTTCATTGCACTTCTCTCTAGTCAATCAATTCTTCTAACAGTACATAAAGCCTAATCATTACCCCAAAGACTCCCTAGTCATTAGGCAGTGTGATGACATGCAGCTCAGTGCATCTCACTTAGTGCTCTTTAAATGCCAAGATTCATGATGAACTTGAAATAAATGTTCGGTGCTTATAGTTAGTAGGAGTCAATGAGCTCAAACTATTCTCAGATAAATTGCACAGCTAGTACCTGCACATGATGAGCTTGATGAGCACCGTGAATGCAACCATTACCATCTGGGGTTTGTGTGTGTGTGTGTGTGTGTGTGTGTGTGTGTGTGTGTGTTTTACTAGGAGCAGCTACACTGCAATAAACCCAAGACTCTGCTACATTTGTGTTCTGTTCGTGCCAAAGGCAGAAGATTCTCATACATCACCTTTGAGGAAGGTACAGTGTGATACATCTTGCATGCTGAAGAATGCACAACCGAGCTGAGTTTCATCGCCTACATTTTTCCTCTATGTAAATCTTCCTGTGTGTGGAATAGATTGCGTTCTCCATTAGTTATAGTGACTCTGCAGACTCACCAGAGAATCTTTGCTGCGACACCACAAATCTCCCAGAAGCTTTGTTCAGGGCTGGCATTTGGGTTTGGCAACCACTGAGGCCATTGCCTGGAGCCCCCAGAACTCTCTGCTCCTCGTCCTTGCTGGGGTTGCATATTCATTTGCCCTCTGAGTGACAGAGTGAGCAAGCAATGTCGAGGAGAATGGAGCAGCAGTCGCTGTTCACCTCATTCTCATCTTGACCCAATGGGTGGGACCCATAAGAAAAGGGCAAGCAAACATGCAGCTGTGTCATGGACAAGAGAAAGGAGGGTCAAATGCTCAGCTAGGAAGACATAGTTGAGGAGTCTTAATGGAATACTCCTGCAGGCCCCATGGCCTCCTCCAGCAACTGGAACAGCTACACAGCATTCCTGGGAAGGGGCCCTGGTGTTCTGGGACTTACAGCTGCTCTCTTGTGAGCACCCGGTCTTAGCAGAGTAAAGAAGCGCAGACGGAGGTGGGGAGGTATCTGGGCATACCTACTTTATTTCTACTAATTACAGATTAAAGAACATAACAAACACGTATGAGAGGAGCAGCCCTCATACAGACATCCTGTCTCATCGCAAGACAGAGCAGAAAGAAAAAGTACAATAGTACCAGAGACGAAAGTCACACAGACAGGCTTCCTTTGTCACAGAACAGAAAGTAAACAATAGGATCAGATGATCCTTGCAATGGGAGCCTTCTAAAACTAGCAATAGGTTTATAGTTGAAGGCCTTTCCTGATATTGTGTAGCTGCTTGGGAGCCACTGGTAGGTGTGCTCCTCCTTCAGCACTCCATTAATGGTCCTAAGGCACATGATGCAATGCCGCGGACTGGCTGGATGCAGAGGGGTGGTAGGAGGCACCAGCTGGGGGAAGCCCCAAGGGAAGAAGGCTCAGAGCCAGGGGATTGGTGGTGGGTTGATGGTGAGTAGTCAGAGGGGGAAGAAGGAGCAGGTGGGCAGGAGGAGGTGTTGAAAGCTAAAGAGGCAACACGATTTAGTGAGCAGGGAGAGGCTGTGGCAGAGAGCAGTTCAGACCCCGAGGCTGAAGCAGAGGCTGGAGAGGAGGACGGCCAAGAGTCACAGTTGAGATAGGCTGCTGAAGAATCAGGCATCTCACCCTTCTGCTGTTAGCAGCTCCCCTCTCTCCTGGCCTCCTAGAACACAAAGAGAGATGAAAAGAGCAGAGCAGAGATGGGTTGAGTACAAATGCAGTTTGTGACTGCTTGGGAAAGAAGGACCCTGGAAAGAAGGAGCCTTAGAGAGTGGTGGGAAGGCAGGGACCTCCAGTCCTCGCAACTTCTTCTGAAGGAAGGGGTTACACACATCTGAAAACCCCTTGCTTCATTGGGGCAAGAGCTGCTGGGATCACAAGGCCTGTGCTGGTTTGGTTCCTTTCATGCAACCACCTTGTTGAAGCTAAGCAAATCTGGGGCTGGTCAGTGCCTGGGGAAAGACACAAACACCCTTCTCCTGCCTCCACTTCTCTCATATCACTAGAACTTGTGGCCATCCAATGAAGCTGAATGTTGGAAGATTCAGGACAGATTCGGGACAAATAAAATAACATACAGTAATTCAAACTGGCGGCCACGATGGCTATGCTCCAACTATGGTTGGAGGCAGCAAGGCTTCTCGATAACTCAAGAACCGCCTCTCCCCAAATGAACCAGCTCAGACCCTGCGATCATCATCTGAGGCCCTTCTTCGTGTGCCCCTTCCGAAGGGCAGTAACACAAGAACGGACTTTTTCTGTGGTGGCTCCCCGTTTGTGGAATGCCTGGTGCCTTCTTTACATAGCTTTGGGCACCAGGAAGAAATATTCCTTTTCTCCCAGGCCTCTCTCTCTCTCTCTCTCTCTCTCTGTGTGTGTGTGTGTGTGTGTGTGTGTGTGTGTTGGAGTGTTATTGTTTTTGTTTGTTACTATGATGTGTATTTTTGTGTTTTTATCTTGTGAACTTCCCTGTGATCCACAGACGAGGGGCAGTATAGAAATTTAAATAAATAAATGAATCTGGCCACAATTCAACATAGCACAGCCCACTTTTCTTGCCCTCACATACTTTTATCTGTTTCATGAAGGGCTCACTGTGTTCATTTTAATATTGTGTGTTTTAAGAGGGGCCTGTTATATTTATTGTGCCCGGCCAACATCTTCATCGTGCATCCCTGACAAATTATTGCAATTTCAACATTTAATTTTGAGCTGCCCTCCCACTAGCAAAATTGTTGATGCTGTTTCTACCCCCAGGGAAGAGAAGGGAGTGGGTTTTTTTTGGGGGGTGGCAAGCACAAGCATTATCTTTTCCTCTTCCCAGAGCAAAAGAAGCAGCTTGCAGATTGAGAGCCATTGCTTTTATTATTATTTTATTATGCATAATATGGAAAATATTAAATAGATCGATAGAAGAATGAAGCTGTTCCGAGTTGATCTCCATGGAGTAAGAGCAGTGTGGGGGGCTGTGGGAAGAATTATAGGGAGAAACAAATTAAATTTACACATTTCAGATAATCAGGCATGTGGTTTACCCTCTGTGGGTTCTCTAATCTAGCTTTTCTTAATTACATTCTTTGTAAGATGCATTGTTTCACTTTTCCCCCCATGGAGTTCTTTTTGTTAGGGGAGTATGTAGTGTAATTACTAAGCTCCTGGCATTATTTCTGTTTTTTATTATGAAATGTCAAGATTCTGAAAAGGAAAATTTCACGCACTATATAATGTCAATCATCTGTCTTTATGAGATGGAACAGCATTCACTTTGTTCAAAATGTTTGTTTAAATGGGAGGGGGAAGACAGGGACTCCGTTCGTGCAAGTCATTGCTAAAATACTAGACTGGCCTGCTTTTTGCATAGGATCTTAAATTTTTGATTAGGTTGAAGTTGTTTTTTTGTTTCGGAAGGCATGTTTAAACATGTCAGCATTGCAGTAAAGACAGACCGCTTCTGAAAAAAATTTAACTAACTAACAAAGCAGACAGGCTGCTATGTCTAAATTTAGGCCTTGTGGATGTGGAGAAGTTGGAAGCAGAAGAAATGGAAAGCTGATGAAGGAGACCCTGAATGTGAATAGGTAAAAGCAGTACTGGATTTACAGAAGTTGTCCCAGTTTCTGATTTGATCCCAGAATGCCTCAGTTTTCCTTAGAATGTCCCTGTTTTCATTGGGGAAATGTTGGAGGGTATGGACTGCCCTCCATTCCTCCTTTGCCCTGCTCCCCTCTCTCTTCACTAATGGAATTGAGGTGGCAACACTGTGTTGCCACTGCAGTTTCCATAATGGCTAGAAGACCATTAATTGATTCCCATCCACTTTGACAGAACAAGGTGGCTGCATCAAAGGCTGAATCTCTTCCTGCCATTTCATGGCTTTGTTCAAAGCCCGCTGTGATCTCACCGTGGCAGCTGCTACTGTTTATTGATCAAGCTAGGGGAGAAGACCAGGTCCCCATTATTTATACCAAGAAGATTAATGAGCCTTCATACTAAATGCTTGTGTTTCATTGTACACCTCAAAGGCTCAGATCATACCCAGTCACACAGCTAGATCTAATTCTCCAGTTAAAATGTTCTTGGTTTTAGACCCAGAGTGTAAGGAATGGAGGAGGTGGGCACAGAAATCACTGTGACTCCAACCTAACCAATTCACAATCTTTCCAGGACAGAGCTATGCATGATGGGGAAAGCACTGTTTTTATCATACGGATGTGCATTAAGACCACTCCAAAAATGGAAACTGGGTTTAACCCCATTTGAGAAATGCTCGGGTTGAACCTTCAGCAAGTCTGCCTTGCTGGGTGATGGCAAAGACAACCATGCAGTGAGTGTTCCCCAAACTTGGGTCTCCAGCTGTTGTTGGACTTCAACTCCCATCATCCCTAGCTAGCAGGACCAGTAGTCAGGGATGACGGGAGTTGTAGTCCAACCACAGCTGGAGACCCAAGTTTGGGAAACATTGATCTACAATATAAAGTGTGTGGCATTGATAAACCTAGTTTGTTTTTGTTTTTTTATGGTACAACCAAGAAGCAATTTGGGGATTTAAAAAAAGAGGTGCAGTAATGCCTTTGTGCTGGACTAAACCTCTGATTTTTCATAGGCTTTTCTCTCTCTATTCTGCAGTGGCTCTAGCTACCTGTACAAAACATCAGAAAGGATTCCAGTTGGTTAATGTACATCCAAGGGAGATCTAGGGAATGGTTAGCATAAGACACCCTTTTGATAACATCAGAGGGGGTTTTCTTGTATAGGTTATAAATTCACCGCTATAATGGCACTAGGAAGTAATTCTTCAAAGCAAGTTGCCTTCAAAGATTTCACTTTGCTGGAGGGCACTGTCTGAGTGTCTGTCTACCTGGGGAGGTTGGCTTTCAGAGAACTCATTCCATTGGGATATAAGAATCAGATTTGCTACTAATTTACATTGGTTTTATCTCAGTGTGGCTCCACCGGCTACTGCTATTGGGATTTGGGAGGAATTATCAAAACTCCGGCTTGCTGACACTGCTTGTAAGATGCTTCCCTGGTCTATTAAAGTCCAGGATTTCAGAATTTTTGACTTGTACTTTCCAACTGCTTAATGCCTGCTTGCTTCTTCTTGTCAGACAACACTTTCGTTTCTAAACTACAAAAAATATATAGTGTTATGAGTTTGTGGGTTAGCTTCCTGATGAGGTAACTGCATGGGATGATGAATCATTAAGAATACAAAGGAAAGGTGATGGGGCATTAAGAAAGCAAGGAGAGGGGGCTCTGTGCCAGATGGCAAATGGGTGGGGCCCCTCCTTCTGAGATAGCTAGAAGGGCAAAAGCCTTCTACTCACAATCTTTGGAAAAATGGGTGCGTGTGACAGAAGTAAGACAGCAAGCAGAGAGAGGGAGAGCCATGCCAGATCTCTGCTTGAATCCAGGGCTGGGGCTGTGGCAGAAACAAGACCCTTTGGGCGTGTTGATGCTCAGAACCCCTCCTTCGTAGGCTCAGGTTGTATATAATAATAATAATAATAATAATAATAATAATAATAATAATAATAATAATAATAATAATAATTTGTTATTTATACCCCCGCCCATCTGGCCAGGTCTCCCCAGCCACTCTAGGCGGCTTCCAGCAAATATTAAAATACATACACATGTCACAGAATAAAAACTTCCCTGAACAGGGCTGTCTTCAGGCATTTTCTAAATGTCAGATAGTTGTTAGCACCTTTGACTTCTGATGGGAGGGCGTTCCACAGGGCGGGCGCCACTACCGAGAAGGCCCTCTGCCTGGTTCCCTGTAGCTTTGCTTCTCGTAATGAGGGAACCGCCAGAATATGTGTAAATAAGCCATATATCGCAAAGATATCAGAGTCTCCACTGTTCCTCATTTCCAAAAGGAAGCATAGACCCTGGGTAAGTGCCTGGAACTCCTGGAATCTTGCACCACACAGAGATTGCAGCGGCATGCAACAATATATTTTAATTATTACTTGCCTTTTCTTTTCTGTGCAGGTCCTATTTTTGTTACCATTCTCATTACCCCGGTGGAAAGGTTTCCTAGATATACGTGCCATATTCATTTCATCTCTGTATATGGCATTTGCAACCCAATCTCACTGAACACCAAATTTGGAATTTGCATGTATCGACCATCTTCGGGCACAAACATGATACTAAGATCTCTTTGCTTTAAAGTAAGAGTGAGTTCCGTAATTTTGCTACATGCAGTATCAATGACTGCTCCCTATTGTCCATTGAGAACTGGCAATCAGCTTCACTGAGTGACTGGGGCTGCAATCACAATATTGAGAAAAAGCCCCATAAACTCAACTGGACAAAAGCTCCATTAAACTTCCAACTGTACAAATGCCTTGCCCCCAGAGATGGGAGGAGACCCCAGGGAGCCATTTCACCATCATCAGGGAAGCCTGCTGTGGTGCCACACACTCTATGAGCCCAGCTTGCTGCCCAGCTCCAAGTCTACCCCAGGTTGCCCTCTCTCTTTGGTGCTTCTCCTCACATCCCCAATACTTATTTCCCACAGTCAGGGGCTCCAGTATGCTTGCATGTTGCACAGTGAGCACATCTTGTACCTGCTCATAAAAAAGCAAGCGAGTTTCAGCCAGCCTACAATTAATTAAGGTAAGCATAGCATTTGGCAATCTTTGATCTAAATGTGCCATCATGTGTAAAAAATATATTATTAGGGGGAGGGAGAGAAAAGCAAATCAATTTACGCCTATGTCTCAGGCAAGAATAATCTTTAATCTCTTTCCTCCCAAATAATCAGCAGCAGCTGTCTGTACAATGCCTAAATTAGTCTTTTGTTTAATATTGTCTCTGCTTAAAATGGAGATTTCTAGCAGTTGCCTGGAGAATGTGCCCTGGCCTCCATGTTTCTGCTAATATAATTAGTCTGATTCTTACCCTTGCCCACAGATGAGAAGCATTTCCTCAGGTACCTGCATTTTCTCAAGTGAGCCTGATCACATCTTTGCCCACTGAACTTCCAGCCTCCCTTAATCTTCCATGTAGCAGCAGTTTGCTACGTACCAACACATAATTGGTTATAGCCTTTTCCTGTAGCTGAAGGACCTTTGGAATACCCTTCTGATGTTTCCATTTACCACATTAATTTATTTGATGTACAATTTGGTCACGGTAGCTCCCAGATAGTTTGAATTGCATCCTCTATCAGGTGGGGGATAGCTGCCGTAAATATTAAATGGCTAAACTTCATGACATAGGTTAAGGAGTTCTTTCTTTATTCACACAGATGCACACATCCAACAACCACCATGTGTATTTCCTGAGCAAATTTTAAAAGTAGAAAGGAGTGACTATTGGAAGGCTGTTCTTGTGCTCAGTGGTCTGCTTGCTGTCTTCCTGTAGGCATTTGGTTCTTCACTGTAAGAACAGGTTGCTGGACTAGGTGGGACTTTGGTCTGATCCAGGAGGGATCTTCTGATGTTCTTATTGGGGGCTAAAGAGGTCAGAGTGCTTTCTGCAGACTCCTCCAATCCAACTCGATTCATGTGGAGGTCATGACTGTTCCAATAAAACACATTTAAAAAACCCAAAAACTTAAGAACAATTCCCCCCCCAGTTAAAATACACTTTATTTATAATTCTTAAAAACAGAACACAATTATACATACAAAAAAAACCAAAACCAACAAAAATATACAAAAACAAACTAACATAATCTAACAGAAAAAAAGAATAAGAATACCGTATACAACAAAAACAAACCATATTAGAAAACATATATAAAAGGAACAACATTTAAAATATGACTTCAACTTGTTTGTATATCGCTTCTCTTTTTTCTACTCATTCCTCTTGCTATCTCTATTAAATTTCAGCCTCATTTAATAATACTCTTCAGAAATATAAACTTATTACAAATCTCCAATGTCTATATATCTATAGTTATCTCCATTTCCATATGTATCTCACTCAAGACAAATCACTAATTCTGTTTTTATACCTTCTTTTTTAAAGAATTCTTCTACATATTTCCATTCCTCCTTAATTTTTTGCTTTGCTATGTTTCTGATTGCTGCCATCATCTTGGCTAGATTCATGAATTCTACTAATTTAACATACCATTCTTGAATTGTAGGTAAGAACAATTATTATCAGCATCAGAGCTGGTGGGGATCTTCTTCCAATTTTTGGTGTGGTTGGTCCAGATGAAAACCCATCATCTGAAGCTACTCTTTGCATTGGAGGGGAATCCCTAATTGGCTCCAACGGTAGGAGGGTCCTAAACTTCCCTTCCCACCTGTTGCGATCCCAACATTTATCGGTTCCTGCCTATTTCGAAATTAGATGTGAAGTGGTCCATCTGGCATCCACTCTTCACTCTTTTGGATGTCAAGATAAGACATTTTTATTTACCCAGGCATTTCAATTCATGTAATCCATCCCTCAGTCTCTTTTTGCAGTTTTTCATCTAGTGTCTTTTATTGAGGTTGCTGAAGTTGGCATTTTATTATGTCCATATGTGCCCACTCAACCTCTTGGAACTGCAGAACTGGCACTCTTACAAGGGGGTGCATAATAACCATTCCACACTTGCAAGACATGAATCTTTTAGCGTGACAGCCCCTACCCTGTGGAACTCACTTCCCATTGATATTAGTCAGGTGACTTCACTGTATTGGTTTCAGTGTCTGCTAAGAATACGCTTGTTCCAGCAAGCCTACCCAGACACAGAATTTCAGCAGGTATCAGGGTTTTGTTTTTTTAAATTACTGTTTTTGGTTTCTTTCTTTTTAAATGTAATTTGTTTTTATTGGTATTTTAAATGAATATTTTAGGGTATCTTGCAAACCACTCAGAGGTCTTTCATTCTGGTAAGTGGTATTTACATTTTGTTAAGTAAACAAATAAGATTGTGTTATATTTCAATCGGTTTAAAGGACAGTGTAGGAATGTTTTAAACAAGTTTAAGTTGGCAGCTAGCTTCACTCTCAGAATAGTTTTTTTGGGGGGGTTGTATTACTGCCGTATAATCAGTACAGCAGGTCTGAGGGGTGTGTGCCCCTAATTGAGGGCGAAAAAATTGTATATTCAGTACTAGAAAGAACTGAGAGCTTCTCTAATTGGTATCTTTCCCTTGTAACTGCCAGTTCTGTCAGTCTCTTACTTTTCCTCTTGTATAAAGAGCACTCCATGTATAAGCTGCTTCCATGCAAGAGAATTTTAAAAAAAAATCTTTTCCAACGAAATAACTAATTCCTCGCATCATGAAGCTTGGGACCCTCTGCTCACCTGTCCAGATGAAAGTACGCTTGCTGTCATTGTGGGACGGGAGCTGATCTTGAGCCTCAAGGATAATTACGCACCTAAAATTAACAGCCTACTTTCTCTCTCTCTCTCTCTCTCTCTCTCTCTCTCTGCTCGGTGTCTCTGCTTCTAAATGCTAAATTTAATGAGCCATTAACAATTGGGTAATTAATTAATTAATTTAATTAGCAATTCCATGGATGGTTTTCTAAATGTAAATAGCAGGCATGGGGGTCCCTGTTGAGGGAGGTTGGGGGGCTTTAAATCTTCACCACCCCACCACACCACACCCTATGCTGCCTTTCGAACCTGGATCATGACCCATGTGCATATTTTTTAATGCACTGAGAGGAATGCTCCCATTTGAGGTCAATCTAAGCTTTCCTTCCAGTATAAATAACATGCACAGGAGAGAGAGGGATTCGGATAAGGGGTACGGGGAGGGAGGGGTGCAAACTGCTAATGGCATGTTCCTTTGCTCACTAAGCTTCTCGTCCATCTTTTGTGCCTACTGTTTGCAAGAGCCTACTGACACAATTGCCAATGGTACGAGTGATGTCAGTTTGGCCCTAAATGTTCATCTGCAGCTGTCTCGAAAGATCAAATTGTGGCGCAGCTTAACCAATCTATTAAACAGCCATGCTTTTTCCAGAATTATAGTGTGGTTTGTCAACAGTCTAAAATGGGCAGGTGGCAGTTCGGCCTCATGCCAAGCTCAGATTTTGTTGGTGGCTCTCCAGACTGTAACTGGGGGTGGGGTGACGTTGGAGGAAAAACCTTTGCGCTCCCCTTGTGTTCATTAGCATTGTGTTCATTACCAAGGTCTATTCCTGCATCTTCTCTCTCCTGCCTGAAAGTGGGCTTGTTAGTCATGTCCTCCCAATCATCATCCTACCACCATCTTTGCCTTAGGGAGAATGTCTGAAAAATGGACTCTGCTGTACACAAGAAGGTTCTCTGTATGGTTTAGAAACCCGAACTCCTTGGAGGAAGGTTGAGATAAATAGTTGCAGGGCTTCACAGTTACATGGCAAATGGACTCAGGTGTAGGTAGCCGGGGGCACTGCATATAAACAGAAAGAATTGCAGGGCATTTACAACCTTTCCTACAGCTTTTGAAAATCAGTTTCCTTTTCCTACTGTAGAGAGGAATGTCTAACCAGATCTTGATTAAAATTTTGATGCAGCTGCAGAGGTCAGCCAAAATTGCTTCTGAGACCAGATCTGGCTCTTGGGCTGCCAGTTGGCCATCCCTATATTAAAGCATCTCCAGGAAAGCGCTTATTTAAAGGCTGGTGTCAAATTGCACCCCCTTTGATATTAATAGCGATGCTATATTATGATTTCTGATGATGCGGGCTTAGATTTTGACACGCACTTAAGATAACCTTCCATTATTATTATTTTTTTTCATTTCATATAGGGGAAAGCTGGCAGAAATACCGGAGAATAAAAGAGCTTGTCATTAGTTGACATACTGTGTCTATAATTACTTACTTTGTTCCAGAAGCCATCACCATGATAAATTTGCAGTTTTCCCCATCTGCCAGGACTAGTAATGTGGAATACATCTAACAACTGAATTTGCATATAGAAAGTATCATTGACCTTTGAATTTAAAAGGACAGAGATTTACAAGGACACCCATTCAATACAAGCTGCTTAGTTTAGGTGAAGTAGGGTTGCACTGAGGAGACATAAAGGCCCTGCTTCCCCACAGGGAAATGGAATGTGAGGGCTTCCTGTCAGGAGACACAGCTTTATGAGGAATCGGTTAATACCAGAGCCTTCTCAATCACTCACACAGAGACACACGCAATCATTCTCTCATATTTTTCAGAGCAGCCTTGCAGAGGCCACATGCCAGTGCTGGACACGGCCGGGGGGCTAATTTCTGCACATACTCCCACACCCCACTCCATCCCGGCATTATCAGAGATCAAGGAAACTTTCCAGCCATGCCACAGCCCTCAAGGAGAGTGTGAAGAAGAAGAAGAAGAAGAAGAAGAAGAAGAAGAAGAAGAAGAAGAAGAAGAAGAAGAGTTTGGATTTGATATCCCGCTTTATCACTACCCGAAGGAGTCTCAAAGCGGCTAACAATCTCCTTTCCCTTCCTCCCCCACAACAAACACTCTGTGAGGTGAGTGAGGCTGAGAGACTTCAAAGAAGTGTGACTAGCCCAAGGTCACCCAGCAGCTGCATGTGGAGGAGCAGAGACACGAACCCGGTTCACCAGATTACGAGTCTACTGCTCTTAAGCACTACACCACACTGGTGTAGTGTGAAGCAGGGCCATACAAGAATGTGGCTGGGGATTGGGTCTGGCCTGAGGAGACACACAGCGGGCAGATAGAGAAGCCTACAGGGCCCTATTCAGCTCCCAGGCATGAAGTTCTGAACTCCTAATCTAATACATGGGAAGGTGGAACTTCTGGACATATTCAGTGGTCAAAAGTTCTTTTAAGGACATTTGTGGAAGCCCATACCCTCCATCATTTCTCTGATGAAAATAGGGACATCCTATTCCATAATAATATGAACAATAATTTTATTATTTATACCCTGCCCATCGGACTGGGTTGTCCCAGCCACTCTGGACGGATTCCAACATATATAAAAACATTAGAAAACATTAGAAAACTTCCCTATACAGCGCTGCCTTCAGATGTCTTCTAAAGGTTGTATAGTTACTTATCTCCTTGGCTCGGGGGTCAGATAACTTCATACCTCTCCAACATTTTTCTGTTGAAAATTGGGATGTCCTAAGAGGAAATGGGACGTTCCAGGATCAAGTTAGTAACCAGGACAACTTCTGTAATTCCAGGACTGTTCCTGGAAAATAGGGACACTTGGAGGGTCTGAAAACCCTTTGAGAGGATGAAGCCAACACTGGTTCCTCTCAGAACCTCCACATGAATGGCCTAACTGCATGATGCATGACACAAGGGAGTTGTGTGAATGCACCTCCATTCCACAGCTAGTATGGCGTGGTGGTTAGAGCTTTCGCCTAGGGCACGGGAGACCTTGGTTCCCATCCCCACTCAAGACATGAAGCGCACTGGCCGGCCACCTACTCTCAGCCCAACCAACTTAACAGTGTTATTGTGAAGATAAAACTGGGAGGGGACAGACCATATTTGCCACTTTGAGCTCATTGAGGGAAATGTGGGATATAGATGTATTGATAGCTTAAATAAATTAATAAAAACAGTCAAGTTGTTTTCAAATAGCAGCCATGGGAAGGGGAGACTGAGATAAGGACCACTCCAGGGAAGAGAGTTTAACCCTTTTCCAGGTACCATTTCCCTAATGAAAATTGTCCACAAAGCTACTTTCTGCACTGAAAGGAAAAACATATGTGATGCACTGGAACAACAGCCATTGGATTCTCTATGGCATGGGGGCTCCCAGGACCATTATTTTTCTGCATAAAAGCAAACACACAAACAACGCTTCTACCAAGTATCATGTGTGTCTTATAGCACAGGACTAAAGCCTCCTAAATCATGTCTCAAGGACACAATCTGTTATTTCCATTTTCCACTGAATGGATTATTTTTACAACTGTGCCCACTTGAACCTCAAAGGCATGCAAGAATCCATATTTCCATGGTCAGCCCATGTATACGTCTTGCTTATTGAATCTGCAAACACTAAGCAAGAGAAGGGGGGTACTTTGCTGAACTGCATATTCCAAAACTGGCTGGCTACATTTTAGCATGCTACAACAAAAGAGCACCTACAACAATGTGTTGACTACAAATTTAAAGTATGTGCAGAGCAAATCCTCTGAATAAGACAAATGAAGCTGGTAGGGATAAGATAAATGACGGTAGCAAGGGAATGCTATAACAAAACTGTCACAAACTTCATTGCTGTTACTTCTAAAGAAAAGACAAAATAGAACCACAAAAAGACAAATGGAGTGTGGAAAACAAATCAATAATAAAAAAGCAGAACAGGCCTGAAGTACAACACTCTATCCAATTCTTTGCTAAGGGTATGTTCACTGGGACTAGCAGTAGGTCATCTTAGGCACCTATAACAACTGTTTTAGGGTTACTAAGTTCATTTAAGCATGCAGAAGTCCATGCTTTGAACCCCTTGGTGTACTGATATATTTGCTGGGAATACCCAGCACTCATGTGATATTTCTCTCTTTACACAGGTACTGCCTCCTGGGGACTGCACCTTATACAGAACTAAGCACCTCACATTTCTGGAATGCTCAGTCACATATATGTGTCTATGCTCTTCTTTTTAAGAGAAACATATGCAAAGGTTAATTCAAAAGTTAAATATTAAACTAAATTTCTATATGAAAAGCTAATAATAATAACAGCAAATGCAAAACAGATTATATAATAGCACTTGCATGGCATATAAAAACATGTTTTATAATGAGCCTTATCAGCTGTGGTGGCTGCTTTGTTATTTTTAGGCACCATGGAAGACGTTTTTATTCTCCCATGCTTTCCATTTCTTTATTAGATTTCTTATCCACCCTTTTCCATAAGGGTTCCATGGGGGTTTCAGCAATAAAATGTACAATTATAAAAACAAATAAAACTGTTACAATCCCCCAAATAAATACAAGCATATGCATAGTAACAGAGAGAGTGTTTCAATCCACTGCCTAGTTGTAACCTATGCAGCCCATAATCTTCTAGAGTGACTATATAAAAAACGACAAATTCCAAACGCTAAATATGAATGCCCTTTTTACTCCCTGTACTTGTTTTAAGGCTACTTTGATGACTTTCTGTGAATCCGTGAGAACGCAGGGTTGGAATCTTCAAAAGAGAGAAACTAGAAAGATGGGTTTTAGCGGGTACTAAAGGACGCAGCAATCTGTTGGCCACAGGAATAAAAACAGCATTAAGTATGAAGAGAAAAATTGTGAAAAGAAGATAAATGATGAAAGGCAGGAGAAGACAGACAGGTGCGATAAGGTAGTGATGCCCATTACGAAACTGTCACAGGTTCCGTGCTGTTACTTCTAAGCAGAACACAAAGATCATTTAAGACACTCCTAACCTCAGAGTCATGGGTTCGAGTCCCACATTGGGCAAAAGATTTCTGCATTATAGGGAGTTTGGCTAGATGGCCCTTGTGGTCCCTTCCAACTCGACGATTCTATGATTCTAGTTATCTAGCACAACCAACTGCTTACTGGGGACATAAAGGAGGAGAACTAAACCTACTTGGACGCCCAACATCTTTTTTGAATTCTCACTTTTTGAAAGGGGAAGGAAGAAATCTAATAAATATAGCAGCTGCCAACATTCCACCTGACTGTCCCAAAGTTTTGTCACACTGCAGTGTGGCAAGAAACAAAAATGAAGGTCAGTATTTTGCAGTTAAAGCAAAGGAGTCATTCTTGCTGCCTTGAAGGAGGTGTTAGTACGTATGTCTGTCTGCGGCACATTGTCATCACTTTGAACTAAAAGCAATATCATGTTCCAAACTCTTGGCTTATCTATGAAAAAATAACCAGCTGGTTCATTTCAGCCTTTGATCCTTCCAATTAGTGTATTACTCTTCAAACTTCACCAATCATTCTACTGAATAAATGCTGAATGCAAGGAACATATTAGCTCCCTCAATGAGAGGCTGCAGAGAGCAGGCCATGTGAAGTCCAGCCTTGTTAGGCCCTGCGCTTTATTTCTAGAAAAATAGGTGTCGGTACTCACTATGAAGTTGTTACAATAAGTGCACACTTTTCAACAACAACAAAACAGGTGCCGGTACGGTGTGTCCTAGAAAACCCCCTGGAAAAAACACTGGTTAGGCCTCTTCTGAGGGCATTAGAAAGGGACAATTGCTGTTTCTTGCCTTAATATAGAAGCCAGTTTTAGGATCTGGGCTTCCTGGAGATTAGTTTTGTCTGGCATCCCACGAGATGCAACTGGGTTAGGGTTAGGGTCATCCAAAAACTGAGTCGTCCACGACTGGACCTAATGGCCAGGGATCCCTTTACCTATACCTTTTTATGCTTTAATATACTCTCTGTGTGAGCTAGTCCTGTGCATTATGCATTAAGCAGGATAGTTATTTGTGTTGTATGCTGATTCTTGCTGCACATGAATAAAACTTGTAGTCCTCACCCAAAAGTGTGTTTATTGCCTCCAAATCACAAAGAGCAACTACTTGAAAACTTCATCTGAAATGCATGTAGCTTTTATGTAGAGCAGGCATAGGCAAACTCAGCCCTCCAGATGTTTTGGGACTACAACTCCCATCATCCCTGAACACTGGTCCTGTTAGCTAGGGATGATGGGAGTTGTAGTCCCAAAACATCTGGAGGGCCAAGTTTGCCTATGCCTGATGTAGAGCCTGATGTTGAGGCCAAATTAATAGGCACCTGGGGGAATTGTAACAGGCCTGAGAAAAAGATCCCCCTTCTCCTCCCTCTACACTGTTCTGGGGGTTCTCTCAACCCTCCAGAATGCATTTGGGGGAGGTGTGGGTGTCCACATACTATATAGGGGGAGGAGAGAAGGGAAACCCCACTGCACCAGCAGGAGTCCTTCCCCTGGCTTCCACTAGTAAAACAGGGCACTTGTATCCAGCCCAAAGAGTCTTATTTCCTCCATGGAAGAGGAAATCCCTTAGGCTTACAATAATGTCGCACCAAAAAATTTCCATGCAGGAAAATATGGAATATAGAATTTTATTTTTTTATTTTATATATATATATATATATATATATATATATATATATATATATATATATATGAATTATGAAAGCAAGAAAAAGCCTGCATGATGACAGAATTCCCCAGGAGACAGGATGTCAACTTCCATATTTAAGTTCTGTTTTGACTACTGTCCTTTTGTTACGGTAGCTTCTGGTTTTCCGGCTTGCACACATAATTCTTCAGAATAAATTGCAGGAGTTCCTCTTAACACACAGCCGAAGCATTAGTTGAGAACTTCACCACAGGTACAGTTTTAACATAGTATATAGCCCTTAAATCTCATCCCACAATGCCATTCAAGCAATCTTCAGCACTTCAAGGTAAAATGGCACTTAAAAGGCAAGTTGCAGTGCCCCACAGATGAGTAATATCCATGGCTCTGCTGAATTTTGGAGCTTGGTGGGATCTTTAAAAATTGCTTGTTTGCTCATTTGAGAAATGGATTGTAAGCTTTTGGTAAAGCATCTTTTCCAAATGTTCTTGCAATTCTCCCAGAAATTATGTATACTTTGTCATTTGAATGCACTCTGGTTGGATCTTCACTGGTGCTACGTTTGGGGCAAATGGAAACATTTATTCAAAAGAGGATTGTATATACAAGTGTGGCAAACCAATGCCTAGCGAAATCACTGCACATGTCAAGGGGGCAGGAAAGGGACATTCCCAGTCCCAGACTTTCAAGCGGAAGGCTACATGTAGAGTTTGACTATTGGACCTTTTCGTCTGAAAAACCTGTCCTGCTCCTCTGGGTCTGGGCTGCTTTTGCATCCTAGCTGGTAATGGCTGGCATGCATGGCTGGGTCTGGAGTGCCCATGATCTGCCTGTTTTCTGTGCATTGCTGTGTTTGGGGAGCAGTTGTGTGGTGTGTGGGCTCAAGTCTTGTCCGTTGTTCACTGGCATATTTTCTCAGATAAACAACAACAACAAAATCCCAGATGTGCTGTCAACTACTTATTGAAAAACTGGGGCATGGGGTTTCCTTTGTGTTTCATGTTGGGATTGTTCATCAGGGGCTACAATCTATAACATAATAATTGTATCACGGGTATTGATTATATAATCTGTGTTGTTCAACCATTCCTTACATAATGATTTATATCAATAATAATCTAAATCATAATGAAAAAAAACCCAAACAAAATTGTCTCTCAAAGAGTTCTACACAGACCAGCTGTTGAAAATTGTGCCGTATTTGAAAAACAAATCCAGCCTTAGCTTGGAATGCATAAGGCAATTAATCCCGCAATCAATACTGGACAATATTTGTGATTCACCCCCTGGTATTTCTTGCTTCTGTTTCCCTTCCACTATCACCTGCCCCACCCCATGTGATGATGCTTCTCCATTGGGTCCACTAGTTATTCTGTATGACTATGATTAGAGATGAACTCGGTCTTCGTGGAGATGGGGGGGCAAATTTTCTGTGGGGCAAAATTAGATTTTTATTTTTATTTTTTAAAAAACCATCAATATTTTGATTCAATTGTTTTTTGGTTTTTTTGTAGTGCCATCTAGGCACATGATATTTTTATGAAGTAACATAATGGGGGGAGCGGAGAGAGAGAGAGAGAGAGAGAGACAGACAGACAGACAGACAGACAGACAGAGAGAGATTCCTACCCTAAGTAACATACAATCCAAATGTCACCACAGGGATTGAAGAGACAACAGAGGTAGAGAAGGAGAGGGGTGGCGGCAAAAACAAATAGAGATACCTAATTAATTACAGTATATAGTTTATATGTGGTTTGCCTACATAGAGACTCAGATCATTGTCTCATCCTCCATTTCAGTACAGAGAGAAAGGCACAAACTCATATTTTCATTCTAAATCAGATCAAAGAGCAACATGAATACAGCATCTTATGCTCAAACACTCAGCATATGGGGGAACAGGATTGGGAAGTATCACACAAACTCCCTCCCTCCCCCTCTGCTTTCTGTGTAGCAAATGTGGTTGATCTTCCTTAAATCTGCCCGGTGTTGGCTTTCTCCCAAATACAAAACTCAACACCTGTGCAGGAGCTAAGGAGCTGTTTAAGAGCCCATGCAGATCCATCTGTAGAGTGCATCGCTTGACTATTTTCTTTCCTTTGGGTGTGATGGAAGATAGCTTCATTAAAGGGAGCCCAAAACATAATTAAAGCAACAATATGTTTGCCCAGCTGACTGCCCACCCTCTACTTTCATCATCTCTCATGCCGGTGAGGCAAAACATTGAATTCCTTTCTCTTGTTTCATTTTTACCCCCTTGTAGCTAGCTAAGATGGCCAGTATCTTTTCTCTTCTAAGCTGATGCAGACTTTCCCCTCCTTTGCTGGCTTGCATTCAGGGTCAACATTCTGAGCTGCACAATATTTTTTTAGAGGAGTTCAGCTGATGGAATAGGCAAAGTGGGCCTCTCCCATCTGTAAAGACTTGGACAAATGCAGAAAGGTCCTGAATATTTGTTGGTCAATTACCTCCTGTCCCCCAGAATGGGACTAGAAAGGACATACCTTCACAGTCTCTCCCAAGACAGATGGAATCAAGAACTCTTGGGTGTCATTAGCATACTGACGTCACCTGGATGACATCTTCCAATGGTATCACATGGATGTTGAATATCATAGGAAACAGAAGAGACCCCTGTGAAATCCCACACCTCAAAAACCATGGGCGGGGGTGAGCAACAGTTCCCTAGTGCTACTTTCTGGTAGTGACCCTGAAGTTAGGAGTGAAACTGTTGTAATAGACTGCCTCCAGCTCCCAACCCAGGTGGAGGATATGACCTTCAGTGTGTATATGCTGTACAATGTAAACAGCCCCATGGTTGTCATACCAGCCATCAAGTCCTGAGTCAGCCCAGCCATGGCAAAATTGGCACTGACATTTTCTGACTCCACACCAGGAACTGCTTTCATTGGCTCAGCCAGCAAGGCTGTTGGGCAGCAGGGTGGGTAGTATACTAAAAAGGTCCTTGTCCGGTTTCTGCAACCCAACACCAAGTACAAACCCATCTCACCTCCAACTCCCAGTAGTAATGGGTTTCTTGTGAGAATGGGGAAACTTCTATCGATTGTTGCCGTGGCTGACATGCCTCCCTCACATCCGGTTCCTCTGATATGGACCCACACTGCATCAAATATCCAGATGAGCAAAGCTAGGTAAGGTCAAGGGGCCCCCAGCTCACCCACTCATGTCTTGGGAATGCATATCAAGTCAGTCACTTCATCCATATTCAGTTCTTGAATGAAGCTTACTAGACTGGCATTGAGTAACAACAGCCCCTCCAGATGGGAGCTCAGGTCAGCACAACCACTCCAGCCTCTATAGTGGAGTGGCTGAGCAGGAGAAAGAGACATCCAGTGCCTGACACTGCCTCCCACGATGCCATTACCTGCCCTCCATCCCACACCTTCTCCTCCCTGGGATCCTGACAATAGCAGTCTCCTAAACCTCTACCACCTGCCTCTTCTCACCAGGCACATGATTTTTTAAATCCCCTATAGGCAACCTCTCAAAATATTCCCACCAAAATGGTAGCCAAATGTAGAAAAGTGCTACCAAAGCACTTATTTGTTAGGAATGGGGGCACCAAGGACCTAATTATTCAAATATCCAAAGACAATGAACTACTTCTGGGTGAATCACACCTCCTGTTAAGCTTCTGGAATAGTTCTTTTTAGTATCAAGGAGAGAGAAATCAGAAGTTCTGAGATGTGCAGATCCATAGAATGACTATGCATGGAATCCAGTGGCTGTTACACTCTATTCCAGAAGGAAACATATATATATGCCTCTTGCTGCACTAGTACTAAGTGCTTTTCTGTAGCGCACATTAATTCCCTGAAAAAATAATGAAGGCATAATTGCACTCAGCCCTTTCTTTTCTCTATCATTAATTGCCATGCACACTCTTCAAAGTGGCTTGCTATCTTGCAACTCCCACGCAGGTAAGTCAAGCTGTAGCTGCCATTAAACTGAAGCCAAGCTGACACCTACCAGGAAGAACTGTCTCAAAGCAAGCCAGTGGTTGCCTGCCATTTGAAAGGAACAAAAATCAGACACGGTTTTCAAGTAGGCTGCGCCTGGCCACTACTGTTCCCTATAATTTAAGATACATTTAAAACTGTGAGGCAGCACTTCAATCATTTCATCAGTCACTTGCATTTATGTAACATTCCTTATAGGCATAATGCATTACTAAATACTAGTGCAGAGCTTACAAAAATAATAAACCAGACACACAGGTCTTCCAAGTAGATGTAATTTGCTAGCAGGCAGCCAGAAGGACTAATTACAGATTAATACAATGGAACAAGCTGAGGACTTAAAAAGTCCAAGGAAACCTTAACCAACCTGCAACTTTTGAAAGACAGCAAGCCGGTGGGGATTAATGCAGACCAATGAGTTTTGACAAGTCATTAAGAGCAAGATTTCAATTTTTTATTTGCATATTGTCATATTCACACTATACCCTTAAAACACTCTCATTCCATTATTATTATTATTATTATTATTATTATTATTATTATTATTATTATCATTCTGCCCATCTGCCTGGGTTGCCCCAGTCACACTGGGCGGCTTCCAACAAATTATAAAACCACAGTAAAATGTCAAACATTTGTTTAAAAATTCTTATATAGGGTTACCTATATCTACCTATGTCTTCTAAAAGTCAGATAGTTGTATATTTCTTTGACGTCTGATGGGAGGGCATTCCACTACTAAGAAGGCCGCCTGCCTGGTTCCCTGTAACCTACTTCCCGCAATGAGGGAACCTCCAGAGAGCCCTTAGAGCTGGACCTCAGTGTCTGGGCTGAATGATGGGGGTGGAGATGCTCCTTTTAAGAGTTATGGCTTCCCCCAAAGAATATTGGGAACCACAGTTTGTTAAAAGATCACCTACAAAAATCTCGGCTCCCTTAACAAACTACAGTTCCCATGATTCCTTGTGGGGGCCATAACTGTTAAAGTAGAATGAGAGCACTTTAAATGTATGGTGTGCATGTGACAAGTTTTTCTTCTCCCCACTCTTTATTGGGTTCCCATTATTTCCTGTTGCTCCAATTCGTCCTTAGTGTTTCCAGAAGATTAGCCTTGATGAAACTGCATGCACTATGCTCTTGTTATAAATCCCCCACAAATCCATATGGTTAGGGTTATGAAATTGGCAGCTCAGCAGCTCAGGTCAGCCCAGGAGGCCTCTTGTCCTCCAAGCAGAACTTTTGATCTTGAGAAACCTCCTCCCCTTATGACCTGTCGCTGCTGCTTCTCCCATATGAACGTGAGAACCTGGCATGTGATTGCACCATCTCTCTCTGGCAATAGCTGGACTGGTGGTCAATAAAAACAAATACAGAAGTTTCAATCTGGACTTCATGTCTATAAATTGTCCACAGCTTAGGTCATCCTTGAGATGTTTTCCAACTGGATAATTTGTCTAGGAGATCCCCTCCCAACTGCTCTTGCCACAAGGCATTTCACAACCCTACAAACGTCTTACAAAATACATTCAGTTGGAACCTAATTAAAATGGACAAATGACTTTTGATTCAGCAGACAAATGGCTGTTCTAAGGCACTTGAGCAAGGAGGAAGGTGCCTGCAATTTCAAGTCATCTAGCTGACTTTTCTCTGACCCTCATTTGCAATCAACAGCTTTGTGAATTTCTAATCACATCAGGCTCCTGCTGTGCAAGAACTGTCAGCTGGATTGCAGCCACATAAATGTGCAGCACACCACTTCCCAGATGTTCAGCATGCTTGGAGGCAGGCATCCTGTTCCCTCCCTCCCTGATGCAAGAGTGTGCTATGAAATGCATCATATTCTTTACTCAAAATTCCCCATGGCGTAGAAAAATTTAGGATTTTTAATTCAATAATAAAATCCTGGTTTTACAGATGTGGTTTTCTTTTTAAAGGTTTTCAGGATTGCAACAGTAGTCTTATACCTTTAGAGACAGTGCCATAGCTCAGTGTTAGCGCACATACTTTGCATGCAGAAAATCCCAAAGTCAATCCCACTTGGGAACTCCAGGTAGGGCTAGAAACCCTGTTGCCAATCAGTGAGGACAATACCAAGACAGGCCAATGAAAAGCAGTCTTGTGAAAAGCAGTCTTGTCTCTTCTTTATGATGAAGCAGCATTTCCAAGTTTGTATCTATGTCAGGGTTGCCTGAATACTGCAGTCCAGATGTATGACAAGCAATGTCAGCAGTGTCGTCTTTGGCAATTTCCCTTAAAAATAGCTCAAAACATCATCTCTTTGGTCAAAACTAAAAAAACTCAACAACCTTGCCAAAAAAAAAGCTCAACAAATCTTGTGTCCGGATTGCTACTGTTTGAAATATGGCAACCCAAATCTATGCAGTAGATACTGCGCATGTGTTCCATATCAGATGACTGACAGCAAGCCATCCAGTTTCTACTACCTACGGTGCGCTATGCTCGGGTTGACCTTTTAGCATTTTTTGTGCACCACCAGAAGTATGGGATGCCATCTTTTCTCTTTGGCTACTCTCATACTGGCACCTCAAGCTGATCATCTACACAGTACCGTTGTCATATGTGTGATGGGTTGTGATCATCCCATAGGTAATAGATATTTATTTATTTTTAAAGCCAAACATGCACCCTATGAAGCTAAGCTACATGTGTTTTTTTATGTATGTTGGTTTGCTTTACAAAATTCAGCCTCAGAAGCTGCAGCTTTTTCTAAAAAAAAATGGACTATCTGCAAATGGGGGGTTGTTTTATTTTGTTTTTGTTCTTGTTTTGGATATGTATGTTGTGAACCGCCCTGAGATCTTCAGATGAAGGGAGATATACAAATTTAATAAATAAAATAAATAATAAATAAATAATGGGACAAGGGCTGGTTAACCTGTTCCTCTTCTGCAGCTGCTGTGCTAAAGCTTCCTCAACAGCTATTCCCCGCCTCAAGGGAAAAGATACAGGTACTCATGATGTTTCCTCAGAGGAGCAAAAAGCCATGTACGAAATGTATGAAATAGGTGAGAATCCTGGATCAGTTCATAGGATCTGAGGACCAAACCAGGCATGAGATCTAACAAAAGAAGAAATGAAATAACGGCAGGATAGAAAGTGGGTAGGGGGAGCTTAAATCTTCTCTCTCTTCCTGTAGTCTGGATCAAACTCATCCCTCCAAAGCTGCTATTTGCACTGGGAAGAGAACTCCCATTGGCATCAACAGGAGCTTTCCTTCTGATGCAAATCGCTGCATGAGGACATCCAATTTCCTGCTGCAATCCTAGAAATTATCAGCTGCCCCAGCATTTACTAATTACATTTTTTTAAATGAAAAAACAAACAAACATGAATGATAAATGCAAAGGCTCATTTACAATTACATCCAGTTTAACCCTATATGTTATCCCGAGATATGCTCAACCGAAAAGGGGGTGTAGGAAGGCACATCATAACTGCGGGTTATTTCTTTGTGTGAGTGTTTGTGGAGCTTGCTGAAATGAATGCAGATAGTTGCAGTTAGGGATATATCCCATAAACTGCAGTAGTCATGACCAACTTAATACTACCCTTAAGATTTCAGGTTAACTAATATGAATCGAATCTGGATATCAGCGAAATAATTTTCCAGAGACATGCAACTGCATACACTGTGTCTCTGCGTCTTCGCCACTGTCCCATTTTTCTAGCTGACAGTACAGAATAAAAATACTTTGTGTGTCAGGGATTTTTCTCTGGAGAATCATGTTGCAAATCAATCTTAATTACAGTACATTCCCAACGATTATATTGTCTGCTGTTTTTATACTACAGTCGGGAATTGATGGCCAACTTTTTATTGTTACTGGTGTCCAACAAAATAGTAGATGAAAGGTACATTCATTGTTTTATCTGTTTGTATTAAAGCACTTTGGTCACGATCCAGGCAAAGTTGTACATCTTGGGTTGTATGAAACAACCCAAGCAGACCGAGCAGAGATCTGTAAAAATTAATGGAAACGATGAAGATAGGTATATCAATTTCAAGCAGCCTACTCTGAGTAGGACTTGGTTGGCATTTTAATATATATTTAACTCTCTCGTTGAAACCAGTGTGGCAAGCACATTTAACTTTGGCTGAACTATTGAAGGTTTCTTGCTAATTTATACCCAATGCATTTAATGCCTTTCTCCCAAATACCTTCCAAAGCTTCTTCATTATCTCTCACTATTATTAATTTAGTTGTCATTAGCTCTTTCTCTCATGTGTTGAACATCAGAGATATTTCTGCTTCTTCTACTTCATTTTCTCATATTTTTCCCTTAGTAGCTGTTTATGGCCATGATGATTATTTGTATTTCTGAGTCTTCCTCTCAGCCCAAAGGCACTCAAGGCATTGGGCACCATATCTTAGGCAGGAGAAGAAAATTGTGCCAACAAAGTAGACTGCAGGGGAGAGCCTTTGAGGTGGAAGGTGAGGAGGAAGAAGAAGAGTTTGGATTTGATATCCCACTTTATCACTACCCGAAGGAGTCTCAAAGCGGCTAACATTCTCCTTTCCCTTCCTCCCCTACATCAAACACTCTGTGAGGTGAGTGGGGCTGACTAGCCCAAGGTCACCCAGCAGCTGCATGTGGAGGAGCGGAGACGCGAACCCGGTTCACCAGATTACGAGTCTACCTCTCTTAACCACTACACCACACTGGCATTTCCATGTGCTCTGGCTTCAGTCACAGTGTCCTGTTGTGCCAGAAGCGGTTTAGTCAATC